>OZ023212.1:31472535-32112535 GCA_963995525.1 Escarpia spicata
GTCAAGAACGCTATCAAGAAACTGAAGAACGGAAAGGCAGCAGGGATGGATGAAGTACCAGCAGAAGTAATAAAGGTATGTATTAATACATATACGGAAATACTGCACAGCCTCTTCAAGAAAGTCTGGGAAGATGAAACTCGTAATCAATCTCTCCAAGAAAGGAGATCTCAGAGAATGTAAGAACTGTAGAGAAATAATGTTACTATCAGTCCCGGGAAAAGTGCTGAACAGAGTAATATTAGAGAGGATGAAAGAAGCAGTGGATGCAAAGCTCCGAGAACACCAAGCAGGTTTCCGACAAGATAGATCTTGTACAGGATAGATCTTGCACATATCATATCATATCGCTACTCTGCGCATCAATTATTAGAATAATCGTTGGAATGGAACTCACCACCGTATGTCAATTTCATTGACTGTGAGAAAACATTTGACAGTGTGGACAGACAGACACTATGGAATCTGATGAGACATTATGGTATTCCAGAAAAGTTAATTTCCGTGATCCAGAGCACCTACCATGGAATGTCATGCCAGGTACATGGAGGTGCATGGAGGACGACTATCAGATAGTTTCGAAGTTAAGACAGGGGTTTGGCAGGGATGCTTGCTGTCGCCTTTCCCGAGACAAAATCATAGAAATGAAACATAGATAATGGCAAAAACAACATTAGGCAAAGTCAGACATTCCTTAACCGATGTCTGCGAAGAATTCTACGCATAAACTGACAAGACAACATCAGAAACGAGGAGCTATGGGAAAGGCCTAGCCAAGAACCCTTCGCCAAGCAAATCCTGAGGAGAAAGTGGGGTTGGATTGAACACACACTGAGAAAGCCAACAACAAACATCACAAGACAGTCTCTGACGTGGAATCCTCAAGGAAAATGAAGGCGAGGAAGGCCAAAAACACCTGGCAAAGGGTCACGGCTGCAGAAGTACAAAGGAGTGGCTACACCTGGAAAGAAATATAGAAGATTGCCCAAAGTCGTGTGCGCTTGAGAGTCCTCGTCGATGGGCTGCTGTTCATGGAGCGAAGGGCATAACACACAACACACACATGTCTGTAGAATTGACCATAATCCCCATGCTATGCTACCTAGATACTTTCTTTTTGTGTCTAAATACAGGTTTTTGCACCTGACGATTTCAATGTGATAACTGGTGGTAGTGTCTTTTTGCACCCGATGATTTCAATGTGATAACTGGTGGTAGTGTCTGTTTTGCACCCAATGATTTCAATGTGATAACTGGTGGTAGTGTATGTTTTGCACCCGATGATTTCAATGTGATAACTGGTGGTAGTGTCTGTTTTGCACCCAATGATTTCAATGTGATAACTGGTGGTAGTGTCTTTTTGTACCCGACGATTTCAATGTGATAACTGGTGGTAGTGTCTTTTTGCACCCGATGATTTCAATGTGATAACTGGTGGTAGTGTCTGTTTTGCACCCAATGATTTCAATGTGATAACTGGTGGTAGTGTATGTTTTGCACCCGATGATTTCAATGTGATAACTGGTGGTAGTGTCTGTTTTGCACCCAATGATTTCAATGTGATAACTGGTGGTAGTGTCTTTTTGTACCCGATGATTTCAATGTGGTAACTGGTGGTAGTGTCTGTTTTGCACCCGATGATTTCAATGTGATAACAGGTGGTAGTGTTTGTTTTGCACCCAATGATTTCAATGTGGTGGTAGTGTCTGTTTTGCACCCGATGATTTCAATGTGATAACAGGTGGTAGTGTTTGTTTTGCACCCAATGATTTCAATGTGGTGGTAGTGTCTGTTTTGCACCCGATGATTTCAATGTGATAACAGGTGGTAGTGTTTGTTTTGCACCCAATGATTTCAATGTGATAACTGGTGGTAGTGTATGTTTTGCACCCAATGATTTCAATGTGATAACTGATGGTAGTGTCTGTTTTGCACCCAATGATTTCAATGTGATAACTGGTGGTAGTGCAAAAACAAAGCGATACAGATATAATCCAAGATGGCTGCCAAAATAACTATTACTACAGTGCAAATATAAGTTATCGTGTCTACATTTTCTTATGTGTGTTTGAACCCGATATTTTCCATGTGGTTATTTATCGTAGCGTACTACAAAGGGATACAAAAATATGCCAAAATGGCTACAAACATTACTACTACTATACTGAAGACTTAATATGTTGCCATATCATAGCAATTAGTCGTAAAGTCAAACGCCCTTTTGTTTTTTTTTGCATTTTTGTGACTTTCTAACCTTCTAGGTCAATAATTCGACGGGTGCCACCTAAGCAACCTTGAACATTTTTTATAAACCCATTAATATGCAAATTATTTGTCGCCATTAAAATAAACACTACTTTTCTGACATAACACCAATAGGGAGTAAGTGCCTATGGTTGGTGGTGGGAACACTGCCACTGACAGAGAGACAGGAGGAGAAACTACACGTAGCAGAAAACAACTGGGTCAGAATAACGCGAGAGGATAGAAGGAAGATGAAGGAATTGAGAGAGGAGATTGGAATGAAAAAAACACCTAAAGAGGAAAGTAGCCGGTAACAGAATGAGATGGGCGGGAAATGTACATAGAATGGGTGAAGACAGACTGCCGAAAAGAGCGTGGAAAGTAGAAGAGGGTGACAGACGAAGGAGAGGAAGACCAAGGCTGAGATGGAACGACAGCATAAAAAGATACCTGGGGAGGGCTGGCGTGAACAGCCATGAATGGATGGCCATTGCGGATGAGAGAGAGAGGTGGAAAGAACTGACAAGAAAAGTAGAAGAAGCTACCAAGTGACGTGGACCCCACCCCGCAAGGGAGCAAGGGGAAGAAGAAGAAGAAGAAGGGAGTAAGTGCCACACAATCGGCAACCGAAAAGGTTCGAGTTATAGCATTCGTCTTAACGAATGCGTTCATCCTGTAGACCTAACAATAAGCAAGTTGTAAATAGATGGAATAGGTAAGATATGATAAGGTGTTGTTCATTGTTCCCATGGTGACATTCTTTTTGTGTGGTCAACATTCGTATAACAACAGTCCTATATGTAAAGGGTTAATACAATAAAATATATACATATAGGGAAAATTTATTCTATCGCAAAGATACAACATAAAATATTCGTGTAGTCAATTACGCAACTCCAGCATGTCGAGACGGGAAGACACACCTTAGTCAAATCCTACAGCAAAGATCGAACGTCAAGCACGCTTATTCAGTTAAGTAAGTTATAATTAATAATACATTTTATAAACAAATACATTTTTTTATTTTATGGCGTACAAATCGTCAACTGAATTTCTTGGAATATGTTATTTAAAATAATACCGGTATGCATATATGGGAGGAGGAACATGAGAAGATCAGGGGAGGATAAAAGATGGAGAGAGGGAGCGATGGACAGAAAACTGTGGAAGGAAAAAAACACAGCAAGTGGTTCGGATATACTGTACCTGACTCTCGCCCCTGTGCAGCAGGGAACAAGGAGGAGACACAGAGAGTGGTTCAGATATACTGTACCTGACTCTCACCCCTGTACAGCAGGGAACAAGGAGGAGAGCAACAATGTTATTTAAAACAATAAACCTTCTACGTCAACAGTCTTGCAATATCAGTTTAATTTATCAAGAAAGATAATTTGTTATTGAACGGGGAAATGTAAGAAAAGATTGTCAGAAGTGGGATTCGAACCCACGCCTGGAGAACCAGACTGCGACCTGAACGCAGCGCCTTAGACCGCTCGGCCATCCTGACTTCTTATCTAAACAACCTTTGACTAACCATAAACCGGTTGCCGGTAAAGTTTTTGAATGTGCAATGTTGTTTAGCTTAATCAATCCAATCTCGGCTATCTAATAATAGAGACATAGGACGACCTATTATGTGCATAATAATAATTCGTCTATATAATTATAATGTAGTCATCATCAGGCATGGGTTCATCTCAATTGTTAATTTGTTAATTTAATTAAGTAAATTTATTTTATTTTATTTTATTAATTAACTCGGACAAAATACAGAAATTGGTTAAATTTTATTAATTAACTTTTCTGGAAGAGGTTAATTTTATTTTATGTAATAGACAAAAATCTAAATTATCTTTCAATTAACTTTATTTTATTTGGCATTATTTTATGTGTTCCTTTGGCGATAGTCATTGGCCGGCTGTCAGTGGTTATACCTCAGAGCTTTAAAGACCAATATGCCCAGTGACCCAACCCCACTCACTTGACATCAAAGATAGTTACAGGTGCAGGTAATTGCTTGCATAGTCTCACTGTCCAGCCAGTGTCAGTCAGTGGATAAGCTCCACTGGGAGTGCGGCAGTGGGCCCACCTGGCAGGGTACTACGTTATGACAGAGTACTGACTTTTATTACTTTTATTACCCATCCAACTGCAATCAATACAAAGGGTTACTGGAGTCTGGAGCTGTTTAGAATGGTATTCAGTGCTGAAAGATGCTGGTTAAGTGATAACTGGGATTATCTGTTTGAACAGCTCATATTCTTGAAATGTAATACATGATCTGGACCAGACAGTGAACACTGGTTATTACAACAGCCAGGTGAACTAATACTAGTTACAGTACTTACGGTACCATGTTTGTGTGTTCTTAAAAAAACACTTATTAAATGTGTTAACGCTGTCAATCAATGAACTGGTATATTTTGCCTGGTTTTTACTACACAGAAAGTTAATTACAGTTAAAGTCAATTGAAATTAATTGTTAATTGAATTAAAGATAATTGTTAATTTAATGTTATTTTATTTGAGGAAAATGAGTGGTTAATTTTATTTTATTTTATTGAACTGATAAACATGTGAGGTTAATTTAATTGGGAAATTTCTTTGTTAATTGTAATGTAATTAAATAACTTTTCAAGTTAATTGCCCCACGCCTGGTCAGCATAGTGTTGGAGGGGGACATTGGGCAATGGTCATTATGGCAAATGACCAGTATAGGTCTAGATGTGCAACTAAATACCAGATGCACCACTACAAACACGGTAAACGAATGAGCCATTTAGTTTGCCCCTAGGTTGCCTCCCCCAAAATCCTAGATACGCGACTGAATCAAAACAATTAGGCTAATAAGCGTTGTTCTTGGCTCAAAATTAAATAGGAATATAGGGTCTGCAGAAATGGGCAAATGTAGAATATTAACATGACCAATTAAGACAAATATATTCAGTTTATGTTATACTAACGAAGTGACCTCCCAAGTGGGTTTAAACGAATCACAATTGTTTGTTGAACTTTGAACGATTCGAATTGTGTCACGTGCTTACATACTGCGTGTCGTACGGGCATCCAAATATTCGGATCAGGGCAGCCATGTCGTTATTATTTCATTCATTTATTACTTCTAATTGCGCATACCGCAATTACGGTATGGAAATATACTCTCTTTGTTATTTGTTTGTATTTTTGTCATGGTTGTAGGCCTAATTGTAGCCACACGACTTCTCCGAGTGCTCAGTTTTGGGCCTGTATACATATACGCCTAACAAGTTAATACAAACTAACATTTTGCAACAGCAATCAACAATATCAAGCCAGCTGTTTATAATATAGGGGAGACCGGCGTTAGTTGTCACAGTACCTCGGTTATTTTCCTATGTTTCAATGTTACGGGAATAATAATAATAATAATAATAAGATAACTTCTATTGCGCCTAAATCCTTGGAAACCAAGCTCAGAGGCGCATCAGAACAAAAGGGTTGGTCAATCTCAAAGTCCATAAGTAGTTTTCCAGTTGTCAACAGATGGGTCAAGGCGCTAGGGAGCTACGGTGGATAAGCAAATACGTTTTTAAATGACGACGGAATTTTGTAATATTTTCAACTGATCTAACACTAAGAGGGAGCATATTCCAAAGAGTTGGTGCAGCAACAGAAAAAGCCCTAGTTCCAATGTTAGTGTTGACTCTAGGAACAAAAAGTAGGTTAGAACTAGATGATCGAAGCTGGATAGATTTTCTTACTTCTTATTTGACAGTGCCTGGTATGTAATGGTACAGATCTTAAATATTATACGATATCGTACAGGAAGCCAATGTAAAGACTAAAGAAGAACGAAGTTCTCTTGCATTTAATCACGTATTTAATAGTAAATCCGGTCTAATGATACAATAATCAAACAAGCTGTTACTGGTATGGTGGAATACAGTCAATCGCGGTCCGGAGGCTTCCGGTTACGGGGAGCGTCTATTGTAGATCTGTAAGTAGTAAGCGGGAGTGTTCATTATTTCCTATCTCCCTCTAAGCTTTTACGAAGAGTCTCTGAGTAATAAGCTGAGAACATTTAGAATGGCGTGATTAAACATGTTTATGCTATAAGTCTTACTGAAAGTTCATTTCATCTCGTAATCAGTGTGCCAACCCGGTGCCTTGGATTCACGGTTGGAGCGTCTCACAGCAGGTTCTGGAGGTGCCTTGGGTGGCAACGGTGACGTCAGCGGTATGATACGTCTAGCTGGTGGTATCGAGCTCGGCATTATCGGGCGGCTCGGGGTAGCGATGTCCAGTGTAGGGTGGTGTGATGGCGTAGTGACAGCCGTAGGGGCCACGGGAGATGGTGAGCCGTGAGGTGGTGAGCGGTGAGTCACGTCTGGGGCCGGAGCCAGTCCAGCAGGTGTGGTGGGGGCCACGTCGGGCGGCGATGGCGGCGATGGCAACATCGGTGGGATCGTACGTGGGGGCGGCGGGGTCGGGGCTAGTCTCGTGCCGAGGTCTACATCGATTGGCCGAGGTGGTTCCGGGGAAGTGAACGATGTGAACTTCCGTAGGAAACGACGGTTGCGGAGCGTCACACGACCGGATCCATCGACTTTGACCTGGTATTGGTCATGCTGTTTGACTTCCACGACCGTGCCGGTGCGGTCCCATTTTTTCGGGTGTTGTCCAGTTTGGTTCTGGATGCGGACATAGTCACCCACTGCCAGTGCGGGCAGGCGCCTGGTGTGTTCGCTCCAGTACTCGTGCGTCTTGATGTGCCTTTTGCGGAGTGCGTCTTCGCGGGCACGTAGTGTGTCGCGCCAGGTGTCGTGGGGGAGATACTTGCCGGGGATCACCGGGATGAAGTCACGTATCATGCGTCCAAATACACACATTGCTGGTGATATCTTAGTGTCTGGGTCTGGCGTGTTGCGGTATTGTAAGACCGCTCGCTGTACTGCATCTGTGTCCAGATCGCCCTTCCCGCCGGTGTTGTCCGTTATCAAGCGCTTCATTGTCTTAACAGCGACCTCCGCGCGGCAATTGCTATGGGGGAAGGCGACTGAGGACAGCCTATGATTCACGCCCCATGTGCGTAGGAACTGGCGGGTGTCGGTCGATGTGTATTCTGGACCTCCGTCCGATGCAAGCTCCTCCGGTGTCCCGTAGGTCACGAAAGTCTGTCTCAGAATGTTAACCAGGCCAGCCCCGCCCGCCGATGCCTTCGCGATGATGGGCCAATTCGAGTAGCGATCGACAACTACTACGTAGTGCACGCCCTTGTACGAGAAGAAGTCGGAGCATATCGCCTGGAACGGGTAGACGGGTAATATGGGCCGGGTGGGCGGCGCGGCTGGCTGGGACGGGGCCATACGATGGCAGTGCTCGCATTCGTTGCGGACCTTGGCGATGTCCTCTGTCATACCGGGCCAGAATATCGATGTTTCCGCTCTTGCCGTCATCATAGACACGCCCTGGTGTGCTGCGTGGAGGGCGGCCAGCACGGCGTGTCGTAGCGCGGGTGGGATGATGATGCGATCCTTATAGATGGCTACGCCGTCGGTCGTCGACAGCTCGTGTCGGTACTGGTGAAACTGTCGGATGGGCAATGGCATCTCGCTCCGAGTCTTCGGCATGCCGTCCTCAATCAGTTCAGTGAGTAAGTGCATGTCGGGGTTGCTCGCGGTGGCCTCTCTCACGCGATCCCATGTCACCGATCCCAGTATCCCGGTGGCGTCACGGTGTGTCAGTAATTCCGAATCAGCATCGTCTGGTTCGTGTGTTCTGACTAAAAGCAGTGCGTCGGGGTGAGTGTGACCCCATAGAATATCCGATAGTGATGCGTGATCGTCCGGGAGGTCCGTCTTCACCGGGCGCCCCGTAGGGCGGCGTGACATTGCGTCGGCTGCTTTGTTTTTCATACCCGGCACGTGAGTAACACGGAAGCGGTATCGCAGTGTTTTCTCTTTCAAGTTACGTAGGCGCGAGTTCGGTATATCCTCCAGGGAGCGATCGCCGAAGATCTTCAAGAGTGGCTTGTGATCGACCGCGATGATGAGATCTTCGCAACCAAGCACGAAGTAGCGTGCTTTATCCAGTGCGTCGGCGACTGCCAGTGCCTCGCCTTCAATCGGGGCGTAGCGCGATTCCGCCGCGTGTGTAAATCGGCTACCGACCAGGGTCACTTTCCAGCCGCCGTTGCAGCAGAACGGTTTCACCGGCGTGCAACCACAGTGCTTCTGCAGTAGCCAGAAGCCGATTCCGGTTTTCGACCAGTCGGTGGCGATGCAGGTCGGCTTGCTCTTGTCGAATATCCTGACGCCGGTCTCGATTTCCTGGACGATGTGTTCCTTCGACTCATCGAATATCTCCTGAAGCTCCGTGTCCCATCGAAATTGTTGGCCCGCCTTCAGGAGTGCGCGGAATGGTAGCATTCGTTCCGCCATGCTGAAGGCGTATGTCGTGAATGTTACGTGGCACGGGGAAGTTCAGGATTGCATCAGAATATTTCGGGCAGGGTAGTACGCTGTCCATTGTGATGGTGAATCCCGCGAAATCCACGACGGGGCTGCTAAAGACGAATTTCCCCGGGTTCAGGGTTATGCCATTCCGACCGCACACGTCAAGCCATTGCACGGCCTGGTGGAAGCTGTCGGCGATACTATCCGACCAGAGCAGGGCGTCGTCGATGCATTCCGTGTGGTCGTCTATCTCCGAGACAATCTCGTCGTATCGGCGAGTGTAGCCGTCGCCCGACGCGCGATACCCCTGTGGAGCGACACAGTAGCGGTAACGTCCCCACGGCGTGATGAACGTCGTCATGTGTTTATCGTCCTCGTGCAGACGCACGCTGTGATACTCATTCCAAGCGTCGAATACCGTCTTACGCTTGTTCTCGGGGACACCTCGCGCCTGATGGAACGGGGATGGGGTGTGGTGGGTTTCACGTGCCGCATGTACATTTAATGCCTGAAAGTCCACCGTGCGTCTTGGCTTGCCATTCTTTTTGGCACAAATCACCATACGGTGGCACCATGTGACCCGATCGCCGACTGGTACCTTCTCGAGCACACCGAGACGTACATCCTCGTCCAAGCCGGCCTTGACCTCGTCCTGCCAGTGCACGGCCACCGGTATTGGACTGTGTCGTGCGACAGGTGTCGCATCCTTGTCTATCATCAGTCGCAAGGGTGGGCCCGACATCATGGGCAGTGTTTGGTGGGTACATGTGTTGAATGTGCTCGCCGCGTACCGCCTCTTCAGCCACGACTCGATCGCTGCTCGGTTCTCCTCGGTCGCGGGCATCGGTAGGCCCTCGGGGAGTGGCGGCGGTGCTGTGCGCGGTGTGCATGGGCATGGGGTTGGAGTGGCTGCGTCATCTGATGCAATGACCTCGCCAATGGTAGGGAATGTCTCGCTAATCATCCCCAGGTCGATGCACGCGGCCCGTGACAGGAAGATACGATCTGATGCGTTGGTGATGTAGGCGATTTGTCGTGTCTCGTGCGTTATGGCCCGGCTGTCGGTACCCGAGAATCGCACCACCATCGCTCCGAGGATAGGTATCCCTCCCTCGTTCGCCGCTCTCATCGTCATGGTGACCGGTATGAGGTCGTCTGCATTGAGCCCCATCCTCTCGGCCACTTGTATGCCCATTAGGCAGCTCTGGCATCCGGTATCTGCCATCGCGGGGAATTCGGCGGCGCTTACACGCTTCCTGAGCGCGAAACCGAGGGCACGGTAATCCTCCTCGAATGCTCCGACGTAGACCCGGACGTACGGCTGCGGGTCAGATGCGCGTTTATGCCACCTGTCACAAAGGTTATCGTACAGATGGTGGTCTAGTGCGATTGCCTTGACGTCGGCAACCGGTCCGTTTACCATCGTGCACAGTTCGAAGGCCGCGGACTGTTCGTCACTTGTCTCGGCGGTCTCAGTCGGCCGGCGGGCGTACGCCTTGCCGAGGCAAGCGCGTTCTATGTGGTTCACGTTCTTGCATTTACCACATCGCTTGCCGTACGCTGGGCATTGGCTTCTCCTTATGCTCCACGGCGGGTTCTTACCGTGGCCCTTCTCCGCGCAGAACCAACACAATGCCGTGGGGTCGAACGTATGTTTGGGCTTCGGACCAGATATGGGCTTAGTTGTCGCCGCGTCCCTGGTTCGCATTTCATGTTGCTTATTGCGGCGGTATGTACTACTCGCCGCGTTCACACTCGGGGTATCCAGCAGGCGCGATGCCGATCGCTTGCCTGACTCGCGCGCCTCGACGAACTTAATCATCTCCTCGATCTTCATCTTTTGGTTCTGGTCGCTTATCAAATCCAACTGAATCTCGTCGTCCACGATACCGCGAGCGAGTACGTCGCGCAATATCTCGCCGGCGAAGTCGACCATCTCGTCGCACTCTGCTTTGGTGCACTTGATTCGGTAATCACAGGTGTCAGCTTGACCCTTGATTCGGGCGTAGAATGATCGAATTTGTTCCTCGCGTCCCTAGCGCATGTCATGTAATGCGTACCGTGCCACCATGATGTTCTCACTGCGTACCGCGAGTGCCTTCGTCGCCGCTAACACGTTTACCCCGGTGCCTCCGACCATGGAACCTCCGTTTGAACGAGTGAGGTCCCGTCTCAGTTCGTCATCACAACACTCCAATAGCTGAACAACAATGTCGTCTCCCCGGAGGCGTGTGCCATCTCGATATTCGCCCCACCTGGTTTCAAAGTATGCCCAGGTTTCTGACGTACCAGCTAACGATACGGTAGGGCGTCTGAGCTTTTCCATTTTCCCACCAGGTGTCGCCGCGGCATGAATCGAGTGTGTCAACCCATGAATCTTTAGGAGCTCGACTACTATTGCAGCGTCGTCGTTTCGTGATATGTGGTCACATCCTGGGAATGGACACGCAACCTCAATCACCATGTCTGCAGTGTTGTCTGGCTCTGGACAGTTGAATGGCAGAGTCCGTAGGGCTTCAATGTTATCAATAGTTGCGCAGCTTGCTGTCGCTGCCAACAGTTTCCGACGGCTGTCGACGGCTGTCGATGGTTGCCGACGGATTCTAGCGGCTGCAGACGGCTGCTGATGGCTGCCAACGGTATTCAGTAAATTTGTCTATTTACCAGTTTCTCCATCGAATAGCCGTCCCGTACTTATCTGCGCCGTCTCGGCAGTGTTTGATTATAAAGAAGAACGAAGTTCTCTTGCATTTAATCACGTATTTAATAGTAAATCCGGTCTAATGATACAATAATCAAACAAGCTGTTACTGGTATGGTGGAATACAGTCAATCGCGGTCCGGAGGCTTCCGGTTACGGGGAGCGTCTATTGTAGATCTGTAAGTAGTAAGCGGGAGTGTTCATTATTTCCTAAAGACTTCAAAAGTGGCACAGAGCGAGAAAAACGAGGAGATCTTGTAACTACTCTTGCTAGAAAATTTTGGACACGCTGAAGTTTTGTGATATCCTTGCTAGCGATATTATAAAGGAGGGAATTGCAATAGTCAAGTCTGCTGCTAACAAGCGCTGTTGCAATAGTCTTAGCAACAGAAAATGACATATACCGGCGAATACGGCGAAGATCACGAATATGATAAAAACAGCAGCGACATGTTTGAGATATATGTTGTCGGAAATTTAAGTTACTATCAAAGATTACTCCTAGATTCCGCACCGAGGTTGCTGGCGTGATGTACTGATTCAAAATACGCGTAGGGAAAAAACTATCCAGTTTACAACGCTGCATTGGAGTACCAATAATGATCAATTCAGTTTTATTTGCATTTAATTTCAACTTGCTGTCAGTCATCCAATGGAAGATATCTTGAAGGCAATCACTAAGTTGGTTAAGGGAGCGATTTGTATCCGGGGTAGCCAACGAAATGTAGATCTGAGTATCATCAGCATAAAGATGATGATCTAAGTTATGTCATTTGGGACTGTCACAGGGTGACCTTAATTATTACAGATGTGACCATCAAGCGAGGTTCGACTGTATTCTGTTGTGCTTGAAGAAATTGTCATATCAAATATTCGCACAAGTGTAATTTCAAGAAATACAGTTTTGTGCCGAGTCTTGATGGGAATGGTTATCACACAACATTTGAGGTTGGCTGTCACCACATTCATAATATGAGTACTAATGTAACATTTCGAATGTTCCTCTTTATCAATTTCTTATTTTGGGTCATGTCAAAGTTTATTAATGCTGGATATATTTTGTTGTATATTTCTGTTTCCACCATCACAAACATTTGATCGCCATAAATGATTTTATATTACTTGATATAATAATCATATCATGATATTTTGTATTTAATCATAAGACAACAAAAACGGGCTCGTCCGGGATTTGAACCCGGGACCTCTCGCACCCGAAGCGAAAATCATACCCCTAGACCAACGAGCCATCATATATTTATCTTTTGTTTATATACAAGTCATGCAGTCAGGCAATTATACTCATCGTTAATGGTGTGAAAGGACAGGTCATGTTGCAACAAAGGTTAGATCTGGTTTCTGTAAGGGATAGCCACGTTTAGGTCTATATTCTCAATTGCGCGATATCAATACATTTGTATTCTTTTAATAAATTCACGAACAGTGATAGCACGGACCATGCCTACGATCCAAATTCAGTAGGGAATATGAGAGGACTACACCACAGGTAGATAGTTACATGACTTTGTCACAGCCAGTACAATATATATATATCGCGGCTCGTTGGTCTAGGGATATGATTCTCGCTTAGGGTTTCTATTTTCTTATTTCAAATGCCAAATCTGTAACGATACCGTACTGTTTCATTGAATATATATGAAAGTTCACTTAATATATATATATATATATATATTTCATTGAATATATATATATATATATATATTCATTGAATATATATATATATATATTCATTGAATATATATATACATTCACATATATATATATATATTCATTGAATATATATATATATATTCAATGAAATTTCATTGAATATATATGAAAGTTCATTTAATATATATATATATTCATTGAATATATATATATATATATATATATTCATTGAATATATATATATATATATATATTCAATGAAATTTCATTGAATATATATGAAAGTTCATTGAATATATATATATATATATATATATATATATATATATATTTCATTGAATATATATATATATATATATATATATTCATTGAATATATATATATATATTCATTGAATATATATATACATTCACATATATATATATATATTCATTGAATATATATATATATTCAATGAATATATATATATATATATATATATATATATATATATATATATATATATATATTCAATGAATATATATATATATATTCAATGAACTCACCATCATTAGCACAAACAATATAGTGAATATATATATATATTATGATTATATATATTGCCAGCAGACGCAGCTTCTCGAAGAATTTGTGTGGGGTGCTCGTATTGAACGCGGAACTGTAATCTACGAACAGGATGCCTGCACACATGTTCGGAGACTCCAGGTGCTGCAAGACGAAATGATGGGCCAATGCAACAGCATCATCAGTTGACAGGTTATCCTGTACGCGAAATGGAGTGGATCCATGTTGGAGTTTGTGACCGACTTCAGGTACTTGAGAATCAACAATTTCAGGTCTCTGGTGAACCACGGCTTATCGTTGCTGAACTCTTTGACAGAAGCTTATGTAGGACGTCACGGTGTCTGCATATTCATGAATGAGTCCCAGTCAGTAATGGCCAAACAGCCTGGGAGATGCTGAATAGATTCAGAGTTCCAGCGCTTAACATTGCGAACGCAGGATTTCGCTGTTGTAAGCTTCTGGCGGTAGGAAGGATGAAGGCAGATCACGGAGTGGTCGGAGAAGTCAAGGGATGCACGTGGGACCGCATGATGGGCATCCCTGATTGTACAGTAGCAGTGATCCCAGGTTTCCCCCTCTCTAGTGGCACCCTTGACATGCTGGTTATACATTGGCGGGTCTTCAGACAGCGTAGCGTGGTTGAAGTCACAGAGAACTAGGACAAGTGAGTCAGGGTTAGAGTGTTCTGCTGTGGTGATCTGATCGGGAAGAGCGCCGATCGCAGCAGTAGCGTCGACCTGGGGTGGAATGTACCCACCCACCATGACAAGGGAGGTAAACTCTCGCGGCAGGTAAAACGGCTTACATTTGATGATAAATAAGAGTCTCAAGTTCAGGGGAGCAAGTAGTAAACAAAACTTACACCATCGCTGATTTACCATGAAACACACCCCACCGCCTTTAGATTGGCCACTTTCACCTATGTATTCTCTTTGGATCTTAGTCTGGGCTGAAGCTGGCCTCGACTAGTGTTTCCTTTCCGTTACTGATCCCTGTTTACGGTCGTCTCCATTCCCTAACCACCACATCTGCACTTCCCTACCAATCCCACCAAATCTCCCTCCACGCTGTCTTCCCGTCTCAGTCGAGGAGTTGTCATTCTACCATTCACTTTGAGTACAGTCGCACCTTCCTTTTGTTCCACGTGTCCAGTCCACTTTCATCAATTCCTCATCAGGAATATATACTCCTCCATTCTTCGCTTGACTCCTCTCTTTGCTGCTAGGGGTCAATAATGTATATATATATATATATATATATATATATATATATATATATATATATATATATATATGTCTACGCACGCGTGTTTGAACGAGTCCCAGTCTGTAATGGCCAAACAGCCTGGGAGACGCTGAATAGATTCAGAGCCCCAGCGCTTGATATTGTGAACGCAGGATTTCGCTGTTGTAAGCTTCAGGCGGTAGGAAGGTTGAAGGTAGATGTATATACATATATATATATATATATATATATATATATATATATATATATATATATATATATATATCTACCTTAATTCACAAAGTGGAAGAACTCAAAACATAAGTATCCGAAATAGTTACAACATGTTTACTGTTTAACGAAAAAATGCGATGTGCTATGATCATGTCCACTCATTTTAGTCAGTTGGCAACAATTTCATGATTTTTAGAGACCTCTCGAACCCAGCGAGAATCATACCCCTAGACCAACGAGCCAGCGGTTTGCCTGATATCTGAGTAGGGGAAAGGCGGACAAAACGAAACAATTAGTGTTACTGGTATATTTGCACCCTAGCACCTACATATATGCCGGACAGTTCAATTGACTGTGCTCTGTTTAGTATGTAGATCGTACTCTTTGGGCGTATCCAGTCATTTTATTTGTGTCATGAAGAACTAGGTAATCAGATTTAGTAATTATTCCGATTGCTTTCCTTTGCAGGCCCGTAGCGTTGTTGAATGAGGGGCGTTTGCACATTTCCCACAAATATTTAACAAGATTTAACAAGATTGCCATCCAGAGAATTAACTCTAGGTGGCAGGTGGACAAGGAAGCCCTCTGGCTTATCGAGAGTCCGACCCTTTTATCTATGTGTATCCCGCCCTTAAATATCCATCAGATTTGAGCCGGATACTCAGTTGCTGACAGACGTTCAATACGGCAGACCTCTTGTTACACATTATGAAGCCTGCTAATTCCGAGTAGAGGAACCGACAGACTCTCCTTAATGTAACCTACTATTGGCTACTTCCAAGTCTTTCTTGGTAATTACAGAGCGGCACCGACCGCCTCACAAAACAGGGCAATCAACCTGAATGATATCAATGCCTGACAGATCAATAAAGCCAATCATTCATTATTTTGACGTATAAAAACATCGCCTGTGTTCTTAGTCGGCTCCTTGCAAAGAAAACAACTACAGACAAGAAAATAAATCGACGCTAGTTCAATGAGGTTTGTGTAAACCGTATACTCTACAATTATTAGCCCCTTGGCTTGTGTGTTTGGTGTCTTCCCCTTGAATTAGCCATTGACTACGAGGTACGGTATAGATTAGGCCAATTAACTGAACAATACCGCATTCAGAAAGTTACCACGCCAACACCTGGCAAAAAAAACTAGTCAGGATGGCCGAGCGGTCTAAGGCGCTGCGTTCAGGTCGCAGTCTGTTTCTCCAGGCGTGGGTTCGAATCCCACTTCTGACATCATTTCTTTTATATTTCCCTGTCTAAAAGTTTGTCTAAACTGACAATGTTTGCTTAAAAAGTTAATTATTTAAAATAACAAATTCCAGGAAATTCCATGGCCGAGTTGGAGGTCATCCGCACCCTAAGCGAAAACCGTAGTCTTAAAGCAGTATTAGATATCATATTTTCAATAGTTAGTATGTCACCAACAGCAAAAATGGAATTAGGTCAATTAGCGATATATTACGAATTCAGTATTCAGTGGCGTATCTAGAATCTCATGGAGGAGGACAAGCTTAGCCACATGTTGGTTTTCTTCGCTTAACTGTCGTGGCGGAAGGCAATTAAAGAAAACATCACCCAAAATACCCTCCCTAAATACGCCGTTTGCAATAGTAATACTTTCAGCTAACGCGTTTTTATGGCATGTAGGCTCACTCCCCTCCCCCTCCCCCTCTCCCTCTGCCTCTGCCTCTGCCTCTCCCTCTCCCTCTCCCTCTACCTCTACCTCTTCCTCTTCCTCTTCCTCTTCCTCTCCCTCTCCCTCTCTCTCTCTCTCTGTCTCTGTCTCTCTCTCATTTTTTTAATGAAAAACTATCATCATTAAAACATGATTATGTTTAATTGTGCATTGTTTTAAAGCATTATGGCATACAGTCTGCTTAAAATGTGTGAATAACGATTCCTCTGATGTTTAACACAAAATATTCCCTGAACAAATGGATTCAGTCTCAGTTTAATGTAACTGCATAACTAAATAAGTCCACTTTCATTTATGACTTAGATACAAGACATTGAATCCATGTGCTTACGACAAAAAAATAGTGACCTGATAACTAGTAACCGGTTATAAATAATACAGAAAGTACCACATAGAAAATATAATCTCGTTCCTCCACAATTCGCATCGTATACCGTATGTATGTATAGATGTGTGTGTGTGTGTGTGTGTGTGTGTGTGTGTGTGTGTGTGTGTGTGTGTGTGTGTGTGTGTGTGTGTGTGTGTGTGTGTGTGTGTGTGTGTGTGTGTGTGTGTGTGTGTGTGTGTGTGTGTGTGTGTCTGTGTGTGTGTGTGTGTGTGTGTGTGTGTGTGTGTGTGTGTGTGTGTGTGTGTGTGTGTGTGTGTGTGTGTGTGTGTGTGTGTGTGTGTGTGTGTGTGTGTGTGTGTGTGTGTGTGTGTGTGTGTGTGTGTGTGTGTGTGTGTGTGTGTGTGTGTGTGTGTGTGTGTGTGTGTGTGTGTGTGTGTGTGTGTGTGTGTGTGTGTGTGTGTGTGTGTGTGTGTGTGTGTGTGTGTGTGTGTGTGTGTGTGTGTGTGTGAGTGTTGGTCTAGTGGTATGATTATCGCTTAGGGTGCGAGAGTTCCCGGGTTCAAATCCCGGACGAGCCCGTTTCTATTTTCTTACTTCAAATGTCAAATCTGTAACGACACCGTACTGTTTGTGCCAATGATGATGAGTTCATTGAATATATACCATTTTATATATATGTATATATATATATATATATATATATATATACATATGTATGTATATATATATATGTATATTGACATAAAATACATGTCAATTAGGAAGGGGTCTTTGGGTTAAAAATGCAGTCACATCAAACATACCACGAACATACAATAAAAAATAGATATATATAATAAAAAGGTAGTCTAAAATTGTATAAACAATATCCATTAAAATTGATACGTTAAGCTAAAACTAACATATAAAAGAAGTATAAAACACACAAAATTAACATTCCGTTGTATCTGTCTATCACTAAAATCTATATTTAATCCCCGATAAGGCAGCCACGGCACAGGGAAAGAAACTGTCTCGGAAGCAATTTATATTAGCACGGATATTTCTGAATCGCCTGCGTGAGTAGTTCGAAGAGAAGGTGGGCGGGGTGTGTTGCATCCGTGACAATTTTGTCACGTCTCTTTCTGGTTCTTTCACTGTATTAAATCTGATAGGGGGTAAGTTCACTGTCGACGATCTTCGTTGCTGTTTTACCACTCTGTCTAGCCTGGTCTTTTGACGCTGGTTAATATTTCCGAACCACACACGTGTGGCGACTAAGTACACTCTCAACAGCCGAGCGATAGAATTGAAGAATAATTTCTCTCCTCAGCCCGAACTTCTTCAGCTGGCGCAGGAAGTAGAGTCTTTGCTGGGCCTTCTTCACGACTGTATCCGCGTTGTTCTCCCATCCTAGGTCATTAGAAATGATGGTGCCCAGAAATTTGATGCAGTCCACTCCTTCATTGGCTTCGCCATTGATGATATATTGGGAGCAACTGGATCTTTTTTCCTTCTAAATCAGCGATCATCTCCCTTGTTTTGGACGCGTTAAGTTGAAGATTGTTTTCGTCACACCACGACACCAGCCTGTCCACTTCGTGGCTGTACTCAGACCCATCTGAGTACCTTACCAACCCTTCCAAGGTGGTATCATCTGCAAACTTCACCAGTTGTACGGAGGAATGTTGGGACACACAGTCATTCGTGAAGAGCGAGTACAGGAGAGGGGAGAGGACACAACCCTGAGTTCCGGTGTTCAAGATGATAGTATTGGAAACCATGTCATTCATTTTGACGACTTGAGGACGGAGCAGAAGAAAGTCAAGGATCCGGTGACACATGGAAGCGTCTACTGACAGCAGACGCAGCTTCTCGAAGAATGTGTCTGGGGTGCTCGTATTGAACGCGGAACTGTAATCTACGAACAGGATGCGTGCACACATGTTCGAAGACTCCAGGTGCTGCAACACGAAGTGAAGGACCAATGCAACAGCGTCACCAGTGGACAGGTTCCCCTGTGCGCGAACTGGAGTGGATCCATGTTGGAGTTTGTGACCGACTTCAGGTACTTGAGAACCAAGCGCTCCAGCACCTTCATTACCATGCACTGACGTTAGGGCCACGGGACGGTAGTCGTTCAGAGCTGTTACCTTGGATTTCTTCGGACCAGGGATGACAGTTGCAGTCGTGAAGCAGACAGAAACAGTATGCCGATGGAGTAAGGTAAGGAGTTAAACAGTCCGGTGAATACAGGAGCCAGTTCATCAGCACAGTGTGTCATGTGGAGGTGGAAACATTGTCAGGACCAGTTGCCTTCCTGATGCTCTGCAGCTTGAAGAGTTTCCTCACCTCGTGCTCCTCCACGGTAAAGAGAGGAGGGAGTAACGTAGTAGAGTCGGACGGGTTGACCGAGACAGGCGTCAAATTCTGACGGTCGAAGCGAGCGTAAAAGTTGTTGAAGTCGTCCGGTGTTGCAGAATCACAGCCAGGAGTAGATGGCTTCTGCTTGTAGCCAGTAACATTCTGCATGCCCTGCCAGTGAACGCGGGTTGGAAAGGAACTGGCCTTCAAGCTTGCGCCTGTTGTCAGTCATTGCTCACAGTATCGCTCTTCTCTGGACATCGTATTTGGCTTTCTTATATAGTGCGCAGTCTCCACTCTTGAAAGCATTATGTTTCTCTTTCAGCTTCAATTTCAGGTCTCTGGTGAACCACGGCTTATCGTTGCTGAACATTTTGATAGAAGCTTACGTAGGACGTCACGGTGTCTGCATATTCATGAATGTCTATGCACGCGTGTTTGAACGAGTCCCAGTCTGTAATGGCCAAACAGCCTGGAAGACGCTGAATAGATTCAGAGCCCCAGCGCTTGACATTGTGAACGCAGGATTTCGCTGTTGTAAGCTTCTGGCGGTAGGAAGGTTGAAGGTAGATATATATATATATATATATATGGGTCGTTAATTCACAAAGTGGAAGAACTCAAAACATAAGTATCCAAAATAGTTACATGTTTACTGTTTGACGAAAAAACGCGATGTGCTATGATCATGTCCACTCATTTTAGTCAGTTGGCAACAATTTCATGATTTTTAGAGACCTCTCGAACCCAGCGAGAATCATACCCCTAGACCAACGAGCCAGCGGTTTGCCTGATATCTGAGTATGAGAAAGGCGGACAAAACGAAACAATTAGTGTTACTGGTATATTTGCACCCTAGCACCTACATATATGCCGGACAGTTCAATTGATTATGCTCTGTTTAGTATGTACACCGTACTCTTTGGGCGTATCCAGTCATTTTATTTGTGTCATGAAGAACTAGGTAATCAGATTTAGTAATTATTCCGATTGCTTTCCTTTGCAGGCCCGTAGCGTTGTTGAATGAAGGGGCGTTTGCACATTTCCCACAAATATTTAACAAGATTTAACAAGATTGCCACCCAGAGAATTAACTCTAGGTGGCAGGTGGACAAGGAAGCCAGTTGGCTTATCGAGAGTCCGACCCTTTTATCTATGTGTATCCCGCCCTTAAATATCCATCAGATTTGAGCCGGAGACTCAGTTACTGACAGACGTTCAATACGGCAGACTTCTTGTTACACATTATGAATCCTGCTAATTCCGAGTAGAGGAACTGACAGACTCTCCTTAATGTAACCTACTATTGGCTACTTCCAAGTCTTTCTCCTATATGGTAATTACAGAGCGGCACCGACCGCCTCGCAAAACTGGACAATCAACCTGCATGTTATAAATGCCTGACAGATCAATAAAGCCACTCATTCATTATTATGACGTATAAAAACATCGCCTGTATTCTTAGTCGGCTCCTTGCAAGAAAACAACTACAGACAAGAACATAAATCGACGCTAGTTTAATGAGGTTTGTGTAAACCGTATACTCTACAATTATTAGGCTTGTGTGTTTGGTGTCTTCCCCTTGAATTAGCCATTGACTACGAGGTACGGTATAGATTAGGCCAATTAACTGAACAATACCGCATTCAGAAAGTTACCACGCCAACACCTGGCAAAAAAAAACCAGACAGGATGGCCGAGCGGTCTAAGGCGCTGCGTTCAGGTCGCAGTGGGTTCGAATCCCACTTCTGACATCATTTCTTTTATATTTCCCTGTCTAAAAGTTTTTCTAAACTGACAATGTTTGCTTAAAAAGTTAATTATTTACAATAACAAATTCCAGGAAATTCCATGGCCGAGTTGGAGGTCATCCGCACCCTAAGCGAAAACCGTAGTCTTAAAGCAGTTAGATATGATATTTTCAATAGTTAGTATGTCACCAACAGCAAAAATGGAATTAGGTCAATTAGCGATATATTACGAATTCAGTATTCAGTGGCGTATCTAGAATCTCATGGAGGAGGACAAGCTTAGCCACATGTTGGTTTTCTTCGCTTAACTGTCGTGGCGGAAGGCAATTAAAGAAAACATCACCCAAAATACCCTCCCTAAATACGCCGTTTGCAATAGTAATACTTTCAGCTAACGCGTTTTTATGGCATGTAGGCTAACTCCCCTCCCCCTCCCCCTCTCCCTCTGCCTCTGCCTCTGCCTCTCCCTCTCCCTCTACCTCTACCTCTACCTCTTCCTCTTCCTCTCCCTCTCCCTCTCTCTCTCTCTCTCTCTCTCTCTCTGTCTCTGTCTCTCTCTCATTTTTTTAACGAAAAACTATCATCATTAAAACATGATTATGTTTAATTGTGCATTGTTTTCAAGCATTATGGCATATAGTCTGCTTAAAATGTGTGAATAACGATTCCTCTGATGTTTAACACAAAATATTTCCTGAACAAATGGATTCAGTCTCAGTTTAATGTAACTGCATAACTAAATAAGTCCACTTTCATTTATGACTTATATACAAGACATTGAATCCATGTGCTTACGAAAAAAAAATAGTGACCTGATATCTAATAACCGGTTATAAATAATACAGAAAGTACCACATAGAAAATATAATCTCGTTCCTCCACAATTCGCATCGTATACCATATGTATGTATAGATGTGTGTGTGTGTGTGTGTGTGTGTGTGTGTGTGTGTGTGTGTGTGTGTGTGTGTGTGTGTGTGTGTGTGTGTGTGTGTGTGTGTGTGTGTGTGTGTGTGTGTGTGTGTGTGTGTGTGTGTGTGTGTGTGTGTGTGTGTGTGTGTGTGTGTGTGTGTGTGTGTGTGTGTGTGTGTGTGTGTGTGTGTGTGTGTGTGTGTGTGTGTGTGTGTGTGTGTGTGTGTGTGTGTGTGTGTGTGTGTGTGTGTGTGTGTGTGTGTGTGTGTGAGTGTTGGTCTAGGGCTATGATTCTCGCTTAAGGTGCGAGAGGTCCCGGGTTCAAATCCCGGACGAGCCCGTTTCTATTTTCTTACTTCAAATGTCAAATCTGTAACGACACCGTACTGTTTGTGCCAATGATGATGAGTTTATTGAATATATACCATTTTATATATATATGTATATATATATATATTGCCACGATTGACATAAAATACATGTCAATTAGGAAGGGGTCTTTGGGTTAAAACATACAGTCACATCAAACATACCACGAACATACAATAAAAAAATATATATATATAATAAAAAGGTAGTCTAAAATTGTATAAACAATATCCATTAAAATTGATACGTTAAGCTAAAACTAACATATAAAAGAAGTATAAAACACACAAAATTAACATTCCGTTGTAAATGTCTATCACTAAAATCTATATTTAATCCCCGATAAGGCAGCC
Source organism: Escarpia spicata (assembly GCA_963995525.1). Classification (NCBI taxonomy): domain Eukaryota; kingdom Metazoa; phylum Annelida; class Polychaeta; order Sabellida; family Siboglinidae; genus Escarpia; species Escarpia spicata. The sequence goes on from OZ023212.1 coordinate 31,495,357, forward strand.
ACGGCACAGGGAAAGAAACTGTCTCGGAAGCAATTTATATTAGCACGGATATTTCTGAATCGCCTGCGTGAGTAGTTCGAAAAGAAGGTGGGGGGGGGGGGGGGGGGGTGTTGCATCCGTGACAATTTTGTCAGGTCTCTTTCTGGTTCTTTCACTGTATTATATCTGATAGGGGGTAAGTTCACTGCCGACGATCTTCGATGCTGTTTTATCACTCTGTCTAGCCTGATCTTTTGACGCTGGTTAATATTTCCGAACCACACACGTGTGGCGACTAAGTACACTCTCAACAGCCGAGCGATAGAATTGAAGAATAATTTCTCTCCTCAGCCCGAACTTCTTCAGCTGGCGCAGGAAGTAGAGTCTTTGCTGGGCCTTCTTCACGACTGTATCCGCATTGTTCTCCCATCCTAGGTCATTAGAAATGATGGTGCCCAGAAATTTGATGTAGTCCACTCCTTCAATGGCTTCGCCATTGATGATATATTGGGAGCAACTGGATCTTTTTTCCTTCTAAATCAGCGATCATCTCCCTTGTTTTGGACGCGTTAAGTTGAAGATTGTTTTCGTCACACCACGACACCAGCCTGTCCACTTCGTGGCTGTACTCAGACCCATCTGAGTTCCTTACCAACCCTTCCAAGGTGATATCATCTGCAAACTTCACCAGCTCTACGAAGGAATGTAGGGACACAAAGTCATTCGCGAAGAGCGAGTACAGGAGAGGGGAGGGGACACAACCCTGAGTTCCGGTGTTCAAGATGATAGTATTGGAAACCATGTCATTCATTTTGACGACTTGAGGACGGAGCAGAAGAAAGTCAAGGATCCGGTGACACATGGAAGCGTCTACTGACAGCAGACGCAGCTTCTCGAAGAATGTGTCTGGGGTGCTCGTATTGAACGCGGAACTGTAATCTACGAACAGGATGCGTGCACACATGTTCGGAGACTCCAGGTGCTGCAAGACGAAGTGAAGGGCCAATGCAACAGCGTCATCAGTGGACAGGTTCCCCTGTGCGCGAACTAGAGTGGATCCATGTTGGAGTTTGTGACCGACTTCAGGTACTTGAGAACCAAGCGCTCCAGCACCTTCATTACCATGCACTGACGTTAGGGCCACGGGACGGTAGTCGTTCAGAGCTGTTACCTTGGATTTCTTCGGACCAGGGATGACAGTTGCAGCCGTGAAGCAGACAGAAACAGTATGCCGATGGAGTAAGGTAAGGAGTTAAACAGTCCGGTGAATACAGGAGCCAGTTCATCAGCACAGTGTGTCAGTGTGGAGGTGGAAACATTGTCAGGACCAGCTGCCTTCCTGATGCTCTGCAGCTTGAAGAGTTTCCTCACCTCGTGCTCCTCCACGGTAAAGAGAGGAGGGAGTAACGTAGTAGAGTCGGACGGGTTGACCGAGACAGGCGTCAAATTCTGAAGGTCGAAGCGAGCGTAAAAGTTGTTGAAGTCGTCCGGTGTTGCATAATCACAGCCAGGAGTAGATGGCTTCTGCTTGTAGCCAGTAACATTCTGCATGCCCTGCCAGTAAACGCGGGTTGGAAAGGAACTGGCCTTCAAGCTTGCGCCTGTTGTCAGTCATTGCTCACAGTATCGCTCTTCTCTGGACATCGTATTTGGCTTTCTTATATAGTGCGCAGTCTCCACTCTTGAAAGCATCCTGTTTCTCTTTCAGCTTCAATTTCAGGTCTCTGGTGAACCACGGCTTATCGTTGCTGAACATTTTGATAGAAGCTTACGTAGGACGTCACGGTGTCTGCATATTCATTAATGTCTATGCACGCGTGTTTGAACGAGTCCCAGTCTGTAATGGCCAAACACCTGGAAGACGCTGAATAGATTCAGAGCCCCAGCGCTTGACATTGTGAACGCAGGATTTCGCTGTTGTAAGCTTCTGGCGGTAGGAAGGTTGAAGGTAGATATATATATATATATATATATATATATATATATATATATATATATATATATATATATGGGTCGTTAATTCACAAAGTGGAAGAACTCAAAACATAAGTATCCAAAATAGTTACATGTTTACTGTTTGACGAAAAAACGCGATGTGCTATGATCATGTCCACTCATTTTAGTCAGTTGGCAACAATTTCATGATTTTTAGAAACCTCTCGAACCCAGCGAGAATCATACCCCTAGACCAACGAGCCAGCGGTTTGCCTGATATCTGAGTATGGGAAAGGCGGACAAAACGAAACAATTAGTGTTACTGGTATATTTGCACCCTAGCACCTACATATATGCCGGACAGTTCAATTGATTGTGCTCTGTTTAGTATGTACACCGTACTCTTTGGGCGTATCCAGTCATTTTATTTGTGTCATGAAGAACTAGGTAATCAGATTTAGTAATTATTCCGATTGCTTTCCTTTGCAGGCCCGTAGCGTTGTTGAATGAAGGGGCGTTTGCACATTTCCCACACATATTTTACAAGATTTAACAATATTGCCACCCAGAGAATTAACTCTAGGTGGCAGGTGGACTAGGAAGCCCTTTGGCTTATCGAGAGTCCGACCCTTTTATCTATGTGTATCCCGCCCTTAAATATCCATCAGATTTGAGCCGGAGACTCAGTTGCTGACAGACGTTCAATGCGGCAGACTTCTTGTTACACATTATGAAGCCTGCTAATTTCGAGTAGAGGAACCGACAGACTCTCTTTAATGTAACCTACTATTGGCTACTTCCAAGTCTTTCTCCTATATGGTAATTACAGAGCGGCACCGACCGCCTCGCAAAACTGGACAATCAACCTGCATGTTATAAATGCCTGACAGATCAATAAAGCCACTCATTCATTATTATGACGTATAAAAACATCGCCTGTATTCTTAGTCGGCTCCTTGCAAGAAAACAACTACAGACAAGAACATAAATCGACGCTAGTTTAATGAGGTTTGTGTAAACCGTATACTCTACAATTATTAGGCTTGTGTGTTTGGTGTCTTCCCCTTGAATTAGCCATTGACTACGAGGTACGGTATAGATTAGGCCAATTAACTGAACAATACCGCATTCAGAAAATTACCACGCCAACACCTAGCAAAAAAACTAGTCAGGATGGCCGAGCGGTCTAAGGCGCTGCGTTCAGGTCGCAGTCTGGTTCTCCAGGCGTGGGTTCGAATCCCACTTCTGACATCATTTCTTTTATATTTCCCTGTCTAAAGGTTTTTCTAAACTGACAATGTTTGCTTAAAAAGTTAATTATTTACAATAACAAATTCCAGGAAATTCCATGGCCGAGTTGGAGGTCATCCGCACCCTAAGCGAAAACCGTAGTCTTAAAGCAGTATTAGATATCATATTTTCAATAGTTAGTATGTCACCAACAGCAAAGATGGAATTAGGTCAATTGGCGATATATTATGAATTCAGTATTCAGTGGCGTATCTAGAATCTCATGGAGGGGGACAAGCTTAGCCACATGTTGGTTTTCTTCGCTTAACTGTCGTGGCGGAAGGCAATTAAAGAAAACATCACCAAAAATCCCCTCCCTAAATACGCCGTTTGCAATAGTAATACTTTCAGTTAACGCGTTTTTATGGCATGTAGGCTCACTCCCCCTCCCCCATTCGTTTGGTGGCGCCACTGGTGCAATTGATTTTGGTTCAACGTGTCGACGACCAAGCCATTTGGCACCGAGTAATATTTGGCTTGGAATATATGTTACACACATTTCTGTTGAACACCATACTATGATTACGTCGCAGCCAATGTGCATTTATGTACACGGTTTGCTTCAGAAAACTTTTATCTCCACCTATATAATATCTACTTGGTGGCAGCACAAAACCTGCGCACCTTACAGATGAACCTTTCATAAAGGAATTATGTGGAGTCATCCATTAGTAACGCCACCGATGTGTAACGAACCGTGAACCGTAATTCGAGTTATACGCTTGGTAGGTCTTGTAGATTTGTCAACGTTCGAACTAGCATAGTTAGACAGACATCTAGTGTGTATCAGGACTTTTCCCCTTAATTTCCACTGCGTGGGGGCAATCGGGGCCCGGGGGCACTCCCCTTACATGTGTGTAGGGGTGTCCAGCCGAAGGTCACATATCCCTACTCCTGATAAGGGCATCCAATATAAAAAAAAGTATACCCTTGATCTAGGGACAGATTTAAGAAAGACACATTTTAAAGTAAGTATTTAATTCATATAAACATATATATAGGTGTGTGTATTCCGATAGATATTATATGCACATTGCACCTACATTGTCCCGAGTAGTTGCCGATATATACTGAAATATACGCGATAGGTAACCGTGAATGCTGCGATAAAAACCTAGCCTTGTTCTAGGGATAGTTCCTCGAAATGATAACCTTGTCTAGGGAACTTCTAAAAAAAGAAACGACTCTTGAAGTCGGCACATCCACAGTACTGTTAGTGTAGGCAGTGCCCCCCCCCCCCCGGGAATCAGGGACGGATCCAGAGAGGATACTCTAGGGGGTGGCACAAAAAACTTCCACCACTGGCGGCCGAACCAAATTGTTTAGTAAAAATGTTTTCGCTTCCGCGTAGGTGTAACGTTACCTTTTTGTCTCGGCTGGACTGGTGACATTCGGAAGATGGGGGGGGGGGGGGGGGGGGGTGCTGTTGAAGTGTTTTGGGGCAGCCGCGTCGGCATAACTTCAGCTTATTGTAACCTGAACAGGGGGACATTTCCAAGGGTCTAGGGGGGCATGGTCGCGTGGGCCCACTATAAAAGATCTGCGGGCACGCCGAATTCCTAAGGTCTGAGGGGCAAGCTTTCGAGATTAAATGCTTACGAAGAATCTTGAATGTATCATATAGAGAACACAAGACCAATGAGTTCGTAATATTTAAGAAACACCATCAACAAATTGGCTGGACCTCAACAACCTGCCCTAAATACAATCAAAAAAAAGAAAGCTACAATGGTCTGGACACACCAGACGCCACAAGACCGTCGCCAAAGAAATACTCCAAGGCACCGCGAGAAGGGGAAGAAAGGGGGACGACCAAGACAGATGTGGCTAGACAACATGCAACACAGAATGGACTGAGTGGCCGCTCAAAGATCTCCAGCAGGCAACACGAGATAGAGACCACAGATAGGCGACACATCATCCATACACGCACCCCAACGATCATCTCGGTCAAGGGTTGAGTGCCCCCAGGCCTCCCTGGATCCGTCTATGACAATATCATAAAAGGGCACTTTCAACGGTAAAAGGGCACAGTTTTCAAGAAAACAAATACACTCGCACTCGCAAACACGCACACATGTACTCACGCACGTCAGCACGCCCTCACACAAACCACACACACACGCGCGCGCACACACACGCACACCCGCACGCGCGCACACATGCACGTACACACGCACAAACACGCACAAACACGCAAACGCACACGCATACACGATGGACTAAATGAACTGCAGAGGAACATACATTATTATTTATAACCGATCGCTAGATATCAGGCTGCGGTATTTTTTCAGAGTAAGTACTTCAGTACTTTGATTCTAGAAATCACAAATATAACTGGATAGAATTAGAATATAATTATTTAGTCATGCATAAATGTTAATTAGACTTAAGGTCAATTTTTTAAGGCGAACATTTTGTTAAATTGGACATTTTTGCTAAGCATGGTAAATAATTTCCCTAATCAATTATTGTGACATACTCAAATTAAGACATGCATTCCTCTTTTTTCAGTGAGGTATTTTGTTACCATTGAAAGTGCAGGTTTGGGAAACATTTTATTATCTGTTTCTTTGACGACATAGCGTAGCTTACTGGGGCTTGCCTTTTTTGTGAAAAGTGGACTTGTTTAATCATGCAGTGATATTGATTAAACTGAGGGTGAATCAATCTATTTAAGTGAATATTAATTTGTTAAACTGAGCAAGTTTGCTAAAAGGGTACTTTTCGCAATCAACTCAGGTGATGGATTCAGCTAGGAGGTTGCAATCCATTTTCCTCCAATTAAAGTGGATTTTTTAACATTGTGCCACTAACCTGCTCTTTTAAGAAAATAAATAGATTTTTAGACCTAAACTCTTGTAATTTGTCCTTTTATAACATAATTTGTACTTTTGACACCGGAATATAACTTTTGGGCTTTTTAAGGACATGATGCCCATTTTGCCTGTAAAAAACGTATCCTTTTGTGTACCAAAATGGGCCCTTTTGAGATTTTCACCTAGCGTATTGTGGAATATTTAGCAGTTTTTTATGTTTATGATTTTGCTTCTTCCCTGTTGCGATACCTTGTGGGAGTTGGCCCCCAGCAGTTTGCCTTTTTTGGAGAACGGTGCCCTGTCTGCAACGGGAAGTATATTCTCGCGTATTCGTTCCCAGAGAGTTGCCATTTTGAATTCAATTGTTGTTTGCCATTTTAGGACTTTCTTTTAAATGTTCTGTAAAAGAAAAACGCCTCCTTTAACACCTGACATTCAGTAGTAGATTGCTCTTTCGTTGTGCAGTTGATACATTTCCAACTCGTTGCTTTTTGTGAGAAACAATCTGGATCTTGCTCTCAATAAATTGCAATGTTAAAGAATGTTTACTCAGTTGCCATTGAAACTACCCTTTTCAGGACTTGGCACTTTAGTGACAACATAGCACATTGTAAGACTGTTAAACACTCACAAAAGACCATGATTGGGGCAAGTTGTCCTGACTGGGCGGACAAGTGAAAGGGCTGGGGGATCCCACTTTGTATGTTAAAAATACCCTGGTATGTATGCGTGCGTGCGTGCATGAATGCGTGCCTATGTGAAACTGTGGATGTGAAACTGTGAATGTGAGTGTTTGCGTGTGTGCGTGCCTTCGTGCCTTCGTGCTTGCGTGCCTGCGCGCCTGCGTGCATGTGGCGTGATTGATTGTTTGATTGATTGATTGATTGATTGATTGAGTGAGTGCGATGTTGTCTGTTGTCACTGGTGCAACGTTCAACTTGCAAACAATGTTTGACCCCAGTGACTGACATGAGTGAGTGAGTGAGTGAGTGAGTGAGTGTATGCGAACGTGTGTGCATCTGATGACAAATCAAAAGTGTAGGCCTACTACAACTGTGGAGTTATTCCTCGACTGCCGGGTTTCCACAATAACCTGATAACGAAAACGGAAAATACAAACTTACAGTTAATTAGTAAATGTAAGATGCATACGTCGTATTGAATAATACATGATTGCAAAAAAACCTGTTCACATTACGTATTTAAACAATAACAATATGAGGTTCTCCGCTCCGCTACCTGCACGGTCGCAAGACGTTGTTTATATCCGCGCTGCTATTTTTATAATGTGTGTAAAATGCAGCCTTCTGATTGGTCACTCAATCAACGCCCTGATCGGGGCCCTGTGTTGTGTGTATTCAACGCGGCAAGTCGAACAAACCCGTTTGTCAGGCGGGGCTGTGACGTCTGTGCTTGTGATCGCCCGCAATGGTTTAGTCGATTACTTGCGGCTGGAGATAGTAGGTGTCACTCAACAGCGTCATGGATAAGAAAGACAAACTTGCCAACTGGAAGACCCTGATTCCCGTCACCATGAAAGGTACGTACTCTTATGCGGTCGCCATCGGATGCCCGACCCTGAAATGTACGCCAATTAACTTGGCCATGTTGCTACGAGTACGACGCAGGTTATTTAGGCTGGTATTTTTAGCACGACCCCGGGTGATCACGAGTGCTTGTGTCTGATGACTATGTATCGCTGTGTGTGTGACTGCCCGTGAGTTCTGTGTTGACAACCTATTCGAAAATCGAGCGTTGCAATTTTGTTGTGACGACGTGAATATACTAGTTAGTTGACAATAGTTTCGATTTGTTTATCACTGCTTCTGCGCACTGTGTCCGAAGCCTGGTGGGGGTTATAAGTTCTATGCTTGGTCTTTTCACCTAGACTAGACTCTAGAGAGTCGATGTGGTCGCTATGTCGATGAGTGTATTGTTATGCCATGGTGAGATTATTTATTTCAAATTTGAGTTATTTAAAAGACATCTATAATCAAGTTTCTGCATGTCAGTTAAAAAGCTACTGATTGGACACTAGATTTAGGACTAGGAGGCAAGGAATCGGACCCTTCCGTGCTCACACATCTGAATATTTGACAGAGAAATAATGTCCTGCATGTACATCGCACCACCGCCTGCCTGGTATGTCTATACGCGACTTGTGTCATAAGCGTGTGCTCTGTGTTTACCTTGTGCATATGTTATATTACTATATACATATCACGTTTAGCTAACACAGATCGAGTTCATCTCATCATGGGTCATACAATTATCGAATACAGTACAAGACCAGTCCAATTAGTTTAATTAGTTTAAAACCGTTAATAATTCAGAACACACCACACCAAAAGCGTCTCACATCATATACAAGCACTACCACAACATTAAAGGCATACCTTTACTTTTAATAATTAAACAGTTGCTGAAGTTGAATGAATTAACATTTATTCAACAACAACAACAACATAATACATGCACAGTATGGTTTGCTGCTGCTGCTTAAAGGACATAGCTGAAGTCTTAGACTTATGTGTTGCTATGCCCTTCTCGAACTAAAAAAACCTGAATAAATACAACACGAATTATATATAAATGACAAAATAATATTCACAACTCACATATAAACTTTTTAGTGCTTGTGTTACTATTACAAAACGTCACCTTCAATTAACAATTCACAAATATGTAGAAAGTAATGAGAACTTGATTGCTTTTTTAAATTGTGTTAAACTTGGAAGCTGAATCAGTTTATTTGGTAAATTGTTCCACGTTTTTATACCCTTGACGGTGATTGACAGCAGTCTGAGGGTGGTGTTTGTCTTTTTAACATAGAACAGTTTGCTTTGTCTTGTATCATGTATGTGTAAGTTGATGCATATTTCACTCGGTCTCAGCCGATTGTTGTATCTTCGCTACAAGTACAGGTCCTTAAGTGGACTAAAATCGGTCATGCGTGAACTAGTGTAACAAGATCAGATGCACCCAACATGCGACAAGCATGCATAGATACACCAAGTTCATATACGCTCATGTTCACATGTCACTGAGTAATAAAACAGCTGTGTTTTGGCATGTAGCTGAGGACATATCACCTTGAGAACACCCTGTTTCAAAGCTGCTAGCTTACAAGTTGCTATTTATGTCATAAATTCAGCACCAACCCTAAACTAATTGAACTAACTTAATGAATGTCAACAGCCAATGTACTGCATAATAATAATTAATGTAACATGGAGCGACTATAATTAAATTTCAATAATTGAATATTTGTACCTTTGAAAATATGTATAATAGAACCTTTTTGCTATTCATGCTACATTCCGATTATCTATACAAAGTCTTACATGTACATGTATGTTATAAACAAATTACTCAGATCAATTTATGTACACCACATAAACACAAACCACACACCACTGCAGCATATTTGAAAGTATGCAGCCATTATTTTGTTGTCAACAGCAAAGAAAGGTCAGCTTTTCCCTCTCCTCTTAGGGCCCCATAAGCAGATTAAACAGACGCTCCTGCAAACATCAATGGCCTGTCTGCTCCCGGCTAATAACTTCACTCAATATTCCGTCCTATCCGCTCTCCTCTGCTTCAGTTATGCTCGTCTCATCTCTCTGGAGAAGTAGAAATGAAGATTAGGCAGGTGGCCACTCCACAAGGAACGGCAGATGAATGTAATACAGTCATTATGTAGAACATATCCAGGGGCTATAGCACATACAATTGGGCTTGTGTTTTGAAGCAGTTTGTTCAGTGTTAAGACAGAGGCTAAGATTAGTAGTGGGTGCAGATTAGTTGTAAGTGCATTGTGGATTACAGGGTACAAAGATGGAACCAACTGCGGCAGTTGGGTATTGTCAGATTCAGTGTAATTACGGCTAAAGGACAATCATAGTGCACAAATTGTACAGAGTCTTATGGAGCCGATGCATGCCTACTTAAAACTATCAAATGGTATATCATTAGTATAATATTATTTATAAAGTCTTTAAAAAACCTTGTGTGTGTCTCGTTTATAAATATTTGTTGATATCATTTTCTTAATAAAACTATCGTAAATATGCTGAATGTACGCTGCCCATCAATTTGCAGTCAATAAGCCAGAACCATTTTTCACTTTGAGAATATGTTTCACCCATGAAACATTGAGAGTGTTTACATAACATTTAAACAGTGAACACTGGTTATACCAGAGGCAGGTAGGGCTAACTAAAAGTTCCTGGAATGGCTCTTTCAAGTTGGATCTGGTTCACAAAAGTTCTTCTGCTAGTAATATGGCTTGAGCAATGAATTGCATAGAAATATTAAAATGGAGAATTAACACTATTGGTGTCACCATCTAATATCGTTCACATCAGACTTTTTTATCAGTGCTTCAAAGACTTTAAAAGTGTAGTCAGCTACCACAGAAACAACCACATCACAGTTTACCCGACAGTTTCGCATTCAATATTAAATCAACATGGCAAATTCTTCTGTGTCTTATGTACCATAGGTAAATTTTTCTATCTGGTATAATCAACAAAAGTACACAAGCGATATGGGCATGTGACAGTGACACACTAGTTCTAATATTACTCACACAACACAGATATTATTAACTTTTGTTAACTGTAAATACATATAGTTTGTGCAAATACATGTGATAACATAGACATGTTTTCTTTGTGTGCCTATATGATTACTATGTTGGAGGAACAAAGTTTTATTTGACAGTGATGTCTTAGACGTTTCCTATAATTATATGAAAGTACAAATTTGCAGTGCTTTCTATTTCAACATGCAATTAATGCATGGTTAAAATGGGCAGTGCTTAGTATTAATTCAACAAATGTTCAAGGGCAAATAATCAGACAAGGTCACAGGCAAACTAATCTCTAAAATCACTGTTCCATGTCTAGGAGGACAATGTACTGCAAAGTCATCGAAGCATATCTCCTATTTATGTAACATGGCTATTTGCTGCATGACTGACTGTGTTTACAAACACGCTTATTACGTTCTCCTTTTCACATTTATGGATTAATGGGGCCAATGAGGTGAGGCGTTGATCAATACTGGCATTAAGATTGATTAGCACAGGTGAGAGAATGCATTTTCAATCAAATACACAGTGCATCAAATACCTGGAATATGATGTAATGACCTTGCACGAACAAGGTGGCCAAATAAGAATATATACAGACTGTATCATCAGGAAAGTAAAATTAATAAGAATATATACAGACTGTATCATAAGGAAAGTAAAATTAATAAGAATATATACAGACTGTATCATCAGGAAAGTAAAATTAATAAGAATATATACAGTCTGTATCATCAGGAAAGTAAAATTAATAAGAATATATACAGACTATATCATCAGGAAAGTAAAATTAATAAGAATTTATACAGACTGTATCATCAGGAAAGTAAAATTAATAAGAATATATACAGACTGTATCATCAGGAAAGTAAAATTAATAAGAATATATACAGACTGTATCATCAGGAAAGTAAAATTAATAAGAATATATACAGACTGTATCATCAGGAAAGTAAAATTAATAAGAATATATACAGACTGTATCATCAGGAAAGTAAAATTAATAAGAATACATACAGACTGTCAGGAAAATAAAATTTTAAATTTTTACAGCTCTTAATATTTTGTTATTTATATATTTCATACATGGCAACTGTTATTGATTAAAACTTTTTTGTGTTGTATTGTTTTTGTATAATAATTATATATTTTGTTTGATTTGAATATAAGTGTATCGATCAACATAGTGGGAATAAATTCTACATAAATGCCGTAAATTACTGTTATAATTATGGTTAATAAAGAAGCATTGTATTAAAGAATATTTTATGACAAGATCACACGCAAGACTATGAAAGTCTGTCGTCAGCTGTGTTCTAACTTAGTGCATAATAAACAATGATTAATTGTTCCATTATTGCTTTGCACCATAGTATAAATATTGCTCTGGTACGTGATACTCTCTTTCTACCCGGGCAGTGCCACAAGCTTCCTTGTGTAGGTAGCATATGCCTGTATTTTTCACCTGGCTGTTTAATCAATCAACAAAATACATTAAATCTGTTCCCTCAGCTGGTTTACCCCAATCCAGGTCGTTGATGTCCAAATAAGTTGTTTGAATAGTTTATATCCGCACTCAATTAAATAAACAAGTTTTATACAATTTATATCTGAGGTTGACAGTCTTAACAAACAAGTATCTGTCGGTAGATGGTTTTGTTTAAATCGTTGAAACAAGTGATAACGCATTTATGTGAAGACTCTAGTCTAAGCACTTCGATTTAATTCTGAGCCCGCTATCAAATGATTGAGTTAGTTGTTGTTTTCTGGTAGTTTGTATGATGTATTCAAAAAAATACATCAAATTTTTTTCACCCAATATCTGGGTAAATATTGTCCGATTTTCTAAATACTGAATATTTAGACCAACTGGAGTTTTACGAAAAACACATTGAATCTCGTGAAAACTGGAAGTCTTGTATTTTAATCTAAAATTTTCCATGTTTTTTTTAGAAAGTTCTAGACATTCCTTGACTCCCTGAGTGACATTTGGATTTCGTTTACAACCATATTTACAAACAACTTGAGTTGTCTTTAAAAAAATACGGACCTAGATATACATTACATAACCTGTATATTTACACAAACAATAGTAAACAACCTGGACAGCAAAAAGAGAGGTTTTATAAAGATGGAGGAAGATGAAAGTCGGAGAGGGTTTGTTGATGGGAAGCAGTGAGTGGAAAACATGGAATTGGCTTAAGTAGCCATGAAACAATAGAGGAACTAAACATCACCCCCTGTACTACAAGGAACAGGGAGGGAGGCTGAGAAAACGAGGAAGGCACAAACAAACACATGCTTAGAAGGCTCTTCCTGGTGAGAATCCATTAGGCCAAGTAATGATGTGCAAACAACAATTAGTTGAACATCAGGAGCAGAAGGAACTAGCACAGTTGAACGGGAAATTGCAGGTGCACTTGACTGTTGAGATCAAGACCTGTGGTACATTATCTCTAATGAAATTTGGCACTTGGGTCAGGTGTACTGCACAGTGTACAAGGTATGATATTTCCACCTGATAACATACGGCTAGCAGATACTCGAAGTTTGCGGTAAAACCGGTTACCACCCCAGCACTTAGACAGTATGATTCTGAATCACTATTATTTTTCCCCTTATAATTTCTGTGAGTAACATATTTTCCATAACAAGACTGCTGATAAAGGCAGCAATATTGTAGCAAAGTTTACGGTTCCATTTGACCGGTTTTGGTCAGTTGTAGAAATGTTATGGACATACTGATACAAAGTTCAGATACTTATTCATTACGTTGTTCATTCGTGATTCGGATTCTTGCTTTAGTTACATATAATGATTTGCCTTGTCCTACTTTGTTCAGTGTGTTGTGCCACTTAACCCCAAAGAACAGCCATGAAACCAGACACGGGGGTGGTTTCATGCAGTATTTGTACTGGACTTTTGATGAAGGTTATATAACTTTGAGCAGTTGTTTGTAATGCTATGCCTGTTTTCTATCATTGTATCGTTCCCATTGATGTGCTGGGAACATTTTACATAACTTAGAACATTCGTAGAAAACAATCAACTGATCATCAAATGCCCAGCATGAACTAAGACTATACAAACTATTTTGAAGGTATACTGTATAATAATGCCAAATTGTGTTTAGTAAGCCCATGACAGCGGTCCCAATTTGAAGGGACGACCACAGGTGCATGTTCAAATTGTAAACAAAATATCCAGTTTCAAAACAAGCTTTATTGGCACTACGGCTGAGTCGGGCTGATTTAACTGCTATACCCTTTGATGTTCAATGGTGCTCACTGTCCCACGGTCGACACGGCAGACTTCCAGTTAGCAATTACTATGACCGCTCATTCAGGGTAGACGAAAAGGCTGCGTCTCTTTAACCCAAAAGGAATTTCAAAAAAATAAAAGCAACAGAAGCGTTGCATCTTTCTGGATTCGTAGATGAATCCCTGACAGTTTGGCATAGACGAATCCCTGACAGTTTGGCATAGACGAATCCCTGACAGTTTGGCGTAGATGAATCCCTGACAGTTTGATGTAGATGCATCCCTGAGAAGTAACACAACAAACTACATACCAGCTCAGTTGTATGGATACTCACTATAGTTAGTACGTCTACCATTACGACGTCAGCAAGTTCCCACACACCTGCAAAGATTGGCTCTATTACATTGATTATCAGAGGTGAACAAATGCATTTTTTCATTAAACACATAGACCATGGTGTGACAAAAATGTTCTGAGTACAGAGACACAGCTGGATTAAAAAATATCTGCAGAAGGTAAAAGTGACATGCCACTACACCTTTCAAATACCTGACCGTTGGATGGAATAATTGTATTGTGTAGTGCAGTGGGTTCTGTTGTTATGTAACAATGTGACATATCTGCGCTTCCAGAGTTAGCAGCTACTGGGGGGGGGGGGTAACATAAATACCATTCCAGTAAGTGGTACTATGGCAGCTGTGTTTTATAAAAGCTGCCATCAATCATTTGAATGCAACTTGTGTTCCTTTTTGCAATTTCTGTTCTGACTGTGAAGTAGACAGGAGACATTTTATGGAAAGCAACTTACCGGTAGATGTGTTTGGACTGCATGAAACTGCTGCACTAGTAGTCCAAACAAAATACTTCTTTAGAATGTTAACTTGAAATAAAATTAACCGCAAAGCTATGGGTATTTTTGTTTACATTAAGCTAAGAGAAAAATTGTGTCACATCCCATCTGCTCTACACAGACATGGTTTATAATAATACCAAACGTTGTTAATGTTACTACAAAGTTATGCAAAATATTTGACATAATTGGCTATCTACTTATATAGTAACAGGGTTATCGTGTAATTCAATTCTTTATTTCCAATTGAGAATACAACATACAATATATATACATATTATAGTTGACACAGTTCAACATGGAAAGGGGGAAAGTAGAAGCTCATTGCTTATTATGCACTTTCCCCGACATCATTATAACATGGTCATAATCTTAAACACAGTGTTAGTAACATAAAGAAAATGCTATTGTTAAAGTGAGACCACTACTACAATCGTGCTTCCAAATACTTTCTGAACCTTAACAATAATAACGAAATTAATTACATGACTTATACTCTTCAATTAAGTAATTTTTATATTGTTTTTTGAGATTTCTCACAGTAAGTGATCTCTTTATGTGCTCGTCTAAACAATTCCATAATTTAATACCATACACAGATATACACTTAGCCTTTAACGTGGTTCGGGCATAAACATGTTTTAGTTTATTTCTTTGGCGTGTTACATAGGGTGTAGTATATTTGGCATTGAAAAAGAATTGAAGGTTTTCAGGCAACAACTTATTGTTAGCTTTAAACATTACGATAGAAATGTTTAATTTTATTAAGTCATAAAGTTTAAGAATGCGTAGATCATCAAATAATGTATTAGTATGGCTTAGTGGATTCTTCTTACATATTATTCGTACAACTTTCTTTTGTAATATATAAACACCGTTAATATATGTTGTATACGCATTTCCCCAAACTTCGCAGCAGTATGATAAATACGGGAGAAATAATGAACAATATAGTATAAAAAGCGACTTTTTATCTAATAAATATTTAGCCCTGTAAATAATGGCGATAGTTTTTGTTAGTTTAGACTTGATCATATTTATATGATCTTTCCAGCTAAGCTTATCGTCTATTAAGACACCTAAAAACTTAGTAACATATACTCTATCAATAGTTGTATTATCGATTTTTATATCAATATTTGTTGTTTTACTATAGTTGGTAAACAACATGTAGTTTGTCTTAGCAACGTTTAAGGATAATTTATTTACTGAAAACCAGATATGTAGATTTTGTAGTTCGTCGCTGACAATTTTGCTTAGCTGGGCTGGATCTTTCCCAGAACAAAATATATTTGTATCATCCGCAAAAAGAATGAATTTTAGTATATCTGAACAATTACAAATATCATTTATGTATAGTATAAATAATTTTGGACCCAGAATGGAGCCTTGTGGTACTCCACATAACACCTGTAATAAATCTGAATTGCAGTCATCTATGCTGACATACTGTAGTCTGTTATACAAGTAACTTTTCAGCCACTCGCTGGCCATCCCTCTGATGCCATAAGCCTCTAATTTTCGGAGTAATAAATTATGATCAATTGTATCAAATGCTTTTTTTAAATCAATAAATACACCAATTGTGCAATTCTTTTGGTCTAAGGCAGCAGTAATATTTTCAGTTAGTTCTAACAGAGCCATTGAAGTTGACATTTTTGTCCTAAACCCATATTGACTGCTGTTTAAAATGTCATACTTTTCTATAAATTTATCTAGCCTAGAATTAAATAATTTTTCTAATAGTTTTGAAAATTGCGGAAGTAGAGATACTGGTCTATAGTTAGTAAAAACATTCTTTTCCCCTGCCTTAAATATAGGAATTACTTTGGCAATTTTCATTTTACTGGGAAATACACCACTACTAAATGATTTGTTACATATATGAGTAAACGGTATTACAACATTGGAAATTACCTTTTTAACAATTATCATATCAACATTGTCATAACCTGTAGATTTTTTGTTTTTACAACCGTTAACAATATTCATCACTTCCTGTTCTTCTACCCCAGGTAAGAACATGGTGTTGGTGTTCGTATTTTGTAAAAAATCAAGCACACTTGTATTTCCATTTGGTACTCTTATATTTTTTGCAAGATTTGGTCCTACATTTACGAAAAAATCGTTGAAACCATTAACAATATCTGTTGTATTTCTGGTCAATCTACCATTGCTAATGAAAATCATGTCATGTTTGCAAAAATGATCACAATTTATGTTAACTAATACTAATGACTCCTTGCATACCATCCATAAGGCACTGCATCAAACCAGACTCGTTCCTGATCTGTTCTCTGCTCTCTGCCATATCCCAATGACACTGAGTCATGACAACATCAGTCTTCACACCAAGACACATTGTCAAGTTTTTTTCAAAGTAGACAATGGGCAGTTATTGTCTCATCAACAAGCTGGAGCTAATTAGATTAATGATTCAACAACATATAGCATGTCGGTGCCTAGTTCCTCACTTATTACCATGTAGTATTATTGCCAGCACCCGGCGTTATGTGGCGGTCCATGCAACAATAGTTGTCTAGCAACAAACAATGTAATGCGCCGGCCATGAAAGCCACTGTGTGTCATTTCTGTTTACGCTAATCACAGTTCGCAAGTCTTGGTACTCTAACACGTGTATTCATGTACTCCTACCCAGGGCTGATATGGTGTTAGATTGAAAAATTGACTTACAAGTTAGATGGCAGTCAGACATAAGTGTGTGAGGAAGCACCATGTCTTGGTCGTATTCCTGTACTGACCTGTACATGCCATGGTCTATGTCTGGTAAGTCACTCTTCTTCTTCAACTATTAATTGGCAGGGTCCATTATTGGACATTAACACCATTGGGAGGTTAGAGAATGAGATCCCAGAGTCTACAACACGTTTTTAGTCCTTTGGCCAAAGGTCCAAGGGACTATTGCCATCACTCTGCGTCCGCCATCTGTCGTTAGCTGCCGTATTTCAGAAACCGTTCAGCAACTTTTTCTTTAATTTTGCCTATACATATCTTAGTGCACTGCTACTATGTACGAGAAATCTGTATTTTATTGAATCATTTTAAGGGCTCCCTTGGGCCTCCAAGGACCCCAAAACTGGTAAAAATTTAACCATTTGCCTATTTAAAAAAAAAACTGTTCAGCAACTTTTTTTTAAATTTTTTATATATGTATCTTACGGTGCTGCCACTATATACAAGAAATCTGTATTTGATTGAATCATTCTAAGGGCACCTAAGGGGCCCCCAAAGTGCAAAAGGGCCCTTGAGACCACCCCCAACAGTAGATTTGGTTTAATGTGCCACAAAGCCAGCAGCATGACTAAACTATGCAGCCTAGTGCTCAGTGTTCCACTGAGACCTTGACTAATCTTTAATTGGTCACAAGGTACAGGCATAGTAGACACACTTGACCCCTGTTAGACTGAACAGTTGCCTAAAACTTTTAAACTGTATCTTCAAAACTATTGATTTTCTATAATTGCAAGTTGTGTTTATTTTGATGTTCATTTAATTATTATAAAATGGTGTGACTGTGGTATCTGTTGGTTAAAGATGTATTGTCTGTAGAAACCTGTAGGTGACAAACATAGAAAATTAATATTCTGGACAACTATAGAGTGAAATCTCCTACACTTTGTTGATATCAAATGCATTCTACTGTTCTGTTTATGCTTGCCATGCCTTGTGTAGACATGGTACTGTGTAAATCAATTGTATCAATATAGACTAATAATTACAGATTCACAATATAGTTGACACCTGAAACAGCCAAATGTCAACCAATAGAAGAGTTGACATAGTTCCGCTATACACAAGCAAGAAATCTGTATTTGATTGAATCATTCTAGTGTCATCAGCATATAGTAGAACATACATTTTCTACATCATCATCACTAAGGTTCTTATAAATTTCACCAGCTGCCATGTCAAGTCCGTTATAATTGTGACTAACAGTGTTCAAAATTATTTCGGTAAATAGCAAATAACAAAGGACACAAGTTTTCTCCTTGCCATACCTCTACCTCTACACCACATGAGACAGCCTGGCCCTGATTTATACATGATTTAGCATTTTTGTACATGTTGTATACAACTTTCGACACATTACCATTAATACTGCATGAAATTATCTTAGACCACAGTGAGGACCGGTCAAATGCTTTCTTATAATCAATGAAGGCACAATAAAGCCTTTTGTGTCGAGACAAATACAATTCTTAGGTCTTAGGTGATTTACTCCAAACAGCCCAAACTTGAGCTAACGCAAGAGTTGTGTGGTGCTTGTTTGAGCGCATGCGTTGTGGGTAGTTTGTTTCAACCAATACCCCTATCTGAACACTGCCAGTTCTTCACCTATTACATTTGCTTTGTTTAGGTATGTGGTCAGTCTGGTGTTCTGAACAATCACTAAGGATTAATGAACACTTGTGCAGAATGTCACCCACTTGGCAGGTTTAATTGATCTATTCAGCAATGAGGACACTGCTTAGACCTCACTCTGGACACTGTCACTCACAGTGTTGTGTATTGTCTTAGTTGGTGCATTGAGCTAATCTACTTGACCATGAATCAGTGGTGGCTCTGGTTGTGTATTACATCCAGCTGTGGAGCTGAGATTCTCTGCCTGCTATTGTTTGATGGAAACTGTGACTCTTAAACTGGACAGTTGCCTGTAGGTTTTAAACTGTGTCAAACAGTGAGTCTACCTTTTCCTCTCAAATAATCTGTCCTCTTAGTTTTACACATAAAGACATAATCTGGCATAACTTGATAAGTCTTTGTAGCAGCACATTTGTACTTCCAGTGTATCATTGCAACATAACATACATATTACATACTGTGTGCCACATTTGAATGTTGTGCATGTAATATTTCCATGCAATCCATTTGCATATATAATGTAAAACTTCAACAGCCGTTTTCTTCATTTTCACTTTTTGATCCCTACCATGTTCAACGCTCCATAACTTCGCCAATTTTTGTAGCAGTCATAATTTTTTAAACCGTGTAAAGCACCCTACCAAACCTTTACAAGGATGTAAGAAAACAATGTTACAATTTGTCCGACTTATCACTCATTTGGTCAGCCGGGGTCACATATACACCTATTAGTCCAAAGGACTTCAGGGCCACTTGGCCCATTTTTTATCTTTATGTTGCATTTGGAAGTCAAATTCTTAGTGGCTGAGCAGATTACAGACAAATGCAGCAGCGCGGAAGCAATGCCAGTGGGCTTCATCTTCGACTCTGACAATATGGCATTTTTTCTATTGCCCAAGTTTCTATTTGCCCGAATTTCAACACAGTGGCCGGTACTGATACCAAACCACCAATCAGTCAGCACCAGGATTCGTTAAAGGGAGGTTGTCTGTTCCATTAGGTAATTATTAGCAGGAAGCTCATTGAATCAGTCGTACTAAGATCCACTTTGGTTAGTAGCATCATGGGAACAAGCCAACTTCAAAACAGTAAGTGCCAGTAGGTAATAATTGCCAGTAAATAATAATTGCCAGTAAATAATAATTGCCAGTAAGTAATAAGTGCCAGTAAGTAATACGTGCCAGTGAGTAATAAGTGCCAGTGAGTAATATATGCCAGTGAGTAATAAGTGCCAGTGAGTAATATATGCCAGTGAGTAATAAGTGCCAGTGAGTAATAAGTGCCAGTGAGTAATATATGCCAGTGAGTAATAAGTGCCAGTGAGTAATAAGTGCCATTAAATAATAAGTGCCATTAAATAATAAATGTCATTAAGTAATAAGTGCCAGTAAGTAATAATTGCAAGTAAGTAATAAGTGCCAGTAAGTAATAAGTGCTAGTAAGTAATAAGTGCTAGTAAGTAATAAGTGCTAGTAAGTAATAAGTGCCAGTAAGTAATAAGTGCTAGTAAGTAATAAGTGCCAGTAAGTAATAAGTGCCAGTAAGTAATAAGTGCAAGTAAGTAATAAGTGCCAGTGTTATCTAATTGAATGTTTTGTTTACAATTACAACAATTTGCCTGTGCTCTTTTCAGAATGGGACTGTTTTAGCCTGTTAAACACAATTTGCGGAGTACAATGATCGTTTTTCTTACAATGTTTATCACATTGGGAAGCTACAATTTTCCTATTTTCACAAATGTTAGGTTTGACTTACTTCTACATTTTGGTTACCTTAGATATCCCTCTTCAGATCTAAATGGTCAGTTGTTCCTGGTGTGCCTTTGTAGATATATACAAGTCCAACTACTAAGCAAAAATAATTAATGATTAATTGCATAGTCTAAACACACACAATTCTGAACACACCTATCTAGGCGATCACTGCCATGATGACGTGTATGCTGTAGTCGGTAATTTGTCCAATTGTTGTCGTATCAACTTACATATTATATAGCATGTGGCATGTGGTACATTGCCATGTTGTTTTCAGGTCTCGCTTTGTGTCATGGTGAATCATACGGGGAGGGGGTGTAATTCGAGTGTTCCAGACCCTTATTTCACAAATGTCTAATATAAAAATTCATACTTTTATATACTTGTCAAGTGGTATGTATCATTTTTGTACATTGGTAGAAATAAAATACAGTAAGCTTGACTGTCTGTCCATCTGACCGTCATTCTGTTTGTATGTCGGTCGGTCGGTCGATCTGTCTGTCTGTCCGACCTGTCTGTCCGACCTGTCTGTCCGACCTGTCTGTCCGGCCTGCCTGTCCGGCCTACCTGCCCGGCCTGCCTGCCCGGCCCGACCGCCCGCCCGCCAGCCCGCCCGCCCACCCGCCCGCCCGCCCGCCCGCCCGCCCGCCCGCCCGCCTGCCTGATCCGTCAGTATGATCCGTCCGTCTGTCTGATCCGTCCGTCCGTCTGTCTGATGTCCCACTGATCTGATTTGTCTATCTGTTTATCTGTTCAACTTCATATGTGCCTTAAGTCTTCATCCTAACAAGTAGCTAAGTACCTAGTGACCTGGTCCAATTACTGGAGTATCATTGTGCAGAGAATGTCATGCATAAATAGCCTACATGATGATGATAGAGCTAACATTAGTCCTCCATTATCTGTTCAATTTAGGAACCCGTCCATTGTGCCACGTCTTCCAATGTTCACTCAGTCTAATTAAAGACAGTCAGTTACTGTTTATTATATAAACACCACTCCTTCAAAATAGTGCTCAGAATGTGGCATGCCTTGCTAGTGTCATTGTTGGTAGAATGTTGCCTGTTGTATTTTTAGCTGTTCGGGCTGAAGGTCTAATGGACTTATGCCATCACTCTGGTGCCTTGTGCGCTGACTGCCATTAGCTGCCATATCTCAGAAACCATTCAGCAACTTCTTCTCTAATTTTGCATAGACATATGCACACAAAATCTGTATTTGATTGAATCATTCTAAGGGACCCCCAGGGCCCACGAAACTGGTAAATTTTTACATTTTGCCTATTTAAAAAAAAATTCTTAGGTAACTTTTTCTCTGATTTTGTATAGATATTTCATGTGGTAGAAATCTGAATTTGATTTAATCATTCTAAGGGCACATAAGGGCCCCCAAAATGCAAAATGTTCCTACTATTTCCCTAATGCTATATATATATAGCATATTTATCCAAAATTATAAGGAATATTATTCAGATGTTTTATTATACATGTGGCAGCTATTACTTCACTCCAATTCAGTTAGTATTATGTTATTAATTGCTACTGTTTTTAAGTCAAAATGCTATGTATATGTACCTTGTGAACAAATAATATTTTATCATAGTTCATCTCTTTCTTCTTTCCATTCTGGGGGAGAGTGGTAGGGGCAAAATGAGAACAGAAAATGTGTGCACATTTTCTTAAACAACCTTTAACTGTGCTACATGCGAGATTGCAGCTCACCAACTCTCCTGCAAGGTTTCTACAACCACTGGAAATCGGCCTAAATAGCAGAGTATCGGGATAAAATTCTACAGTATTTTTAATAACATATTAACTATGTAATATATACAATCTTCACAAAACGGTCTACTCGAATATTTTATTTCTAGGTGTATCTTCACTGGCATGCATATAGTCTCCATTAAACATGTCAACATTTTACTTCCATCATAACAATTAATGATCTGTAACTATGATTCACCAAAAACCATTTCATTAATAATTACAAACTCACAATATAGTCCAAAGAACTTCAGGGCCTCTTGGCCAATTTTTTAATATTGTGTTTGCTTTGTTGAAAGGCCTGCTGCTCTCCCATGACAAACATGCTGTGACACAAAATGAATAAATATAAAAGGCGCTGTTTATGGTCATGTTAAAATGTGCAATCGTTCCAGCAGAGTGGTTTTGAATGTAGGTTGTTCCACAGGTATTCCTGCCAAATATCATTTGTGGTTTCATTATGAATGGTGCCGTGTCAAGGGTGGAATGGCAGAATTATTAATAACATCTGCATAAAGAAGGATGTCATCTTATAGCAGTTAACCCCAGGTTAAAGCACACCAGCCAGTCGTTTATATCCATTAGCTATTTTATGACACCAATAAAACGCTGATGAAACAGAAAAGGGTAGACACATTTTATGTAAGTTTCTTTGAGTTTGTGTTAAAGTTTATAGTCTTTATTTTTAGACGATGCCATTTTGCATACTAAAAAAATTAACTATGGTTGAAACTGTACTTAGGGCGGATGGGCAGTAACTCTGTCTGCTCTGTGCTAAAGTATGTTATCTAAGAGCAAGATGTATTTACCTTTTTGTGGTCAACATCATTAAGTGAAATTGTGGCTCTCCTCTTTCTTCGCGTAGTTCAGGGTGAGGCTGCACACAGCAACAAAATTACATAGAATAGGATTGTTGTGTATGGTTTCTGGAATATTTTGTACTATTGCATTTTGTAGAATTGCATAAAAATTGATGTGGCCATAAAAGTTGTAGATTTATGTTGAATACTCTATATAATTCAATAACAACTAAAGTGAAAAAATAGCTTCTTCACTTTCTATCACAACTACCGGGGGTTCCTCCAGTTCTTCTCGTCCAGTTGTTTTTACTAGGCGTATCTTCACTGGCGTCATATTGAGCAACTGTTTTTGGAGATTACAAGAAAATTATACATACTGATACATTTAATCAAAAAAGGAGGAATGCAGGACCAGAGAGAAAGCAGTACCCCCCTCTCGAAAGCTGTAATGTTGACCCCGATGTGATGTTTATGATGTTTATTTCTGAATTACGGCTGTGGACGCACAAAAAGTCAATGGTTCTGAAGACTAATATTTTGTGTGTAGTTTTACAAATGTAAAACATCTGGAACTAAAAACAAGGACAGTATGAGGCCAGCAGACATCACATGCCTGTACTGATGTGAACAAAGTTCATTTGGATAAGTTGGCATGATTCCCGAGTTGAACAAATTGATGGTGCAGAATCACTTCCCAGGTTCATATACAACTTTTTTGATTAAAAGATCAGTGATAGTTTATGAGATATTCTTTTCTGCCATATCTGAAGACAGAAGTAAGGTTATTAACTTAAAGGAAGGTTGTCTGTTTTGTTAAGTAATCATTAGCAGGAAACTCACTTAATTAGTTGTACATTGTTTCAGTTCATTCAGGAATGTCGGAACTAACTAACTTCAACTGTTTACAAATTGACTATTTTGTTTACAATTTGGGCAAATCACAGATGGTACTTTCAAAACATGAACACAGGCTTATTAAATGCAATTTGGTTTTCAGTATTTGTTCAACATATTTACACTAGTAATAAGAATAATGTACAAATAAATGTTAATACACGAAGAACAGACTCTTTAACGTAAAGGAACATTCTAGAAAGTCTGAAGGATGGGCATGTTTTGGGGCCACAAATGGGGCATTTGCTTTCCAGTTGGCCACCTACTTTCAATGGTTGCACACAGGGTCATGATTTGACTGAATAAAGAAACGATGGTGTGAATTCAGCCTACAGAAACAAATATATAACTGACTGCCTGCTCCATGTTGTTTAGTGACTATGGCCACATTAAGGTGATGCTGCTTCATATTTTTCCTGCCCTGAGTCCTACACACACAAACTTGTGCGCACACAAGTTTAGTCCAGTTGGTACCTTGCCAGGGTTGTGTGGACAGTGGACACTAGTGCCCTGGCTGGACTATTGGCCTAAACTGACCTATGGCTCATGGGCTGGGCCGGGCCTCTATTAAATTTCTTGGGTCAGACCTGGCCTGGACTTATTTTCTTGGCCAGGTTTGGACTGGACAAAATTAAAAAATTTGGGCTTGGGCCAGGCATGGGCCCAGTGTGAATGAGCTGGGCCAGGCCCGGGGCCAGACCTAACAAGTGTAGTAATACTAATGTTATTACAAAAATCACAGTGCCTGAGCCCTCAAGTCACGACACCCTTTCGACAGCCAGGTACATGAACTCATGAAATGTCCGGGCCCCAGGGAAACTACAGCACACTGGGTATCAACCAAATGGAGAGAGGACTGGCCGTCCAAACCTACCTCCTTACATAGGGTCATTCCAGAACCATCAGTGCACTCTGCTGGTTCCGACCTCCTACGAAAGGTTTGGATGAAGCTGAACCGCCTGCGAACGGGAGTTGGACGTTTCAACGCTAGTATGCACGGTTGGGCACTATGCGAGAGTGCTGCCTGTGAATGCGGTGCGGCCCAACAAACAGCAGACCACATTGTCAGCCACTGCACTCTCTACAGTGCTCCACCCAGAGAGACTGGCATCATCGAGCTGGTCCTGGCAGCCCGGGAGTGGCTGCTCAACAACACTGCAAGTCTAGGCAGTAGACAAACGCGAGAAGAAGAAGACAAAAACCCCATGTCATTCTGTACAGTGTAACGTTAGAAAGAAACCCACGTAAAATTGAGTGACTACTGATTTATTCAGCACAAGGAGATATATAGCATGGGGTACCAGCTTTTAAAGAAGGAGAGGCAGGTTTTACTTGACGTCCAACCTAACCACAGTTGCTTTGACAGCCTCATTCAGTGTCATTGATCCCACTGTATCCAGGATCACATAAATTGTAAACAACTGGGTAATAACACGTAGACAGTCCCAGACACATCTCTGTATGGGTGAATAACTTGTCAGTGATCACCTATCAAATATCTTTTTATCAGCAGTGTTTTTTTTTATTTATTGCAGTCAAGTTAACAGCATTGAGTTTAATACTTGAGTTTCGTGAAAGGCCCACCTGAGTTGAGTAAAAAACGCACTTGACTAAATAAACTCCAGTAGTTCGTTAATCAAACTCAGGTTGGTCTTTCACCAAACTCAGGTATGTCTTTACCCAAACTTCAGTAATAAACTCAAATGTGTATTTCACTAAAGACGTATATGAATTTGGTGAAAGACCCACCTGAGTTTGATTAAGACATACCTGAGTTTATTTTACTGAAAGACACACCTGAATTTTATAAAAGACATATAGGAGTTTGATGAAACATACATTTCTAAGTTTAATGAAAGATACACCTGATTTTTGTAAAAGGCATACCAGGTACCTGAGTTTGGTGAATGGCACACCTGAACTTGTTGAAAGACACCTGAGTTTGATCAAAGACATACCTGTAGAATGTGATAGTTTTGGATGACATGTTAGCACCAAGACAGGTCACTTGTGGGCCATGGTTCAACTCAATTGTAACATGCTGAATGCATTGACAAAGGCATCCAGACAAAAGCCTCATATTTTCAACATAAATATGCATAGTTTTCAAACCCAATGACATGTCACATCTCAACTGTAACTCTTAACCTGTGTGGTTCTGTCCCATTTTTGACACAACTATTTCATTGTTATATATAGCAATGTACTCACGAATATACGGATGTGATTACTTTGTGTATCCATCCTCAACCTTCCCCCTCAAGAACATAGCAAGTTCCCATTTGCATGGTGGTAATTTTCCAGGAAATGTGCTAATCTACCTTCAGTGCGGGCCATTCGCAGGTGTTAATCATCATTATAGTTTGTTCGGTTGACATCTGGCTAACAGCCATGTTCTTGACCTGGGTCAGTGCAAATATTGACTAGCTTACTCAAAACATTGGTCAGTCCCTGAATTGGTATGGGTCGCTGATAGAACGGAGTTCTGTGTTCAAAGGTTGAAACACATGACCTGCAAAAGCCAGGTTATGCCAACATATTGTGGTTAAATCGCACTCACTCACTCACTCACTCACTCACTCACTCACTCACTCACTCACTCACTCACTCACTCACTCACTCACTCACTCACTCACTCACTCACTCACTCACTCACTCATGTCAGTCACTCACTCACTCACTCACTCACTCACTCACTCACTCACTCATGTCAGTCACTGGGGTCAAACATTGTTTGCAAGTTGAACGTTGCACCAGTGACAACAGACAACATCGCTTTAAAATTCTCAATACATGAAGTTTGTCAGTGCCAGTGTAGGATGACATTTTCACACACCCTAAATCTGAAATTCTAACCCTGGGATGAATATTTTGTGTGTATGGATGTTTGATCTCACTCCAATCCAACCAACTACTCGAGACTTTTCATGTTTCCCAAAGACGCGTGTAAACAGAAAGAAACATTGTTTATTTGTATTTTATAACCCATAATCACAGGCCCAGTCAGAAGGCGAATGTTTGTCGCCACTATATATTGACAACACCGGGGCAGAGTGACGCAAATTACAGGGCCCATAAACTCTTCTAGATAGTTGTTGGAACCACTGCATTGTATCATTTCAGGTGTCGGCGTCTTCCATAGGCAATACTGACCAGTGGAGCCGGGGGGAGGGGTGGAGAGCAGGGTGGGGCGGACGGAGGCAGACCCACCCAGTATTTTTAGTGGATGTATTGGGAGTATATCGGGGTGGAGGTGGGTGGAGGTGGGTGGAGTGACGGAAAAAAGAAGGAAAAAAAAAAATCAAGGACACATATTGAGGCCAATCTCACCCCAGAGGAAGGAAGAGAAGAACTAAACAATAACGTTGCTGCCCCTCCACACCACCCCGCCGATATGCCCACAGGAACTAGCTTTTTATTTCAATAACATTGACATCAGAATGTGGTAACCATTGGGAGGCTGAGCTGGAGATTTCTCTACTGTCAGACATGACATTGGAAGGTGGAGGGTGGAGGGTGGAATAGTATTTTTGAGATTTTTCGCGATTCGGTACAAATTTTTGTTGCAACTAATGTCACCAAATGACATGTCACCAGTGACATGTCATTTCATGTATATCGCATTAGTCATCTGTTATCATTCTTGTCTGATCTGCTGTCTTTGTTGCTTCTGATTGTGTTTGACCAGCTGGCTTTTGGACGTTACTGGTTTCATATCTTATCACCTGGTCTCATTTCTACTGATATCTTTTGAACCCGTGATAAAATAATCTATATATGTATATATATATATATATATGTATATATATATACATGTACACGCACACGCACACATACACATATATATATACAATAGAATACCTTAAAACCACCCCTTGAAAATGATTACCCCTTGAAAAGGGCCAATCTTTCAAAGTCTCTTTGTTTTCAGCCAAACAGTGTTTGGATCGCATGGAAAAAGGATCGACTTTGATGAAAGTGCGAGGAAAGAACGCCACCTACAGGAGACTTTACACTCTAGACCCCGACCACTTGGCCTTCCACTACCGCTCAAAGAAATGGTGCTCAAATGAAAACAATAAAGGTACGTTTGGGATTTGATGTCTCATTCTAAGTGGGCAGTTATCAGCATATACAATCGTCATTGGAAGCGCATGGCGCAGTGAGTAGAGCTTCTTGTTCTCAACCGAGAGAACCCGAGTTCGAATCCTGTGTGGCAGTGTCGAACCTTGGGCAACTTCATTCACTCTACATTGCTTCAGTTCTCTCAGCTGTATGAGTACCTGGCTATAGACAGTGGGGAATATTTGTGTACGAATAGTCTTCACACATTAAATGCAGCTTGGCTGAATGTTTCCCAGAGAAGTCGAGATGGTGTTCGATTGAATGGGTCTGCCAGGGAGTCAAGTGTAAAGCGCTTTGAGCAGTCCTGAGGACTGGATACTGCGCTATATAAGAACTTACCTTTATCATGTTTTGATGTGGAGCGTACACTTACAATATTGGTATTATTTGTTTACATTGTAAAGGTATGATTGGGAACCAGAATGGAGGGAGGGAGGGAGGCAAATTGGAGGAATAAGGAAAATAGAATGAGAATTTCCTACAATTTACATGTACCTAAAATGTCACAACGGACGTTTACTGATGCAGCAATACATTTAGTGCACTCAAGCGTACACCTGAAGGTTGAACATTAAGATAATTACAAGATGTAGAATTCACCCATAAGGCACCCGATTCATTCATATGTATGCCCGAGATTCCTTTAATGACCAGCAACGTTAACAATCTCAGAAATCCTGTTGGCTATAATGGCTATCTGACCTGCCAAATGATAGCGTGAATAAAGTGGTATTCTTGTGTCCCTGGGCATTATTGTGTGCGTCAGTCAGTGGCGACAGGCGTCAGTCAGTGAGGACAGGCGTGGGTGGAGAAACTGGTCGTTGTGCAATACCGGGGTAATAGTAGTAGTACCTGTAGACATCTTGTGGTCTCATGTCAGCCGTCTGGCTTTCTTATATCGTCAATCACTGTAGGACCCACATGTTATGAAAGTGCGTGTTTGTGCATGTGTGTGCATGCATGCGTGGGTGGGTGTGTGTGTGGGTGTGCATGCATGCGTGTGTATGAGTCAGTTAAGTGTGTGTGCATGCCAACCCTAATTTGCCCAACCTGGCAGTATCCCTGCTTAATGACAAGAACTCTGCCTGATGTGTGGTGAAGGGAAGACACACTAATACCCATTCACACGAGCAGTTTTAAACTGGTGCGAAGCTGGTTTCAAACCATAGGGCATCCACACTGCAAAATCTAAACTGGATCAGTGATTTGAACCAGTTTAAACTAATCCATCTTCTTGAGGTGGTTTTGCACTGGTTTTGTTTTACTCCGGTTCAAATTGCTAGTGTGAATGCAAAGCAGACTAGTCGCACCATACTCGCACGCCAGGGGTCGCTGCTGCTGATTACGTCAGTGCCAGCCAGCAGTACCCCTGGCTGATCGCTTTGCGAAACTCTGAATTTAAGCTCAGCCTATGAAATCGCTCACTAAATCAGTGGATCTCAGCAGGTCAGGTGGTCATAATAAAACTAATTTCAACCAACCATGGCTCGTGTTACATGCAATGTTTAGGAAGTAGAAGCAATTATTCAAATACACAATACCGCTCAGCTGCTCATGCTAATGGGCGAACGGGTCATTATATATTGGGATTCCCAGAAGTCGTTTATCCGTCTTCAAATCGGGGCAGGTATGTGCGCTGTTCTCACGGGTGATGCAGTCGCGACTGGCAAAGTCAATTACTAGTTTGACTCAGCTAACTTCCGCACTTCGTGTAGGGGATCAGCCAGGGGTAATTTTGCATGGCAAACAGCCCTGGCTTGCGAGGATGAGTTGCACCAAATATGACCTGATGCCAGATGTTGCGGCCGATGACATTGGCTGCCTCCACATCGACATCTTGCATGCTAACGATATCCAAGAAAAGGCGACAGAAGTACAGCGATGGCAACAACAAGGTGCCGCTCTCTGAAAGAATGCTGGAATATATTAAAGAGTGAAATTAAGTGCATAGTCGATAAATTTGTACCCTTCAAAAAACAAGGAAAACGGTCCAAAAAGAAACACTTATCGAAAGAAGCCATTAGAAAAATTAAGTATAAACAAATGATGTGGAAGTCATATAGATGTACTGGAAATGATGAAGACTACAACAGTTATAAAGAATCATTTAACCAAGCTACAGCTGAAATTAGAAATTCAAAGAGAAGCTATGAACAACAATTAGCTAGTAATATAAAACATGACAGCAAGAATTTTTATGCGTACGTTCGAAGCAAACAGAAAGTTCAAGATAAGGTCGGTCCTCTAGAAGATAGTGCTGGAAATATAATATCAGAGGGATTCTTAATGGCAGAAGACCTGAATGAGTACTTTAGTTCAGTGTTTACCAGGGAAGATATTAGTTCACTGCCAGTACCAGAGGCTAAGTTCAAGGGGGCAGATTCAGACTATTTAGGACAATTAATTGTAACCCCGGAAATGGTAGCTAAGAAAATAAGGGCTATGAAGGATAA
The DNA here is from genome assembly GCA_963995525.1 of Escarpia spicata. Taxonomy (NCBI): domain Eukaryota; kingdom Metazoa; phylum Annelida; class Polychaeta; order Sabellida; family Siboglinidae; genus Escarpia; species Escarpia spicata. The sequence goes on from OZ023212.1 coordinate 31,526,260, forward strand.
TAAATCACTTGGAGTGGATGGTATTCCACCCAAAATACTATTGGAAATTGTAGAACAAATTAGCATACCGCTTGCAACAGTTTTCAACTTGTCATTAGAAGAGGGAGTGGTTCCTTTAGAATGGAAAGAAGCAAACATTATACCGTTATTCAAAAAAGGTTCGAGAAACAAGTCAGGGAACTATAGACCAGTGAGTTTAACATCAGTGATTTGTAAATTATTAGAAAGACTACCCGTAATTAGAGATCACATGGTGGATTTTCTTGTTAAACAAAACTTGATAAACCCATCTCAACATGGTTTTTTTAAAGCGAGGTCATGCTTAACAAATATGTTATGTTTTTTGGAAGACATCACTAAGTGGGTAGATGAGGGATCACCAGTAGATATCGTCTACTTAGATTTTCAAAAAGCTTTTGACAAAGTACCACATCAAAGATTACTGCTTAAACTAAAGGCCCATGCCATAGGAAATGGTATAATAAACTGGATAGAACAATGGCTGATTGACAGAAGACAACATGTAGTAGTTGATGGGGAGGCTTCAAACTGGAAATCGGTATTGAGTGGGGTACCACAGGGATCAGTATTAGGACCTATATTATTCTTAATATATATCAACGATTTGGATGATGAAATAACAAGCAAGGTGTTGAAATTTGCGGATGATACAAAAGTGTTTAGAAGGATTAAAAGTGATGGAGATAGACAGCATTTACAAGATGATCTTGACAGGTTGATCAAATGGTCTGAAAAGTGGCAAATGCTGTTCAATTTTGGGAAATGTAAATGCCTCCACACAGGACATGGGAACGAAGAGGTAGAATATACAATGGGGGGTACTGTACTAAGTACTACTGTAAAAGAAAAGGACTTAGGGTTAACCATTAGTGCTGATATGAAGGTTTCAGAGCAGTGCGGAATTGCAGCTTCAAAGGGAAATAAAATCCTTGGATTAATTAGGCGAAACATAACGTAAAAGAGCTAATAATACCGCTATACAAAACAATAGTTAGGCCTCATTTAGAATATTGTATTCAAGCGTGGAGGCCATATCACAGGAAGGACATAGATATGCTAGAAAGAGTGCAGAGGAGAGCAACTAAAATTATACCAAAACTGAGGGATCTTAGTTACAAAATACGCCTAAAAAAATGCGGTTTAACAACACTAGAGACTAGGAGATTGAGAGGAGATCAGATAGAAGTGTTTAAAATATTGAAAGGTTATGAAAATATTGATAGAAATATTGTTTTCTCAGTTAAGAAAGATAGAAGGACTAGAGGACACGAACTTACATTTGCAAAGGAGCAGAGTAGATTGGATATAAGAAAGTTTTCATTTTCACAAAGGACTGTAAATGAATGGAACAGATTACATGCTGATTGTGTGGGTGCTAGTAGCGTGAATATGTTTAAAAATAAAATCGACACATACCTCAGATGGGCGGGATACACATAGATAAAAGGGTCGGATTCTCGATAAGCCAAAGGGCTTCCTTGTCCACCTGCCACCTAGAGTTAATTCTCTGGGTGGCAATCTTGTTAAATTTCTTGTTAAATTTCTCTCTCAGTTAATGACTTTCTATCCGACAGATGTGCAGTTGTAATGTGATAAACTTGGAGAAGTAACAGTTCTTTTATTGATAAGTGCATTCATGCATCTTGGGTCAAAACGACACTCTGCGGTGTTACCTGCAGGCATCAGTTGACCTATTTAATGCCACGCCCTCTTGCTACTGGGCGACTTGTCGTGGTCATTAACCGAAACAACTGCATTGGTTGACAGGGGTCTTCTCCGGTTGACCGTGTTGCAGTGTGAACGCAATGGGATGTTTGAACCGGTTTAGTTAATGCGCATGGAAGTGGATTAACTAAACCGGCTTGAAGCTTGTTTGTAATGTGAACGGGGTATAATAGGTGGGCTACAATAACAAGGCAGAAAAGGTCAACACACAGCCTGATTTCTCCTCATTTTGCTCAGTTATTAATTCAAATTGCACACGAGGTACAAAACATATTTGTTTTGCAAAGAACATATATTGTAATGATTCCAGCTACTCGACTCTTCCGATTGCTGTATTTAAATTTATACAAAGTCCACCTTGTTCACACAAGTAGAAAGGGCAGAAATGCTGCCCTAGAACATGGATCAGTATTGCAATATTCAGAGGTTAGAACTGCAGCTGCAGTCATTACAAGATGTAAATCATTTATAGAATGAAACATTTCCCTATGCACCATACGCACAGTAAATGAATGAAATGAGATCAAAACCACTCAGTCTGCTTTGTCCACCATTGCCTGGCTTGTAGTGTGTGTGTGTGTGTGTGTGTGTGTGTGTGTGTGTGTGTGTGTGTGTGTGTGTGTGTGTGTGTGTGTGTGTGTGTGTGTGTGTGTGTGTGTGTGTGTTTGTGTTTGTGTTTGGGCAAGCACTGACCAACCAGGTCAGTGAGGAGGGAGTGGCAGTAACAGACCTTGTCCACAGAGATGGCCTGCAGTACGGGTGTACTGTCGATACATTCCCACAGATTGCTCCATGCGTGTCGACACACCAAGCATGTCATATTTACGAGTCATTAACTGGAAAGTAAAGAGAGAGCTGAGTTCATTGAGTTGGTGAAACCATTAGTTTTATCTTGGGGGTAGAATAATTGTTGTTTTATAATTTATGGGGTTCAGAAATGATAATAATGTTTGAACGTTATCATAATGTCAGGGAAAATAAACCAAATGATATGATGATAAGTAACGGTTTGTCTTCTTCTGGTTGAATTGCACCAAAAACAAACTAGTCTTGTACAGTACACAAGTTCATGACTTGTATTCATAGTAAACAGACGCGCAGGTAAATGCAACATAAGCAGAAGGAAACATTTCCTGGAAGGAACTTCTGTGAGACAACAGTATCCAGGTGAAACTGGGGTGAATGTGTTAATATTTAATAGTTTTCTTATTGCATAGATGACCAGTTGTAATTTCCCTGGGGGTGGTTAATGTTATCACGAGAGACATTGTTTATTCTATGTATTGATATAAAGACTGATGCCAGGTGATGAATGACCTTGAGAATATGTCCTTCCTCTTCTGTTGATGGGTAAGGTGTATCTGTTGCACGTTGTTCCATCCCTATCTTACTGCCATGAACGTTCCTTTTCGTGCTGAGTAAAATGATGCCAAAACAATGGTTGCTTCTGCAAAGCGCTGTCTTGTTGTTCATGGCTTCTTTATTTCTTTCCAGATGGTTCCATACTTGTTTACTTCCTTGGCTATGGATCAACTCCATCTGTTTTTGGGTCTACCTGTTTTTCAGTTTCGACTCTAAGACTTCTTTTGTAATTGTTGTGGTTTCATTTCAGAGGGTATTCGCAATCCATGTCCACTATCGGTTTTTGTAATCTCTCTTGATGTTGGTTTATTCATCCTATTCATGAGTGCTGCATTCTTGATGTTATCTTGCCATTTGATTTTGACACCGAGGCAGTTGTTGAGGAATGTTCGTGTTCACATCCATGTCTTAGGGCAGTATGTAGTGTCAGGTCCATAGCTCTTGAAAAAAATCCTTACATGTCTGGGGAAATTTGTGTTTTTCTGGTGCATCTCGAAGGAGTAATCAGCATGAGAGAGGAACCTACCTCAGTAAATGTCTGCATGGATCTGTGGAGATAAGACTATTGATGAACTGCAGTGTGAGGCATCCAGGGCAGAGCTGTCAATAGCAGACTTGAGTAATGACTGTCTGGTAGAGCACAGCCTCAGTAATTACACATGCACTAGTTAGGTGGCAACCTAGTGAAACATGTCATGAACTGCTTATGAAGAGATTTTCACCAAGGTTGATAACATAACAAACACAGTGGCCCAGGCCACTACTTGATATGGATGAGACTGCCACTTGACATGATCCAGCCCATTCTTTAGCATCATCCAGGTTCCTCCATTACATAATATAGGTAATTTCTTTACGAAATCTTCCTTTACCTGACCCAGGCAACTCCTTGACACGACTGAAGCTTTATTTCAACAAGCCAGGCCATTCTGTGATGTAATCCGAGCTACTCCTACACAGTGTACATGACCTGGGCCACTCCTTGATATGACCCAGGCCATTCTGTGATGTAATCCGAGCTACTCCTACACAGTGTACATGACCTGGGCCACTCCTTGATATGACCCAGGCCATTCTGTGATGTAATCCGAGCTACTCCTACACAGTGTACATGACCTGGGCCACTCCTTGATATGACCCAGGCCATTCTGTGATGTAATCCGAGCTACTCCTACACAGTGTACATGACCTGGGCCACTCCTTGATATGACCCAGGCCATTCTGTGATGTAACCCGAGCTACTCCTACACAGTGTACATGACCTGGGCCACTCCTTGATATGACCCAGGCCATTCTGTGATGTAATCCGAGCTACTCCTACACAGTGTACATGACCTGGGCCACTCCTTGATATGACCCAGGCCATTCTGTGATGTAATCCGAGCTACTCCTACACAGTGTACATGACCTGGGCTACTCCTTGATATGACCCAGGCCATTCTGTGATGTAATCCGAGCTACTCCTACACAGTGTACATGACCTGGGCCACTCCTTGATATGACCCAGGCCATTCTGTGATGTAACCCGAGCTACTCCTACACAGTGTACATGACCTGGGCCACTCCTTGATATGACCCAGGCCATTATGTGATGTAATCCGAGCTACTCCTACACAGTGTACATGACCTGGGCCACTCCTTGATATGACCCAGGCCATTCTATGATGTAATCCGAGCTACTCCTACACAGTGTACATGACCTGGGCCACTCCTTGATATGACCCAGGCCATTCTGTGATGTAATCCGAGCTACTCCTACACAGTGTACATGACCTGGGCCACTCCTTGATATGACCCAGGCCATTCTGTGATGTAATCCGAGCTACTCCTACACAGTGTACATGACCTGGGCCACTCCTTGATATGACCCAGGCCATTCTGTGATGTAATCCGAGCTACTCCTACACAGTGTACATGACCTGGGCCACTCCTTGATATGACCCAGGCCATTCTGTGATATAATCCGAGCTACTCCTACACATTGTACATGACCTGGGCCACTCCTTGATATGACCCAGGCCATTCTGTGATATAATCCGAGCTACTCCTACACAGTGTACATGACCTGGGCCACTCCTTGATATGACCCAGGCCATTCTGTGATATAACCCGAGCTACTCCTACACAGTGTACATGACCTAGGCCACTTCTTGATATGACCCAGGCCATTATGTGATATAACCCGAGCTACTCCTACACAGTGTACATGACCTGGGCCACTCCTTGATAGAATGTAGGACATGAAGAGGCACCTAATTCATTCACATTTACTCTTGATATTTCGCAATTGACCTTGCCTAGCCCCACAGTTCCGACCCTAACTGTTAACACCAACATATCTAATTAATATTTGATCAACAACACAGTTTGTGGAGGCAGAAGTCAGTGCTGTGCAGCCACTGTTTGCAGCCCAGTGGGGTTATTATGTAATTGACACCCTGCATTGACTGTGTGTGCTTACTGGTCAGGGCCACTGCACACAGAATGGTGGGTGAATGATTAAGTCTTTTGTGAATGCACACTCATCCAAGACCTCCTGCACTGACACAACTGTGTAAGAAATCACACACACAGGAACAAGTGCAGATCTCACTCATACCTATTGAAATCTGCACTGGCGGTCTATTTTTAGATGCAGGCAACTCACAGTACCTGGTAGGTTAAAGGGTGAAGAAGGAAAAGTTCCCACCCTGACAGTGCCAAGCTGCATAGAACTGACTTCATAATTCTTTGTGAAGAAGTTGATCAGACTGATTATTTTTACATATCTCTCAGTCAATTTACTTTTTTTCTCATAACGTTTCATTCACTGAAGGAGTCTGCTGACAGTAACAAAACAGTACAGGAAAAATTTGTAAATTGACTGAAAAATATGTAAAAAGACTGATAATTCATATTTGTTATTTTCATTACTTAGAATTGTTGGGGTTTTGTAAATACTATAATAATATTATAATAACAGTTATATTATTATCAGATACATTTTGTCAAAGTACCAGTTATTTGCTCTTAGTGTACAAACAGTAACTGAAGTGTTGACAAGTTGCTTTAATTCCCAGGCTACGGACATCAATTAGTGCAGTGTCTGTATGAATTAGTAGAAACACAGATGTGACTATTTCCTGAAACCTTTTACATCAGTTGTTATGACGTCCACTTCCTTGTGGCTATTGATTTGTGATTGGCATCATATCAACACTCAGAATTGTTGATGGGCCATGTAACATGTTTGACTGAATCTGCCTGCATCACATGTTTATTGGGAGTGAAGTAATGTTCAGATAGAAGGCTTTTTTCCTGCGGCCGCTCCTTGCTGGGTACTTGTTGCAACACACACACACCGGTCTAGGCTTTAACAAAAACTTTGATGAAATAGATAGGTACACAAGAGTATCTGCACTCTGGTATGTAGAATACAGGGTTAACAATCATATCTATATAAGAGCCGAACTGAATGCCAGATCGAGCATTGACATATCTAATATCGATGTATAGCAAAACGGCATTAACAAAATGCACAGTGAGCATTTTTGTTTGACTCCAATAACAAATAAATAAAAGTCTCAGAGGGACTTGTCTTGCTGACGCAAATTCAGAGAGAAAACACAGGAAAAACTTGGTCGTGTCACCGTGTTCAGTGAAGGATATGAGTAAGGAAGTAAATGAGTCATATTATTTACATTTAGAACCTACAATTATGCAGCTAAGGGGCCATCCATAAAGTTTGTTACACTATTTGTGGATGTTGTTCAGATTTCCACTCTGACAATACATAATGCTAGCATGTACACCCCACTAAAACAATTATATTAGATTTGACAAAGACCCCCACGCTATGATGCATATATCTGTAAAATTATTATTTTTGTTGCATGTTTGTATTAATTAAAGAACCAACTGTACCCCATTGATGCTCACCAGAAACCTTCAACAGTACCCCGTTGATGCTCACCAGAAACCTCCAACTGTACCCCATTGATGCTCACCAGAAACCTTCAACAGTACCCCATTGATGCTCACCAGAAACCTCCAACTGTACCCCTTTGATGCTCACCAGAAACCTCCAACTGTACCCCGTTGATGCTCACCAGAAACCTTCAACTGTACCCGTTTGATGCTCACCAGAAACCTTCAACAGTACCCCATTGATGTTTACCAGAAACCTCCAACAGTACCCCATTGATGCTCACCAGAAATCTCCAACTGTACCCCGTTGATGCTCGCCAGAAACCTTCAACTGTACCCGTTTGATGCTCACCAGAAACCTTCAACAGTACCCCGTTGATGCTTACCAGAAACCTCCAACAGTACCCCATTGATGCTCACCAGAAACCTCCAACTGTACCTCATTGATGCTCATCAGAAACCTTCAACTGTACCCCTTTGATGCTCACCAGAAACCTGCAACTGTATCCTGTTGATGCTCACCTGAAACCTCCAACTGTACCCCGTTGATGCTCACCAGAAACCTTCAACTGTACCCCTTTGATGCTCACCAGAAACCTCCAACTGTACCTCATTGATGCTCGCCAGAAACCTGCAACTGTACCCCTTTGATGCTCACCAGAAACCTCCAACTGTACCCCATTGGTGCTCACCAGAAACCTCCAACTGTACCCCATTGATGCTCACCAGAAACCTCCAACTGTACCTCATTGATGCTCACCAGAAACCTCCAACTGTACCTCATTGATGCTCACCAGAAACCTTCAACAGTACCCCACTGATGCTCATCTGAAACCTCCAAATGTATCCCTTTGGCACTCATGAAAAACCTCCACCTGTACCCCATTGACACCTATGAAAAGCCTCCACCTGTACCCCGTTGACGCTCATGAAAAACCTCCAACTGTACCCCGTTGACACTCATAAAAAACATTTAACTGCATACTCTCCCCTGAAGCTCACACAAAATTGTCACCTGCAATCCCCCTTGAGATTCACCAAAGACCTCCAGCTGCACCCCTCCAATCCCACTTGAGATTCACCAAAGACCTCCAGCTGCACCCCTCCAATCACCCTTGAGATTCACCAAAGACCTCCAGCTGCACCCCTCCAATTTCCCTTGAGATTCACCAAAGACCTCCAGCTGCACCCCTCCTTGAAACTCAGCATGATCTTCCAAGCGTAATCCTCCCTTGAAACTCAATAAAATCCACTAATTGCACTCCCGTTAACCACATAACAAGGTGTGCACCCCTATACCCCCTGTATCCGCACCCTAATTAAGATGTCTGGTTTGTGGTTTATCTCAAGTAGAGAGTGAAAGTTGGCATCTCTGACAGTCTGAGATGTGTGATCAAGTTTGTATGGCTGTCAGTCTCCATACCGCAGATATCATATGTGTCAATCCCTGCTGACTTCTCCCATCGATGCTGTACTTGAATAATTGATGACTGTTTACTTGTAATGAGTGGCCACAGCACTAGGTTCGTGTGAAGTCTACACTGATGGAAAAACCATTAAATATTAGTGAACTACTTTGTCTACTTGAGCAGAACGTGTGGCGAGAATGGGAGTGAACGGCTGGCAAAGAAAGCAGATGTCCAGAGAGTGAAGGGGAAAAGGAGATGAGGAAGACCTAGACTGCAATGGGTGGACAGTGTAAAGAGCTGTTTGGAGGGATTGGGAGAGGAGTGGAGAACAAGAGCGAAAGAGAGAGAGGGGAATGGAGACAGTTGGTGGAGAGAGCAGTGCAAGATCAGTGAGGGAAAAGAAGAAAAAATGACAACGGAAATCGAGAATCAGAATCGAGGCCAGCCTCATCCCCGACAGGCAGGGAAACAGGAGGAGAACAACAGACTTCGGCAGAAAAGTGTGTGGCTGGAGGACATAACAAGGAGCTACAGAGAGAGTGTATGCAGGTGCGACAACACGAGGGAGGGTGGAAGGCACAATGTGGGACAGAAAAGTGAAGAAACTACTGGAGGGAAAATGTTGGAAGTCATGGGTAAGGAACAGTGGCACTGACAGAGACACGAGGAGAAGCTTCAGGTGGCTAAGAAGCCATAACTGGTTCCAAAGAATGTGTGCAGTGTAACCTGAGAAGATATAAGGAAGATGGGAGAATTGAGAGAAGATATTGGCATGAAAAAGCACCTGAAAATTAAATAGTTTGGAAGCGGAATGAGATGGGCAAGACATGAGAGACACGTGTAGAGAATGAGCAAGGAGGGACTGTCAAAAAGGGCACGGAGAACAGAAGAGGGTTGTAGAGGAAGGGTGTAGAACTCAATAATCGCCTATGTGATCACTTTAAATAATCTGTGACAAGAAACTCATATATACAACTCAAGATTGAATAGAACTGACAAGATTTTGGATGACAGCAAGAAGGAAGGCACCCTCTTTCTTGTTCAAGAGTCTGCACTGTACCTCTGTACTTGCAGACAGGTTGATTTTTAAAACATATTTATAGTAATTCCAGTGACAATAATAAATGACAAATAAAAACTGTTCAAATATTCCGAATATGTTTTAAAACCCATTCATAGATGCAGTACTTCAGTAAGTTAGTAGTTATGTATAATTATGTAAGAATCTCTTTTTTTAAATGATATGCACTGTTGGATTATTCAATTCCTTTTGACCATCCATCATTTAACAGCCTTGCGTTTTCCAGCAGTGAACTATTCCACATTTCCTATAACAGAAGTCTGATCTAATTATTCATTTAAATGTAGTACATTTGATCCAGGTATAAATAGGCTTGGTGTAGCATTAGTCCTGAAATGTCCTAACAGTTGATTGAAGGACATCGTTGTGTCGAATAATTTAAATACTTTTCGCTCTGGTTCATGTGTTAACTAACATTTGATTAATATTTGGTCCTAATAGATATGCCCATTATTTGGGCCATTTTGATACATAGTGTGACCTCATTGCCTACAATAACCCTGATTTACTGGTTTCTGTATTTCCAATCTTGACCTTAATGGATATAATAACCATTTAATGTGACTTCTCCTGCCATTATTTTGGTCAGTATTTCCACCCAGTCATAAATTCACTCCACTTTGCTTGCAGCTAGTTATTGATTAATAAAGCAGCACATCATTTAGCACCAATTAGTATATGCACCATCATTAAACAAGGGGTTAATTATTACAATATTACATATGAAGAAACTCATTTATACACCAATGTAACCATTCATAATACTGTGGCTCCACCTAGTGAGTATCCAAGGCATGAAACTCCATAACAGCAACATGCCTATAATGCTAATTTTGCGCAGTCCCGACGATGACCGTTATGGACAGGTTTTACTGTATATTTTATACGGTACGGTATATGTTGTTTTCGTTATACGCAAAATTCCGTGATCTCCCACGGAATCAATGGTTTGAAACATGATTAACTTCACAAATTAAAATCCTTTTTGCTTAGAAGACATTAAAAGAAAATGAAGGACAAACTATAATTGTATAAGTATTGCTCTGTACATTTCCATACAAGTCATTTCGTTTTTTGGATGTCTGCTAGATGCGACAAAATGAGCAGTGCACAGATTGTCTTGAATTTTGGTTCATAATCAGCGACTTTTACATTGTTTGGGAATATTTAGGCATTATTAGTTGACGACTTATACATAACATTATAAACCTTATGGAATACTGGTTTATCGTAATAAAAAAGCTGATTTCAAAACCTTATACTGTAGAAAAACCAGTTCACCGGGACATCGGTATATGGAATCACCCATATATGGTACACGCCACAAGTAAATAGATGTAGCCCAGTCATGGCTGATGGAACAGTAATGAACTGGTATATGGAATCACCCGTATATGTACACACCACAAGTAAATAGATGTAGCCCAGTCGTGGCTGATGGAACAGTAATGAACCGGTATATGGAATCACCCGTATATGGTACACACCACAAGTAAATAGATGTAGCCCAGTCATTGCTGATGGAACAGTAATGAACTGGTATATGGAATCACCCATATATGATACACACCACAAGTAAATAGATGTAGCCCAGTCATTGCTGATGGAACAGTAATGAACCGGTATATGGAATCACCCGTATATGATACACGCCACAAGTAAATAGATGTAGCCCAGTCATGGCTGATGGAACAGTAATGTAGCCCAGTCGTGGCTGATGGAACAGTAATGAACCGGTATGTGGAATCACCCGTATATGGTACACGCCACAAGTAAATAGATGTAGCCCAGTCGTGGCTGATGGAACAGTAATGAACCGGTATATGGAATCACCCGTATATGGTACACGCCACAAGTAAATAGATGTAGCCCAGTCGTGGCTGATGGAACAGTAATGAACCGGTATATGGAATCACCCCTATATGGTACACGCCACAAGTAAATAGATGTAGTCCAGTCGTGGCTGATGGAACAGTAATGAACCGGTATATGGAATCACCCGTATATGGTACACGCCACAAGTAAATAGATGTAGTCCAGTCGTGGCTGATGGAACAGTAATGAACCGGTATATGGAATCACCCGTATATGATACACGCCACAAGTAAATAGATGTAGCCCAGTCATGGCTGATGGAACAGTAATGTAGCCCAGTCGTGGCTGATGGAACAGTAATGAACCGGTATATGGAATCACCCGTATATGGTACACGCCACAAGTAAATAGATGTAGCCCAGTCGTGGCTGATGGAACAGTAATGAACCGGTATATGGAATCACCCGTATATGGTACACGCCACAAGTAAATAGATGTAGCCCAGTCGTGGCTGATGGAACAGTAATGAACCGGTATATGGAATCACCCGTATATGGTACACGCCACAAGTGAATAGATGTAGCCCAGTCATGGCTGATGGAACAGTAATGAACCGGTATATGGAATCACCCGTATATGGTACATGCCACAAGTAAATAGATGTAGTCCAGTCGTGGCTGATGGAACAGTAATGAACCGGTATATGGAATCACCCGTATATGGTACACGCCACAAGTAAATAGATGTAGCCCAGTCATGGCTGATGGAACAGTAATGAACCGGTATATGGAATCACCCGTATATGGTACACGCCACAAGTAAATAGATGTAGTCCAGTCGTGGCTGATAGTACAGTAATGAACCGGTATATGGAATCACCCGTATATGGTACACGCCACAAGTAAATAGATGTAGCCCAGTCGTGGCTGATGGAACAGTAACGAACTGGTATATGGAATCACCCGTATATGGTACACGCCACAAGTAAATAGATGTAGCCCAGTCGTGGCTGATGGAACAGTAATGAACCGGTATATGGAATCACCCATATATGGTACACACCACAAGTAAATAGATGTAGCCCAGTCGTGGCTGATGGAACAGTAATGAACCGGTGTGACTTGCGATACACAATTAGACCGAAACACTTTGTCCTGGCAGCCAGATTCTACAGAATTGTTGACAGGTAGAGCTTGTCTCGTGTAAAGTATGTCCCTGGGCAGAATCTCTGATTGAATCGGTCTGTATTGACACACTGTGATTAGGTCTGCCTGAAGGATGGGTTATCAATACACGAATGCATTACACAAATGAAAATTTCCAGATATCGTTGCATTGTGGACATGGATTTTTCAAAGTTAGAACACAACAAGCACGATTTATAGGCCATGTCATGAGAAAGAGAAAGTTAGAACAAATAGTAACAACAGGAAAGGTAGAAGGAAAAAGATCCAGAGGACGCCAGAGAATAAAAATAATAGATAGTCTGTCAACATGGTGTGGAAGGAGCACAACAGAACTGCTACAAACTACACACGACCGTGTGGTTTGGAGGGCCATGATCGCCAACGCCTGTGACAGACAAGGCACATAGAAGAAGAATACTATGTATGAAATAATACATCAAAGGTTATATAAAGTCCCTAAAATCTCCATATGGAAATGTACAGTCAAATCCACCGGCACCAGTGCCACCCAAATGACAGCTACTAATCCCATTTGGCTGTGGGACACTAAGTCGTTGTGATATTAAAGTACCGTTACATGCACACAGCAAGGATTTGTTTTCAATCATGGCGGTAGTTATAACTATACAAATTATTCATATCTACTAAATATCTAAATGTTCAGAATGCCAGGAGTGCAATGACGTTGCACCTATCAAAGTCTTCCACCATTAGGGGGGAGGCTTGCTACCCAACGGGATTGTGAAAATGGCCCTAAGGTTAATTTCATGACAGTAGAAATGGCCTCCGACATGGCCGATTGTAATCTTATCAGGATCATCCATAATTAAATTTTGCCATAGTCGTTGTCCCTGTGTGGGAGAATCTGGTATTGGAAATGCATTGCGTCTGAATCTGGTTGAGTGGTCAGCCCTCCGTCACACCCACCCCCACCCACCCAGTGATAAAATTGCTTTCTTCTAGCCTCAGCCTCCACCCCCAGTTGAAAGTTTGTAAACATTGATATGATGATATCAATATATTAACAGTATTGGTCTAAAGCATAAAATATCAATGTCCGACATCAGATGAAAAAACAGCCTCTGACCCCCTCCTCCCCCAGACGAAAGTAACATTTCGTCTGATATCGGACATCAATGTTCTGAGATGATCCAAAAATTTACAATAGAGAGATAAAAAACTGACAGTAGAGCCTGTCCTGGACAGCCATTCACCAATTAGACTACCCCCAGGGTACCACTGTCCCAGCACAGATTATGTCTAACAATAATGCGCCTGCCATGAGGGATTACCTGTCCAGTCTGACCACTGACCACATAAACCTGTCATGTAGTCGCAATAAATATCTCTTATTAGCGATTATGACACACAAGACAGCCAAAATTCGATGAGCATCAAACTTAGCGACGTGTCATTGACATTCACTTTGACATTCACTTCCGTTGCCGACACTGTTATGTGATTCATCAGGCCTGTATATTGCCTCCCGTGTGCCAACTTCTCAGTCCACCTCATGTCATATCACACTCATTCCTCACCTGCTTGGGGAATATTCCCAGGCACCTGGTCTCGTCATACCTGTTGACTTGCTTTCCCGATATATTAGAAGCCGTTTGTTTCGTTTTTGTTTCAACAGACATGGTTATGCAAATGAAGCATTGTTCGTTACTGAAGTCGTGTGGCTTCACCGACTTTGGTGGTATGCTCTCCCAGATTGTTCACATTGATGTTGAGACAAATTCAGGGGCTTTGGCAGACTGCGCATCCCAGTCTGCGGACAAAATTGAAAGTCTACAGAGCAGTTGTCATTCCATGATTACGTGCGCCGAACCTTGGACCGGCAGTACATGTTCAATCTGAATGTTTTGTTGACAATTTTATGTTTTGCAACATTCAAATTGCAAAGAATAATTTTGGTTTATTTAAGTACAACTTGGTAGGCAGTAATGAGTATACTGTCAACATATTTGTTCTAGTATTAACTTTATATTAAATAATTAGGAATAAGCAAGGTCGGTTTAATAACATCTGCTGTGCCAACATCAGTATATTTCATTTGTCGTTACGTAATTCTCTTTTTGTTTTTCTGCAGTTTTAATTCGAGACATCCAAGAGATCCGAGATGGCCCAATTTCTGATGTGTTCGTGAAAGCCTTCAGACATCTACACAATGTCTCGGTGAGTATTGTTGACCGTCTTACAAGTTTAAACAAATTGCAGGTTCAATAAACTTTTCCTTAACAATTGCATTCTGAGATAAACCATCATTTATATAAAAATATCCAATTACTCAACAAATCCCTTACATTATAATATATCACTTTCGTTAACTCCATACAATAATTTTCACATAATATGCAATTTTAAGACAAAACGGTGCAAAAAACAAAATATTCTTTATTCAATATGAAGTAATATTATCACTTGAGAATGATTAAATTATAGCTGTTGGCCTCATCTGGTGCGCATAACATGTGCAAAAGCTAGCAATCACGTGACAGACTGGGGTTATTGGTTATGTTTGGCAACGTCGAGTTTGCAGGTTCATTATTGTTAGGAATGGTTCGTGCCTCAGATTGTGGTCCCCCAAGGTGGGTGACCGCACTGAGATCAACATGTGGTTGAACAAAAATTTGGTATCTGTTCAAGCAAAATTACAGAAATGCCATCTATCATGTTTTGCCCTGAAAGCCATCAAATGTCTTCACTACATGGCTGGTGTGCTGTGGGTTGCCTTTGTTCTGTCCAGGTTGATGTCTGTTCCTCGTGATATCCTACAGCTGTAGATGTGTCAGTGGCCCAGTTTTTAGTCAGCTGTTCTTCAGTTGTTGTCCGTGGGTGGGTCAGTGAAGACAATCTGAGCCCTCTGAGAAACGTCCTCCCAGTATCCCTCCAGTCCAAGCATGCTGTACCTGGACAACAATTCATACAACACGTCAACAGACAGGACAGGACGAGGCGCTCACATATAGAAACTTTCCATTTGTTATCTTCTCTCTGAGTTGGAAGGACTGCATGAGGAGGGACATGAGAAGATCGGGGAGCATGAAAGATGGAGAGAGGGAGCTATGGACAGAAAACTTTGGAAAGAAAAAAAGTGGTTCACCAATACTGTACCTGACCATCACCCCTGTACAGCTGGGAACAAGGAGGAGACACAGAGAGTGGTTCGGCTAATCTGTACCTGACCCTCACCCCTGTACAGCAGGGAACAAGGAGGAGACACAGAGAGTGGTTCGGCTATACTGTACCTGACCCTCACCCCTGTACAGCAGGGAACAAGGAGGAGACACAGAGAGTGGTTCGGCTATACTGTACCTGACCCTCACCCCTGTACAACAGGGAACAAGGAGGAGACACAGAGAGTGGTTCAGCAATACTGTACCTGACCCTCACCCCTGTACAGCAGGGAACAAGGAGGAGACACAGAGAGTGGTTCGGCTATACTGTACCTGACCCTCACCCCTGTACAGCAGGGAACAAGGAGGAGACACAGAGAGTGGTTCAGCTATACTGTACCTGACCCTCACCCCTGTACAGCAGGGAACAAGGAGGAGACACAGAGAGTGGTTCGGCTATACTGTACCTGACCCTCACCCCTGTACAGCTGGGAACAAGGAGACACAGAGAGTAGTTCGGCTATACTGTACCTGACCCTCACCCCTGTACAGCTGGGAACAAGGAGGAGACACAGAGAGTGGTTCGGCTATACTGTACCTGACCCTCACCCTGTACAGCAGGGAACAAGGAGGAGACACAGAGAGTGGTTCGGCTATACTGTACCTGACCCTCACCCCTGTACAGCAGGGAACAAGGAGGAGACACAGAGAGTGGTTCGGCTATACTGTACCTGACCCTCGCCCCTGTACAGCAGAGAACAAGGAGGAGAACGATATCTGTGTGACTATCAGAGTTATAATGAGAACCCTGTAAGAAATGAGATGTGGCGCTACCTTTCAGAGATGTGTGGTGCCACCTATGAGGAGAGATGTGTGGTCCCACCTACGAGAAATGTGTGCTGCCACCTATGAGAGATGGTGATGCCACCTATGAGATATGTATGGCACCACCTATGAGAGATGTGTGGTGCCACCTATGAGATACGTGTGGCGCCACCTATGAGAGATGTGTGGCGCCACCTATGAGAGATGGTGATGCCACCTATGAGATATGTGTGGCGCCTCCTATGAGACATGTGTGGCGCCTCCTATGAGACATGTGTGGTGCCACCTATGAGAGATGTGTGGCGCCTCCTATGAGAGATGTGTGGCGCCACCTATGAGAGATTTGTGGTGCCACCTATGAGAGGTGTGTACTTCCACCTATGACAGATAGACCTGCGGTACCACCTATAAGAGACGAGCGGTGCCACCTGCTAGAGATGCTAGTGCCACCTTCATAGAAGTAGCGCAGGCAATTGGTATCTCTATGAAGTCACGCACCTTAGTAGTTGCACTCTGCTGAGGGCCTGCATGTTTCTGAGGAGTCGGAGTCGGTCCTGCACGAAGTGGACAGTGAACACGATGAGGAGGCTCACTAACATGGCGCCACAGAAGTACATGGAGCAGAAGACCTGCGGCAGGAACTGTATCACATTTGGTCACGTGACATTTCATCGTGTGACATTTTAACACCATATTTGGCCACACTTTTGCTACTACTGTTCATTTCTGCCAGTGCTCCTGTTAACAGAATTCATGTGTGTTTCACATGTTATATTGTTATATTGTTGTTATAGTTTAATAATAATAACTAGCTTACATCTGCCCTTGACGCTACAAACCAATGGCAGTGATTATCACCTTTACAGGATTTTTAACTTAACCTCGTTCCCAAGACCATTTAATTAAAAAAGAAATAAGTACTTTTGTGTTTTGTACATCGCCACCTGGTAACTTAGAGGCCAACGGTCCAACGGTCCAACGAAGCAAATGAAGTTTGCATATCAATATATGTGGATGACGAAAAAAATAAAAAGAGAAAATATGATACTGGGTAGATGTCTTTATACTCACAGTTTCTGGTGTTGTTTCAGTCATCTTCTCCAAGATATTCACTTTGCTCATCAGCAGACTATCAAGGTTGACCGTCTGGTTTCGGAACCACCAGATGGCAGAGTGTAATTGTAGCTGTCGTTGCTTCTCGCTGTAGCAGACATCCTGGCGATTTTCTATGAGAGACAACATCAAAAAAAGCATGTAATTGGTATATATGCTTTTGTCCAGTACCATCGTTGAGCCACCATCTAGGATAAACAGCGAGCCATACAAGCGTATTTTCGTGATGCTGCTAATCGACGTATCCGTCTCCCATAAGTGAGCCTGGTACAACAACGTGATTGGGGACGCATTCTTGCGTTCGGTGGTTGAGAACTGTAACAGTTCCAAGGACAGAATCGAGTAGCAATTGATGACCATTTGGATGGGCCAGTCGGTTGCGTTCTTCGTGTACAGTAGATGGCGACACTGGTGTAAGTGTGACACTAAACCAGCTGTCTGAAATTCGGGTTTAACCTCGCGAGGAAGTTTCTGTATGGCGAGTAGAGAGTTCTCGCTCGCCGTGTGCAGCCAAGCGAGACTGTCACACATGAGTGGTTCTCTGGTGTGCTGACAGAGAATGCTCATCCCGGCTTCGAGCTCAAGGTCGTGGGTGACATGCGCCATTCGTATTTCAAACTGCGAGTTGAAATCTGACCCATCATCCTCAGCCAGGGGCTTGGGTGAGTCATGGGGCCTCGTCGAGCTTAGGTAACTCTGGCCCAAGATGAAGATACTGATGACAGAGATACAGATGTAGAAAGATATCGCTATATAGAACTTGACATAGCACCTTGCTGCAGTCATCTTGAGACACAACTACTCTCTCTGGTCTTTGACTCCAACTGTGATTACCCAGCAACCATCCCTGAATAGTGGTTGATATATAGGGGAGAGTCAGACAAATTACATCCATGGATAAAACAGAACAAGCAAGTCACCCAATGAAAGACTCGCAAATGAAGCAGTCTGTATTTCTGTGGTGTCACATTTCAACCTGGTATACCCTAAGTATACAATTAGATGGCACAGCTAATTTCCTGTTACCACTATAGTGACGCCTAGAGATATTATATGTGGAATGTTAGCAATTAATTAATGAACAGTGTGCATTGATTAATTTACAGCAGTCGATCATTTGGTTATTGTAGTCATGATTAATTGTACATGCTTGCATGTTGTGTCACAGACATGAACAATTACTTAGTTATTGTCAAATAAGCATTAGTAATTAATTCTATGGGTGATCCTAAATCGGGCTTTTTATGTTCCACAAAAAACATTGATTACAGTATACGGACCTGAATCTAGGTTTCTTGAGAGGTATATTAAATGTAAAAGTTTGTTTATAATATACCTTGAATCAAATTTAGGATGGTGAACATTATACATTTCCCATACAGCCTAGTGTAAAGTCACAGAAAATAAAAGTTTAGCAAATTCAAGGTGGAAACGGAAAATATTTTTACATCATTTGGCAAAAATAATGTCACAAAAAAAGAGTCATTACTGTTCTTGCTAGGAAATAAAGTCACAACATAATTTTTTTAAAGTCTGCTGTACTGAATACAGAGTCATTCATTTAGACTAAAATAACGGAACACAATAAAATTTGATGAATAAGAGAAATATTATTATATTATTTTACTTCCATTCTAAATACAAAGAACTATCTGTCGATTTAAAATAAAGACTTTTTCTTGTGACTTTTCCTGTAATGTTATTCCCTGCATTCTGTCACCAATGTCATACTGTACTGACCGTTGTCCTTGCAGGAAGACCAGTGTTTCTCTGTGGTCATTGGGGACAAACACAAGACCCTGGACCTAGTGGCGCCAGACCGTGACACAAAATGTACATGGGTGACAGGACTCAAACACCTGCAGAAGAAACTGCTTGGCGCTGACCTCTGCACCAAGCACGAGATGTATCCTTTAACAAGATTTAACAAGATTGCCATCCAGAGAATTAACTCTAGATGGCAGGTGGACAAGGAAGCCCTTTGGCTTATCGAGAGTCCAACCCTTTTATCTACATATATCCAGCCCTTCTGAGGTATGTGTCGATTTTATTTTTAAACATTCACACTACTAGCACCCACACAATCATCAGATAATCTGTTCCATTCATTTACAGTCCTTTGTGAAAATGAGAACTTTCTTACGTCTAATCTACACTGCTCCTTTACTAATGTAACTTCATGTCCTCTAGTCTTTCTATCTTTCTTGACTGAAAAAACACATTTCTATCAATATTTTCATAACCATTCAATATATATAAACACTTCTATCTGATCTCCTCCCAATCTCCTGGTCTCTAGTGTTGTTAAACCACATTCTTTTACGCGTTTTTCATAACTAAGATCCCTCAGTTTTGGTATCATTTTAGTCACTCTGCTCTGTACTCTTTCTAGCATATCTATGTCCTTCTTGCGGTATGACCTCCATGCTTGTATACAATATTCTAAATGAGGCCTGACTATTGTTTTGTACAGCGGTATTATTAGTTCTTTTTCTTTATATGCTATATTTCGCCTAATCAATCCAAGGATTTGATTTCCTTTTGAAGCTGCTCTGAAACCTTCATGTCAGCACTAATTGTCAGCCCTAAGTCTTTTTCTTTTACAGTAGTACTTAGTACAGTTCCCCCTTTGTATATTCTACATATTCGTTCCCATGTCCTGTGTAAAGGCATTTACATTTCCCAAAATTGAACAACATTTGCCACTTTTCAGACCATTTGATCAACCTGTCAAGATCATCTTGTAAATGCTGTCTGTCTCCATCACTTTTAATCCTTCTAAACATTTTTGTATCATCTGCAAATTTCAACACCTTGCTAGCTATATCATCGTCCAAATCGTTGATATATATTAAGAATAATATAGGTCCCAGTACTGATCCCTGTAGAACCCCACTCAAAACTGATTTCCAGTTTGAAGCCTCCCCATCAACAACTACCGGTACCCATTGTCTTCTGTCAATCAGCCATTTTTCTATCCAGTTAATTATACCATTTCCTATACCATGGGCCTTTAGTTTAAGCAGTAATCTTTGATGTGGCACTTTGTCGAAAGCTTTTTGAAAATCTAAGTAGATGATATCTACTGGTGATCCATCATCTACCCACTTAGTGATATCTTCCAAAAAACATAACATATTTGTTAAGCATGACCTTGCTTTTAGAAACCCATGTTGAGATGGGTTTATCACGTTATGTTTAACAAGAAAATCCACCATGTGATCTTTAATTAGTCTTTCTAATAATTTACAAACCACCAATGTTAAACTAACTGGTCTATAATTATTTGACTTGTTTCTCAAACCTTTTTTAAATAACGGTATTATGTTTGCTTCTTTCCATTCTAAAGGAACCACTCCCTCTTCTAATGACAAGTTGAAAACTGTTGCAAGTGGTATGCTAATTTGTTCTACAATTTCCAATAATAGTTTGGGTGGAATACCATCCACTCCAAGTGATTTATTATCCTTCATAGCCCTAATTTTCTTAGCTACCATTTCTGGGGTTACAATTAACTGTCTTAAATAGTCTGATTCTGCCTTGAACTTAGCCTCTGGTACTGGCAGTGAACTAATGTCTTCTCTGGTAAACACTGAACTAAAATACTCATTCAGGTCTTCTGCCATTAAGAATCCTTCTGATATTATATTTCCAGCACTATCTTCTAGAGGACCGACCTTATCCTGAACTTTCTGTTTGCTTCGAACATACGCATAAAAACTCTTGCTGTCATGTTTTATATTACAAGCTAATTTATGTTCATAGCTTCTCTTTGAATTTCTAATTTCAGCTGTAGCTTGGTTAAGTGCTTCTTTATAAATGTTGTAGTCTTTGTCATTTCCAGTACGTCTATATGACTTCCACATCATTTGTTTATACTTAATTTTTCTAATGGCTTGTTTCGATAAGTGTTTCTTTTTGGACCGTTTCCCGTGTTTTTTTAAGGGAACAAATTTGACGATGATGCATTAAATTTCACTCTTTAAGATATTCCAGCATTCTGTTGCTGTCTTATTCTTCAGTGTGTTATTCCAGTCTATCTCAGATATATTTCCTTATGTCCTTATATTTTCCTTTGTGGACATTTCTCCTGTACTGCTTTTTGCTATTCCTTTCTGATTTTAATTTGATGGTAAAATGTATCTGGTTGTGATCACTATTCCCCAGTGGCTCACATATCCTAACATTGTCAACTAATTCATTCTGTGAGGACAAAACTATGTCTAACACATTCTCTCCCCTGGTTGGTTCTAGCACATGTTGAGAAAGGAAACTATCTTGTATTAAAACTAAAAATTTGTGGTCCTCACTACCCATACTCTGTAGAGATATCCATTTTATATGCCCATGGTTAAAATCCCCCATAATAACACAGTCCCGTTTGCTCACTTCCCTTATAGCATTTTGTATTTTTTCATTCTCTTCTATGCTTATGTTTGGACTTCGATAAACTAATCCAACCGTTAATGTTGAGTTTCCTGTAACTATGTTACACCAAACAGCTTCTTCGCAATCTGCTTCTCTGTCTAATTTTATTTCATAAGCCTGGATAGATTCTTTAATATATAAAATAACTCCACCTCCCCTTCTTCCTATTCTATCTTTCCTAAACATTACATATCCTGTCAGTCCCAATTCGGCATCTGATATATCTTCTACCATAATGTTTAGTTCATTTCTTTTGTTTACTATACTCCTTGCATTTAAACAAACACATTTATATCCAGCTTCAGAACAGTTTTCCAGACTGTTCTTTGCTGAATTATTTTTGCTGTCTTTATCTATGCCTCCAGTTTCAGGCTTCTCTGCGAGTACCCCCTGCAAATTTTGTTTAAATAGATGCAACCTGTACCACTGTCAACAGATCGCAGCAGATTCTCTGAGGATACTGCTGCCCCCTTTCCACTTAGATGGAGGCCTATCCTAGCCCCCGGTAGACATACAACAACGTCCTTCCCCTCGCATATAGTCTTGTCTGTTTTTCTCAGAATTGAATCGCCCATAAACACTCTCTCTTTCTCCGTGCCCCTCAGTCATTGCCTCGGAGTAGCTCCTCCAGTTTGCATATGTCTGGTTGTTGTCTTTTCCTCTTGCCGTCTTCTCTCCTGTCACATTCTCTTCCATTCCCTTCTTTCCTGTCGCGTTTTCTCTTGTCCCATTTCCTCCTGTCATCTTCTCTTCTAGCACATTTACTCTCACTTCCTTTCATCCCTTCATCTTTCCTCCCATCACATTTTCTTCTCTCCTCTCCCGTCCCTTTTCCCCGGCTACCTCCTTCACTACGGTTACTTTCTCCCCTGTCACCTTCACGCCTGTCATGTTTTCTGTTTTTTGCTGAACACTGTCTTCTTCCATCAGTCTTCTGTCTCACAGTCTTACCAACTGCCTCTGTGGTATCTACCTCTTCACCACCTGTATCGCTGTCGCATCTCTCCTCGTTCTCTACAGTCTGACTAACTGTTGATCTATCCCCACTGACTCGTTTTCTTTTCCTCTGCCGAACACTTTTCCTCCATCCCTCTGTCTTCTAAATTTCTTGTTCCTTCATACCGGTCACCTTCCCTCCTCTCAGTCTCCTTTCTTCAGTCTCCGTGTCACAACTCTGCTCCTTCTGTGTTGTAGAATTCTCAACTCTCTCCGCGTCATCCCTCTCTGCTCCATCTATTTCTATGTTGAGTCTCGTCTCCATCTCCTTCACTATATCCGTCAACTTACACACCTCCTTCATCAGACATTCCACCCTCAAACACCCCACACACCGAAAGGTGAATCCGTCATCTTTGGTCTCTGTTGCTATCCTTCCACCGTTGCAACTAAGTGCACGCACTTTGCTTCTCAGTCTTGCATTATAATATTAAACTAAGGCTGTTAGTTCCTAATTATTAAATCGTGTGCTCTTCGTACTAGAATAAATATGATGATTATGGTATAGTGACTGCCAAACTGCATTTAATAAGTCTGAAATAGTGTTAACTGTTTGAAAGTGGCATCCATTTATTATTCAGATTGTAAACAAAGCATACAATTTGTAAACAGCTGTTATTGCCAAAATTGGCACTGATTGTGGAAACACTCTCATCCCTACCTACACATACCTTTGAAGAAGGATAGTTATTCACCATGAATCAGGACAGGGTCAGAGCTGTAACAAGTACATTTATTTTGTACTTGAGTAAAAGTACAAGTAACTCTGAAAAAAGCTACTCAAGTAAAAGTACTTTTTGAAAAATGTACTTGAAATACAAGTACAAAGTAAACAAATGTACTTGAAGTAAATGCAAAAGTACTTTTCTAAAAAAACTGTTGACATGGTCACTCACTGCAAACAAACAAGTGAATTCAGTAGTGTGCAAAACAAACATTTTATTCAACAGGACAGTGACAGGCTGGCTGCTCAAACAAACGCCTTGTTGAGCTTGAGCATGTGCAACTGATTTTGCGAACTAGATGACATCAGTTAGATGTAGATGTGCATTGTTACGTGGTCTGTCACAGCTGGTGGGGTGTGGTTAGTTCCTTGATGGTGCACCAGGTGGATTAAGGGTCTGTTCAAGACGGCCGACAAAAATGGAGACGGTGTGTTGAGTCTGAAGGAGATCATTGGCCTACTCAAACACCTCAACATCGAGTGTGACTTCGATACAGCCAAGCAGATGTTCCAGGTAAATCCAGGTTGTATAGGGTGTGGTCCCTTGTACTAAGGTATGACCTCTTGTATGACCCCTCCTACTTGGATACGTATTGTATAAAGGTATAGTCTGTCACAATGTATGATCCCTCATACTGGGGTATAGTCCCTCACACAAAGGGTACAGTCTCTCACATTGGGTTATGGTCACTCACACTAAGAGTACTATCCCTAACATTAAGGTCCCTAACATTAGGATATGGTCCCTCATACTAGGGTATGATACCTCGCACTAGGGTAGGGTCCCTCACATTAGGGTATGGTCCCTCACTCTAAGGTGTGGTCCTTCACACTAGGGTTCAGTCCCTCGCATTAGGGTACGGTCTCTCACGCTAGGGTATAGTTCCCCACACTAGGGTGTGGTACCTTTGTCTAGTGCATGGTAGGGTACTAGTAAAAACGTGTCACATTACTGCTATCCATTCTTTCAGAATACTAATATGCACATGTACTACTGTTGTTTAGATCTAGAAAACATTTAAGGTGCTACTTTATTTTACATAGCTTACGCAATGCGTTTAAAGTGGCCTGTAACATAACATCCGTCAAGATAATTCCTTCATCGATTTGTAGTTTACAAATGACGCCATTAATACATCTCACGTAGTTACCTCACGTTGTGAATTAATCGGATTTGTAGGAGGCAGACACAGACAAAAGCCAGAAGAAGAAGGGAGTGGATTCGCTTGACCTTGACGAGTTTCTACATTTCTACAAACTGATGACCCATAGAGAGGAACTACAACAGCTCTTTGACAAGTACGTCCAGTTACACTCGTGGTCTGGCTACATGGCCTAGCACACTGTGCATATAGTGGCCTAGCACACTGCGCATATAGTGGCCTAGCACACTGCGCATATAGTGGCCTAACACACTGCGCATATAGTGGCCTAGCACACTGCGCATATAGTGGCCTAGCACACTGCGCATATAGTGGCCTAGCACACTGCGCATATAGTGGCCTAGAACACTGCGCATATAGTGGTCTAGCACACTGCGCATATAGTGGCCTAGCACACTGCGCATATAGTGGCCTAGCACACTGGGCATATAGTGGCCTAGAACACTGCGCATATAGTGGTCTAGCACACTGCGCATATAGTGGCCTAGCACACTGCGCATATAGTGGCCTAGCACACTGGGCATATAGTGGCCTAGCAAACTGCGCATATAGTGGCCTAGCACACTGCGCATATAGTGGCCTAGCACACTGCGCATATAGTGGCCTAGCACACCGCGCATATAGTGGCCTAGCACACCGCGCATATAGTGGCCTAGCACACTGCGCATATAGTGGCCCAACACACCGCGCATACAGTGGCCCAGCACACCGCACATACAGTGGCCCAGCACACCGCACATACAGTGGCCTAGCACACCGCACCTACAGTGGCCTAGCACACCGCGCATACAGTGGCCCAGCACACCGCGCATACAGTGACCCAGCACACCGTGCATACAGTGGCCTAGCACACCGCACATACAGTGGCCTAGCACACCGCACATACAGTGGCCTAGCACACCGCACATACAGTGGCCTAGCACACCGTACATACATTGGCCTAGCACACCGCACATACAGTGGCCTAGCACACCGCACATACAGTGGCCTAGCACACCGCACATACAGTGGCCTAGCACACCGCACATACAGTGGCCTAGCACACCGCACATACAGTGGCCTAGCACACCGCACATACAGTGGCCTAGCACACCGCACATACAGTGGCCTAGCACACCGCACATACAGTGGCCTAGCACACCGCACATACAGTGGCCTAGCACACCGCACATACAGTGGCCTAGCACACCGCACATACAGTGGCCTAGCACACCGTACATACAGTGGCCTAGCACACCGTACATACAGTGGCCTAGCACACCGTACATATAGTGGCCTAGCACACCGTACATATAGTGGCCTAGCACACCGTACATACAGTGGCCTAGCACACTGTACATACAGTGGCCTAGCACACTGTACATATAGTGGCCTAGCACACTGTACATATAGTGGCCTAGTACACTGTACATATAGTGGCCTAGCACACCGTACATACAGTGGCCTAGCACACTGTACATATAGTGGCCTAGCACACTGTACATATAGTGGCCTAGCACACCGTACATACAGTGGCCTAGCACACTGTACATATAGTGGCCTAGCACACCGTACATACAGTGGCCTAGCACACTGTACATATAGTGGCCTAGCACACTGTACATATAGTGGCCTAGCACACCGTACATACAGTGGCCTAGCACACTGTACATACAGTGGCCTAGCACACTGTACATATAGTGGCCTAGCACACTGTACATATAGTGGCCTAGCACACTGTACATATAGTGGCCTAGCACACCGCACATACAGTGGCCTAGCACACCGTACATACAGTGGCCTAGCACACCGTACATACAGTGGCCTAGCACACTGTACATATAGTGGCCTAGCACACTGTACATATAGTGGCCTAGCACACCGTACATACAGTGGCCTAGCACACTGTACATACAGTGGCCTAGCACACTGTACATATAGTGGCCTAGCACACTGTACATATAGTGGCCTAGTACACTACATATAGTGGCACAGCAGACACTCATCTAAAGTTGCCATGGCACTGACACAAACTGGCCTGATTAAGGAGGTGGCCTGATTAGAAAGGCTGGCCAGATGTACATATGTGCAGTTCTGATAAACCTTTGTACTGTGCACACATGTACATGCATATAAGGGGTTAGCACACTGTAAGTTTTCCCATTGGTGACCATGTTAATGTTTTGTGTGATTATAAGAAAACGTGACCTATAAAGTTTCTTAAACTTCTCAAGTGAATATTGTAAAAAGTCATTTCTCAAAAATATACTGCACTTTTGTTCGTCTGTAACCAAGCATGAAGTCTAACAGTGTCCTAACCCCAAATAGGCATGGTGATTTTGGAGAAAATTGTTGAAAACAACACACTTTATAGGCACCAATGTTACAAGCACTCTGCAATTATATTTTTTGTAATCCCTCCAGGTGTTTGTGTTTTATGCACATTTCAAAGATGCCACCAAACTTGGCAAGGTACCAGAAAAATCAGCACTTCGCTGTTGGACAATTTGTAATCCAGCACAATGTTCTCAGGTGGCACTATGAACTCCTGATACAGTTTTCAGAAAGTCCAATATGTGTTTTATAAGAAAATTCAATACAGCCAGTTGTTACGTTACATTCAAATTTGTATTTATTTGTTGACCTTGTGCCCTATTTACAAAGGTAAACATCAACAAAAAGTCACCTTAGGGTGTGAATTCCTCAAAGGACAGATGTCTCCAGCAATTCAATTACATAATATTACACAGCCTAATTAGCAGACATTCAGAAAACAATGCCACTTGCTTGATTGGCCAGAAGTTCCAGTCAGTAGACAGATCTGATAACAGGCTCAGGCTATGGCTGACTCCAGCTAATCACTGTCTTCAGACTTCATTAGGGTCAATTACATCTTCACATGTGCTTAGTCAGCTGAAGTAAACAAAAAACGATTGATGAATCACCCTGCTGCAATGTTATTGGTTCATTTTCATATGTATTTTCAAATTGAGGCTTAACTACTGGCATACGCACCCCACCCCCCTTATAAGACATGTGTTCCGTCGCTGTGATTTGGACTTGCAGACTGGTGAGAAGTCTGTAATATCCAAAATCGGTTTGTTCCATTCAACTGTAGTTTTGCCATACACGTATTTTCAGTAATTGTTTCAAGATATTTGAAGTAAAATGCGTCCTCCGTGATTGTGCAATGACTATAGCGTGTTTCCGTTGCTAGGGACTTTAATTGGGGTCAGCACACTCAGTTTTCCCATTGGTGACCATGTTAATGTTTTGTGTGATTATAAGAAAACGTGACCTATAAAGTTTCTTGAACTTCTCAACTGCTGTTTTTATCATCTCATTGACATGCTGGTCGAGTTTAGTCAAAATCTAGTATCTCTAGCTCTTGCAAAATGCCTGTATGTATGACACCCGTCAATATTTACAAATGGATGCAGGGAGTAATCCGGCTAAAGTGTCAACTAGCCAAATTGCTGCCAGATACCCTTCCGCTTAGTAAAATCAGCTAAAAATACACCATTTTACTGTCAACAGCTTCTACAATCACATCTAGAAATCTGACTACTCAAATGCACTTATGTCAGAGCAGGTGAATATTGTAAAAAGTCATTTCTCAAAAATATACTGCACTTTTTTTCGTCTGTAACCAAGCAGGAAGTCTAACAGTGTGCTGACCCCTAACCTCCTTGTGGTACACTGCAGATACAGGGCACCTTGCGGCCCCATAACTGGCAGAGGGGTTCAGTGTCGGTAGCATTATTAACATTATTTTTAATTAAAAGAAATTAAAAGAGGTGAAGTGGTGATATGGTGATGTGGTGATGTGGTGAAGTGGTGATGTGGTGAGGTGGTGATGTGGTGAGGTGGTGATGTGGTGAAGTGGTGATGTGGTGAGGTGGTGATGTGGTGAGGTGGTGATGTGGTGAGATGGTGAGGTGGTGAGGTGGTGATGTGGTGAAGTGGTGAGGTGGTGATGTGGTGATGTGGTGAGGTGGCCGCTTTGAGGAGTTCTACTGTAGGTTTAGCATAGCCATTCGTCAAGTCTGAGTTATGTTATATTACCCTAAGGCTAATCTTATAACTTTGCAATGTTTAAACAAGTTTAGCGTTTCATCTTCGTTCAAAGTTTAAAACCATCACCAACCACGGACGGTTGCCGATACTTTAATCAACAAACTGCCCTGTCACAGTATCCGCAATACTCAATAGCATCAACGTGTATTAGTTTATGTCCCACTCAACAGGTGGTGCTACTGTAGCAATTTACTTAACCGTGCAATACATGGTGACGGGCAAATTACCACCCACCCCTACTGGATGCTATTTTATGGACTTTATAGACTAATACATCCATATCTTGTTATAAATTTATATCACATCTCTTTTATAGTTTCTTAAAGTGTTGGGTAATTTGCATCAGCACATGCTAAATGACTTAACGGAAATTAATAGGTCACAGCTGAAGCAGGCATTTCAGTTTGCCTTGAGTCACCAACTGTTTCTGTCAGACTCGACCAAAACGACACTGCGTTACACGTATGTATCATTATGACTTTGAAAAATAAACTGTACAAGCAGTTTTGTAACCTTGAGCTTGGCGAAGTGAGTGAATAAATTGTATTTTACAGACGGTGAACGTAATAATTTATTATGTTTCTGACAGATACAGTTATGAGGACAAATATCTTGATCCGGAAGAGCTTCAGGAATTTTTTCTGAAGGAAGAACACGTACGTATAATTTATTTTTGTAATTTACCTTGTTAAGGTTTGAGCGGCAGTTATCGTGTCAGTTGATTTCTTTACATTTTTCTTCATAGAACATTAGTAGGTGTTAGTATGAACATACGTACTACAAAAGAAAATGTGGCATTAGTGCCATATGTCACCAGTCCATCCTTTAAAAACTACTATTTTGTGTGTCTCGGTGGAATTCACTTTCAAATTCTATGAAACTACAACAATGTTTCCATAGAAACGATGACGTGAGTTTCACGCCAGCACAGATGTCCGCGAACGTAAATTCGCTTGCAATAAATGCATATAGTCTGGTTATTCTGATACCAGTATCCTGTTTTATGAAGATTACATAATTGCATCACGATGTTAAATAACCAACACTAGCGGTAGTCTTCTTGTTTTGCGACCGAACGCAGTTCCACGCTCGACAAGCCATTTGTAAGTAACCCGGGGTTGACCCCTGACCAATCAGGTGCCACCACATGGGGCCAGTCACAAACACGAGGTCGTTTGACATTTAGTCATTACAAATACAGATTGCAGGGCCTAGTTGGCGGGAAAACACGGGGATATCTCAAAAACAGATGTCTCTGTCAATTTGTATTAAAAATAAACTGCTTGCGAATGAAATAAGTCACTTTTTATGAAAACCCACCTATCTGGTGACACGTCTGTTATCAATGACAACCAGGAAGCAATATTTAATGTAATGTTTTTTTAAACAAAACATACCAGTAGGAATGTCAATAATATATTTGTGCATACAAACATTCAGGGTATTTCTCAAAATGAAATAAAATGCCATTTTGAGGTGATGTTTGACATATTTTTCAATTTTCTTTAAAAGCTAAGCGAAATTAAATTTTCAATTTTTTTAAAACTTCGTATACCTAAACCTAATGCGTTTGTCAAGTAATTTCAAATATGAAGTCTGTTTCTTGCAAACTGCTGCCACTAAGCCCGGTCAAACATGCTAATTTGCGTGTCGCAAGAAAACCATCTCGTCCGATGTTGCCGGCGTCACCGCAGGCAGTGCTACTGAGCATGCCCTATTGTTTAACATGGTAAACAGTGGTGTGGCTAGTTGTTTCAGATTGTACCTGAAATTGCAACCACGGAATATCGTATTTTTTATATCATCGTAAAGATGATAATCTTACCTAAAACTTTGTCGCTGGTGAGAATCTGCTCACTGCGTGCGATTTACTTTTTAACATAATTTTTAACCTACTTTGTTTTACAACCAATTCCATTTCGATTAGTATTCCATTATTCCACATAATTTAGTCATATATATGTATACAGACTCAGTTACGTCCGTAATATGCTATATACTGGTTGGTGCACAAATCGAGCGTCCTAATGTTGTATGCTGTTTTAATAAAAACCTGACAAAATTTGTCAGTACAATATCTATGTGCAAAATTTCATTTGTGCCAACAGACTGTTAGAAAAGTTGTTTTCAGTGAAGTACTTACGAAAATAGACAGTCCAAATCTCGTAAAAGACACCCAGGTCAAAAACTGCGTGTGTTATCTGCGCAGAGTATTAAAATAACTGAGTTTGCATTATGCGACTAACGCATTTTGCAAGGCAGTTTTGCCGTTTTTTAACTGTAACCAATCCACTTGAGCAACTTTTAAATTTATAACAATATGTGAGCACAAATTAGATTCTAAATGATTATTCTAAATGGTTTATATCACACACAAGATTTGTAACACCAGGGACAATTCACATCAGTGTCATCAGTCATCACTTTATGTAAACAAAAAGTATTACCACTGCGACACGTCAGGCACCGCATCATCATTGCCAGTGCTAGGTTGATCCGGCACATCTCTTTCAACTCTCATGACATCAGTGTCTGGTTAATGCAGATACGGTTGTGGACCATAATAAACGTCTTCATAATCATGTAATTCGTTGATGCCATGACAACCAGCATGACTAGATTCGTTGCTACTGTTCGACATGATTAATTTTTGGATCAGCCAGCAGAGTCAGTGCCATGTAGCGAACAAACAACGCATTAAATTAAAAACATTTGTGCTGTTCAAACAGCAATAACTCAAAAAGTAAAGAAAATTCATGGGTACATCCAGCGACAAAGTTTTAGGTGATATAAAAAACATTACATTCCATTGTTGCAATTTCCTGTACAACCTGAAACAACAAGCCACACCGCTCGTTACCAAGTTAAAGAATAGGGCGTGGTCAGTGGCACTGCCTGCCGTGACATCATCAGAGCCGTTAGGTGTGCAACAAACTGTGCAGAAAATGTACAGAAAAGCGCAACCAAACGGGCCTTAAACAGGGTGACGGAGGGGGTTAAAATAATATCAGAACACTATTTTTAGAGTACATTTCATTCAGAGTGGGAATAAAAAAGGTTAATTTCGCTTAGTCTTTAAAAGCATGGAAATGTCACTAAACAATCTAGAAACTTACTGGGTAATTCTTGTTGGACTAGAGTATTGCTTTGATGTCTTAGGCAGAATCTGAGAACAAATGTTTAGTTTGTCTTCAAAACTGTTATTACAAATGATTAATTAAATACAAGCATATTTTGGCCACCAGTACCACCTAAATGGCCATGCAACTAACCGGTCATATTTTCCTGTGTAACAATTTGGTAACAGAAACACCGTTTGCCTGTTTGTCACTAGTGCTAGTACTGGTGCTGCCATCTCCTTGTTTAACATAGTTATCCTTCAGATGGCGCCAGTGGTCTTTTTAGTTTTATTGCTGTCTGCAGAATTCTTCTGCTAATATCAGTAGTAATTATCATTGTTCTTCATAAAACTTGCCATTTTGTGCTTCATGGGATGACAGTTTTAAAATAGTGTCATATTTACATTGACAGCAAAAGCTGAGCTTGGATGAGTGTTCCAAGTTCATCAGAGAGTTTGAGCCGTGCCCCACTGTGAGGAGTTGTAAGAAGATGAGCATTGACGGTGAGTGATGCAGTAGTGACACTCTTAGCTGACACATGCATGTACGCACGCACGCACGCACGCACGCACGCACGCACGCACGCACGCACGCACGCACGCCCGCATGCACTCATACACATAGTCCATATTTATGTAGGGGTCCCTATGATCATGTAGGGAGCGGGGCTTATACATTTTTATTGACTGGCACTTTCTCTCGGCGCCATGTTATCATGTCCAGTACAAAGAATTTTACAATCACTTTGTAGCAACTTTTACATCATTCCTTTTGCCTAAGGACGTATATAATATGTAATTTCACATTAGTTTAAAAATTGTATAAATTCATGCATGGCTTATAAACATTTTTACATTCGTACATAACCAAATTTAGCCGGATTTGTGTGTTTAGATAAAAAAGCTAATATCATTTGAATTGTTCTCATCCACTGTCATTGCACTGCAAGTAAGATCACGACAGATGTATTTGGTTTCTCTCAGGCTTCCAGTGCATGTTCAACTCGACCAGTCTGAACGTGTTGGACCCGAGACAGACCCGCGTGTATCAGGACATGTCCCACCCACTGACTCATTACTTCATAGACTCGTCTCATAACACGTACGTGTTATCTTCATGAATCTCCCTAACATTATTATCCAATACAGTACATCTTTATTTTGACCCATATTTCAAGTAACGATTACATGTGATTACACTATTTGAAAATGTGTACATGTAAGATTGACAATTTTATTTGTATATTGTAGTTATAAAAAAATCTGTGTTAAAACATATGAGCTCTTATTGTGCCATCATCAAGCTTTACAAATACATTTTAATATGGGTTATGAAGAATTCTGTAATAAGACCAGACTTGATCATTAATAGGAGTCAACCTGATGTTTAAATTATAAACTCCAACATGTGGAATGTTTTGTGTGTTAGTACCATTAAAAATATATAGGATTGTCTGTTGAACTGGTTATCCCTGTGTTATAGAACCATCAACACAAAACTATGGACATTTCATATTTATTTTTGGAATGTGTTCTTTAGAAAATGGAGGTGTACAGACAGTGTGTTTGTGTTTTGCTGGTACTTTGGTATGCATCATTATGAAAATAATAAGTCTTCCGAAAAATTTTTAACTATGTCATACCACATAGAATTTTCTGAAGTTTGTCTTTTGCTGTTTCGTTAGTAAGCAAAATTGTGACTTGTGTCTTGCAGGTACTTGACAGCCGACCAGCTGATGGGACCCAGTGCCGTTGAATCCTACATCCGCACGCTCAAGAGTGGCTGCAGATGTGTCGAATGTGAGCATACGGTTGTCACGGCATTCAGAATGCTAGTTTCTGTTTAAACTGACCTTGACAATTCATAATTGAGTAATACAGCTGTATACTGATCATAACAGTAGAGTAAATATGTTGATGTTATACTGCATTTAATAAGCCAAAAGCTCACAGTTTGAAGGTTTCATCCACATCAAATTGTACACAAAACATTCAAGTAATAAACACCAGATATGATAGAGACAGATGAGGCTAACAGCAAGTTCCTGGAATTGCCCTTTGAAGTTGGGCATGTCTGCCAGAGTTTCACAGTGAACACTGACAAAGACAGCAAATGAGATTAGACTACTGCTGATATATTTGTCAAGTCTGGTGATAGTATTAGACTGCTGCTAGTATATCTGTCAAGTCTGGTTATAGTATTAGACTGCTGCTAGTATATCTGTCAAGTCTGGTTATAGTATTAGACTGCTGCTGGTATATTTGTCAAGTCTGGTGATAGTATTAGACTGCTGCTGATATATTTGTCAAGTCTGGTGATAGTATTAGACTGCTGCTAGTATATCTGTCAAGTCTGGTTATAGTATTAGACTGCTGCTAGTATATCTGTCAAGTCTGGTTATAGTATTAGACTGCTGCTGGTATATTTGTCAATTCTGGTTATAGTATTAGACTGCTGCTGGTATATTTGTCAAGTCTGATGATAGTATTAGACTGCTGCTAGTATATTTGTCAAGTCTGGTGATAGTATTAGACTGCTGCTAGTATATCTGTCAAGTCTGGTTATAGTATTACACTGCTGCTAGTATATCTGTCAAGTCTGGTTATAGTATTAGACTGCTGCTGGTATATTTGTCAATTCTGGTTATAGTATTAGACTGCTGCTGGTATATTTGTCAAGTCTGATGATAGTATTAAACTGCTGCTAGTATATTTGTCAAGTCTGGTGATAGTATTAGACTGCTGCTAGTATATTTGTCAAGTCTGGCGATAGTATTAAACTGCTGCTGGTATATTTGTCAAGTCTGGTGATAGTATTAAATTGCTGCTGGTATATTTGTCAAGTCTGGTGATAGTATTAGACTGCTGCTGGTATATTTGTCAAGTCTGATGATAGTATTAGACTGCTGCTAGTATATTTGTCAAGTCTGGTGATAGTATTAGACTGCTGCTAGTATATTTGTCAAGTCTGATGATAGTATTAGACTGCTGCTAGTATATTTGTCAAGTCTGATGATAGTATTAGACTGCTGCTGGTATATTTGTCAAGTCTGGTGATAGTATTAAACTGCTGCTGGTATATTTGTCAAGTCTGATGATAGTATTAGACTGCTGCTGGTATATTTGTCAAGTCTGGTGATAGTATTAAACTGCTGCTGGTATATTTGTCAAGTCTGGTGATAGTATTAAACTGCTGCTGGTATATTGCCAATGCAAATGCAGAAGTTTGCCAAGTCAGTTATACTTCATTCTGAAAATTCCACCTGTATGTTTTGCTTTGTCAGAACACTGTCTAAAGTTTCTTAAATAAAGATTCGTCAAAGTAAGTTGTTCAGATCCACTGCATGTTTAAACTATGTTGGCCAGTAAACACGTGTAATTCTTTGTTATCCTCACAGTTGAGGGCCAAACCAGTTGAGGGGGCTGCTTTAGATCTTGGTATACATGACCGTAGAGTTGTTTTTTTGACAGTGGACTGCTTTAGATCTTGGTGTACATGACCGTGGAGTTGGTTTGTCGACAGTGGACTGCTTTAGATCTTGGTATACATGACCGTGGTGTTGTTTTGTCGACAGTGGACTGCTTTAGATCTTGGTATACATGACCGTGGTGTTGGTTTGTCGACAGTGGACTGCTTTAGATCTTGGTGTACATGACCGTGGTGTTGGTTTGTTGACAGTGGACTGCTTTAGATCTTGGTGTACATGACCGTGGTGTTGATTTGTCGACAGTGGACTGCTTTAGATCTTGGAGTACACGACCGTGGTGTTGGTTTGTCGACAGTGGACTGCTTTAGATCTTGGTGTACATGACCGTGGTGTTGGTTTGTCGACAGTGGACTGCTTTAGATCTTGCTGTACACAACCGTGGTGTTGGTTTGTCGACAGTGGACTGCTTTAGATCTTGGTGTACATGACTGTCGTGTTGGTTTGTTGACAGTGGACTGCTGGGATGGAGATTCAGGTGAACCTGTCATCTACCACGGACACACATTCACATCAAAGATCCTCTTCAAAGACGCCATAGTGGCTGTCAGCATGTACGGGTTCATAGCATCAGAGTAAGTGGCTGACATGTAACTGATGTGTCCAGAATCTGACATCACAATCTTAATTGATTGCAATTTGTCTACTTCATAATCAAACTTGCGTGTAAACTATGTCAAACTTTTCCTTGCCAACAGTGTTGATAACCTTGAGTAATATACGAGCATTACGTTAGTTGAGTGGTGTGACATCTGTTAGATAAATAACCCACATACAGGTCTTGTTTACACTGTCTGTCATAAAGAAAACTGTTTTCGGACAGATTTACAAGAAAGAATACATTGGAATGGCCAAAGGCTTTTGGTGATCGGCATCCATCTTTGATGGCTTGATGGACTTTGTAATGAAACGATTGGTCACATGATGGATAGATCAATATTATGCCAGTAACCCTTGTCAAATTTCGCAATATCAGAAATATTTACATATTCATATGAATGATTTGAGGGCAAAACGCATTAAATGCCATTTTTTAAATTTAGCCCAAATCAGGACTAAACGTATGTTTAACACATGTTTAGCTAGGATACTACTTAAGTTATACAAAAACGAAATAAATCCCCATAAAATGACATGCACAAAAGAGCGTTTGCTTTAAAAATACGATAAATGTCCACCGCCTTTTTTACTTTTACTTGCCACTCGTGCAGCTACGCGGAGTGACGGTGCGCACGCTATGAATATACAGCGATTTGATAACAAAATAATCTAAAATCCCATTTTGCGTAACAGATGTGCTACAAATATTTCTGAGTTTGCCACCAATCTCTATTATTTTTTATTCTAAGTATGTATCAACTTAATTCACAAGTTGTTATTCAAACTTTGAGGATGAAGCACAAAAGTGACTTTTTCTCAAAACGAAGAAAATGGATATATCATATTTTGCCCTGAAAGCCTTCAAATATACGCCTACATTTACATTTCTAAGATGGCAGACACGATACACCATTTCCTGCGTACTGTTCTCACTCAAATAATTTTTTTGTTTGTTTTTGTTGAAAACAAAACCACTGTGGGCCAATTTAGCAGGCGTCATGTTACCCTTGTAATATGACACACATATTTTGGTATCCAAAGCCTGACAGTGGTTATGCGTATAATTAGGATTGTGACATAGACAGCCAGTTATGTATCAGATCCGTCAGTTGCATTGCATTGGTGAAAAGCAGGACAGTGTCCATCCAACTAGCCCTTTTAGATGTTTGTCGATTTTTGCGTTATGAATATGGATGACATAGTGACGTTCCACTGTATTCAGTAAAGTCACTTTGGGACTGGACAAAAGTGACCTGAATAGCGAGGTGACCGTATTGGCGTAACTAATATCCTGTACTTTTCTGTATGTGGAAATAATTTGGGACTGTTCTAGGGTGACCTTAATTGCGAGGTGGCTGTATTACCGAGGAGATCGTAAAAGCAAGGTTCCACTGAATATTATAAGAGTTGCAAACTGTTGTATGAAGCATTGTCACACATATACATAGCGCCCCCTGTTGGTGTTGTAGGTACCCTGTGATCCTGTCGATTGAGAACCATTGCTCTATTCCACAACAGCAACTCATGGCAAAGCATCTCCGCGAAATACTTGGTGGTATCCTTTCACAACTGGCTGTGTTAACCCTTGTCTTAAAGCTGCTTCCTCAATTGTTGTGCTTATTATGTATTTGGTTGTTTGATACAAGTATACATTGTGTCATTATCAGCAGTCAGTTTAATAAACAAACAGGTGTATGTTTATTTAAACAGTAAACAACATCTGGTAGCTTGTCAAAGCCAATGACTGGGCCAACAAGTAGTCGTCAA
Source organism: Escarpia spicata (assembly GCA_963995525.1). Taxonomy (NCBI): domain Eukaryota; kingdom Metazoa; phylum Annelida; class Polychaeta; order Sabellida; family Siboglinidae; genus Escarpia; species Escarpia spicata. The sequence goes on from OZ023212.1 coordinate 31,564,160, forward strand.
CCCCCTAAACTTGTCAGTCACATGGTTTTTTAGAGAGCAAGGAAAGTCGACTCAATATATATAATACTTTATTGTATTTTTGTATGCAGTTATAACCGTGTTTGAGAAGTAAAATGAGTATAACATTTATTATGGTGAACAGCAAAAGTGTGTCAAGTAAAACAGTTTTGCAAGTGACGTCTGTTAAACTTGACCAAAATCAGACATGTTGTATACGACCCCAATTGCAAAGACTGCAGACACACTACCTGTGCCCTCAGAACTCATGAAGAAGGTTATCATTAAGGTAGGTGAGGCCCAATGTGTATATACCCCACCTCGAGTCTCTTATGCATTGATCACAACTCTCCTGCATCGCTTCTCTTGTAAAACACTTCTGTCAAATGTCACTTCTCTCTTCCATGTCACTTCTCATGCACAAGACATTTTTTTATATCACACCTCTCCTATGTCACTTCTCTGATATGTTACTTCTCTTGTATATCACTTCTCTCCTACATAATTCCTCTTGTATGTCACTTCTCTTATGTCATTTATATTGAATGTCACTTCTGTCCTATATTGTTTTCTTTTCTAGGTCGCTTCTATTCTGCATCATATCTCACTAGCAGTGATGTGTTATGAAATAAAAATAAAACTACATAAAGTGATTATCCCTTTCTGGTTTCTTTTCTGAATCCCAATAGTAATAATTATAATTATACTGATATTATAATGCTAGAGAAGTCGTATAGGTGTTCAAATGAAGAGAGTTGCTGGAGTATGTGGTGAAAAATACTAAGGACTGGACTCTATTCCATATAAGAACTTACATTTAGACACTTGCTCAATGTCACTGGTGTGTCTCTTGAAGGGCAAGAAGCTGGCAAAGGACGTGGTTGATGGAGATGAGGGAGATGTCAGTGATGAGGACGAGGCAGCTGACGTGGAGGATGACCGGGTGAAACAGGAAGTGAGTCATAAGTCTCGCAATAAACATCAGAGACTAGCGAAGGCTCTGTCCGACTGTGTCACCATCTGTCAAAGCGTCTCCTTCAAAGACTTCAAACATTCCAAGAAGAACTGTGAGTGTACTCAGAGGGTAATTTATTATGGTACTGTCGAACAATGGTTTCATTTTTTTTTATTCGGGGGAGGGGTTTGTGGCAGCTTATTCCCCTTATGGGGTGGGGTCCACATCACTCTGATGTTGTGACTACTTTACTATATTTTTTAAATAGTTTTTTCTAGATTTTATCAGTCTCTTGTAACTCTCTTTTGAATAAAAAAAAATAAAAAGTATGTATGTGTTGTATTTTACTGCATGTATACACGGAATGAGATTCTAGTAAAAGATTTACTTAATTTTATTTAGTTACTGTTTATCTCCATCTCCACTCTCAGCCATTCGTACGTGATGTTTCAAGATCTGACTTGATACTGTTGTTCCATCATAACTGAAGTCTTCCTCTTCTATCTCCCAATTCATGGCATCTGTGTTGTTTTTAGGCAACAGTGATCATTATATCGTCCCTAATTCTTTGTCTAAAAATCATCTCGACATGCCTCCTCTTTTCTCCCGTCTCTCTTCTTCAGCTTCTGCCTCGTTTGTGCTCATCTATCTGTATATCCCCTGTGATGTGACTTTCAGACAACTTCAAGCAGATGTCGTCATTTGGGGAGAGCAAGGCGATGGATCTTGCTGCAGACAAGGGCGCCCTCTGGGTGCAGCACAACCTGTGGCAGCTCAGTCGAATCTACCCGGCGGGGCGCCGCACGGACTCCAGCAACTACAACCCCCTGCCCGTGTGGAAGTGTGGCTGCCAAATAGGCAAGTACCCAGCACCCCCTTACCATATTCACTAACCCCTTGTCAGATAGGCAAGATCCACACTCCCTCTATCTTTTTCACCACATCAACTATAACCCCCTGTCTTATAGGCAAGTACCCCAGCACCAGGGTTGAATGATTTTAACTGCCCAGTTTTAACCACCCAGTTTTAACCTGGTTAAAACCAGGCCAATTTTCTCTAATAAAAACTGGTCAAAACTAGTCTAAACCCATTGGAGTTGTTAGTCTTGTGGTCTACACAGGAACAAGGAAATACAGCCTCTCACGAATCACGTGGCAAAATTACTATATTGCACCAGGCGCCAACATATGAGATTCACTTAAATTAAATTATGGGCCCAGTATTCAATGTTACAGTTTTCTGATAGTTTGTATAATGAATTCATCAAAACTATTTACAGCTTTGCACAAACAAGCTAGCATATTGTAATGGATATTAAGTATGTTCAATTTTTTACAAAAGTAGTTATAAATATGACGAGCGAAAAAATGTAACTGATTAAGCACCATTAAGCACTTGCAAGAATGACTTAATTGGATGTTTTTCTTCCAATGACAATTTGACCTTGAGTGACTCCTTGCTGTTTTAGTGGCGATGAATCAACAGACGCCAGATGATGACCTGCTTGTGTACAAGGGCATGTTTGTTGACAATGGAGGCTGTGGCTACATCCTCAAACCATTCTTCCTCATCAATGGTAAACTCACTTAAATTGTTCCGGATGAATCCCCCAAATAATTAACAATGTGCTCCTCTGGGTAAAACAGAGATTCTTCCAAAAAGCCACCACAGCATTGGTTATGCCCATTCACTGCTCTGTCATATGTTACTTTGTTAAAGTACCATCCTCAAGTCGTTTATCCCAACGAGAATTAAGCTTGTTGTTCAAATCTGTAATGCATGAAAACATTAAATAATATGTTTTGTCAGTAAAGTACGTATTTCTGTTAATATTACCAAAAGAATTGATTGTGCTCATTAGATTGGCGTAATTTGTAGGCACATATGTATGTATCCACCCTTAAATGTTTGTTAAGTTACTCCTAGAAGCTCTGTATCTCAGCCACCCGACTTTCAGGGGTTTATCTACGACTCCAGGAAGGACCTGTAACATGTTTATGGTTTCAGAATTCACTTTTGGTTAAGTGATCATACCAGTCCAGGTATTGCTGGTTGCTTGTCATTGTTTGGAACATTCTACTTGTTTTCTATGATTGTTTAAAGTTAGCTAAACCATCAGCCAATCAGTTCACCTACCTTGGAACAATCGTAAAAAACACACACAACATTGCGAGAAATTGTTCAAGGTTACATAATCTTCATCAAACAGTACGCATATTTTGTGAAACCATCCCATGAAACTGTGTATGTAGTGCCCTCTGTCATATAATATCAAACTAAAGGATTTCATTATTTGTTTTCTGACTTTACAAGTTATCCCTTCCGGAGAATATGGGAATTTTTACAGTGTTTTTAATAAGTGTGATTATATTCAGAAAGCAAGGAGTTTAACCCCGCGGGTCCCTACCCCAGTAGCTGGAAGAAACACTTGACAGTGAGGGTAAGTGCCTGTATATGTACTTACCAAGAACTATCTTTCAATTTGAGCTCCACTTTCACCCTGGTATATATAATTTTTAAATAATGTGAATATAGAATATTATGTGTCGTGTAAAAAAACAAGTATTAATAATATGAGACATTGTAAATGTTGTTTTATAGCACTTGACTTGTAATTTAATGACCTTTAAAAACATGTACTAAACTTAGTGATAGCAACAAACTTAAAAATCAGTAAAATTATTTCATAATATTTTGAAAAGATATGTATAGCTAAAAACGTTTTGTGTGCATGGTGTAAGTATGTCTATTGCTTGCAGGTGATCAGTGGCTACCAGCTGCCAAAGAAGAAGGGAGACAAGAATAAGAGTATCCTTGACCCTTACGTCAAGGTCGAAGTGCGCGGGGTCAACACTGACTCAAAGGTCGAAAAGACAAATCACATTCACAATAATGGTGGGCTCTTTGGCAATTACTCCTGCTCAGTTATTCATAAATATGATAGGCTTATGTGAGAATTGCCAAAACAATTATGACTTTTCATTGACAAAACATTCAGATTGCTTTGGATTTGTTAAACATAATTTGATGGGTAGTATATAGATTGTACATATTTATTCTACTAATAAGAACATTATGTTCTTGTTCTTCTTCCTTGTGGTGAGGGTACTGTCAAACCACTTGTTCTGTTTTCCTTCCATAGTTTCCTATCAGCAGTCCCTCTTTCCATCTTTCGTCCTTCCCAATCATCTCATATCCCTCCTCATGCAGTTCTCCCATCTCATATTCCTCCTCATTCAGTTCTCCCATCTCATATCCCTACTCATTCAGTTCTCCCATCTCATATCCCTCCTCATTCAGTTCTCCCATCTCATATCCCTCCTCATTCAGTTCTCCCATCTCATATCCCTCCTCATTCAGTTCTCCCATCTCAAATCCCTCCTCATTCAGTTCTACCATCTCATATCCCTCCTCATTCAGTTCTCCCATCTCATATCCCTCCTCATTCAGTTCTTCCATCTCATATCCCTCCTCATTCAGTTCTCCCATCTCATATCCCTCCTCATTCAGTTCTTCCATCTCATATCCCTCCTCATTCAGTTCTCCCATCTCATATCTCTCCTCATTCAGTTCTCCAATCTCATATCCCTCCTCATTCAGTTCTCCCATCTCATATCCCACCTCATTCAGTTCTTCCATCTCATATCCCTCCTCATTCAGTTCTTCCATCACATATCCCTCCTTGTTCAGTTCTCCCATCTCATATCCCTCCTCATTCAATTCCCCCATCTCATATCCCTCCTCATTCAGTTCTTCCATCTCATATCCCTCCTCATTCAGTTCTCCCATCTCATATCCCTCCTCATTCAGTTCTACCATCTCATATCCCTCCTCATTCAGTTCTCCCATCTCATATCCCTCCTCATTCAGTTCTTCCATCTCATATCCCTCCTCATTCAGTTCTCCCATCTCATATCCCTCCTCATTCAGTTCTTCCATCTCATATCCCTCCTCATTCAGTTCTCCAATCTCATATCTCTCCTCATTCAGTTCTCCAATCTCATATCCCTCCTCATTCAGTTCTCCCATCTCATATCCCACCTCATTCAGTTCTTCCATCTCATATCCCTCCTCATTCAGTTCTTCCATCACATATCCCTCCTTGTTCAGTTCTCCCATCTCATATCCCTCCTCATTCAATTCCCCCATCTCATATCCCTCCTCATTCAGTTCTTCCATCTTATATCCCACCTCATTCAGTTCTCCCATCTCATATCCCTCCTCATTCAGTTCTTCCATCTCATATCCCTCCTCATTCAGTTCTCCCATCTCATATCCCTCCTCATTCAGTTCTCCCATCTCATATCCCTCCTCATTCAGTTCTCCCATCTCATATCCCTCCTCATTCAGTTCTCCCATGTCATATCCCTCCTCATTCAGTTCTCCAATCTCATATCCCTCCTCATTCAGTTCTTCCATCTCATATCCCACCTTATTCAATTCTCCCATCTCATATCCCTCCTCATTCAGTTCTCCCATCTCATATCCCTCCTCATTCAGTTCTCCCATCTCATATCCCTCCTCATTCAGTTTTCCAATCTCATATCCCTCCTCATTCAGCTCTCCCATCTCATATCCCTCCTCATTCAGTTCCCCCATCTCATATCCCTCCTCATTCAGTTCTTCCATCTTATATCCCACCTCATTCAGTTCTCCCATCTCATATCCCTCCTCATTCAGTTCTTCCATCTCATACCCCTCCTCATTCAGTTCTCCCATCTCATATCCCTCCTCATTCAGTTTTCCCATCTCATATCCCTCCTCATTCAGTTCTCCCATCTCATATCCCTCCTCATTCAGTTCTCCCATCTCATATCCCTCCTCATTCAGTTCTCCCATCTCATATCCCTCCTCATTCAGTTTTCCAATCTCATATCCCTCCTCATTCAGTTCTCCCATCTCATATCCCTCCTCATCCAGTTCCCCCATCTCATATCCCTCCTCATTCAGTTCTTCCATCTTATATCCCACCTCATTCAGTTCTCCCATCTCATATCCCTCCTCATTCAGTTCTTCCATCTCATATCCCTCCTCATTCAGTTCTCCCATCTCATATCCCTCCTCATTCAGTTCTCCCATCTCATATCCCTCCTCATTCAGTTCTCCCATCTCATATCCCTCCTCATTCAGTTCTCCCATCTCATATCCCTCCTCATTCAGTTCTCCCATCTCATATCCCACCTCATTCAGTTCTTCCATCTCATATCCCTCCTCATTCAGTTCTTCCATCTCATATCCCTCCTCATTCAGTTCTCCCATCTCATATCCCTCCTCATTCAGTTCTATCTCATATCCCTCCTCATGCAGTTCTCCAAATCTCATATCCCTACTCATTCAGTTCTCCCATCTCATATCCCTCCTCATTCAGTTCCCCCATCTCATATCCCACCTCATTCAGTTCTCCAATCTCATATCCCTCCTCATTCAGTTTTCCCATCTCATATCCCTCCTCATTCAGTTCTCCCATCTCATATCTCTGCTCATGCAGTTCTCCTATCTCATATCCCACCTCATTCAGTTCTCCCATCTCATATCCCTACTCATGCAGTTCTCCCATCTCATATCCCACCTCATTCAGTTCTCCAATCTCATATCCCTCCTCATTCAGTTCTCCAATCTCATAACCCTCCTCATTCAGTTCTCCAATCTCATAACCCTCCTCATTCAGTTCTCCCATCTCATATCCCTCCTCATTCAGTTCTCCCATCTCATATCCCTCCTCATTCAGTTCTTCCATCTCATATCCCTCCTCATTCAGTTTCCCCATCTCATATCCCTCCTCATTCAGTTCTCCCATCTCATATCCCTCCTCATTCAGTTCTCCCATCTTATATCCCTCCTCATTCAGTTCTCCCATCTCATATCCCTCCTCATGCAGTTCAACTTATGCTCACTCTGGTAACTTCCCTCTTCATTCAGTTCCCCCATCTCATATCCCACCTCATTCAGTTCTCCAATCTCATATCCCTCCTCATTCAGTTCTCCCATCTCATATCCCTCCTCATTCAGTTCTCCTATCTCATATCCCTGCTCATGCAGTTCTCCAATCTTATATCCCACCTCATTCAGTTCTCCCATCTCATATCCCTACTCATTCAGTTCTCCAATCTCATATCCCTTCTCATTCAGTTCTCCCATCTCATATCCCTCCTCATTCAGTTCTCCCATCTCATATCCCTCCTCATTTAGTTCTTCCATCTCATATCCCTCCTCATTCAGTTCCCCCATCTCAATCCCTCCTCATTCAGTTCTCCCATCTCACATCCCTCCTCATTCAGTTCTTCCATCTCATATCCCTCCTCATTCAGTTCTCCCATCTCATATCCCTCCTCATTCAGTTCTCCCATCTCATATCCTTCCTCATTCAGTTCTCCCATCTCATATCCCTCCTCATGCATTTCAACTTATGCTCACTCTGGTAACTTGCCTGCATCCACCCTTACCAAGTGGCCTGCTCATCTCATCTGGCTTCTCACCAATCATCATGTTACACTGCATTCCATCCCAGACTCTATCCCTGGGACATCCATCCTCCTTCTCTCCATCCCCTTTATTCTCGTGGTTCTTCAGACCCAGTTGTTTGCACAAACTTGCAGCTTCTGTTGTTGTTGAAGCTGCAGTAACTATTACTAAGCAAAGCGTAGATGACGTTGTTTTAAAACACTGTGAGTGGCAAACCTGTTTGTTTACAGGTTTTCATCCAGTGTGGGACATGGCATTAGAGTTTGATGTCCAGGTGCCAGAACTTGCCATTGTCAGCTTCCGTGTGATGGACTATGAGAATATCACCAGCAATGTGCTCATAGCACAGAATTGTCTGCGACTCACTGGCTTACAGCAGGGTAAGTGTGTAACACTGTCTTACAGCAGGGTAAGTGTGTAACACTGGCTTACAGCAGGGTAAATGTAACACTTGGTGTTACACCAAGTTAGTGGGTCACGCCATCTAGCTATAGCTAATGTTAGGAATCGGTTTGATTTTCATAATCAGTCATCAGTGTGGCCAAAACAATCAATGATCAATTGTATATTAGTTTATGGGCAACCATTCTAAAAACTAGACTAGTATTCCGAGATCGGTGATCAGCGAATTTAAAAGAATAGGCTCTCGTGACATCAGGTTTTCTATCATCAGGTTTTCTATTAAAAATCTACCTGGGGTAATATTATGTGTCTTCAACAATGTTATTCTAGTAAACTAGTGGGATAATAAAAAAAATATTTTATTAACTTTTAGATGCATCGGCCCAAACAATTACCTTTTGTTTACCTTTGACCACTGTAAAGTACATTAAGCTAAGAACTTTAAAATAAATCTCTGCATGTTTATAGTCTCTGACCATGTGACTGTTGACCTTGTTGCTGACCTTGCAGGTTATCGCACAGTGCAGTTGAAGAGCAAGTATGGAGATGTCATCTGGGGCGCATCTCTCTTTGTTCACATCACAATCACGTAGCTCCCATGTAAGTCTCTCTTTGTTCACATCACAATCATATAGCTCCCATGTAAGTCTCTCTTCATCCACATCACAACCACATAGCTCCCATGTAAGTCTCTCTTTGTCCACATCACAATCACGTAGCTCCCATGTAAGTCTCTCTTTGTCTACATCACAATCACATAGCTCCCATGTAAGTCTCTCTTTGTTCACATCACAATTACATAGCTCCCATGTAAGCCTCTCTTTGTCTACATCACAATCACGTAGCTCCCATGTAAGTATCTCTTTGTCTACATCACAATCACTTAGCTCCCATGTAAGCCTCTCTTTGTCTACATCACAATCATGTAGCTCCCATGTAAGCCTCTCTTTGTCTACATCACAATCACGTAGCTCCCATGTAAGTCTCTCTTTGTCTACATCACAATCACGTAGCTCCCATGTAAGTCTCTCTTTGTTCACATCACAATCACATAGCTCCAATGTAAGTCTCTCTTTGTTCACATCACAATCACATAGCTCCCATGTAAGTCTCTCTTTGTTCACATCACAATCACATAGCTCCCATGTAAGTCTCTCTTTGTTCACATCACAATCATATAGCTCCCATGTAAGTCTCTCTTTGTTCACATCACAATCATATAGCTCCCATGTAAGTCTCTCTTCATCCACATCACAACCACATAGCTCCCACGTAAGTCTCTCTTTGTTCACATCACAATCATATAGCTCCCATGTAAGTCTCTCTTTGTCTACATCACAATCATATAGCTCCCATGTAAGTCTCTCTTTGTTCACATCACAATCACATAGCTCTCATGTAAGTCTCTCTTTGTTCACATCACAATCATATAGCTCCCATGTAAGTCTCTCTTTGTCTACATCACAATCACGTAGCTCCCATGTAAGTCTCTCTTTGTTCACATCACAATCACATAGCTCCCATGTAAGTCTCTCTTTGTTCACATCACAATCACATAGCTCCCATGTAAGTCTCTCTTTGTTCACATCACAATCATATAGCTCCCATGTAAGTCTCTCTTTGTTCACATCACAACCACATAGCTCCCATGTAAGTCTCTCTTTGTTCACATCACAATCACATAGCTCCCATGTAAGTCTCTCTTTGTCCACATCACAATCATCTAGCTCCCATGTAAGTCTCTCTTTTTCTACATCACAATCACATGGCTGCCACGTAAGTCTCTCTTTGTCCGCATCACAATCACATAGCTCCCACGTAAGTCTCTCTTTGTTCACATCACAATCATATAGCTCCCGTGTAAGTCTGTCTTTGTCCACATCACAATCATATAGCTCTCGTGTAAGTCTCTCTTTGTCCACATCACAATCATATAGCTCCCATGTAAGTCTCTCTTTGTTCACATCACAGTCACGTAGCTCCCATGTAAGTCTCTTTTTGTTCACATCACAATCATATAGCTCCCATGTAAGTCTCTCTTTGTCCACATCACAATCACGTAGCTCCCATGTAAGTCTCTCTTTGTCCACATCACAATCACATAGCTCCCATGTAAGTCTCTCTTTGTTCACATCACAATCACATAGCTCCCATGTAAGTCTCTCTTTGTTCACATCACAATCACATAGCTCCCATGTAAGTCTCTCTTTGTCCACATTACAATCACATAGCTCCCATGTAAGTCTCTCTTTGTTCACATCACAATCACATAGCTCCCATGTAAGTCTCTCTTTGTCTACATCACAATCACATAGCTCCCATGTAAGTCTCTCTTTGTCCGCATCACAATCACATAGCTCCCATGTAAGTCTCTCTTTGTTCACATCACAATCACATAGCTCTCATGTAAGTCTCTCTTTGTCTACATCACAATCGCATAGCTCCCATGTAAGTCTCTCTTTGTTCACATCACAATCATCTAGCTCCCATGTAAGTCTCTCTTTGTCTACATCACAATCATATAGCTCCCATGTAAGTCTCACTTTGTCCACATCACAATCACGTAGCTCCCATGTAAGTCTCTCTTTGTCTACATCACAACCACATAGCTCCCATGTAAGTCTCTCTTTGTTCACATCACAATCACATAGCTCCCATGTAAGTCTCTCTTTGTCCACATCACAATCACGTAGCTCCCATGTAAGTCTCTCTTTGTCTACATCACAACCACATACCTCCCATGTAAGTCTCTCTTTGTTCACATCACAATCACATAGCTCCCATGTAAGTCTCTCTTTGTCTGCATCACAACCACATAGCTCCCATGTAAATCTCTCTTTGTTCACATCACAATCATATAGCTCCCATGTAAGTCTCTCTTTGTTCACATCACAATCATATAACTCCCATGTAAGTCTCTCTTTGTCCACATTACAATCACATAGCTCCCATGTAAATCTCTCTTTGTCCACATCACAATCACATAGCTCCCATGTAAGTCTCTCTTTATCCACATTACAATCACATAGCTCCCAGGTAAGTCTCTCTTTGTCCACATCACAATCATATAGCTCCCATGTAAGTCTCTCTTTGTCTACATCACAATCACGTAGCTCCCATGTAAGTCTCTCTTTGTCTACATCACAATCATATAGCTCCCATGTAAGTCTCTCTTTGTCTACATCACAACCACATAGATCCCATGTAAGTCTCTCTTTGTTCACATCACAATCACGTAGCTCCCATGTAAGTCTCTCTTTGTCCACATCACAACCACATAGCTCCCATGTAAGTCTCTCTTTGTCTACATCACAACCACATAGCTCCCATGTAAGTCTCTCTTTGTCTACATCACAACCACATAGCTCCCATGTAAGTCTCTCTTTGTCTACATCACAATCACATAGCTCCCATGTAAGTCTCTCTTTGTTCACATCACAATCATCTAGCTCCCATGTAAGTCTCTCTTTGTCTACATCACAATCATATAGCTCCCATGTAAGTCTCTCTTTGTCCACATCACAATCACGTAGCTCCCATGTAAGTCTCTCTTTGTCTACATCACAACCACATAGCTCCCATGTAAGTCACTCTTTGTTCACATCACAATCACATAGCTCCCATGTAAGTCTCTCTTTGTCCACATCACAATCACATAGCTCCCATGTAAGTCTCTCTTTGTCTACATCACAACCACATAGCTCCCATGTAAGTCTCTCTTTGTTCACATCACAATCACATAGCTCCCATGTAAGTCTCTCTTTGTCTGCATCACAACCACATAGCTCCCATGTAAATCTCTCTTTGTCCACATCACAATCATATAGCTCACATGTAAGTCTCTCTTTGTTCACATCACAATCATATAGCTCCCATGTAAGTCTCTCTTTGTTCACATCACAATCATATAGCTCCCATGTAAGTCTCTCTTTGTCCACATTACAATCATATAGCTCCCATGTAAGTCTCTCTTTGTCCACATTACAATCACATAGCTCCCATGTAAATCTCTCTTTGTCCACATCACAATCACATAGCTCCCATGTAAGTCTCTCTTTATCAACATTACAATCACATAGCTCCCAGGTAAGTCTCTCTTTGTCCACATCACAATCATATAGCTCCCATGTAAGTCTCTCTTTGTCTACATCACAATCACGTAGCTCCCATGTAAGTCTCTCTTTGTCTACATCACAATCATATAGCTCCCATGTAAGTCTCTCTTTGTCTACATCACAACCACATAGATCCCATGTAAGTCTCTCTTTGTTCACATCACAATCACGTAGCTCCCATGTAAGTCTCTCTTTGTCCACATCACAACCACATAGCTCCCATGTAAGTCTCTCTTTGTCTACATCACAACCACATAGATCCCATGTAAGTCTCTCTTTGTTCACATCACAATCACGTAGCTCCCATGTAAGTCTCTCTTTGTCCACATCACAATCACATAGCTCCCATGTAAGTCTCTCTTTGTCCACATCACAACCACATAGCTCTCATGTAAGTCTCTCTTTGTCTACATCACAACCACATAGCTCCCATGTAAGTCTCTCTTTGTCGACATCACAACCACATAGCTCCCATGTAAGTCTCTCTTTGTCCACATCACAACGACAAAGCTCCCATGTAAGTCTCTCTTTGTCCACATCACAATCACGTAGCTCCCATGTAAGTCTCGTTGTTCACATCACAATTATATAGCTCCCATGTAAGTCTCTCTTTGTCCACATCACAATCACATAGCTCCCACGTAAGTCTCGTTGTTCACATCACAACCACATAGCTCCCATGTAAGTCTCTCTTTGTCCACATCACAATCACGTAGCTCCCATGTAAGTCTCGTTGTTCACATCACAATCATATAGCTCCCATGTAAGTCTCTCTTTGTCTACATCACAATCACGTAGCTCCCACGTTAGTCTCTCTTTGTTCACATCACAATCATATAGCTCCCATGTAACTCTCTCTTTGTTCACATCACAATCACGTAGCTCCCATGTAAGTCTCTCTTTGTCCACATCACAATCGCATAGCTCCCATGTAAGTCTCTCTTTGTTCACATCACAATCACATAGCTCCTATATCAGTCTCTCTTTGTTCACATCACAATCATATAGCTCCCATGTAAGTCTCTCTTTTTTTTCACATCACAATCACATAGCTCCCATGTAAGTCTCTCTTTGTCTACATCACAATCACGTAGCTCCCATGTAAGTCTCTCTTTGTCTACATCACAATCATATAGCTCCCATGTAAGTCTCTCTTTGTCTACATCACAACCACATAGATCCCATGTAAGTCTCTCTTTGTTCACATCACAATCACATAGCTCCCATGTAAGTCTCTCTTTGTCCACATCACAACCACATAGCTCCCATGTAAGTCTCTCTTTGTCCACATCACAACCACATAGCTCCCATGTAAGTCTCTCTTTGTCTACATCACAACCACATAGCTCCCATGTAAGTCTCTCTTTGTCGACATCACAACCACATAGCTCCCATGTAAGTCTCTCTTTGTCCACATCACAACGACATAGCTCCCATGTAAGTCTCTCTTTGTCCACATCACAATCACGTAGCTCCCATGTAAGTCTCGTTGTTCACATCACAATCATATAGCTCCCATGTAAGTCTCTCTTTGTCCACATCACAATCACGTAGCTCCCACGTAAGTCTCGTTGTTCACATCACAACCACATAGCTCCCATGTAAGTCTCTCTTTGTCCACATCACAATCACGTAGCTCCCATGTAAGTCTCGTTGTTCACATCACAATCATATAGCTCCCATGTAAGTCTCTCTTTGTCTACATCACAATCACGTAGCTCCCACGTAAGTCTCTCTTTGTTCACATCACAATCATATAGCTCCCATGTAACTCTCTCTTTGTCTACATCACAATCACATAGCTCCCATGTAAGTCTCCCTTTGTCGACATCACAACCACATAGCTCCCATGTAAGTCTCTCTTTGTCCACATTACAATCACATAGCTCCCATGTAAGTCTCTCTTTGTCCACATCACAATCGCATAGCTCCCATGTAAGTCTCTCTTTGTTCACATCACAATCACGTAGCTCCTATATCAGTCTCTCTTTGTTCACATCACAATCACATAGCTCCCAAGTAAGTCTCTCTTTGTTCACATCACAATCACGTAGCTCCCATGTAAGTCTCTCTTTGTCTACATCACAATCACATAGCTCCCATGTAAGTCTCTCTTTGTTCACATCACAATCACATAGCTCCCATGTAAGTCTCTCTTTGTTCACATCACAATCACATAGCTCCCATGTAAGTCTCTCTTTGTTCACATCACAATCACATAGCTCCCATGTAAGTCTCTCTTTGTTCACATCACAATCACATAGCTCCTATATAAGTCTCTCTTTGTTCACATCACAATCACGTAGCTCCCATGTAAGTCTCTCTTTGTTCACATCACAATCACGTAGCTCCCATGTAAGTCTTTCTTTGTTCACATCACAATCACATAGCTCCTATATAAGTCTCTCTTTGTTCACATCACAATCATATAGCTCCCATGTAAGTCTCTCTTTGTTCACATCACAGTCACGTTGCTCCCATGTAAGTCTCTCTTTGTTCACATCACAATCACATAGCTCCTATATAAGTCTCTCTTTGTCTGCATCACAATCACGTAGCTCCCATGTAAGTCTCTCTTTGTCTACATCACAATCACGTAGCTCCCATGTAAGTCTCTCTTTGTCCACATCACAATCATATAGCTCCCATGTAAGTCTCTCTTTGTCTACATCACAATCACGTAGCTCCCATGTAAGTCTCTCTTTGTCTGCATCACAATCATATAGCTCCCATGTAAGTCTCTCTTTGTCTACATCACAATCACATAGCTCCCATGTAAGTCTCCCTTTGTCGACATCACAACCACATAGCTCCCATGTAAGTCTCCCTTTGTCAACATCACAACCACATAGCTCCCATATAAGTCTCTCTTTGTCCACATTACAATCACATAGCTCCCATGTAAGTCTCTCTTTGTTCACATCACAATCATATAGCTCCCATGTAAGTCTCTCTTTGTCCACATTACAATCACGTAGCTCCCACGTAAGTCTCTCTTTGTTCACATCACAATCACATAGCTCCCATGTAAGTCTCTTTGTTCACATCACAATCACGTAGCTCCCATGTAAGTCTCTCTTTGTCTACATCACAATCACATAGCTCCCATGTAAGTCTCTCTTTGTTCACATCACAATCACATAGCTCCCATGTAAGTCTCTCTTTGTTCACATCACAATCACATAGCTCCCATGTAAGTCTCTCTTTGTTCACATCACAATCACATAGCTCCCATGTAAGTCTCTCTTTGTCCACATCACAATCACGTAGCTCCCATGTAAGTCTCTCTTTGTTCACATCACAATCACATAGCTCCCATGTAAGTCTCTCTTTGTCCACATCACAATCACGTAGCTCCCATGTAAGTCTCTCTTTGTTCACATCACAATCACATAGCTCCCATGTAAGTCTCTCTTTGTCCACATCACAATCACGTAGCTCCCATGTAAGTCTCTGTTTGTCTACATCACAATCACATAGCTCTCACAAACTCTGACGGCCGACTTAGACATTCTTCGTCTAAGTACTAAATGTTTTGTGCTTCATAGGTCACATGATCTGACAGTGTAGGTCACATGACCTACCAGTGTGATTCAAGTTATCAGCTGTTGACAATGACCCAACATGACATCACTCGAGGGACAGACATGGTTTAATGAAGGAACAGAATAAAGATTTCTTGTGGAGTTTGAGAAAATATGAAATGTCAATCATAGTAATTGGAATATAATAATTATATATTGTATATAAGAATTTAGCCTTGCCTTATATTTTGATGACACTGCAGTCTTTATAAAATGCTTTGGAGAGAAACAATTTGTATTTGCCATTTACCTTTGTGTAACAGGATTAGAAATGGCGTACGTATTTCATATTCTGCAGCATTAAGTACGTTATACTATTTAAGCATGTAAAGAATAAGTTAAGACTTTTGTAAATTCATGTTTTAGTTAACTGCTTAACATCATGTGACATAATGTGATATCACATGACATCATGTGATGCCATGTGATATCATGTGGCAAGTTTATTACCGTAATGACATGTAATTCTTATTAAAAAAATACTAAGTTAACATTCAGGAGGCTGTATATGACATGGCAGTACTGAAATGTATATAACTTGGCAACACTTGTAGTGTGATTTTCAATGGTGTACACGTTGTTAAATATCAGTAAATTAAAATGTGATTTATGTATCATTTTGCACAAACTGTATCTGTAGCAGGATTACATATATTGTTGGAATGTGCTCCCTCTTAGTGTTAGATCAATTCAAAATATTACAAAGTTTCATCGCCATTAAAAAACGTATCTTGCTTATCCACCATAGCTCCCTAGCACCTTGACCCATCTGTTGACAACTGGAATACTGCTTATGGGTTTTGAGATTGACCAATCCTTTTGTTTTGATGCTCCTCTGAGCTTGGTTTCCAAGGATTTAGGCGCAATAGAAGTTATCGTACCGACTGAGTGATAGCAGTTGAATTCTTGGCCATGTGATTGAGTCAAGTCAACATGGTGTACACTTAAATACATTTTATTTACACTTGACATGGGTAAGGGTATTGTAGCTACGCATTGCTGTTATAGCAGGTTTAATATTATACAGATATGTTTCCGCAATGGTAAAGCTGTAGTTTGTTACACGATACAAAATAGCGCACTTCTAGGACAAAGTTTTTCCACTCCATATGATGCAAAAACAATACCATGTATGTGTCAATGATATAATGATTAATGATCAATCATAACTGATTCAGACCGGCAGATGAAAAGGAAAATGTTATTAAATCATTCTTGAAAAATGGCAAGTAGTTAACAAAAACGGAGATTAAAGTTCCGTTGACATAGAGTTCACTACTAAGAATGAGTACTTGCACGTAGCTGCTACCCTAGAATCTATGTTTGTCATGCCATTATGTATTTGTAAAAGAAAACACAGCGAGAAGTAACTGTTGACATTGTGAGAAACCCATTATACCAAGCATGTACAAGTTTTTAGGTTAGATTTGTAGGCGTTTACTTGCTCTTTGCTGCCAGTATATCAATGCTACGTGCAGCAAGCTCTACGTGAACACGTGTCGGACTTTGCATTAATTTTTGTTTACTAGCCGCTAGGAGCGAACTCTATATGAACAGACCTTAAAGAAATGGAAATAAGCCTGAAACAGGTGGGGTATCACTTGATGCCCTAGGGAATGTGAGAGGGTGACCAAACAAGATGTGTGAGAAAAAAATATTTACACCAAAGAAACAATGCAGCCTTCTGCCAAAGATGGGACACTTTTAACGTCTGCATTATATAAAGTAAAGATAAATATACAGCATGGTTCTATTAAGTTCGTTTCCTGTGCTATCAACTGTTTTGATATACACAAGTTCATTTTATAACATAGCAACTTTTTGCCAAGTCTGTGTTCCAGCAGTGGTTCTTTCTGTGTGGTAGAAAAGGTGAAAGATGTATTCTCAGAAAGTCAGTGGTAAGATAATTATTACCGAAGATGGTTGTACAGGGATCTGGCTAATCAAAATATTTTCAGTTCAGAATTAAGTTCATACAGCTATATTTCTTTTAATAGTTGAAACAAAATCTGGATTGCAATACTGTTATCTGGGGGGATGTTTTAAAAAATTCAAGTGTTTGTTATAATAAATATGTGATTTTTGTCATTATATTTTTAATAAGTGTAGTGCGTTCTAATCATAAAGATGTCCAGTGTCAATACAATGGTATGGTAGCTTTTATGTTATAGTTTATTTCTGTGCAAACAACTTTGACATTGTGGGGGATGTTGCATTATGGATGAAAAAGTGACAATGAAGTTTTGCCATGATACACAACGTAGGTTTACATGATACCATCTTTGTTTAAAGTCATAGCAATCTATTTCATCCATACTGTTTAGCTAGCATTTTGTACTATTTTTGAATGTCTTTCAATAAATGTAAATAATTCAACTACTGATATTTTGAATGTTCTTCATGAACTTGACACAATGTTTAGCTGAACCTCACACCATCGTCAAATGAATCTGAGACAATCTTTAGTGACAATATCCCAGTTAATATTAAAATTGTTATAAACATAGTTATACAGAAACATATATTTTGACAGCATTTATTAATGCAACATTTCTGCCATTGGCTGCATTGAATAAAGGTGGTGTAGGTGCGAGCGTGCATTCGGGGTGTGTGTGCATGTGAATGTGTTTCATTATATAGATGTTAACTATTTTTTTATAATCTGTCGGGGGGGGAAAGGGCCCAGAAGGACATGGCCTACACCATTACGACACATTTACGACCCTAATTAGACTTAGAGACAATATCGTATGGTACGGATTATAAAACACTTGTTAAGAACTATATCAATACAAAAGATGCTTAAAATGTTATAAGTCGGAGCCCCTCCCACTGGCAGCAGTATGATTGTGGTCTGTCTCCTTGACCTTGGTGAATAATAATTTTAACCACGTACGTCCCATGCGTGAAGTACGAATTACATTTTAACTTGCTGCGTTGGTTCCAAATATCAGACCATATAAAAGGTTTCAAAAAATCAACATAAGCATTCGTTTCGTAAAAAAATAGTTAGTGTTGGCCGTTACTCCCGTTACCTAATGAACCGAATGCCCAATTTTAGCGTTGCAAAGCACTAAAAATAGTCTTGCATTTTGTCTATATAACATCAGACTTTTTCCACCTAACTTGGCTCAGGCAACAAGTCGAGGTATGAAGGACTGATTCATTGTTCGCGAGGTGTGCCTGCTGTTAGTCTTTGAAGTCATTTAACAACTGGCACTTATTGACCCGGTGTTTGGACTGCCAAGTCCCCACTGCGTCATTAACCCTGCCAATGAACGGTGTCTCGTTTCAAAACCGCAACCTCGGGGGTGTCACTCCACGTTGGATGGCGATCTTACATGCCTGGCCCGTGCGCACATGATTGTGTAGGTAATCGGAAAGAAAGTCACACAAAAATGGACAAAACGTAATAGGACAAATAACAGGAGAAAAAATTACGGGGAAAAGTGCGTTTTGAAAATTACACATTTCATAATATTTAATCGGTGCCAGTTGAGAAAGGTCTGTTTGGCAATAATGTTCTGAAACAGGTTGACTAGTTGAATGAGACTAATAAGACCATGACAATCTAACCATCTATGAATGGGTAATTATATTGCGATTCCTGGAAATAGGGCGCGAGTCGGACGGGTACACGTCTGCAATGTTGGTACGGCGAAGTCAGTTATGAGTTTGATTCAGCTAACTTCCATACAAAGCGTAGGAGATCTGCCAGGGGTCGTGTACGTAGTCACACACATGGCTTGCGAGGATGGGACAAGGAAGCCTTTGGCTCATCGAATGTCCAACAATTTTCCAACTACGTATAGCCCACCCTCGCCAGATAACTGTCAATTTTATTGTGCCCTCTGGTTTTACCAGAGGGCATAATTTAAGTTTGAAGAAAATATCTCTATCAATAACTTTATATAACCATTCAATATTTTAAAAACTTATTTGGTCTCCTCTTAGTCTCTAATGTTGTCAATCCGCATATAGAATATATGTCTTTCATAACTTAGATCTTTCAGGTCAGGAATCAGCTTAGTTGATCTTCGTTGTACTCTCTCTAGCTTATCTATGTCCTTCTTACGATATGGCCTCCATGCTTGTATCATTGTGTATGCAATATTCCAAATGAGGTCTAACTATTGCTTTGCACAGTGGTACAATCAGCTGTTCGTAGAAGTAACTGGGCTATACACGAATGCGTCTTTTCTTTTTAGAATAGCGATGTAGGCCCCTATCTACTGGACCATGAGTACAACTATATAAATGTGGACAATCATGGGATAACATTGAAAAACTCATAACAACCGAGAAAGACTGGGATTTTGTGGACAACTTCGCACTAACAAGTACAATACACGGAATACACGAGAGACAACGTGAAACTGGTAATATGAAATGTTGGGCCGAGCAAACCGTGCTGATGATCAGGTGAAAACAGCAATTATTGATTCCATCAACGTGGAGGATTGTACCAACAGAAAATGTCAAAAACAAGCATTAGTACCACGAAATACTTATGCTTACGTAGTTACGAACCACGGTAGTCAAAGCGGCGCCCGTCACCAAGCAGTACACTATAACAGTTTGAAAATTAATAGCAGGTCGGAAAGCTGGAGGTAGATCTACACAACCGTAAGAGAACATAAATTTTATTTCTTTCAGAACAAATGCCTCCAAATCCGTATGGCAAAAGGGGACCGAACTAAAGAAATCAAAAAAAAATCTTTTAAGAGCGTGAATAGTTGTAAAGGTTGAAATACTAAACGGAATGGTTGTTGACGTAGTAAAATGCAAATACCATACAGTTTTGGACGATGGTGAGTAATGCCGCAGTTGGCACTCAGTGTCGATGGGAAAGTCGTAAATTTGCGATCTCTTAACTTAATGAAAAAGTCTTTTCGCGCAAGTAATGTAACTTGTAGTTTACCACTTTTTGAAATGTCGGTTGTACGCGATGACCTCATCTTAATGTCAGCGAAACGAGTTCCGTCGCAATCGCTCTCGTCTGATATGGAGTCGTTACTGCGCCGTGTTATTGGAGAGCAGTGCTTCTCAACCGGTGTGCCGCGTCACACTGGTGGTCGTAACAAAGTCCCAAATGTGCCGTGGAATTAGAAGAAAAGTATCACATTCTTAGGAAAAAAAAATAATAATAATTTGGCTAAGAACAAACCAAACCACCAGCTTTCTGCTAGACACTTATTTTGCAACGGCAAGAATATCAGTTACTTCAAGTGGTTTCTGGAACAGAACGTGAACCAAAATCTCTTATGAAAATCTGCGTAGAAGTTTCCGACGGAGTGCAAGAAGTAACTCGTTTGATAGCGCAAACAACAAAATGCACACACCTTCTCTGAAACACATATTTACAAGCGTAGCCGCCAGGAAATAAAAAATGGTTTGTATCATGATGTGCAAAATCTAAACGCAAATCCAACTCTGTTTTATTCACCAAGAAAATCTTGCAGCAATCGGCCTGCTGTTAGACTGAACCCGAGAAAAATACGCCCTCTCAAGTCTTGCCTTTTCTTCGTACTTTTTTCGAAAGATGCTCTAGAGCAACCCTTGCCAATTATTTTACGGAGAGTTTTTTTTCACGAGGCAAGCAAGGTCTTGTGTTTAACATAGAGACACGTTATAACAGTTTCTGGTTTTACGAACTATAGTGTTAGCATGTTACCGAATAAAACCTGTGTGGGAACACTAGTTAGCTTACCCTGCTGATATCTCTGAGTATGTTAATGAATTGAATCGAAGAATGCCGGTCGTGGTGAGAATTGCAGTTGTCGCGAAGAAAGTGCAGAACTGCCACACGTTTTATGAGAATATTTGTTACTGATCCACTTCAACAAGCCATGCGAATCGCGTCCTTCCTCCAGTATTAGTAAGTTATACACATCCCAACGGTTTACGCATCTCCGTTATTAAAAGCAAGATTGCAAGTGCTTCCAAATGGAAATTCAGGCCATCAGTTTCTCCACTGATTGCTTCTGTGGACAGTTATATATACACATTTTACTACGATGTCAATGGACGTTTGAAAAATTTGAGATAAATGTTCTGAATACGTTAATCTTTGTAATACTTAATATAGAATGAATCTGTGTGAGGATTCTACTTCAAATTTATTCATACCATTCGATTAGTTTATAAGCCAAATGACACATTAAGAATTATTTTAAATCCACTAAATTAGTTGGAATTAGTTCACACACCTGGACAAAGCAGACGTTTATACTTCATTGTAATCACATGGTAGTTACCACATTATAAACTACGTTGACATGATAACATTTGGTTCGGTGTGCCGCAAGAATCGAGCAAACTCGAACGTTTGCCGTGAAATAATCAAGCAAGTTGAGAAGCGCTGTTGTAGAGCATAATCATTGCGCGTGCGTGTGGATGTGCGTGCGTGTGCGCGCGTGTGTCTGCGTGCAAGCACGCGAGCGTACATTCGTTCGTGCGTGCGTGTAATAAAACATAATACTTTAGTCTTTACAGGATGTCCTGAACACAACTTTGGACAGTTTGAAGCGCGGTAGCCTAGTACCTAAGTCAACCATCGGACTTTTGACCGAGACAACCCGGGTTCGAATCCTGTGCTGCCGTGTCGAACCTTAGGCGAGTTCATTCGCTCTACGTTGCTCCAGTTCACTCAGCTGTATAAAAGAGTACTGGCTACAGATAATGATGGATATTTGTGGACGAACAATCTTCGCGCATTAATAGCAGCGTGGCTGAATGCTACCCGGATAAGTCGAAATTGTGTTTGATCAGATCTGCTAGGGGTGAAGTGTAAAGTGCTTTAAGTCCTGATGACTGGCTATACCGCGCTATATATAAAATAGGCCCGTAAGGCGAATTAAAAGCGTAGAAAGTAGATAATTGTAATGTGATTAACCTCACCACCACTACGAGTTAATTTGCTAACGGAAATCGATATTATGTTAGAAACAATCGGGAAACTTTAAATTGTAGAATGGGGCCTACATCTGGCTATCATGCTGCGCAGGACTAACGCGCGATCAATCACCGTGCGTCATTCTCTAAAAATAACTTAATTAAATACGTTGCACTGTGCGCACTGATTTGATTATACAATCCGGCAAAGTGTAGGACTGTGCGTGGCTGTGTTATCACAACCAGGAAACATGTGACCTGACGATAACGGTTGTTACGATTGAGAGTGACCCCCGTCAAATGACCCGGAAAGAAGGGCCGCGTTACGTTGCAGCTTTCTTGTTCGTCGATTCGATCCAACTAGGTTTACGATGTTATTGTCCTCGTAAACTGGAACGAATTAATCGACAACATGTGCACCACAGACGTAGGCCTCGGACGCGAAAATTCATTAGATTTGTGTCGTTGATTCGTTACTAGAACGCTATAACGATAGTTGTAACTTTCTTTATGTATGCCTGCTGACGTATCAATGTCAGAGAAAGAGCAGCTGGGACAAGATGATGCAAGTGATTACGTAAGCATCCCTGGGCCGGTTTTATGAAGCGGCTAAGAACGTTCTTAACGCTAAGATGATTGTCTTAGTAAATGACGTGATTTTTTAAATATAAGCGAACATATGAGTTTACACAAACACATGAAGCTAAGTACTTGCGTAACTTTAAGAACGCTCCATGAAACCGGCCCCTGCATGGGGCGTCGTACATTTGGTTAGGTTTCGTTGTGTCATGGAATAAGAAAAATTACAGTCACAGCACAATAATAAGATAGTGTAATATACACCACTCCGCTGTCGGATCATGACATCAGAAGATGGGGTGGGGGTGGGGGGTTGGGGGATGGGGGGTGGGAGGTGGATACTGTTGAAGACTTTTGGCGGAGTTTGAGCACCGCTCCGCTGTCGGTCATGAACATCGGAGAGGGGGCTGATGAAGAATGTTCGTGGCGACGTTCAACATTTTTGAAGCTCACAAAAAATGATTGCACCCCCGTTCGGCAGCAGCAGCGGCACCGGCAGCGGCAGAGGCAGCGGCAGATGGAACTTTAAGTCAACCATCTGAATAAATTAAGGAAATAATCCATACTGTTAAAGTTTCTACCATGTATAACTGTTTTTAAGAAAGTGTGCAACTTTAAAATTAGAAAATACAGCTTTAATGTCCCATTTCATAACAGTATATTCGCTATGCGTTTATTGTATTGTTACTTATTTATTTAATACAAAATGTTTTGTTTTTTTCTTACGTTTTCCTGGTTTAATACTGTTTTTCTAGCAATATCTACAACTTTTTATCGGCTTTTTTCACCCAGCTATTTTCTTTCCGATCGTGAACCACAAACAGCATAATATACCAACATTGAAGCTCGCAAAAAACGTCCAATTACACCTCCCCTTGTTGCTCACCAACATACCGACGTCGAGCACTTCTGCCTCTTTTCAACAATAACGATAATTCAGTTTTAATTAACGTTCGACTGCCTATCTTTTATATATCCATTCGTGGGAGGGAAGGAACTAAAACAAAGATACAGTTTTGTATACCTGGGTGGAGCGATTTGCAAGGACGATAACTCGGACACCGAAATTCGCAGGAGGATAAATTAAGGCAGGGGCAAATGGATAAAGAGGACTTGCAACGCTTCATCGGTTTGATGATCTACCTGGCGCCATACATATCTGGCTTTGCACACAGAGCAACTCCACTGGGAGAGCTTCTCAAGATGAATATCCCATTACTTGGCAGAAAGACCACCAACAGACATTTGAAGATCTCAAGAGATGCATCAGCAACAACTCATGTCTGTCTTACTACCAGAAAAGGAGACACTTCTAGAGGTAGATGCTTCGCAGAAAGGACTGGGTGTATGTGTTCTGCTCTTCTACAGGAGAACAAGTCGGTGGTTTTTGCATACAAAACACTCGCACCTACTCAATCTGCTTACTCGAACATAGAACGTTAAGCTCTAGCCACTGTCTATGGGATCCACACATTCCATACATATCTCTTCGGAAAACCGTTTGTTGTCGTGACAAACCATGAACCTCTATTGGTGATTCTCAACAAGCCTTTTTAAAAATGCACCTCCACGTTTGCAGAGGCTTTTGATCAAGATCCAAGGGTACGATTTTCAACTCGTCCACAGACCTGGCAGTCAGATGATCATTGCTGACGCTCTATCAAGACTTCTAACGCAAAGAAGGATGTTGAAATTCCACTAGACGTAACCGTGGACAATATCTTGATCGATGGACATTAACACGTGGATTTGATAAACTTCAGTGTTGCAAAGCGCATTCAGCTTCAGGAGTCGACTGCCACAAATAGCACTATGCGGTCTCTCCAACAGGTGGTTGACCATGGATGGTCTGCCATGATTAAAGAGTTGCCACGAGACCTTCGTCCATATTGGGCGTATCGTAACGAGATTGGTATCTCAGATGGAATTATCTTCAAACGTCGACAAGTCATCACACCAAAGGCACTAAGACATGACATTCTACAACAACCCAACGAGACACACCTTGGAACCGAGAAAACCAGGCGACTCATGCGTGATTCTGTGTAATGGCCGACCATTCACAAAGACATTGAAACCATGGTCAAATCCAGTGCCAAGAAAGTCAAATAGAGCAGAAGAAACAACCTTTACTACATCATGACGTGCCGTCCACACCCTGGACAAAGGTAGCAAGCGATATGTTTGAGATCAAGAGTGACCATTACCTGTTCATCACAGACTACTACTCCAAATCCCATCTGTGAAGAAGCTGTGAAGTAGGTGCAATCAACAAGCAGCGCCACGATTGTCCACATGACATCAGAGCACGTGTTTCAGTCTGTTTGGTCCACCCCTGGAAATAGTTTGTCTAACAACGGGCCACAGTATGTAGGAATGCCACTCAAGGACATGTGCAGCCAGTGGAACACCAAACACACTATTGCTTCACTGGTATATGCCCAGTCGAACGGACTAGTCGAGAGACAGGTACGAACAGTCAAAGGCATCATACAGAAATGCTCCAAGTCTTGAAATTATGTACAAGCAGCACTGCAACACCTGATATGTACACCAGCTGATGTCAGTCTACCAAGTCCGATTGAAATTATGTTTAATCGTCCGGTTCGAACAAACTTGCCCACCTATCACCCAATGTTGACAAACCAAAAGCAGATGGACATCAACGATCGTCTACACGTTCGGAGAGACAGCATGATACAGAACCACCACCGGAATGCTGGACCTGAGCTCGCTCCTCTTCACGCGGGTCAGCGAGAGAGAATCCTCAATAAGGACACAATGGTGTCCGGGAGAAATCGTAGCAACATGCACAGAACCACGTTCATATATTGTGCAAACTCCAAATGGCAGACAGCGCAGAACCAGGTCACACCCGAGAGAACATCTTTATGCTACTCCAGTGAAGAGCATACTAAATAAACCCGAACCTTACCGTAGACACGCGAGGTTCCACGAAGACGGCAACGGTGAACAGGAATGTGGTGATTCCACAGTACCATCTCTGAATGACGAAACAACCACGATTAATGACGCTACAGGTGAACAGAATCAAATGACTGATCCTGTGACTGTGTGTGTATCACCTAGAAAGCGGCATACAATGACGACAAGATCTGGCAGGGAAGTTCGCAAGACGCCCAGATACTGCGATGACTAACTCTTGCATATCTAGTTTTGTAGCTAGCACATGCATCAGTAGACAAGAGACTTTCATGCATAATCAGACTTTTAATTGTTATAATAAAGTTAGCATGGCAACATTTTGACTACATGCGAAGTTTTGTTAACACAAACTCCTCGTGTTCTTTAACTTTGCATGGGGAGATGTTATGATATATCATTAGGAATTACTTTGTGGCTGTGTAATAAAGGTATCTGGCTGATTCGTCCCAAACTAATAACATCGGTGCTGTAGTGCGTTCACAGCTGTCAAGTTTGCCGCTAATTTAATATAACAACAACGAACATTTCTAGCTGGTGCGACATCGCTGTTACACTTTGACGTAAGCGACTTAGTGACGTTCGCGCTTTTTTTTACCAGACAACCAGTTTGCTCATATCGCTCCGTTCATCGAACGCCGTGATTTTGAGATATGGGCACTGCAACGTACAAGAAAGGTTGTTAGCGAACTTAATAATTAATGGACGTGAAAAAGCACACGATGAAGATACTGCAAGGTTTGGCTCGCTGTTATTTATTTTAGGTAACCATACATCGGAGGAGAGTAGGTCTCCTTTGCCTTTGGACAGTTTGATAAATCTTCCGCGTCTGACTCTGTTTCGAATAATCTCATTTGGAACCCCTGGCTGTAATGTTTCAGCTTCAAATAATCTCCTGCTCTTAAACATACGATATCAGTTCATTTATTAAAAAATATTTAGGTCCGATATTGATCTTAATACTAAAATAAATATGTCCAAGGCCTAACACCCGCCAATTTGTTTTTTAAACTTTAATAAGCCCAAAAGGTGTTCACAATTTGAAAGTTGCGAAATTTTCAAATTGAAAACAAACCAATCTTGTGAACATCCGATATTGACACTTCTTACTGGAGTTGGCACTTTACAACGACCACATTAGACTTAATTTAGGTACAACTGATTCAGCGAATTTTTTCTGAAAATAATTACTCAACCGAATAGATATCATATCTTTCCTGTAAACTTGTAAAGACTTTCCCAATTCACGTGATTCTTTTTATAAAAAGCTACGTGAAATGGTAAGATATACATGTTTAAACATTTCCGTTCTGTTGGTACTGCATACCCGCAGCGAGGCTGTGAGCGCGTCAGTGTAGTGACTGTAATCCTTCCTTTATTATCATATCCAGCAGGAAAATCTCCTGCTTCCTAATTATTTAACTTGGCACCTCCGGCGCACAACTGGCAAATGATAACAAGCTTATTGTACAGCTGGCAGTGCGGCCAATCCTGAATTCTGCGCTGCAGCATGGCGAACATTCAATTGATAAAAAGCAAACTATTTGTTATAATTGCCAGCTGCGTCATCCTCGCAAGCTAAGGGTGTTTTTTGACTGGCCCCCCTGGCACTTACCCAAACCAATGTTCGGATGTTCGCCGAATCATGAATACTTCGTCCCACTTGTTGTTCTATGAATCTAGGAAAGTGCTCAACTTCAAAACTGGTGATATCAGCAGCGTCCCTACATACCTGTGATTACCAAACATTTGCTCTTGTTGTTTTATTCTTTCCCTGTATGTCTGGGGTGAGGCTGGCCTCAATACGAATCCTCAATTTCTGTTTTCTTTCCCTCTCACTGTTGTCCTCTTCTTTCTTTGTATGTTTGGGTGAGGCTGGCCTCGACACTGGTCCTTTCTTTGTATGTTTGGGTGAGGCTGGCCTCGACAATGGTCCTCTTCTTTCTTTGTATGTTTGGGTGAGGCTGGCCTCGTCACTGGTCCTCTTCTTTATTTGTATGTTTGGGTGAGACTGGCCTCGACACTGGCCCTCTTCTTTATTTGTATGTTTGGGTGAGGCTGGCCTCGACAATGGTCCTCTTCTTTCTTTGTATGTTTGGGTGAGGCTGGCCTCGACACTGGTCCTCTTCTTTCTTTGTATGTTTGGGTGAGGATGACCTCGACAATGGTCCTCTTCTTTCTTTGTATGTTTGGGTGAGTCTGGCCTCGACACTGGTCCTTTCTTTGTATGTTTGGGTGAGGCTGGCCTCGACAATGGTCCTCTTCTTTCTTTGTATGTTTGGGTGAGGCTGGCCTCGTCACTGGTCCTCTTCTTTCTTTGTATGGTTGGGTGAGGCTGACCTCGACAATGGTCCTCTTCTTTCTTTGTATGTTTGGGTGAGGCTGGCCTCGACAATGGTCCTCTTCTTTCTCTGTATGTTCGGGTGAGGCTGGCCTCGACACTGGTCCTCTTCTTTCTCTGTATGTTTGGGTGACGCTGGCCTCGACAATGGTCCTCTTCTTTCTCTGTATGTTTGGGAGAGGCTGGCCTCGACAATGGTCCTCTTCTTTCTCTGTATGTTTGGGAGAGGCTGGCCTCGACACGCGTCCTCGATTTCTCTCTTGTTTTCTTTTCCCCTACAGTGTTCTTACCCTGTTGTCTCCACCAACCATCTCCACTCTCCTCCATCTTTCGGTCTAGTTCTCCGTTCCTCTCCCAATTGCTCCAAATATCTCTTTCCACAATCCTACCATCGCAGTCTAGGTTGTCCTCGCCTAATTGTCCTTCAACTCTTCGGGCATCTGTTTTCTTTGTCAACCGTTCTCATATTCGCACCACGTGTCCAGCACACCTCAGTCGACTCTTCACCAGGTTCTTCTTAAGCTCCTTCAGCTCACCCATTCTTCGCATGTCGATTGTCGTCACTCCCGCAATTCTTCTGACAAACCCAGATGTTTCGTGCAAAGCTGTACTCTCTCCTGCTGTTTTCCCGTCATTATCATAGTCTCTAGGCAGCGAAGCTGGCGTCACACATGACCAAAGCACCTTTTCCTTTAGCTTACACGGTGTCTACCTTCAATCACCTCCTCGACGTTCCTCTTTGCGCTCGCCCCTGTCTCAATTCTCTGAGATGCCGTCTCCGCATACAGCTCGCCCTGGTATACAAAACGGTCTCTTGTTTAGTTTATTCCGCTCCATGTGTATTTCCAGCTCTTTGTTTTGCTGTCCAACCAATAGTCCCCAAGTCTTCTACAAACTTACTTTTAGTTCATAAGTACATGCCTGCAGAACATATCCTTCCACTCTGTAAGTTGTTCTTGGAAGTCCGTTTCCCCGTCCGCTACCACCGCCAGATCATCTGCGTACAGTAGCTTCCCGGTCCGCTACCACCGCCAGATCGTCTGCATACAGTAGCTTCCCGGTCCGCTACCACCGCCAGATCGTCTGCATACAGTAGCTTCCGGAGAATATCCCTCGTACCTACTGGTCTTTCTACTTATCAGTTCCACCACTGCGATAAACAACAGTGAGCTCAGGGCACTCCGCTGTATCAAGTCAACATTCTGTTTTAATTCTTCTGAAATTCTGGGTCCTCACACCACTCTGCCCTTCGTTTCTTCATATGTCTTTTCCACCATCTTGGCCTCTGCCTCTGCCTCTGGGACCCATTTCTATATCAGTGCAACCGTCGCCATCTCTGTTGGTACCGTGTCATAAGCTTTCTCCAGGTATATAAATCCCACAGCCACACTCTCCTGTCCATCCACTTTCTTTTCGATCAGCTTCCTCAGGGCAAACATCTCGTCAGCTGCACCCCCTTCCTATTCTGAAGCTGTGTTGTTTTTCTCCGAGTTCACCTTCGTTTCCACTATTTCCCTTATCCTTCCGTTTAGGATTCTCTCCAATATCTTCAGCATATGGCTCAGCAACGTGATGCCTTTGTATTTTACAGGGTCGTGGACATCATACTATCTTTTCCATACCGGAGCCATTAGCCCCATCCTCCACTCCGGAGGGATTTCCCCTAGCTCTTTCATTTTCAGCCACCACCAACATTTCCACATGCACTTCGTCAATGCTTGTTGCCCGACCTTCATCTTCTTCATTGCTCCCTGTCTTTCTGTCCGTTTGTCTCTCTGTCTGTTTATCTGTATCTCTCTCCCTACCTCCCTCCCTCACTCACTCCCTCCCTCCTATGCTCCCTCCCTCCCCTCCCTCTCTCTCCTCTCTCACTCTTCCTCCCTCTCTCTCCCCTCTCTGTCTCCCCTCTCACCCTATATATCTCTCCCCCTCTCTCTATCTCTCTTCCCCTTCCCTCCCTCCCTCCCTCTCTCTCTTCTTTCTATCTACTCCCCTTTCTCCCTCCCTCTCCTCTTTGTCTCCCTCTCTCACTGCCCCCCTCTTCTTCCCCTCGCTCTCCCTCCCCCTCCTCTCTCTTTCTCTCTTTCTCTCTCTCCCTCCCCATCTCTCACCTCTCACCCTCTATCTTTTTTTCTCCCCCTCCCTCCCCGTCGGTATGTATGTCTATCTCCCCTCTGTCTCTATCTCCCTCTCTCTCTCTCCCTCTCTCTCTCTCTCTCTCTCTCTCCCTCTCTCCCTCTCTCCCACTCTCCCTCTCTCCTTCCCTTCCCCCTCTCTCGTTCTCTCACTCTCTATATTCCTCTCTCTCTCTCTTTGTTTACTGTTGACTACGTGACGAGCAGATATATGCTTGTAGGCAAAGTCTGCTTAGCCTTGGCAACACAGAATGCTTCAATGTCCAATATTATGACCTTCAATGTATCGTTTTCAGTGATGCTCATGCATCATGCATCGTGCAGTTTACAACACGCGTAACAATCATCCTTCTGATATTTCACCCGACGTCACGTTGGTAAACCACTATAACTGTGGTAATCCAAAAATAGCCACCGTAACTCTATGGCGATAGTATAATTATTATGTTTATCTTTCCTTTCCAGCAGTGCGGGTATAAATGGTGGCGGGGGTATGGCAGTGCGAGGGGGTTCGGATATAAATGGTGGCGGGGGTATGGTGGTGCGAGGCGGGTGCGAATATAAATGGTGGCGAGGGTATGGTGGTGGGAGGCGGGTGCGGGTATAAATGATGGCGGGGGGTATTATGGAGCTCGACAGATGCGAATAGACCCAGATTGTGCGCAGTGGGTGCTGGTATGATTGTGCGAGGCGGGGGCGAGTATGAATGATGCTTATACTTTGATCATGTATAGATCTAATGACGGAGATTTAAATTTCCGGGACGGAACATGACGGAGACAGCGTACGAATGATAGACAATTGACATATGCACCCAGTGCATGCTTTGATTTGTGCGTGACCCCCATCCGGATGTGAAACGCTAGCCCCTCTCGATTGAAATTTGAGACCGTCGAATCGGCGCAATCGCTGTTGTTTCTACGGCCTTGCTGGCGACGCTGGGCGCCACGATGAAGTCGTCACTAGCGGAAGCGATAAGATAACATGGCCCCAAGGGTCTCAAGACTCTCACACGAGTCTAATCAGGCTAGAGTAGTCATTAAAACCTCGTAAATCGTTCCTATTTCGTTTGTCGCACACACTGGAGAAACAATGAAATTCGGGAATTTGCACGGCCGATTAGACCGACGACAATACAATTACCATGTTTCTTTGTAGGATATCATGTTCGTGTTTCTGATTGACTTTAGGGCTTTGCAAATATAAAAAATTCCAATAATCCTAAACAAATTGTATAGGATCGATGCCACCTACCAACCCACCCCATCCAAACAAACATTGGAAAGGCCTACAAATTGTAATGATACATTGACATGTATCTACGTCTTCAAGTGACAAAATTGCTAAAAAATAATTACCGGGGGTATATTCAGACAGGTTCCCAATTCTTTCTATTGAAAAGAATGGGTAGAACACATTACATGTCAGTGAACTGCGACTGGTTTATTATATCAACAACTAACTACACGTTTACAGGCACAGCCCAAAATGTAGACTATTTAAAGAGCAGAATTTGTCCACATTTCGTGCTCGGTGGAGTAACTAATTTTTCTTTTGCATTTGGCCTGTGTCCTTCTTGTGTTTGAGCAAGTAGTGAGGGCTGGGGAAATCTTTGTGAACAACGGTCCGGTGAGCATTTGTCAGCTAAGTGAGCAACGGTATGTTACAGTATAGCCATTAAACACATTCGTTACTGAATTCGTGACATATCTCTCCTCCGGACATAAACCACTCTGACACGTCTAACCTACAGTAGGTTAGATGTTAGAAAATGCTCATTCTCTCAGTGGACAATAAATGACTGGAACAAATTATCTCATGATTGTGTTGATGCTAACGGTGTAAATAGGTGTTCAAAAATTAAATGATAGCTGTTTGGGGAGCGCGGATTATGGTGGTTTGCGGGTTATACGTAAGTAGAAAATTGTTGGAATCTCGATATAAGCCAAAGGCTTCCTTGTCTGCATGCTGTCTGGAGCGTGTGGATCTGGACGGCAATCGTATTAAATCTTGACATAACCCCCTCGGACAAAACCTAAATATATTTACAAGTTCCTCATTGATCTACTTGGTCTGCACCTCTGTTAGTTTAAACAACAACTGATAGAGAAATAATGTATCTCGTAAATCAGAGTAATAGGGAAGAAAGTGCATACGATTGTTAACTGAGTTTATGTACCGGTACCGTAGTAGGAGTAGCGTATGTAGAAGGTGGATACGTCCGGAAGGGATCTGTCCGGAAGGGGTTGTGTCCGAAGGGGTTTCGTCCGGAGGGGGAATTATGTCCAGAGGGGTTATGTCTGAAGGGGTTATGTCCGGAAGGGATTATGATCGGTTATTTTGATAACTGTCGCATTATTAAGTGCGAATCACGGACAGTTGCTCGAGAAGAAAATGGAAATGCGAACTGTTGCTCAGCAATTTTTACACAACATTTGTACACAACACAAAATATCGCGGAAACAAGGCTTATTCAGTGAACTTACGCTAAAATCCAATATTCCATACTTAAACAAAAGCAACAAAAACCAGCTTAAAATTAGTCATGGCACATTAAATTTGTTTTACATGGAACGTTAAAGGTATACGTACATTTCACCCTCACCAATTTATATTATATTCATCCCGGACATTTCTGCAACTAAAACGAATGACTACTATGATGTAGATGTCTTCCTTCTTTATTATGTTTAAGGATATACTTTGACTTTCTGTGTGTGTGTGCGCGCGCGTCCGTGTATGCGTGTGTGTATAAGTGTGTGTGCGCGTGCGTGCGTGCGTACGTGTGTGTGTGTGTGCGTGTGAGCCGAAACAGAATTTAAAAACATTTGTGCGCATTGCATTTTTTAACCCTTTGATCTAACCGCCAAAGCCGTAATTACACCTACATTTTGAAATACCAAACACGAGAAAGGGACATTTCAGAAGAGAACTTTAATTCACATAATTGTTATTTTGGTATTAAAACATAACATTAACTTCGCCAAAATATATAATAAACTTTAGGGGCCTATAACTTAGCTTCACAGCTAGAACACGTTGCCGGTCATCTGCATTATCCAAAATATCCCTTGCTTAATTCTTATGGTGATCATAGTAGAAATTGGTTAAATGAAAGCTCTCGACAGCAATTCTTTGTGACTAATTGGATGAGGACTTCAAAAGCTCTGTCTGAGAATCACCAACTGATTTTTGTCAGAAAGTTGCTTCGTAAGAATCGTGAAAGTCTACTTTCAGAATCCTAAACGTCTGCTAGGCTCGCAGGCCAAGGACCTATAGCTATCACCGTCACGTCATCGTCTTTGGCGACTCCTTCTTCCACTGAAAAAAATCACAATCCATGCATTCTTCTCGTGGTGCTCGAAGTCAGGGAAGTGGCCACTAGTGGACTCTTCCAAGACAAGCATCCGCCGCGTGATATCACCCGCGAAAGACACACAACATATTCGTTCACCGCAAGTAGTGTTGGCAATTTGATGAACACTGATATATCATCAGCTTGAACTTCACATTGCCGTAATTTTGTAAAACAAATGTTTAAGAATGGAGGGAATAAAGTCACATGAAAGAATCACGGAAAAGAATCCTGGAAATAGTCACAGGGAAAATGTCATAACTAAGTCAGAGTTTCTTCGGTAATAGTTGTTACAATCATTCATCACACTTTGTTGTGTTCAATTATCAGTGAGAATGTGCAAGATTGTCGCGGAGTTTCTTAATGTGAATTAATCATCAAACATTGTTTTTGTTGAATTATCAGTGAATATTTACAAAATGTTGTATCTAGTGTAAATTATAGTCTTCAAATAAATTATGCTGTGACTTTATTTCCTATGACTTAACATGCAATTCTCGTTCACCGATTCGCTTTTCAAGTACAAATAATTGTACACAAGATATGTCGATTCATCCATCTGAAGCACGACGTTAGGGAGTTTGCTAATAAAACGGCCTAATCCAAAAATGACATCGCTCATGTTTGAGATACATTTTTTTCACGGGTGATATTCTAAAGTGATATATGGTAATTCACCTAGCTTTCTCCCTTGTTCCTCGCCAAGGACGGATCACGATGTTTCAACTAGACACGGCTTGGTGTAATCCTCTTCGGTTATATGAGACGACACGTAGTCGGTAAGGACGGGCAAGAGGAACCACATAAGCGCGGTGAGCTATACCTCCCAGAATGTGAATTGAATTACTTTTTGTATCACATAAAAGGCCAACGATTTAGGAACGACACCCACTAGATTTCATTTTATTTTTCCGTTGAGATGCTCTTTCGGATTTAAAGGAAGTTTACATCGGGCAAAGGGAACCACCTGAATGCAGAATACAAATAAACATGATTCATGACTGATTGTTGTTAAAATGTAATCATTATAATCCGTGTAATCACAGTAGAGGCTATTCACAATTCCCCATTTGCATCCCCCCTTTCAGGCTCACCAAAACACCTTGAGGCTGTACATATTGGGGGCTAATCCTATCTCCGGTGGATCTCTGTTGAGGGTTTCTTTGAAGTGTTCCTCCCATCTTGATATTTGCTCTGCTTCTTTGTTTATGTTTTTACGTCTTTGTCTTTCACTGGTTTTGAGGGGTTCCGCCTTTTCCCGGCTAGTGTTCTTGTGAGATCCACCGGCAGAAAGACCAGACATACCAATAGCAGACATGCTATTAAATATCGACACAAGCCCACCTTCAAAGGCCGAAATAAGCAGAGCACTGGATACGTTAAAGAATGGAAAGGCTCCAGGACCGGACGGCATACCACCAGACGTACGCCCTGAAAGCAGACCCCAAAACGACAACACATATGGTGCATAAACTGTTTCCGGAGATCTTGGAAAAAGAGGAAGTCCCAACAGCATGAAAAAATTGATACCTTGTCAAACTACCAAAGAAAGGTGACTTGGGAATGTGCAAGAACTGGAGAGGAATTACACTACTCTCAGTACCAAGATAAATATTCATACGCATCATTTTGGACAGACTGAAGAGAGCACTAGATAACAAGCTACGCGAAGAACAAGCTAACAAGCTAGATTTAGAATAGACAAATCATGTACGGACAATATTGCCACCTTGAGAATAGCCATGGAACAGTCAATTGAGTGGCAGTCACCCCTCTATATCAACTTCATGGATTTTGAGAGAGCCTTCGACAGTGTGGACAGAGAGGTCAACTGGATGCTGATGCAACACTATGGTATTCCTGCAACGTTCATAACAATAATCAAACATATGTATGAAAACTCCACCTGTCAAGTTATACATAATGGGAAACTGTCTGAAACATTTGAAATAAAGATTGGTGTAAGACAGGGGTGCATACTGTCATCATTAATATGTATCATGGTGATAGAATGGACAATGAAAGAAACTGTTAAACAGGGCTGAAATGGCATCCAGTGGACATTCACAAAACAGTTAGATGACCTTGACTTTGCAGACGACATCTGTTTACCATCTCACACACACAAACAGATGCAAGCGAAAACTAGCTGGCTGGCAAAGGACGCAGAGAAAACAGGTCTGAAAATAAATATACAAAAGACAAAACTTTTGATGGTGAACAACACACAACAAGTAAAGTTACAGATTAAGGGAACGGATATATAAGAGGGCAACACATTTACCTATTTCGGCAGTGTAGTGACAGACAAAGGAGGAACAGACGAGGATGTCAAATGCAGGATTGGAAAGGCCAGACATGCATTCACCACCTTAAAGACAGTGAGGAATACACCGTCCCTTGCAACAAGAAACACAATTGGAATATTCAATTAAAACGTGAAAAATAATGCCTATGGTCAGAAACATGGAGAGTCACAAAAACAACAACCAAAAAACTACAAACATTTATCCACAAATGCCTTAGAAACACTGAAAATCAATTGGCAAAACAAAGTCACAAACACCGAACTGATGAACAGGACAGACCAGACAAACATGAAAACAGAAATCCAAAAAAGAAAATGGACATGGATAGGACATACACTCTGAAAAAACGCAACAACATGCAGTTACAAAACAACCCCTTGATTGGAATCCACAAGGAAAAACAACAGGCCGCCCCAAAACAGCTGGATGAGACCCACAACCGAGGAATTAAAGAAGTTTGGTACCACCAGGAAGGAAACAAAGAAGACTGCTAACAACAGAGTGCGATGGAGGAGCTTTGTTTCGGCCCTATGCTCTTATCAGAGCGAAGAGGATTGCGTTAAGTAAGTAATCCTATCTCCAGCCCCTCATATAAAATATTTTGGATGGGTTCAGGCCCCGTGCCCCCTGTTCCAACACCTATGGATAAGTTGGCGCTTCTATTAGTATAGGATCTAACTTTAGATCTTCCCGCCCTCGTCCGCAACCCACGGAGTACAAGTGACTCGGCGGCCTTCTTTAAACTTTATCATATGTGGCTGATTCCGCTGTACGTGTCTCAACAACTAAACCGCGTGTTTCCAATGGGGATTCATCCTGAGCCTACTTGTGACATGGGCTGCACTAGAGTAAACTATAGCTACTCTGAACATCTGTCAACTAACAGATGCAATTGTTCACTAGAATGAAGATTACACTTGGTATTCATTTTCTCGCAAGTTCAACAAGTTCTGTTTACTCGTTAGCTTTTAGCAATTACACCCATCTGCTGACGACGTTTGCTATATATAATCCTTTGGTTAATTTTGTTATGCCACTAACCTACGATTTTCCGATGATATTGGCGTCCCAGAAGTAATTAAAAATAATATTAATTAATTATTATTGAGAGATAACTCAATAATGACGTAAACGTGGACAGTATTTAGTTACGTACTTGAAAGTGTTCGCAGTGATGTGTGCGTTTTATTTTGCAATTGTTTCAAGTTACGTGACGTTCGTGAAACGTTCGTAAAACTTCGCCTCTTGGGGTACACACATGTATGTCTTCGATGACGTCACACAATGATACGACCGGATAAAGCCAACCAGCTCCGAGATCACCGCGAATTATCACTTAGTGTCAACTGTCGCCAATGTTAAATTCGTCGATTAAATCTGAGGCTTTGGTATCACCCATTATTGTGAGATATTTTATTTTTATTAAACAGTAAACTTTGGCTTTGTTTAACAAAAATGTGCTGTTTAATGTTTTTTTAATTGAGCAGAACTGTTTCCTTTCAAGCGGAACTGTTTGTCTCAGTCGAGGTGTGCGTAGCATCCAGGCTTGGAGATTATAATCCGTAAATATCATACTCATAGACTTAGTTATATTATATAAAAAAAGTATCGCCTTTACAATCATCATAATAACGCACCGGCAATGATTACGTGTCGTTAAGTTGCTGGACAAATCTAACAATGTACACATTGTGCTAGTGTTTTTACTATTTAACTAATTATGAGCATAACAATAATTAGTAATCACATACTAGTCTTTCGTTGCGCAGGCCGCTGGAGAAACCCGTTGTAACGGGTATCGCTATACATGTTGCAAACGCAAATCTGTTTCCAAACAATGACCTAGACTCGTTTTCGAATCGCATTGTGTTGGTGAAAAGAAGCGTAAAGTTTTGCTATATTTTGGTTTTGTGTCGGCTTAGCTCAAGTTTGTCTATGACGGTGGGTATTTGTTATTAAACCCTAGACATCAGGGTACGTGGATACATAATGGCGCCTCCCATGCATAATTGGAGTTTGTGGCATGGTGGGTTGGAATGTACACCGTCGTTGGCAAAATTACGCTTCTTTATTATCGCTCACGGCATGGAGGGAATTTTCGGCATGAAATTGATACAGAATATTTTGTTTCTTGCAATATGTACATACACTGTTGACTTGTGAAAAGCTTCATAGCATATTATTGTCCATGGCATAATCGGAATCGTCAAAAGAATCACAAAACGTACATTGCAAATGGCGCTAAAAATGGGGCCATAAATCGAATTTGCCGACCGAGCGGAAGGCGGGAGAAAGCAGATTACCATGAGAGCGAATTAGTGTATACAGTAAACTGCCCGGATACTGCCCAGTGCGATTGTGCATGTTATTATTTCTTACATGACATAAATCATAGGTGTGTTTTAAAGTAAGTTTCACATGCAGACTCTTTCAGATATGTTGAATATTACACATAAAGTTGATAAACAAGTAAACCCCAGTGGGATGCATGCACAGGTCAGATTTGTTATTATCATGCTGAACTTGGCAGATATGCTATAAATTCAGTTGACACACAAATACATTAAATGCAGTGTTACATTTCTATTGCAATTCACGTGTACAATTGTCATTGGACACACAAGATGGTGATTTTTCTAAAAGTCGGCAAAGCATCTAAGATAATTACAAATAAGAGCACTGTGCTTGGCATAATGGCGTTTATGGTATGGTTGATTGGAATGTACACCGTCGTTGGCAAAATTATGTTTCTTTATTATTGCTCACTGCATGGAGGGAAATTTTGGCATTAAATTGATACAGAATATTTTGTTTCTTGCGATATGTACATACAATGTTGACTTGTGAAAAGCTTCATAGCATATCATTGTCGATGGAGTAATCAGAATCATCAAAGGAATCACAAAACGTACGTTGCAAATGTTGCTAAAAATTTGGCCATAAACCGAATTTGTCAACCGAGTGGAAGACGGGAGAAAGCAGATTACCATGAGAGCGAATTAGTGCTGAACTTGGCAGATATGCTATATATTCAGTTGACACACGAATACGTCGAATGCAACGTTTATATTGCAATTCACCTGTACAATTGTCATTGGGACACACAAGATGGTGATTTTTCTAAAAGTTGGTAAAAGCATAGATGTAAGATCATTGCAAATAAGAGCACTGTGCTTGGGATAATGGAGTTATTCTAGTGGTTTCCAGTGCTCTGCAATATTCAATTAACTGACTTGTCTGCATGTGTGAGCTGATCCATTGAAATCAAGAATTAGTTTGAAATCATGATTCATGAAGCTCGCTATTTAGCTTTAAAGTGGGTTAATTGAGCTGGATTGGTCAATTATTAGGTTTTGGTGTCTTGAATTAGCTTAAGTATCCTAGATTACAGTCATACAATTATAAAATCTTAAAAATACAATGTTTTGTAGAGCCGTGATGATCTGAAATGAGCAAAAAACTAAGGAAAATGATCTTATTTCCAACACATCATATCCACTGTACATCCTGTTTACTCCTGCCATGTTCCCATCGTTTGTAGAGGTACACTCTTAAGGGATGGATTTTGTAGTGCAAAATAAGTCATGTGTCACTTTCAGCGTTCAAAATAGCACTTGTCCATTTGTCCGGGACAAGTGATTTTTGGCCCGGACAAGTAAAATGACTCTACATGGTTATCTGGTGGACAAGTTAAAATTTACAATAAATAGTGACGTGTGCAACATGACAAACTTTTTATTTTAGGAAATTCAAACGTATATGAAGTTCGCTAGCAATTGTGCGGGTTGCAATTTTGTTAGTGTGTCGGCGTCTTGTAGTTCCGTTGTACGTCAGTGTTCGACCGAGTTTAGTGCCTGCGTTAACAGGGACATCCGCTGATCGCACTGACCTAGCTCTATCATACGCGTAGGGCAGACCCCGCATCAGCCATCATTGATCGAGGCTGTATTTCACAAAATAGTAAATCGTTCAGTTTGGTCGACGTACAACTTGCTTCCACTCACAGATCATATTTGATGAATTTTGGAAATAGTAGACTGTATCGCTATCTGTTATTTTAATAATTATATAGTTTAACCATTATTACGTGTAAACCACGCGGTCTCGCCAAATCATTGAATGTTAGCCGATCCAGAACGGTGAACATTTTCAAAACTTGTAACTGGCCCTCCGGTAAATCTATGGTGCTGGTTGATAAACGGAATATTAATGACATTTCAGAAGTGTTGTTGTATCTATGTAACATTTATATTAACCATAAATTGCAAATTTTCGAAGCCGAATTATGCAAGACGCGCGGCCGGGGATGGTGCACCAACCGCCGTTGACATGTCGGCATCCGCCAACTACGGCGGTCTGCGCGCGGCAGCAACGTTACGTCGTAACTAAATCTATAAATTATATTCCGCCTGGTAAATGTAATTTGGGCACCATTAAAACTGTTTTATTATCATTGAAATGGTAATATAACATTTAGGAAAAATATGCGTTTGTTTGCTGATGATCAATTGAATATTATCTTCGTTTCTAAAATACAGAACTTTGTTAATATTGAAGTTCATAGAGGTTGAACAAAATAATGTGAGATTATAGTTTATTATGATTTTTGTGGCTTTGCATTAGTCGTGTTCCTAATGGTTGAGTGGCATCTTCAATGACCTACTGATGCCAACATTTTACAGCAGAGTTATATGTTATAGACATATGGTATATATATTAAACATAAACAGTTTTTGCAACATTATGACAAATAGCAAGGAAAACAATTGTCTCATTCCTATCATCGTAATAATTATTTGTTATTAATAAAAGCGTTCATATCAGCATCACTAAAATATTGTCATGTAACATGTCTACTTTTAATATTCGTGATGAATAATAATGATAATAGACCAGAAAATAGTTGCAAATATAATTTTGCAATTTCAAAATTTGCAGATTAAATCAAATTGTGTCTTTGATATCAAGTCACTCAGATGTACATGCAACGAAACAGCAGGAACATTGTTGTTGTCATAAAAATAAGACTGACTTTTTAACGTTTTTTTCCGAAGCTTCGATTCCCCTTGACAACCACTCGGACAAGTTAAAATTTTGGCGGACAAGTAGATTTCAAAACTTACTTGTCCAGCGGACAAGTAAATATTCTGGCTTATTTCTGTCGCTGACTTTATAATCAGTTATATAGCTGTACAACTGAACAGAACATGTAAATAAAGCCACAATGTTGTTTGACATGCATTACTTCATAGTTCATTGTTCATTGTTTCTTAGATCTACTTAGTGACAAAGTGAAACATGGCATGCATGTTTTTTGTTGAGTGCCAGGACCCGGGTTATTTACCCGGCTTTGGCGATCCATGTACCCGACTATCGAAAATGGAGAAGAGAAGCTTTTTATTAAGCACCCGTCATCCGGAAGACATCGCTTTCGAGAGCCTTTGTGTTACAAATTGTGACACAGACTTCCCACAATTCTTAGCATTGTTATTCCCGATAGAGTCCGCCACTGAGCTTTTTCATAGACGGGCTCCACTGGCGAACCGCTCAGCAACAATGCTGGCGTATTGACGTTATTTCACAAATTAAAACAATCTAAGACTAAGCCAAGAAATATAAATGTTGTCATGGAAAACAGTTGTGAAATATAGCCACATAATAAGTATGTAATTATTGTGGGAGTTTTATGAAATTGGTAAATGTTTACGGCTACGACCTCGCTGATTATGCGTGGCATGTTCGCCACCGTTGTGTCGAAATCACTGTCTATCTTTGGGCTTGTGTTATAGATTTCTGATCTTTTTCCAGTTCGGCTTATAGCCACACATTTTGTTATATATCAATATTGATTCAGTGGGCCCAAATAGCACTCTGGCTTGCATTGACCTGCGCATTTATATCGCTCTTTTCACGCATGTTGCGATTAACCCGCAGCGGCGCAGACCAAACCCGCGTGGAACGCTATTTGGGTCTCAGCAGTGGCACATAACGCAATATTTTATTCATATTTGTTTACATCATATGAGGTTTAAAAATGCAGACAAACATTTTGGCCTAGTTATAATATATAAGGGTGACATAGAGATAGGCTTGGTTTCTACACAGCTTAACAAGATTCCCAAAGCTACAGGCTCCAGGTGGCATATGGACTATAGGAAGTTTTAGGCTTATCGATAATCCAACGATTTTCACCTATGTACATAACCCCCCGGTATGAGATATTTATCAGTCCTATTTTTAACATATTCACACTGCTAGAATTAACACAATCTACTTGCTAGATCCATTCAAAGTATCGCATTTGTGTAGTAATAATTTTTTTGTAATTTATGAAGACGTGGCTATGCCTAGTGGCAAAGACAATGTTACAATCTTATTATGTTGGCAATGACATATAATTGATGTCAATAACAATACAAAAAATCTTAAACTGATGATGTATATCAACTCACTGAATGGGGATTTTGGTAGCAGTTATTTTGATGGTGGATATGTTTAAATTATAAAGCTTATAATACCATTAAATATTTATGTTAAATATTTATTTTAATATTATGAAGCCAACTTATGAGCACTTGAGGAAACAACCATCCCGTGCTTCAACTTGGAGCTAGATTAATCGTGACATTTCCTGGATGCATGGATTCCATTTCCATATGAATGTATGAGAATGAATGTCATCATAAAATGTCTACTTATATCAGTGTCTGTAAACTCAGATACGTAGGCCTGCATTTATGTTAACTGGACACTTAATTTTTTAACAATTAATACAAACAGAACTATGTCAAAACACATTGTCTATGATTTTAAATAAGTGTTACACATTGTACAGTCCACATATTGTAGTCCAGTTGTATCCGTAGTGCTCCTCGACGCACTATGACTTGGTCAGAGCTTGGGCATCATGGTCCCTGCTATCAGCACACATAACAAAAACCCTAGGCATGGCTGATAAACAGCAGATCAGAGTGACTGTCATGTGGCTATGTAGCAGATGATCCTAATTATAAAGTAGAACATGTTCGCTGTTTTTTCTGTGGCTCCAAGTTCCATCAATAGTGTGCTTTGGTGTCGTCAATTCAAAGAGGAATCGCACAGAAAAGACCAAAGTAGGAGTGAGTGTAGTCATCCGATGGTAACTCGCTGAAGACACCCATTTTTGGTTTCACTGCACTGTCCTGAACTTCAGAAAGTTGTATCTTGCAAGCTGTCGCAGAAGTGGATTTCTATACATGTTGACGTTTACTATAACTGCAACATTTCGGGTTCATAGGATTTGTCTTTGTTATAGAAATGTGTTTTCTCATTAAACTTGATAGCAGTTTTTTCTCATGGTTTCGACACGTTTCTGCACCTTGTCTATCTTTATCAAACAACAACTCTGCTACCAGTAGAGCTAGATAGTTGTCTATGGTACCATTGGAAAGTCCATACAACTGTCTTTCATGTGACATACTTATCTCGAGTATATCATTTTCCGAATCTGGTCAC
Organism: Escarpia spicata; assembly: GCA_963995525.1. Classification (NCBI taxonomy): domain Eukaryota; kingdom Metazoa; phylum Annelida; class Polychaeta; order Sabellida; family Siboglinidae; genus Escarpia; species Escarpia spicata. The sequence goes on from OZ023212.1 coordinate 31,607,726, forward strand.
ATGTGTTGTGGTTTGTAAGTTATGGGCAGGGTCTGCGCAGGTTGCCAAAAGTTATGTTATTGAAACAGATTTTCACGAACTGACAAGCACATTAGTGACAAGTTGTCAACACGTAATTGTGACCTGCCAATCTGCCATTATGAACCAGGTATAAAGTGGCACGGGTCTGTTTTGGATACAAGCCAGAAGAATAGTTCTCCATGTCATACTCCATAAATTTTGTAATTTTGGCTAAAATGCACACTTTACAATCTCGGCTTTCAGTGTCCAGTTTATGTCAAAAACTATTCAAATACATGCATTTATGAACCTGTGGATTAAAACCAGTAGACAATATGGGTTAAAATGACCTCGTTTCTAAAAGGTTCGTTTAGACTTTGCTACACTTTTTGCAGTAAATAAAAAAATACTGAAGTTATTTCAACAAATGAGGTATCATTTTAAACCTCACTATCTGTTGAATCCACAAATGTACAAAACTAACTTTCACAATTTTAATAGTGTTATTGAAGTGTTGTCACTTTCCACATTTTTCTTCTCAGTTGTGACTACCAGGTTATTAATCCATCATTCTGATTTTTTTCTGTCAGATTATTAGTTTGTTCTGTCATCAGATGATGCGGCTAATACAACATGAATCACTCGCCAAGAAAGAAGCCGTGGTGTGCATACAAACATTTATCACAATCAGTCATACACATTTTTTTCTTCCAGATAAATGATATTTAATGCTACACGAACACAAATAACAAAACAGTATTAACCATCTGTGAAGCTTAAGGACACGAGTGCCCGCACAGTTTGTATATACCCTTATCTCAGCAACGCTTCAACAGATCCTTACCAATTTCAACATACTGGTATGTTATTTGTGTGAAATGAAGGAAACATTTTGAGTGTTCAACTCATTGGCAACCACGTAAAATATTGCGCCTGTATCATGCAAAAACTTCTGATTTTGTAGTTGTATTATGTTTTAGTTCCAGATAATCTGATAGTTGTGTTCCGGTGGAGGCAAAGAACAACCCTTTTTCCATGCCACTGTGCAGATATCTATGCATCCGACATCCACCAATTTATGCATAACACAAACATTAAATAGTTTTGTCTTCATTTCAAACAAGTAACATCTGTTAACAAATTGATAATGGATTGTTGAAGGGTTGGTGATATTTGGATAACAGGCCTAGTAGAGGAGTTGTGTCCTTAATGAGTTCCTAACTTCCCATGAAACCTGGTTAGTGTACATAATATCAGTAACGTGTGCATGTTTTCGTACACATCCCACTATTATTGACATGTTGTGTGTGCGTGTTCCGCAGCGTGCATTCAATAACGGCAACTGAATATGTTGAGAGATTATTTAGATGGTAGTGATTGTAGTGACGATGAGACCAGAAGTGAAAGTGGTAGTGACGGGGGTCTTAAATGATGCGATAGTGACAGAGAATCAGCCATCTGCCGCAGTGACTTCTCAGACCGATCGCAGTATCAAGATTAAACCAGTAATTAAAAAATGTCCACGTTTGGTTGTGTGCTACCCTCTTGGGAATTAAACATGATAAATTAACAGATTTCTACCAATACTATAGTGCAGATGTTGCACATTTTCTACCTTAGTTGGTTACTGGTAAATGTATGTCACATGGATATGGTTTTTCACCATTTTATCATACAATTTCATATGTGAACAAAAGTCTGTATGGTGTTGAGGAACGCGATATACAAATTATAGTGTATGTGACATGTTAATTCATGAACTGACAATTTGTAATTTTTAAAAGACAGACAATCTCAGAATGGAACTTTAACTTGTATCTCACATTGATCAACATGTTGTAGTGAGTTAGTTGTTGCGTATACTAACTGTGGATTCGTGTTTTCAGACAACCGAGTGTCGTACCAGTCACTATACAGGGTCACATGATGGAATCTCCGGCTGCATCGTCAGCGGCCCCCACGCCCCCCAGCTCCGTGTCGAACGGTTCGCCGGCTCAGGGCGCCCAGGAGGCTGACGCGCCGAACTTCAGCAACGTGTGCATGCCACCCTCGCTACAGACTCTATATCCAGTCTCACTACCAGGGGGCACTGCCGCCTTCCCACCCACACCCGCGCTGTCCACGATGCTTGCCCCAATGGCGCAAATTGGAATGACAATGCCAGGGGCGGCGCCCTTTATGATGTCCCCGTTCCAGTTGGGGCTGCACACACAGGGCATGGTTCCCACCCCTGCACACACGGGCCCAGTGCAGGCGCGTGGGTCGCCCGCTCCTCTCACGCCCGGATCTAACTCCCTTGGCTCGCCCCAGATGCTCCAGGGCACGGAAGGGAACACATCGCGGTCGGGCACACCTGCCCAACAGATGGGCATCGCGGCAGAGCAACAGCAACACATGGCCGCCATGCAGGCACATCTGTTAGCCCAACAGCAGCAGCAGCAACAGCAACAACAACAGCAGCAGCAGCAGCAGCAACAACAGGAAATTGCAACAAAACAGGACAATATAGCAAACCTGAAGCCACCAAAGAAACCACTTACACCATACATGCGATTTAGCAAGTCGGTGAGTGTGCAGTCGTTGGTGTGATTGGCAGATCAAGAATATGATGTCACAATACTAATTATGCGCATGACCTCTGTCAAGCATTGCCGTAGCAACCATGTTTAAATATCTTGGCAACATATGCCCACTCTCTGGATGACAGATCATGTATAACATTCCCAACTGTTGTGTAGATGGTTTTAATTATGAACAATCGTAGACACACAAATGAAAACCTTAACTGATAAGAATCTTTAACGTGGAATTTCAATTCTTCAGAGGGATCGTAAATGAAACCCTTAAAATTTGTTAGATAACGGGAGGAAAATGATAACACATGCTCACATGCTAACTCGGTTACAGTTACCCACAATACTTCACTACGGCAGAGTTTATCTGCAAGATCAGTCTTTTCCACATACTGTTCTCAAGGAATGTTCTATCTAGTTGTTACACTACTCTCATAAGTTATAACAACTACGTAATTTCACCTCATCGTCCAAATGTTATCAGCTGAATTTATAAAACAGTATTTGTTAAATGTCCCCATCAGATAATTACCAAGTGATTACATGAAAGTGAAAATGTTCCACTATGCTGAGAGGACTTTTTTTGTATCCAACAGCAACTGAACAAAACCAGAACACAATAAATATGATTAGATTATGAAGAAAGAAAGTAATAATGAAAATTGTGAAGAATCACAGCAGTGTTCAATCAATCCATATGCTAGCTTACAGCCGATCATTTAGCAGCAGCAGTTACCATCACTTATTCTGTTCTTATACTTGTTCCTATTGACAAAGTAATTTCAACTAATGCAACCGTCTGAAGAGTGGCCCAAGTTCAATCAATTGTGTGTGTAACAAACGCATAAGTAGATAACTAACTTTGTGTTTTTTTAAATACATTGCCAAGTGGTACTTGGTAGATATAGAGGGGTGAACGAATGCAGAAACTGGCGTGTTGACCTCGGTGCATGGGAGCATGTACAACCATGCTGCCTCTAAAGTTTGCATATAATCAGTCCATATGTGTGTGCGTGTATAAACGTTGCCCTGGTGTTTGTCAGATCTGGCCGAGCGTGAAGGCGCAACACCAGAACCTGTCGGTGTGTGAGATCGGAGCGACAATAGGCCGCATGTGGCGGGAACTGAAGGACGAAGAGAAACAGAAATACAACGACGACTTCACGCAGGCAAAGGTGAGTACAGCAGTCCCTGCCTTCAGCGGACACGTCTGTATCCAAGCATAGGTGTCCCGACATGGCAGGTGGCATGGCTGATCGGAGGGACATGCATTTTGGTGCCTGAGTTCAGACCAGTACAACCAATACATAGTAAAGATGTGGCAATATGTTTACGCATTAATTGATAGTAATTAAACACAAATGTTTATTATCACTGTGATGTATTAAAAAATAAACAGTTGGTCATGAAGTCATATCGTCTGCCCGGCACCGTCCGCCTGACTCCCTCTGTAGATCTGAGAATTTTCCTCAACCGTGCACTGGTCTCTCACTGCCACTAGCCTATCGGCCCGGCAATGCAGTAGAAATTGCTGCGCATTATGCATCATTCAACCAAAAACATCTCTGTTACAACATTTTATCAATTGGTATTCTCGAACGATTTTGATATTTTTTAGCTAAAATACTTAGTAACTAATTCGCAAGTTGACGATTTGGCTGCCCCCCGGCTAAAATAATAACCTGGAGATGAGCAACCACATATTTAAATCAGTTGTGGCATGCATTAAATATGGTAACGGGTACAATCGTTATTTATTTCACTTCATTTTTTATCCGATTTTGAAAGATTAATTAATGCACAAATTGTGCATCACTTGATAATGCCAGTGTTTCCCCTGGGTAAAATGATGGTAGGGGTGGGGTATGCGAGCGCCGCAGGTGTTGCTAGGGGGTCCAGAGATTTTGTAATACTAGCTTTAAAATGGTGCATTCTGAGGTACGTTTTAACGTTTACTATTGAATATAGAGGGGAAGATATAAAACAACAAGACACTACTTGTGTAGTAATGTAGTAATCATGATTGATAAAAGTCAGTAATCATGACTGTTTCATCATGTTGAGGTGTGGTTTCCACTTAACCACTGGTACTTGGTTATGGTTATGTTTTTCTTGCACTAACCCTAGGCTTTGTTACCTCGCTGACAGAGTCGGTAAAAGGTTAAGTTCTTATATAGCGCTGGACTGCTGAAAGCGCTTTACACTTTACTCCCTGGCAGACCTGTTCAGTCGAACACCATCTCGACTTCTCTGGGAAGCATCCAATGGTATCATCTGAAGACTCTTTCATCATCACCTTTAAATAATTTTAATATCATAATAATATGGTAAATTGGTGGTTTATGTTCAAAAGATATTTTATTTGTTGCTAGAATGTTATACAATTAATTAAACAGTGATTTCTGGAATGCCACAAAAGTATGTTTCTATTATATTATTCGCAAGAATGTTTCTCAAATTGTGTCCTTTTTATAAAACTGTATAAGTTGTTTAGTATATCCAATTACTGTGCAAACGTATCATTGACATTGTCTAACCCAAGTTATTGATAACCCGTTAGTATGCACGGTTTTGGGTAGTAGGCATTTTTTATGAGATGTGAACTTCGGTGGTTGATATTCGTAAGTATTTCACTCAAATCAACTTTCCCAAAAGTTTGTTTGCACAACTTTGTCGGAATATGTATCATATATTTAGCACAAAGATATCTTACGAATCACATTCCTTATTTTGCTCAAACAAAACCGCATAGAACATGTTATTAGTTGAATAGACTTGTGGGCATTTGCGTCGAATCCGGACCCACTTTGATTTCACCGTTATAACTTGAGTTTTGCTTAACTTTGATACATCAGTGAGATACACTGTAGTTCCATCATACAGCATTATCCTAGGCATATTTACCTTTAAGTATATTGCGTCTTACGTCCATAATAGCGCCCCGGTTTGTATCAACGTATGCTGTTGTATACTGTATCTCTCATTTTACGCGCGCTTTGCGGTAACGCACGGCCACAAGCTCAGCGGCACAGACTAACGCAAACCGGGTCGCTATTTGAGCTTCAACAGGGTCCGGATTTGATACAAGTGCCGATTAGTGAATAGGATGCACGGTCTTTATTTGGGCTTCAAAAGAGTCCGGATTCGACACAAGTGCCGACAAGTGACGTAGTGCCATCTGCCTGCAAGGTTTTCACTCCCACCACCGTCATAAACCAAAACGCAAGTTACCGTTTGGGCGCCATTTTACATGAATGTCTAGATTTCTAGTATGTCGAAATTCCGCAAGGTGTCACCGTTGGAGACACCGGGGATCCCGCAGGAATATTCTGTGATTGGACAACTGACATCTTTCACGTTGTCCAATGGAGTTAAATCCTAACTGCTCTGAGCGACGTTAAGACGACTAAACGACGTTGCTACAAATCTGTGATTATGCAGGAATATAAGTGACTTTGTGATGTCATTTCGCCCGCTCGCTGACGCTGAATATATCACGAAAGAACGAAAAAAAATGGGCGTATGACATAGCTACAAGGCGGCAATTTTGGCATATTTTGGGCGAGGCGGCATAGAAAAACGGCGAGGCAGACCGCCTCGCTTGTTATATACCAGGGGAAACACTAATGCATTCCACCGTTTCATACGCCAGTTCATCTTTTCCAGGCACTGGTAATCCTTGCCGTTGGCGTAGTGCACCATATTTTTACGATGCTTTATTATTTCACCTCAGGTTAGGCTTAATGTTGGGCTACATTGAAAACAATTGAGCTGAATCTTTTATACATCCTATAAATTTGTAAATCTTAAATATATAGCCAAACTATAATGTCCTCTGTCCACGTTAAGCAGGTGTCCCCTCATCAGAGGGACATTAACATGGTAAAACAGTCCATACATTGAGGAACATAGCAGGTGTCCCCTGGTCAAAGGGTCCGCTCAAGGCAGGGACTACTTTATAGCCAGCGGGTGTATTACCACATGTAACCACAGTGTTCCATTGTAGTGGGCCGATTGTAGACCCATGTCAGGTGTAGTGTCATTAGTTCTAAGGTGGTTTTTGGTAATGATACATTAACGTTTATGATTGTAAATGTTAGTATACGTAACATAAGCATAAACTGCATAACTTAACTAAATTAATTGCAAAACACCTAAAGTCACGGCACTTGCATGTTGTAAAGACAACTTACGGTGGCAAAAGTTTGGTGGTCATTTCCGGTCAGGTTACTGACTAGTAATAATTGTGTATTTTGCATATTAGTATTTAAAAATGTGTTTAGGTTATGTTATTATTTGTAATGCCTAGACTCTGCGCTACTGTACAGCACCCCAGAACAGTGATTTGGGTGGAGCGTTATGTAAGAAAGGTATTCATTACTATGGTGGTGGTTCTGCGTTATCAACTGTGTATGTCCATGACGTGTCAATGGGATAGGTCAGCTCTCAGCCCGTTGCACCAACAAGTATACACGTACAACATCTGTTTGACTCTTGTAGACCTGTGCATTATTAATAATCTACAATGGCTAGAAATTTCAAAGTATAAATTGCACCTGTTGACTGCAATGTTGCACCCATACAAACTGACATTTTCAAACAAAAGGCACCTGTATGTGTAGCCAGTCAGTGCATGTTCTTGAAGCAATTAAAATTATGCAGAGAATTTATTCTTGTATGGTTGAAACTAATTTGTGAGTTGCTGACTGTGACTGCTTTGTTATAACATTGGTTAAAACCCAACGTTGTTGTTACCGCGGTGTGCTGTTTTATTATTATACTCACATGTAACTTAATTATGGTATGTTGAATTAATACATTCTTACAATTATGTAGCAAATTAATTTGCTTTGTTTACCCATTCATGTATGTAATACAAACATTGGTTAAATCAATCTAAAATCATGGAACGCTCAGAGTAGATAGACTGCAGCATATTTCCTCAATAGTTATAACAAAATTACACTATGTATTGCAACTTGTATAAAATATGCACAAGTTTGTTGTAACTTTGTGTGCAAACTTAAAATACCTATGCTTTGAGAATAGCACCAACGAAAAAGGTACTGCATCTTTGCCACTTTTGTTACTTCGTCTGGGCCTTGTCCATCAACTGGTGGATGTACTGTGTCCTCCATCTGGTAGACAACTCCACCGTTTTCTGTCTTTTGTCTCTTCTCCTGCCCAATGTACGCCCGCATCATTCATTATGCCTTTGCGCCATCACCTCTTTTGTCTGCTTCTTGCTCTCTTTCCCTGTTTAAATTACTGCTTGATTGTTCCGGTCATCCGCACGTTTAGTTGTTGGTACACTCATTGACTGTGGTTAATTGTTGGAACGTTTGCTGTAATTGGTTGTTGGTACATGGATTGTAATTGGTTGTTGGTACATGGACTGATTGGTTGTTGCAGGTGCAATATGAGGAGGATCTGCAACAATACCTCAAGCTGACTGGTCTGCAGGCGTCAGATCTCGTGAAACCACGCAACAAGAAGAAGGACAAGGAGTCGAAGGCTGCAGCAGCCAACAAAAACCGAGTGGCTGCCCAGCAGCAGCAGCAGCCGATGTTCCGGCCTCAGATGGCCATGCCTGGCATGCAGGTGCCATTCCAGGGCAACCTGGCAGGTGCGGCCAGCCTGCCGATGGCGTTTGCTGCAAACAGTGCGGAACAACAGCAAGTGACGAACGTCCTGTCGAGCGCCCTGCCCCACTTCTCACAAGTGTGGGCGAGTGGCCAGGGCAACCCCATGGTGGTTGCCACCCCGCAGACAGGCGCTGGCAACGTCGGCATGGCGTACCTACACATACAGCCACCCGGTGGCACCGGTGGCGACATGGTACAGTTCAGTCCTGGCCAGCAGGTGGTGACAAGTGGCGCCCAGCAGACGAGCGAGGCGGCGACATGGCTGTGGCCACAGCTGCTGCAACAACAGCAGCAGCAGCAACAGTACAACACAGCCGCAGGCTTCGACGTCATCCAACAGGCGATGCAGCAGACGATGCAACAACAGGGCCAACCGGCTATCGCATCGCCCGCCGACACTCCCAGCTCCAAGAACGGTGTTGACCTGCCGAACGACACACCCATACACCACGACGGCCACAAGAGGGCGACTCCGGAATCTCGCGTGACCGACGAAGGCAGTCGTGACAGTAATGGCGGTGGTGCCAGCAGAGAGCTGCCGGCGGTGCAGTCACAGCTTGCGAACGAAGCGGCGACCACGGGCGCCAGCCAAAATGGTAATAACACAGACATTTCCACACAGTCCATGTTCCCGTCCTCCTGCAAGGGGGCAGCACCGGCAGTCGACGTCCCTCTCAAAAACGGTCCTGTAGATAGCTTACAGCGGCCGCCTAGCTTTGGCCTGCCTGTCCCCAGTCAGCCTAGCACCTCGGCCCCTTCCTTCCCCTCCGCACACAACCAGTACAACAGCTATGCCTACAACCCCTGGAGCGTCTACCCGGGCGAATCCCACGGGAGCAGCGCGGGCGCTCCCGCTGGCACTAAGCCCGTCTTCCGCAAGGAGAATATCCTTGAGAGCGAGCTGCAGCATTTGCGCAGCGCCCTCTCTGAGAAAACGAAGGAGGTGCAGCGACTGACGCAGGAGCTAGAGAAGGCGTATGACATCATCGAGACGCTGCGGCAGAGCCACACACAAAACTCCATCTGAGTTGTGTCAGTAGTCAGTGTACAGGTCTGGGGATTTCAAATCGGTTGTCTATTAAGATGGAAACGTGCATTTGTGAATGTCCGCCATGGGATTGGCAGGCCGGTCGGAGTTGGTTGGAGGCCACGGGGTTGGAAAGGTCTTCTGGTGATTCGGTCATGCTCGGAGTTTGTGTTTGAAGATGTACTCACATTCCTGTTTGGTGGGTTAGTGTACAAGTCTCCATCACAACAGCTCTACTCTTGATATTTGACAGACAGCCCACTGTAGCATAGTTAGCACTGCGACATCCGATCACTCTCTCTCTCTCTGTCCTCCTGTTTTGGGCAGTTCTCTAGTCAAAGCCTAAGATAGTAGGGTGTCTTTATTTCTCTCTTGAATGATCTGAGTGGCACTGTTGTCTTGTTCCTGGGACGTTGCGATATGTATTTAAGCCTTGTTATCTTGATGGTTGTGATATCAAGGTTAATTTGAATGTGATATGTTGTAGTTTTTGCCATCCGTTGAGCCGCGTCGGAACCTAGTTTCACAATGTTGTCGTTGCCGTTGATGCCTGTGCTAATTTGTACATTATGTATATTGGTAGTGTCTAGTCAGCCGTGTACAGCCTTAGTCGTGTCTTGTCAGTTGTTGTTGTCATAAACAAACAGCTACTCGGTGATCTCTTTTCCCATTTCTTTTCACAGCTATTTAAGTGTAACGTGGACGATTTGTCGTAACTTTTGTGGACAGTATTATGCAGGAACCTTGGTTAGATGATAGGATGCCATTGCTCTTTATACAATTCAGATTTTCTGTAGTGGAATAAGATTGAGTGTAGGGATTCGGAAGGTCTCTCGAAGTCAGTGATACTCCCTGGTGTTTGCTGGACTTGTACTGGGATATGTCCTGGGTAGACCAGCGTGTCGCTGTGGCCCTTTAATGCTACTGTCTGACATGCTCACCTCGTTTAGTTGCCACTCAATAATCTCTCAAGTGATGTAAAATACATAAAACTCAACACTTTGATAACCGCTGCTCTGTGTATGCCTCTGTGATTGTGTAGTTGGCGTGACTTCTGTGCAACTCCGGGTCTTCAGTCTCGTGTGGGTGATTTGTAATACAACCGTTTCGAAAAGTTTTGTTGCATCGATCGATCAAGAAATTGTCGTAATTAAGCATTGACTGATGTATTTAGCCGTTGTAGTTGTAAATGAGCGTAAACACACACGGAGGCTGAAGGTTGAGTTGCCACAAGCATGCTGCTTGATCTAGTGCCCTGTCTGCACGAGCATGTGCAGACCTGCATGTTGCTAATGTGTAGTCTGCATGTTGCCAGCATGTACCCTGCATGTCACTAACAGCATGCCCGCATGCGGTGTTCTTGTGCATGGAGAGTGTCGCTGAGGACGTGTCTCCTTCTGAGAGCACCCCTAGCCATCTGCCTTGGGGTGCCAATAAGCTGGTCCCTAGCATAGGTATGTCGGTGCCGTCTTTCATACTTTACCCGTGCAGTGCTTTCTCATTTTTAGAACAAAGGTTCTGAATGCTTTTAAATTAACTACTGCCTAATAAATTGGTGAAATTCTTAATGGGACTGGACTCTATATAAATTTCCAAATAACCTCTTCTCCGTACCAACTTATAACATTCTCACAGGAATACCTATTACCTGCGTTAAGTTTGTCAAGAACATAGAAAATAAATATTTGTTATGAAAACACTTTGACAAGATCCGCCACTAGTTATCAAGCACTGTGTCCTCGTAATTGTTATCATACTGGCGTATTCTGTTGAACTAACTCGTGTGCTCGTGATTATGCACGGAATGCGTCAATAGGACGTGTGTTTATGCATCATTCAAAACCATGCAATGTTTTGTGTGTCTTGTGCGTGATGCATCGCTTAAAATTATCCTAACAACTCGAGTGTGAACGACGAGTTAATATCTTGCAATATCAGCACACGGGAAATTTAAACATATATGTTTGCACATACGTGTGATGTGCTGAATATGTTTAAAGAAAAATTGAATGGCACTTGCGCATTGTCATTATTTGTCAACAATAACTGAGACGTAATCTAAGCTTTTAGTGTTGTGAAACATGTCAGACAGGCATTAAAGGGTTACGAGTAAAGGGAGTTTTTTCGAAACTAGACTAGAAACTAGATGTTTGCCATATTTGACCTATGCTGCCCTTTCTGAGTGTTGAATACAGGTTTTCTTTGTTCTTTCAGACTTCTGGAACATGCATTGTCCGCAGTATTGAACGGTGTGTATCACTCAGTAGTGAGTTATATCTCTGTCTCTCTCTTGTCTCTCTCGTCTAACCTCTGATTCTGCTGCGTTGCATCCCACTCTGTTATAGACGTGCGTGTATTCGGCAGCGTTGATTTTATAGACGGGGCCTGCGTGGCTCCGACAGTGTGCGGTATTGTTAAGTTACCACCACTTGAGCCGCTTTTATGATTGTTTAATGTGTAACGACTGAGCTGGTAGACTGGTGCCTGTCTCAGTGTGTGCTGCTATTGCATATTACAATGATTATCTGTGTTAGTTTTAGATGTAATTTGTAGTCTCTTGTCGGATCTGTTGCCCTCGCCATGTCATTTTAGAATGTGTTTTGCCATAAGAATATAGACGTTTTGGCGTGCGGTGTGTACTCTGCAGCTGCCCAGGCATCCAGTGTGTTGCAAATTAATGTAGTAAGCGTGTCATCACTGCACAAAACTACCGTGTGGACTGTGGATGTCACGTGTCCACGACTTTGTGGACGCGCCACCCATTGTGTCACGCCGCCGACTATTGTGACCTGAGTGTGTGCAAGCCCCGAGTTAGTTTGAGGAACGTTTTAGCGCAGGGCGACGTGCTACTAAGAGATGTTATTGCTACATGTATATATACCTATTTAAGTAGTTCGCCTGTTTGGGGGTGTGACATGTGTTGTCTTCTCTTAGGTGAGGTAACTTTTTTGTTGACATGGCGGCCGTGATTAATTGCTATTGGCTTGGCGGAGCAATGACGTCGCTGTGCCATTGGTTAGTTTAATTTCACACACGTTTGGTATGACGTTTATTTGACTTTGGATACGTTTTATGTGCAACAGCGATAGTAGCGAGTGAGGGAGGTAGCAACATGCATGATCTTTATGCACACAGTTGAAACTGCTGATATTTGACGCTAGAGGGCGTGCGGGTGGGAGGGGGGTCATAAAATGGTTGATATGTTGTCACAGCCATGTAAACATTTGTCCGTTGCAATGACCTGACCAGTTTTTTTATTATGTCGCTGTACATAACAATCGCTGATAGATTGACGTGCTGGATGACGTGAGGTTGGGGGGGAGGGGGGGGTGAACAGTTGTAGCTTTACATAGCAGATTTTGTACAAAGGTGTTTCTATTAGCTGTGCAGGAGTGTCTTGTCCTTGTCATCTCTAACACCGACGTTTTGCTGCACAATTGTGCCCCAATTTATCGCTGCAACACCTACTAGCCCAGCCGCTGGAGCCGTTTCTAAAAAAATCACGCACCGGTAGCGAATTTCATGTTTTTGTCTGGTTGTATGTAAAATTCCGCCCACGAAACGGACAGATCTGAAGTGCGGTGTGCTGTGAAACATGAGGCGTGCTGGCGACATGTTTGATATTTGAATGTATTTACTTTGTACAACTTGCCATTGCCACTGTCGACTGCACTTGTGTAGAGGTACCACCGTCTTGTTCATCCACATGTTTTAATGTCTTTGCCAGTGTTGTGGCTCGGCTACCCACGGCCGGCCATCTTGTTGTAGTCTCTGCCCACCACGGGGAGTCCGGTGGAATCTTGCGAGAGCAGAGTCGGGAGAAATTGGGAAATGTTTCATTAGCTGTCTTTCCTAGTGGAAATTAACATGTCTTGTATGTATGAAATTACAATTTTTGATCGATTATAAAAGTAATTACATAATTGTGGGGTTTTCTATATTGCGATGAAGTGATGCACTTGTGTGCACAGGTAAAGGCATTGAGAATTTAATGGTGCCTGCATGAATTACTGGCAGGGGGTTAAGCATTCGGCAGCTGAAATGCATGAATAGTTTGAAACATAGCACACAGATTGGTGATCGAACCGTTTGCATATCATGAGGACACGATGTCCTACAACTTGTTTTCCCCATTTCTCTCTTGCAACCTGCATTTATACCGGTCTGTGTATGTCTGGCAGATTGGTCGACCTGCAGAATTAGGCTGCAGTTTTGCACACAATTTCAAATATTCTGAATCTTGTTGAATTCAGTTGATTTCTGCATCTGTACGCAACCTGTAGTTTGTGATGTTGTAAACAACTGGAACATGCGTGGTGTGAATCAAAATAAAATTAATAATCTGTGGTGTGCTGCACCTGTAAATTGATTCCATACGTTATATACATGCCTATATGTGATGTGTATATGATGTGGTTTAGCAAATGGTTTGCCAGTCTGTGGGATAATGTTAGACAGTGTTTTTGAAATACCCTGTAGGTTTTGCACTAGAGTAGTCATAATATGTATGTTGTTAGGAACTTAGGTGACAGTAGTGTGTAATTTATTTTTTAGACACTAGGTCATTATCGTAATGCTGTATTGTGTTTTTATGATTTGAGTGATCTTTTTTACCTTTCTGAAAACAGGCATCTTGCGCTTGGCAGCAGCGTGCACACTTGGAGCCGACTGTAGCGATTCAACCATCAGTAGAATAAAGTCTTATTTATTAAAAGCCAACACAATTGTCTGTTTCATTTGAACGTCTACTTTGTCTACCATGATGACTGTGTGTATTGTGATATCTACAAATAATGAAATTATGATACTGTAAAAAAATTCTGAGTACACATTGGTTGCTCCTCAGCACTTTTTCATATGCCACAATCACTGAATTGACCAAGGAAAACTTAAGGTACAGATAAATTATGATTTTTTTTAGATTTTAAGGCTGTCCAAATGAATACAGTCATGACGGAACTATCCGAATAATACAGCATTGTTGAACTTGCACTAAGCTGTTCTCCTGCGTCATGAAAAAAAATTGTCTCGTAAGGGTGGTGTCATAAACTCGCAATATCCATAAAATGTATAGTGGTGCAGATTTTAGAGTTTTAGGTTTTTTCAAAACCACAGCCAATAGCCATCAAATTAAAATATTTTGCATAATTGTCAAGACATTTTCTACCACATTGTCTGATTCTGATATACACAATGGCGTCAATGTGTATTTATATGTTCCACTCAACAGGTGGCACCACTGTTGTTATTTATTTTCCCTGCAATACATGTCGACGTCCAAATCATAAGTAATGCTATACGCTTTGGGGTACTATGCGTGACCTTACGCGACCACCCTTAATTCGAAGACTCAACGGAGCAGCATTTGTTATAATCTGAGATGGTTTAAAATGTCCTGCTCGCTGTCAGGCTGATGATTGTTTAGAACGACATCAAATAGGCGTACAGGATTGTATTGAACAATAGCTTTAATGACATCATAAGACACAGCCACATAGTCACAGATATCACCAAATACACATTCAAATATCCTTTGTGTTATTGGAGAAAGTACGGCAACACAACAAATACCTTGTTGCAGACACTGGAAGTAAAAATGAATAATGTGAAACCTGGGAATATGTTTTATAGACAGGGCTGTCAAAATAATTGTCTAATTTACCAACATTTAAGGCAGTTTATTACACAGGATGCAGATATTTAAAGTTGGCACCAATTCACTATGACAACACCAGTTGTATCCATCCAGTATTTCTAATACCATTAGAGAAAATTAAATATTAATAATGAGTGTAAAATACTTCATCAGCTGCCGTAAAATGACAATAGCAGAAAAATTATTGATCACCTTTATCTGGACCATTTCACCATGCAACGTGACTGGAAAAATGATCCAATTGACAATCCTTGTAGTTTCCATAACTACGTAAATACAGATTGCATCTGGCTGCCATTAACAAGAGTAGCCTTGGTGACATTACGGCAAGAGTACAGTTTTTAGTGGATGTTACAGATGGGAGATAAATGCCAGGCTGCACATCTGGCGTGTGCGCATACATACACATACCAAATGAAGTATGCTTCAAGGCTCCAACTGATGGGATTCTGCCGGGCAGATCCATCAGTCTGAAAGCAGCCGAGTAATCAGAAAAGTTGGCCGAGCCTCTTTGAAGACAGTTTTGTAATCACACACTTGGCTGCCCACGCTGGCTGTCAGCGGCCTCATAAAAACCACTCAAATACCCAGTGACAACATAAGTGTCTTGTGCTGCACATAATGGCCACACAAGGAACATCGACGCCCTGGTAAAAAATATTGTCACAGAAAAAAGTCACAACTTTAGGTTAATACAGTTATTTGAATTGGCAATGTAAGTTGACATTAACTATGTCCTGGTGAATAGTCATCCAAATTTAATCAAAGACAACAAAAAACATCCAGTGAATAAATCTGATAAGAAGTTGCATATGAATCTCGCTTGTTTTCCAATATCAGTGGAAATGTGCAAGACTGTCAGAGTAATTACTCAACTTTACCGTGTTCAATTATCTGTGAAAATATGCAAGACTGCATTTCGTATAATTATAATCTGACGTTTCCTTATTAAAACTTACTTTTTTGTGACATTTTCCCCGTGATTTTATTTCTGCCAACCGTTGCCATTGTCCTGAGCCAATCTTTCAAACAATTCTTCAGTTGTCTCCTACAAGTTCTCATTATTCAATAACATGGAAGTCCCACCAAGACACCAGTTTTCACCCTCCATCTATCCCCTTCTTCAGATGTCTACTCAATGACTGGGTGGCAGATTATTAGATCCAATCAGTGCATAATGGTCATGTGTTAGTAAATGTCCATCATTTATTTAACACTAGAATAAATATGTCAAGGGTAGTGTCCATTTTGCATTTAGTGCCCAAAGCATTGTTTCCTCTCAAACCCACTTGATTTGGCGTACTTCCTGCTAATATTATTACCATCCGCGACTTGAATGGATGATTCCAGGAACAGTATGGTAAGTTCTATGTAGTTTGGTAACCTATCTTTAGGACTACTCTTTACACTTCACCACATTCCAGACATATCTGATCAAATGCCATCGCGACTTTTCTGGGAATTACAGCACAAAGACTGCTCATATCGTTTTCCATCACTGTCTGTTGCCTATAACCAGGTATTCATACAGCCGAGTGCACTTGGGCAATTAATAACAAGGATGTCAAAGTCATAGAATGGGTTATCAAGGTCACAGAATGGGTGGAGATAATGCAAAAACAGAAGGGTGATTGAGAAGACAAAAATGAGTACAACTGGTAAAATTATAATTGGAGTGGTTTAGAAAAGAAATAGGTGTGTGTGTGTGTGTGTGCTTACAGTAGGGAAGAAGGAGCCTAGCAGAAGTGCAAGCGAGGTGGAAAGATATCGACATGTTAGATGTGGAAGAGATTTGCCCCTGGCCAAAGAAGAGAGGTACAATGTTGTATGTTGTGACTGGGATGCTACTAAAACTAGTCAGATGTATCTTTCGCACCATTACTGACAATTACAACAGACTGCATGAAACCTAATTTTCCCAGCCAAGCAAAATCTTCCAAAAAACTACAACTAGGATGCCTGGAAACGACCGTGCAACAATATATCTAAATACAACGCTAGATTAGGTACCCCTGGAACTGTGCGAGTCTCATACAAATTACTCAAAATTGCAAGCTGCATAACAAATTTGAAACTTGTAGTTGCGAGATTAATTGTGTAAACTTGATAAGTAACACACAAGCTGGTCATTTCATTCATGTGGCCCACAACATTATTTAGATGTTTGTGGTATGAAACATGGGGGGGATAAGAGCTGTCCTGTGCAAGAAGTCGATGACTACTAGGACTGAGCTAGAAGAGGTGTTACTTCTAAGGTAATTTGTGGTAGTGTTATATTTAAGTTGAATATTTTAATTACTACAATACATATTGTAAGCAAAGATATAATAGCTTGTGCAATTATTTGCGGGAAACATTAAAAACAAAAAGATAACACAAACTAAATCTTGCTATTTTTGGCACAGCCGCAAACTTTGCGGGTCAAAGCTGTTATGATTGGTCAAAGGGACAGGTTAAGTTGTTCATGCGATATATGCAAAGGTCTACATCTTACATGGGACTCTCTTTTTACTGTTGATACTGGCCTTGTGTGGCTTTACTTGGTTGGGATCTCACATAAATGAAATGATGAACCAAGGCTTCGACCCAGCTGCCAGTGCAGTAAACATTATGCCAAGTACAGTCCTGGTATTTGTGAGTATCAAATGTATGGTACATAATTGTCTAAACACAAAAGCATCATATACCATTTCACAAGTACACCATAGTATGACGATACATATTTATAAAACACAGCACAAATGTACAGTAAATAAATAACAACAGTTATAAGTTAGCAACATGCAGATCAACAACATAGCACACTAGAGCACCTTGTACACAACAACTACTGCAAGTTGCTTCAATACTTTGGACTAGTCGCAACAACAATACCTTTGTTGCAACTAACAGAATGACGAGCACATGCGTCATCTCTGCCAAGGTATGTCACTTACAATTACAACTGATTTTGTCAGTATAAATATAACATGTTGATGCCTATAACAGTCCCTCCTCCAGTCAAGTTTGTTGAATGTTCAATTGGGTGAATAGTAAAACCATGTGTTCAGTTGCTCTAATAAAAGATTGCAACTTTTGTTGAAATCATCAAAAAGAATTTCCTTTAATTGTTACCTCCTGGTAGATCGGTTAACTTGCGAAAGTGTGAATAGCCTTGTCTTAACTTTTGCCATTTTCACACTAAATTTTGACTGGATCTGGTCAAAGTTAATTTTAAAGTGCCTCAATATAATTTTTTATTTGTCTCATTTCATATTAATTTTGTGAAAAGCAAAACAACCTCACATCCACTACAACATGCTACCTCATTTGCGCAACTTTTGTATGCAGTTTTGGTAAAATCATCAGACAAACTATTAATTTATTTAATTGCTGGCCAGGTGATGAAGAAAATGTGAATTGTCACATGAGTGCACGACATGATTGATTATGAATATGTTTTTGTGTTCATACTGTCGACTTTCCTTTCTCTCAAAAACCATGTCACCGACATATCCAACAAGTTGAAGTCTAAATGTTAGCCAGACAATTGGCTTTAGCAATTTACCAGATGTTATAACCAAAATCTATTTTATGTAACAATTTAAACAAATGTGTACACTTTTATATTAAACCCGCTGGATGTTATTCAAACTAATCACACAATACACATTTTGATATCAAAGTGACGGACTAAACCAGTTGAGGAAGCAGCTTTCATAGCTTGTCCAATGATTCGTGACAGATTAAACCAGTCGAGGAAGCAGCTTTCATAGCTTGTCCAATGATTTTGTGATGGACTAAACCAGTTGAGGAAGCAGCTTTCATAGCTTGTCCAATGATTCGTGATGGACTAAACCAGTTGAGGAAGCAGCTTTCATAGCTTGTCCAATGATTCGTGATGGACTAAACCAGTTGAGGAAGCAGCTTTCATAGCTTGTCCAATGATTCGTGATGGACTAAACCAGTTGAGGAAGCAGCTTTCATAGCTTGTCCAATGATTCGTGATGGACTAAACCAGTTGAGGAAGCAGCTTTCATAGCTTGTCCAATGATTTCCACAAAATTAAATAACACATTTGCACGAGTTTGCGGTCATAGTGGATACTAAAGGTCTGATTTTGTTAATGAATTATTAAATGATTCTAAAGTGCGATGACTGTATAAACTTGAGTAGAGGAAGACCCAGGAAGCAGACAGCAGTATATCTTCAACCGTGCATTGTTGCACAGCTCGGTTCAATAAACATGTCACATTGCTTGAAAAATATATCCTAAGGGTTGGGACAGAGGATACATTGTCATAAGTGTACATTACTCGCAAATATGTACAGATAGGATATCATAAAGCCAAACCTGTTCTCATGAAGATCAAATTTAAATCACTTCTGAACAATACTGTCCACTTTATATAATCACGCAAATATTTGGGATATTCTCAAAATATCTAATTACGTGATGCCAAATTCAAATCAATGACCTGACATGATCACATAATAATTAAACAAAACTGCTATTATGTTAACACATTATTTATAAACCCAGCCAACACATAAACTTTAAAATAAAGTTACAAAAGTGTTTTCATAGGGTTTTTTAAACGTTTTCTTTACATCTTTCTTTCAACATTATAATAATGTTATTTCAATATGTGACTTTTACTTTTTTTTTATATAACATTATGATAATGCTAAAAAGCGTCTACAGGAAACTGCTTAAAACGTGCTATATGAAAATATTTTACAATATTCCATAATATTACTGAACATTCTTCAGGATAGTTCGTTTTCAAATTCGAAACTTTCATTTTTCATATCCAAGAATCATGTTAAATTACCTGGTAGAGGCTTTCGTTGACGTGTCACGTCGACTTCATCAGTACCTATGACGCTGAAGGTCATTCAGCGTCATAGGTACTGATTCTTGGATATGAAAAATGAAAGTTTCGAATATTCCATAATGTTCTTGCAACATTATTATAACATTATTTTACTAAAATAGAACCATATAATAACATTACAAAACATTACGAAAATGTTCTGTTAGCTGGGTACCCATTATACATTCATACCATTGTATCTAAACACTCTCTACATAGATAAACCTAATATTTAGGTACGACAGTGTCACATGTGTATGTGTTACTCTTTCTTAACAACTGTTTTTTCTGTAAATTTAAATCAACTTTTCCAAGTTTGGTGCACCAGAGTTTTGGTAAATTTTGTGCCGAATATCGCATTGAAATGAGAACAATTACTAGGTGGTAAAAACACAGCTGTACTTCCTGAAGTTGTGCTAAATGTCTGGGTTTATACACAAGCGATCTCTCTTCGACTTGCTCCTGAAGTTTGAACATTGATAACACCATCGACATCTATCAGCACAAGTGTTTGTAGGTAAATACTCTTACTATTTAAGACGTGACATCATTGTTATACTCTGTTCTGCGATGAGTTCACAACAGTTATGGACTGTACCATAGACACGGTTGCCACGGACACGGTTGCCACGGTCGCGGTTGCCATGGCAGCATTCAGTTGATCTTCTCCTTTGTTTCCATGGGAACTGCAGTGGCGGAACGAGAAGACATATCGGCACATGCTGCACTCTTCTTGTGCGTTCGACTCATGTTAGCAATGGCCCAATGGTAGAAGCCACAGATGGCGCCACTTACAAGTGTGGGCGAGACGAGGCACAGAGCGTTGTCGAGGAAACGGCCTAGTTGGAGCAACGTGATGCTGATTGCTGCAAAAATACAAAACGGTAGTACTTGTAAATATAAAGAAAACAATATATTATTGTGATGCAGTAAGTAAGACGTGTGCATGCGTGTCTGCGTGCATATGTTAGTCTTGGTGCGTGCGTGCGTGTGTGCGTGCGTGCGTGTGTGTGAGTGCATACGGAGATGTGCTGTCTAGGAATCTTACATGTCACTTAAGCATGTTTGTATTACCGGTACGACAACTGTGAAATATTACTGTTAACAAAGTTTCAGGAACATCAAAATTAAAGTTAAAAAAATTGCCACCAATGATAAATAATGAATTTACAATGGCTTGTTAACATGAGTGGTAGTTAACATGGACCACCATGCCATGGCTTGTTAACATGAGTGGTAGTTAACGTGGACCACCATGCCATGACTTGTTAACATGAGAGGTAGTTAACGTGGACCACCATGCCATGACTTGTTAACATGAGAGGTAGTTAATGTGGACCACCATGCCATGGCTTGTTAACATGAGTGGTAGTTAACGTGGACCACCATGCCATGACTTGTTAACATGAGAGGTAGTTAACGTGGACCACCATGCCATGACTTGTTAACATGAGAGGTAGTTAACGTGGACCACCATGCCATGACTTGTTAACATGGGAGGTAGTTAATGTGGACCACCATGCCATGGCTTGTTAACATGAGTGGTAGTTAACGTGGACCACCATGCCATGACTTGTTAACATGAGAGGTAGTTAACGTGGACCACCATGCCATGACTTGTTAACATGAGTGGTAGTTAACGTGGACCACCATGCCATGGCTTGTTAACATGAGTGGTAGTTAACGTGGACCACCATGCTATGGCTTGTTAACATGAGAGGTAGTTAACGTGGACCACCATGCCATGGCTTGTTAACATGAGTGGTAGTTAACGTGGACCACCATGCTATGGCTTGTTAACATGAGAGGTAGTTAACGTGGACCACCATGCCATGGCTTGTTAACATGAGTGGTAGTTAACGTGGACCACCATGCTATGGCTTGTTAACATGAGTGGTAGTTAACGTGGACCACCATGCCATGACTTGTTAACATGAGAGGTAGTTAACGTGGACCACCATGCCATGGCTTGTTAACATGAGAGGTAGTTAACGTGGACCACCATGCCATGACTTGTTAACATGAGTGGTAGTTAACGTGGACCACCATGCCATGGCTTGTTAACATGAGTGGCAGTTAACGTGGACCACCATGCCATGGCTTGTTAACATGAGTGGTAGTTAACGAGGACCACCATGCCATAACTTGTTAACATGAGAGGTAGTTAACGTGGACCACCATGCCATGACTTGTTAACATGAGTGGTAGTTAATGTGGACCACCATGCCATGGCTGGTTAACATGAGTGGTAGTTAACGTGGACCACTATGCCATGACTTGTTAACATGAGAGGTAGTTAACGTAGACCACCATGCCATGGCTTGTTAATATGAGAGGTAGTTAACATGGACCACCATGCCATGACTTGTTAACATGAGTGGCAGTTAACGTGGACCACCATGCCATGGCTTGTTAACATGAGAGGTAGTTAACGTAGACCACCATGCCATGGCTTGTTAATATGAGAGGTAGTTAACATGGACCACCATGCCATGACTTGTTAACATGAGAGGTAGTTAACGTGGACCACCATGCCATGAATTGTTAACATGAGAGGTAGTTAACATGGACCACCATGCCATGGCTTGTTAACATGAGAGGTAGTTAACGTGGACCACCATGCCATGAATTGTTAACATGAGTGGTAGTTAACGTGGACCACCATGCCATGGCTTGTTAACATGGGAGGTAGTTAATGTGGACCACCATGCCATGGCTTGTTAACATGAGAGGTAGTTAACGTGGACCACCATGCCATGACTTGTTAACATGAGTGGTAGTTAACGTGGACCACCATGCCATGGCTTGTTAACATGAGTGGTAGTTAACGTGGACCACCATGCCATGACTTGTTAACATGAGAGGTAGTTAATGTAGACCACCATGCCATGGCTTGTTAATATGATAGGTAGTTAACGTGGACCACCATGCCATGACTTGTTAACATGAGTGGCAGTTAACGTGGACCACCATGCCATGGCTTGTTAACATGAGAGGTAGTTAACGTGGACCACCATGCCATGGCTTGTTAACATGAGTGGTAGTTAACGTGGACCACCATGCCATGGCTTGTTAACATGAGAGGTAGTTAATGTGGACCACCATGCCATGGCTTGTTAACATGAGAGGTAGTTAATGTGGACCACCATGCCATGGCTTGTTAACATGAGAGGTAGTTAACGTGGACCACCATGCCATGGCTTGTTAACATGAGAGGTAGTTAACGTGGACCACCATGCCATGAATTGTTAACATGAGTGGTAGTTAACGTGGACCACCATGCCATGGCTTGTTAACATGAGAGGTAGTTAACGTGGACCACCATGCCATGAACTGTTAACATGAGAGGTAGTTAACGTGGACCACCATGCCATTACTTGTTAACATAAGAGGTAGTTAACGTGGACCACCATGCCATGAATTGTTGACATGAGTGGTAGTTAACGTGGACCACCATGCCATTACTTGTTAACATAAGAGGTAGTTAACGTGGACCACCATGCCATGAATTGTTAACATGAGAGGTAGTTAACGTGGACCACCATGCCATGACTTGTTAACATGAGGTAGTTAACATGGACCACCATGTCATGGCTTGTTAACATGAGTGGTAGTTAACGTGGACCACCATGCCATGACTTGTTAACATGAGAGGTAGTTAACGTGGACCACCATGCCATGACTTGTTAACATGAGTGGTAGTTAACATGGACCACCATGCCATGGCTTGTTAACATGAGAGGAAGTTAACATGGACCACCATGCCATGGCTTGTTAACATGAGTGGTAGTTAACGTGGACCACAATGCCATGACTTGTTAACATGAGAGGTAGTTAACGTGGACCACCATGCCATGGCTTGTTAACATGAGAGGTAGTTAACGTGGACCACCATGTCATGGCTTGTTAACATGAGTGGTAGTTAACGTGGACCACCATGCCATGACTTGTTAACATGAGAGGTAGTTAACGTGGACCACCATGCCATGGCTTGTTAACATGAGAGGTAGTTAACGTGGACCACCATGCCATGAATTGTTAACATGAGAGGTAGTTAACATGGACCACCATGCCATGACTTGTTAACATGAGAGGTAGTTAACGTGGACCACCATGCCATGACTTGTTAACATGAGAGGTAGTTAACGTGGACCACCATGCCATGGCTTGTTAACATGAGTGGTAGTTAACGTGGACCACCATGCCATGACTTGTTAACATGAGAGGTAGTTAACGTGGACCACCATGCCATGGCTTGTTAACATGAGAGGTAGTTAACGTGGACCACCATGTCATGGCTTGTTAACATGAGTGGTAGTTAATGTGGACCACCATGCCATGGCTTGTTAACATGAGAGGTAGTTAACGTGGACCACCATGCCATGGCTTGTTAACATGAGAGGTAGTTAACGTGGACCACCATGCCATGACTTGTTAACATGAGAGGTAGTTAATGTGGACCACCATGCCATGACTTGTTAACATGAGTGGTAGTTAATGTGGACCACCATGCCACGACATGTTTGCATCCGTAACGGTTAGACAGTGCATCTGTTAAGTTTGTGTATGAATCATAGCTTTTTGATGCAGCTGAGAATTTAATATAAGTGCCGAAATCAATGGACAGGGCCAAAAAAGGTATACATATGTAGGGAATCACCATGTGTAGGTACATTCATATGTATGTAAGTATGTACACATGCCTGCATTGTATCTATGTATACATGCATGCACACGCACAACAATTTTTTAATTATCTAAAATACCTAGTATTTACACAATACAAGTTTCACAGATTCATGGTGTAATCCATATTTTTGTTATAAATTTAAGTAAAACATAAAAAGAAATAAGTTGAGATACAGGAATGCTGGAGCTCTGCTAGCATCTGTGGTGCTTTTAAGTACACGCAAATAAACATATATATAATATATATATATAACTATATATATTTACATACATATCTAAATCAAACTAAAGTGTCCATTAAGTATGAATACATTTTGCTCATGCATTTTTCATACAACGTTTAAGTACATACACAGTATAGATGCTTACTTCAAAGTTGTATGAAATATATGTGTGCATGTTTGTGTGTGTGTGCATGTTTGTGTGTGTGTGTGTGTGTGTGTGTGTGTGTGTGTGTGTGTGTGTGTGTGTGTGTGTGTGTGTGTGTGTGTGTGTGTGTGTGTGTGTGTGTGTGTGTGTGTGTGTGTGTGTGTGTGTGTGCGTGTATGCACCCATGTGTTTATAGTGGGGTATGGTTGCCCAGTGGACAGTTGCCCAGTGGTCAAATGAAAAAGTGGACACTTGCTCAGTGAAAAAAATTCCATAAATGTAATAAATAAATTTGACATTAATATTATTTTATGTATTATTGATATTCCTTCATTTAGGATTAAATTCTTTGTTAGATAATTGACATAGAACAGTTTGCCCCAGCTTTTAATTTAATTGTATGTGGCTTCTGAAGCCAGTCACAATGCAATTGGGGTTACCCTGGATAGGACATTGCAATCAAAATGCACATCACATGGCTGCAGCAGATCTCTGAGCTACTCCAAGTTGGCATGAGCTGCTTAAAAGCAATTAAAATAAATAGCTGTGTCTTCCATGGTCAATCATTAGACTTGCATGAACACAAGAACATGAACTATGACCTGTATGACATTGGTATGAAATTATGAATGTGTGCATATTTGTTATATAAATAAAGTGTTGTATCATGAAGTTCTTGTTATATATGTTGTTTTGTTATAATATAATACTTTTATAAAAACAATTATACTGTTATAAAAAAGGACTTATTTAT
This sequence comes from Escarpia spicata, assembly GCA_963995525.1. Lineage (NCBI taxonomy): Eukaryota > Metazoa > Annelida > Polychaeta > Sabellida > Siboglinidae > Escarpia > Escarpia spicata. The sequence goes on from OZ023212.1 coordinate 31,633,295, forward strand.
TACATTTATGGAATTTTTTGTCACGGAGCAAGTGTCCACTTTTTCATTTGACCACTGGGCAAGTGTCCACTGGGCAACTGACCGTTGAGCAACTGTCCACTGGGCAACTGTCCTACACTCGTTTATAGTCACTTCATAGCATTGCATAATTAAGATATTCCAATATAGAAAAGAAACCAGTCAAGTTGACGCAACACGTTTATGCACAATACAAAGTAAGCAAAAAATCACAATCTTTTTGGTATCAGTAACTGTTGGTTACACAATTTACAGAGTAAGAAAACAAACCACCATATACAAAAAAAGCGAAATGTCCAACTAAATTATCACATTTCTGCTTTGTATGTAGTCATCAATGTTCACTGTTAACATGGGGAAGGAAAGAAGAGCCACCCTTGGCTGTATGTGTGAGATCAAAGATATACCACAACTGCTCTAAACACACTGACAGAGACAATCAGGCGCTGTTGACATAGTGCATCACTTCAAGAAGGCCTGATCCATGCAGAGAGTCAGTCTAAGTCCTCTGATGACATCACTTAGCACATCACTGCCCCATTTGCTGGGTGGAATCCAGATGTGGAGACCTATTTTGAAAGCATCTTAAACAGATGGCTCTAGGTCAACTGGTCTGACACAAGGGAAAGCATTTGCAGCCTGCTCTTGATGGAGAACATATGTAAAAGTCACTGTGCTAAGATTGATATTTTGGTTAGGTAGCATTGTTGTTAAAATTAAGCAAGGGCGATAGTCGGGCGGCGTAACCTAAATAAATAAAGCAGCCTAACATAACGTAATTGATTGTATTTAAATTAGGTCACTACCGGTGATGTTAGCGTTCGTATTAGGATAAATAGTCGGCTGTGTAATTGAAATTTGTAACTTAAAGTGTGCTGTAGTACACAGGAAACAGTCTTTATAAAGACTAAGTTAGTTAAGTTATTAAATAAATTCTGATCGGGATATGGCGCCTTGCAAGCGGAAAGTCAAGGCAAAGCGACACTTGGTGTGCGATCACTGCTACAGCTGGGTAGATTTTGCATCGTCCGGGTGTGGAAAGTCATGGGCAGAAACCATGGAGGAAGGATTCACCTTTCAGTGCATTGGTTGTTGGAAGGTGGAGTGTTTGCAGAAGGAGATAGTTAGGTTGACAGATATTGTGAAGGGAATGGAGATGGGAATTAGCAAGGAGGCAGGTCGAATGGAGAGAGACGACAGGGAGAGAGGTGAGGATACTGCAAGACTGAAGGAGAATAGCAGTGGCAAGAAAACTGAGGAAAGGAGATTGAGAGGAGAGAAGGTGATTGGAGGGGAAGAAATTGGAAAATCGACAACAGAAAACGTGACAAGCGTGAAGGTGACAGGGAAGAAAGTGACTGTAGAGAAGGAGGGAGGGAAGATGGAACGGGAGAGGAGAGAGGAAAATGAGACGGGACGAAAGAAGAAGGGAAGTGAGAGCAAATGTGATAGAAGAGAAGTCGATAAAAGGGACGCTGACAGGAGGAAAGGTGACAAGAGAAAAAGCAACAGGAAAGAATGGATCGGAAGAGAATGTGACAGGAGAGAAGACGGCAGGGGGGAAAGACAATAAACAGACAGATGCAAACCGAAGAAGGAGCTATTCTAAGGCAGTGGTTGAGGGGGCAATGAGGAAAGAAAGGGTGTTTATGGGTGACTCCATTATGAGAAAGACGGACAAGACACTGAGCGAGGGGAAGGACATCGTTGTTTGTTTACCGGGGGCTAGGATTGAACATGTAACTGACAGGGTAGAGAAGGTATTGGGACATGGCAAGGGGGGGTCTATACTGGTACACGTAGGAACAAATAATGCAGACAGGGAGGGAACAACTGCGATAGTACAGAAGTATAGACAGTTAGTGAGGAAGCTAAAGAAGACGAGAGTCGAACAGGTTATTTTGTCAGGAATTTTGCCAGTAATGGGAGGAAGGGGGGCAACGTATAGAAACTGCAAGAGGATGGCGATCAATGCACTAGCTGAGCAGATGTGTGAAGAAGAGGGGGTGGGATTCACAGATTTATGGGGATACTTTGTTGGGAGGGAAGATATGTACATGAGAGATGGCCTCCATCTTAGTGGAAAGGGGGCAGCAGTTTTCTCAGAGAATCTGCTGCAATCTGTTGACAGTGGGACAGGTTGCATCTATTTAAACTAGATTCGCAGGGGGGACTCACAGAAAAGCCTGAAAATGGAGGCATAGATAAAGACAGCACAAATAAATCAACAAATAACAGTCTGGAAAACTCTTCTGAAGCTGGATATAAATGTGTTTGTTTAAATACAAGGAGTATAGTAAACAAAAGAAATGAACTAAACATTATGGTAGAAGATATTGACCCTCATATAATAGGTATAACCGAATCCTGGACCACCACCGATATATCAGATGCTGAATTGGGACTGACAGGATATGTAATGTTTAGAAAAGATAGAATAGGAAGAAAGGGAGGTGGAGTTATTTTATATATTAAAGAATCTATTCAGGCTTACGAAATAAAATTAGAAAGAGAAGCAGATTGCGAAGAAGCTGTTTGGTGTAACATAGTTACAGGAAACTCAACGTTAACAGTTGGGTTAGTTTATCGAAGTCCAAACATAAGCATAGAAGAGAATGAAAAAATACAAAACGCTATAAGGGAAGTAAGCAAACGGGACTGTGTTATTATGGGGGATTTTAACCACGAGCATATACAATGGAAATCTCTACAGAGTATGGGGAGAGAGGACCACAAGTTTTTAGTTTTAGTTCAAGATACATTCCTTTCTCAACATGTGCTAGAACCAACCAGGGGTGAGAATGTGTTAGACATAGTTTTGTCCTCACAGAATGAATTAGTTGACAATGTCAAGATATGTGAGCCACTGGGGAGTAGCGATCACAACCAGATACATTTTACCATCAAAGTAAAATCAGAAAGGAATAGCAAAAAGCAGTATAGGAGAAATTTCCACAAAGGAAGGTATAAGGACATGAGGAAATATTTAGCAAAGATAGACTGGAATAAGACACTGAAAAATAAGACGGCAACAGAATGCTGGAATATATTAGAGTGAAATTAAGTGCATAATCGATAAATTTGTACCCTTCAAAAAACAAGGAAAACGGTCCAAAAAGAAACACTTATCGAAAGAAGCCATTAGAAAAATTAAGTATAAACAAATGATGTGGAAGTCATATAGATGTACTGGAAATGATGAAGACTACAACAATTATAAAGAAGCACTTAACCAAGCTACAGCTGAAATTAGAAATTCAAAGAGAAGCTATGAACAACAATTAGCTAGTAATATAAAACATGACAGCAAGAGTTTTTATGCGTATGTTCGAAGCAAACAGAAAGTTCAAGATAAGGTCGGTCCTCTAGAAGATAGTGCTGGAAATATGATATCAGAGGGATTCATAATGGCAGAAGACCTGAATGAGTACTTTAGTTCAGTGTTTACCAGGGAAGATATTAGTTCACTGCCAATACCAGAGGCTAAGTTCAAGGGGGCAGATTCAGACTATTTAGGACAATTAATTGTAACCCCGGAAATGGTAGCTAAGAAAATAAGGGCTATGAAGGAAAATAAATCACCTGGAGTGGATGGTATTCCACCCAAACTACTATTGGAAATTGTAGAACAAATTAGCATACCACTTGCAACAGTTTTCAACTTGTCATTAGAAGAGGGAGTGGTTCCTTTAGAATGGAAAGAAGCAAACATTATACCGTTATTCAAAAAAGGTTCGAGAAACAAGTCAGAGAACTATAGACCAGTGAGTTTAACATCAGTGATTTGTAAATTATTAGAAAGACTAATTAAAGATCACATGGTGGATTTTCTTGTTAAACAAAACTTGATAAACCCATCTCAACATGGTTTTTTTAAAGCGAGGTCATGCTTAACAAATATGTTATGTTTTTTGGAAGACATCACTAAGTGGGTAGATGAGGGAACACCAGTAGATATCGTCTACTTAGATTTTCAAAAAGCTTTTGACAAAGTACCACATCAAAGATTACTGCTTAAACTAAAGGCCCATGGCATAGGAAATGGTATAATAAACTGGATAGAACAATGGCTGATTGACAGAAGACAACGTGTAGTAGTTGATGGGGAGGCTTCAAACTGGAAATCGGTATTGAGTGGGGTACCACAGGGATCAGTATTAGGTCCTATATTATTCTTAATATACATCAACGATTTGGATGATGAAATAACAAGCAAGGTGTTGAAATTTGCAGATGATACAAAAGTTTTTAGAAGGATTAAAAGTGATGGAGATAGACAGCATTTACAAGATGATCTTGACAGGTTGATGAAATGGTCTGAAAAATGGCAAATGATGTTCAATTTTGGGAAATGTAAATGCCTCCACATAGGACATGGGAACGAAGAGGTAGAATATACAATGGGGGGTACTGTACTAAGTACTACTGTAAAAGAAAAGGACTTAGGGTTAACCGTTAGTGCTGATATGAAGATTTCAGAGCAGTGCGGAATTGCAGCTTCAAAGGGAAATCAAATCCTTGGATTAATTAGGCGAAACATAACGTATAAGGAAAAAGAGCTAATAATACCGCTGTACAAAACAATAGTTAGGCCTCATTTAGAATATTGTATTCAAGCGTGGAGGCCATATCGCAGGAAGGACATAGATATGCTAGAAAGAGAGCAGAGGAGAGCAACTAAAATGATACAAAATCTGAGGGATCTTAGTTATGAAATACGCCTAAAAAAATGCGGTTTAACAACACTAGAGACCAGGAGATTGAGAGGAGATCAGATAGAAGTGTTTAAAATATTGAAGGGTTATGAAAATATTGATAGAAATATGTTTTTCTCAGTTAAGAAAGATAGAAGGACTAGAGGACATGATCTTGCATTAGCAAAGGAGCAGAGTAGATTGGATATAAGAAAGTTTTCATTTTCACAAAGGACTGTAAATGAATGGAACAGATTACCTGCTGATTGTGTGGGTGCTAGTAGCGTGAATATGTTTAAAAATAAAATCGACACATACCTCAGACGGGCGGGATACACATAGATAAAAAGGTCGGACTCTCGAAAAGCCAAGGGCTTCCTTGTCCACCTGCTACCTAGAGTTAATTCTCTGGGTGGCAATCTTGTTAAATCTTGTTAAATCTTGTGTCTTTGTCAGTATCATTACAGAAGGAAGATATTTATCTTTTCATGTAATACATAGAAATATCCATTTCATATTGTGACAAATCAATAATTATGCATGTTACAAAACATCAGTGCCAACATGTTTGATGTCGGAGTTATCAGGCTAGAACCACAATCACTTATAGTACTTATTAATGATTTAATTTTTAAGAGAATAATTAATGCATGTGCTTTTATAATTATGTGACTTTTTTTAGATCTGAAAATATAAATGTATGTCCAGTGTCAACACATCTGAGAGATACACTAGGTTGTACATTGTTTATTTTAAATCCATTGAAATCAAAAAGTAACAGAGCAAAAGTAAAAATGTCACAAGAAAAAGTAACAAACCAAAAAGTAACAGAAACAAAGTAACACATTTTACATCAGGAAATAAAGTCATATCAATAAAATTACATATTATGTTAGGAAATGAATCATAGTGTATTTACTTATTTTTAACATCCTAAACACTGTCATTCATCCTCAGCACTTTTCTGTTTTTCACCAGGTTCTCAATATCTTTAAAAATTGTATTATTATGATGACATTCTTTCTCAGTTCTTGGCAGTCGGCTGCCATTCATTAGGGTTCATTTACGTTAACATTCTGATCAGTTAAAATATGCATATTTTAGATGTGGCTAACAAAATACAATATTGTAATAAAATATACCTTTCATGCATTATAACAGTAGTTTTATAATCTCTGAAACTGTACAATCAAAATAATAATTAGCTTTTTGCCTGTTACTCTTTTCTGTCACTTTCTTTCCTACGCCCGCAAGCACCATCTTGTGGCTGTGCTGACATTAACCTCATGATGTGATCAAAGTGCTAGTGTGTTTTTAAAACTGGACAATGATATGAATACTGCGATACTAACATAGGCACGGGAAGAGGGGGCAGCTGCCCCCTAGAATTTCGGTGGGGTGGCAGACATATGGTTCTGCCCCCAGTAAAGGTGAGCCTGATGGTTTGGTTTTGCTGAGCATCAAGGGCGGGTGCAGATCAAGGTTTTCTGAGAGGATTAAGGTGTTTTTTGTTTGTGTCCGTGAAAAAGGGAGACATATGGTTCTGTCCCCCAGTAAGCAGCCCGTCTTCCAATGTCATCAGTTCAGCTGAGACAGTGGAGAGAAGCTGAATCATAGCAGCAAACACACTCTTCTGTCATGATCTGACAGCAGAGTGGTACTAGTCAGAAGGTCCGGTTGTTAGACTGCCAATATGAATTTAATTCCTGCACCACTGGGTACTAATACAGGATGCAGTTCACTTGTTTAAACAAGCAACGGAACACATGTAGGAAGTGGCAATACTGCAGAAACATTGTTACATTTGACTGGCACAATTGTCTACAGCCGTAACACCACCCAGACTTATATCAACTGCAGCGTTGACGAGAGAAAACCTTCAGTGTCTCTTCTTCAAAACCCAGCTGGGATGACCGAGTATTGTCTCAAATGAATATCACCCACAACCCAGAATAAAGAGATGTTGACATGCCTTACAAAAGCAGAGAACTTGATAGTTTCTGCAGTCACTGGTTGGTCATGATGGTACCGGTGATAAGACCTCCTGGTCATAAGCCCTATTTAAGTGGTCAAAAGTACTCCTGGAGGGTTTTTGACCCAGACCCATCAAGACATGACTTATTCTATAATAATAATGGAATGACTTCTTTTGTGCCAGTGTCCTCGGAAAATCCGATCTCAGTGGCACAATAAATCCAAAGGATTAAGTGTTCTCATTGTCATGTACAGAGCAAAAGATGGATGGAAATGCTAAGAAGTTAAGGAGGATATGCAGTTTTAAAAGATAGGTTTTTAGATGACGGCAAAATTAAATTATATTTCTTACGTGCTGAGGTCAAGTTGAGAGTAGGATATAATCCTTCATGGACAAAATCCCTGATGAAATAATAAGACATCTTACCATTTTAAAGATGGAATTATACACAAATAGCTACATCATTATTATTTTCATATTCAATATACACGCCTGTATGTGAAATTCCAATGATGGATTTATAAACGTGCTTCCGAAGAACTCGCCAGATAGCAGCATCAGCATCACGGTCCTTTGTAGCATTTGTGACTTTGTCAGGTTCTGTAGATTTTGCAGAAGCTCTTTTGGACAATTAATTGACTTTTAGACTAGTTAATCAGGCAAATAATATGGCAGCTGCTAGTGATTATGGTTCCTGGAGGCTGCCTGAGCTCAAGGAAGAGCTTGGCAAATGGAATGCGAAGAAAAGTGGAAAAAAGGCCAACCTGGTGAAATAAAATTTTAAGTATTAAAATGTTTTTATAAATAACATACTTACCTGTCCATGTCCATAATTGGGTTATGCATGCACATAATTTGAGAGGTCTGCAATGTAGTTATTTAGCATCCTAAATAAGAGTTCCTCCAAGATTTGAGATGACCTCCACTACCACTAGAGACCCCTATCCCAGTCCACAATGCATTGCTACATGACATGTGCAGTGCTTCCAATTATTTGTGCAATCTAACGCACAAAGCACTTGTAAGCGGGGAAGGTGGGAAGGAGCTTTGATGGACATGGACAGGTAAGTATGTTATTTACAAAAACGTATTTTAATACTTAAAATTAGATTTTGTTACATAACAATGACTTAGCCTGTCCATGTCCATAATTGGGTAGAATTAAGTACTAGATCGGTGGGTAGTGTGCTTATGTAAATTCCATTCAGGAATATGCCATTCTTGTTAACATCTTTTATGTTGCAAATGACTTGCCACAGAAAATTATTCCTAAATTATAATAATCTCTAGATAGCGTGTTTGTCAATGGCAACTATTACCGAAAGTAGTTGGAAACTGGTGGAAAAGTTAATGCTGTTACCAGGGATGCCCTGTAATGTGTCAGCATGTGTGCCTATGTTATTACAGAGCACAACACATGAAATCACTTCATTTCACTTTCCCTGTAAGGATCGTTGGGGCACCACTGACGACTTTTTAACCAGCTCTCTCCACGTTTCCCTGTTCTCCACAGCCCACTGGCCCTGGGAGTTAGCGAACTCAAGTCTTATCCACTCTTTGATGTTGTCTTCCCACTTCTTTTTCTGTCTATTTCTTCTTCTCCCCCACCTCACGGTACCTTGCAAGATGATTGTGAGACGTGGCCGACCACTTCAGTTTGCACTCATCAGTCACCCGAGCAAAGTCACGATGAAGATCCTACTCAACAGACTCAAACCCCAGGTGGAAAAGAACATCGCAGAAGAACTGGCGGGTTTTCAAACAGGACGGAGCACCAGTGAACAGATCTTCAAGGTTAGAATCCTTTATGAGAAACATCTTCATCACCAGCAAAGCCTGTACCATGTCTTCATAGACTTTAAGAAAGGGTATGGCATGAGGAAGTACAACATTGGCTCCAATCTTACCCGAACCATTGAACACCTATATGACAAGGCCACCAGTACAGTCATCTTCAATGGCAGCACAGGAGACTGGTTTCAAACAACAGTGGCAGTTCAACAAGGATGCCTACTATTACCCACCCTCTTCAACATCTTTCTGGAAAGGATCATGAATGATGCCTTGGAAAACCATCAAGGCACTATCAGCATTGGAGGCAGGACAACGTGATGGATCACTCCAGACATCCATAAACTGGTGAAGAGACGAGACCGGATCTACAAGATGATGATGAAGCAGGGCTCTGAAGAACTAAGGAAGGAGTCTAGGTGCCTACGCAGCCTGATCCAGCGCAAGATACGTCGGTCCTACTGGGACTACATCAATGATGCAAGTCAGCAGAAGGCTCCCACTCTCTGAAGCATTTTTGGACCTTCATCAACCACCAATAGAGGTCTTCCAAGGTTAGCATCTCCGCCTTGAAGGTCAGTGGACAGCTCATAACAGATGCTATGGCCCAAGTGCAAGCTCTGAATAACCAGTTCCAGGCCGTCTTCGGTGAGGGGAAGGAGTACACTGAAGAATTCCAAGCCAGGTGCCGGATGAGATATGTTGAACATTCATCCACGCTGACTGACCTTATCATCTCAGAGGAGGGCATTCACAAGATTCTCACCAAACTTGATCCCTACAAGGCTTGCGGCCCAGATCACATCAGTCCACGGGCACTCAGAGAACTTGCAACTGGAGCGGCCCCGATCTTGACTACTATCTTCCAGTTCTCAATCAACACAAGCGAAGTCACAATGGACTGGAGAGACGCCAACACAACGCCCATTTTTAAGAAAGGAGAGCACTATGATCCAGCAAACTACCGCACTGTATCCATCACAAGCGTTCCATGCAAGATCCTGGAGCATGTCGTCACCAGCGTTTTGATGAATCACCTCGAAAGCAATGGAATCCTCAGGCCAGAACACGGCTTCCGCAAATTAAGATCCTGCGAAACCCAACTATTGGACTTCACTCAAGAACTCAGCGAGAACATGGAACAAGGCCACCAAGCTGACATCATAATAATGGACTTTGCGAAAGTCTTCAACCGGGTTAACCACAGTCTCCTCCTACATAAGCTACACCACTATGGAGTCCAAGGCAAAGTCAACCAGTGGCTCGGGGCGTTCCTCAGGAATCGGCGGCAAGCAGTAGTGGTCAACGATGCTACCTCAGGCTACGTCAGTGTGCGCTCAGGTGTACCACAAGGGGCAGTTGTCGGCCCAGCACTATTCCTGGCCTACATCAACGACCTCCCAGAGCAACTCACCTCGCAGACACACCTGCTTGCTGATGACACTGCTGTCTATCGCCCTTCCTCCACTGACCACGACCAACACCAGCTACAATTTGACATCCAACGACTGGAAAGCTGGGAACAACAATGGGACATGGCTTACCACCCAAAAAAATGTACGACTCTCCCAGTCACCCGCAAGAGGACCACTGCAGAGTGCCAATACCTACTCCATGGTCGTACCTTGGCAACTGTCACCTCTGCCAAGTATCTTGGTGTTACCTTCACCTGAGACTTCAGCTGGGACCAGCACATTGACAACATTTGTGCTAACGCCAATAAAATCCTAGGCTTCTTACGTCGCAACATCAAGATCAGCGCCACCCAGCTGTAGGAGACTGCATATAGGTCGAGATTTACAAAACTATGTGGATTTCGATCCAAGACCACAACACATGGTTGGCATGGAATCATAGGGAGCACGGCTAGTGTAGTGGTTAGCACATCCACCTGGCTTGCCAGTGCTCTAAGTTCGAAACCCGGACTGGGCAGGCATGATATTTGTTGTAAAAACCTGGCTCTCAACATTGGGGACTGTGTATCCCTCGTGACTCGGAGATCACGTTAATGTCGGTCTCGTCTCAATTTGGGACGTAAAAGAACCATTGAGGACGACAAGCACCCTGGCAGTGACCACCCTTTGTGCCAGCATATAAAAGGTCGGTTTGGCGATGTTCTGAAAAAAGCTGACTAGTTGAATGAGACCTCATAAGACCTATACATTGTAACCACAATACAGACTAGTCAGTTAATAGAATGCTGCCGAGTGCTGGAAACAACTAGAACTAGAACTATGCATCCTTCTTTTCTAGCAGCTGCGTCAACAATCAGGCAACATATGGGTCATCATCAGGTTCACTTCCACTGCTAATCGTACGAGCTATCCGACCAGCCAACATTTATGGCATTGCAAATCACCATGATTACTTAAAAGATCACCCAGAAAATATTTATATGTAAGCTGAAGGAGTGAGAAACATTACCAAGGATTATATTTGAGAGACTGAGGAGAATACCCGAGGACAGTGCAAGGATAAGAGGTGGATGAAGGAATGCTGCATGCGTCTCACATCTTCCAATTTTGGGAGAATTTGTAAATGTACTCACTAATAAGACGGATAAATGTGGGTTGACAAAATCCTACATAATCTGAAAAAGTGAATGCAGCACCTCCGAGACACGGTTGTAAATATGAGCATGTGGCTGCAGAAAAGTATAACAAACTAAAATCTGTGAGAACAAATCCCTGCGGTGTGTTTGTTTCTGTTGTGCATGTGATCAAATTTGTGACCAAATTGTTGATGACGATACTGTATTAGAGGATAAATGTCCCTATGTATGTTGTGACAGAGATCTCGCAGTCAATAGTGCCCTATTTGAATATGCAGAGTGGAATGTGTCTGGATCACAATCATGATTATTATTTCCAGGTTCAGGGCCAGTTATTCTGTACTAATCGTCAGAAATGTCACTTTGTTGTATACACCTTTAAGGAAATCAATGTGACTGTCATCGAAAGAGATGACAAATTCATCCAAGCAATGGTTCAAAAACTCGCTGTGTTTTTTGAAGAGTATTTCAAACAAACTGTTTTGGATGAAATGCACTGCAAAAACACTGAGAAGTACAACTTTGACTGACGTACCTCGTTGTGACTACTTTGCAACTATAATTGTATCCCTGCACAGATGTACTTGGGGGATACTATGGTTTTGTTGTCACAATGCCGCTGCGTCCTCAGTCTATCTGTTTCAAATGTTGACAGATTTCTGTTAAATTTGTTGTGAACATTCACCCTAAGGAGGAGTCGGCTGCCCCTATAGATAAGTGAGAACTGATGATTCTGTAGAAATTATGTGATATGTTATTGTCATGTTATTTTGGTATAAATCTAAGCTTCAAACATAAATAACATTACAAGGGGAGGGAGGTCGGGGTCTGGTAAAGGAGGGAAAAATAAATGTGATTTATTTTAAGATGTATCCCTGGTCCATGGATTCATCACTATTATAAGTGGGCTATTCATGTCTATCAATAAAACAGTTAAACAAATCTTCTGATATATCATATAATTCAGATGTAATAACTATAAAACCCTTATATTTTCCATGCCTTTTAAATTGTGAATTTTTACAATTTTAAAAATAACTACAAAATGTAAAGGACTGTAACCAAATTCTCGAATAATTAATTACTATATGCTGAATATCTGCAAGATTAAATGGCATCAGAATTCATAAACACACTTAATTTTGTGATATACCTTGGTAGTGTTCATGTAGAGAACACAGATTTATTTAATTACTGTACTAGTAATCGATTTCAACTGTATTATACGATTCTTACAATTAACATTCATGAATGGTTACATAATTTCAATGCACAGTTTCGCTTTGAATTCTTTCAATAGCATTTATGCAGTTTAGCAATTTTACATTGGTAACCTCCAACTATTGATACATGGCAATGCTGACATTAAGCATCTGGTGGGATAATACCACACTAAAAATTGCACAACATAAAGCATACAAAATAATGTCGGAAGAGAGAAGTGTTTCAGACGCACTTAAAGGCAAACCACGAATTGTGTAAGTTTTAGCAAGTCCTATGACCCTTGCAACGTGCACTCTTATTGAAGCGATCTTTCTGTCCTTTAAATACAGTTCTCCCACTCATCGTTTTTCTTTGAGAAGAAAGTAGGTATGTTGACAAGTACATTGGAAGGCACAAATATATCTTGCACATGAAACCCTTGACAGACATTATACTGTCCCCTGGGTCACACATCTGTGGCAATGATGACCTTTTGACGATCTGGCGGTCATTAGTCCCCTATAAGAATCTGACATGTAAGTACCGGTACATAGACCACCTGGAGATACACCGACCAAACCTTTCACAGTATTTCTGTTCTTATAGGTGCTGAAGGTTGACTGTTTTGCAGTGGGATTGGGCTTATTGACTGGACACTCTGTTCCATCTATGATCACTCTGGTTGTCTTGAAATCTTCCTTCAATCCAGATGGTTCATAGAACTTGACAAGATCTCATGAAACCCAAAGTGGGCATTCTCTCCATTGAAGCGACATGAATGTTATCCAAGTACAAAATATTGTAGATATGTACCTCTGATATATCAAAGAGTATGTCCAAGAGTACATAATACCCACATGAACTTTTGGTAATTCTCAAGATCAGTAAAATAATGAAATCCAGCAGGATCATTCTTGAATTTATCTGCGGAGAACGTGACCAAGCGAGCATTTGTAGCAGCATCTGTGGTGCTGACAGGGGATGATGTAGGTCTGTGTCGTGGCAGCCTCCTCATCACGACTAGCAACATTGTCCTGGGCATCAACCTGCTCTCCAACATCTGAGACAACAGGACAGGTAATGTTGGTTCAGGAGATAGCTGTGTTGGATGGGAATGTCGTGGTACGTGGAGCTGGTTTCTGTCGAGCATCTTTCCGTGCAGCTCTCTCTCATGATAACAAAGATGGTGCACTGGACCACGGAAAGATGCTGGGTACCGCGTCTCTCTTCAGGCATCTCACAAGAGGCTTTCCCCCTATAAAATAAACATATGCTTGAGATGTTACACAAATAAAATAAAAACTTTACATACCTAGCAGATATTATTATTGTACGTAACGCGATTATTGGCGCCTTCGTGTTTTCGCGGTAACAGTGTCGCCATTTTTTTAATGTAAGTATTTCACTCAAAGCAAGTTTTCAAATAATTTGCTTGTATAAATGTGATGAAATATATCGTAGATTTAAAAAGTAAATATCTCATGGAGCAATTTGTATAATTTGTTTAACAATGTTTCCTATTGTCTACGGCAAAAATAGAGACCACCAGTAATAGGCAGTATACTGACTCACTGAGTGGTGTATTCCCCAGGATGCATTAAGCTTACCACAAATATACTACATGGGCTCAATATATAACTCTTATAAATGTTTACAAGTACCATTTGTTACATCAGCTGTACATACCATAACTCGTCTCTTGAATGAAGTCTGACTGGACGAAGTGAGTCACAGACGACACTTGTCCCTGACAGCTTCCGCATCCTTCCACATTCAACATCCCGCTTGATAGCGACAACCCACAGCTATCTGCTAGCCGAACTTGGGAAAACAAACCCGCCACGATGTGAACACTGGGGAACACAACATTGTGTTTGTGCCATGTTTTTTAGCTTTAACTTGAACAGGTGAGTGAACGACGTGCAATAACAAAATTTGCATTGTTGGGCTGTGACGATAGTGCTGCCATCTCGCGAACCAAACCAAACACTCCACACTGACGAGACTCCCATTATAAATGTGATTGAATAATTTAAAAGAAATTAATTGCAGGAAAAATTAATGAGGAGTTATGTAATTACAAATGGAATAACACATTGTGTTCTTACATTATGAGTGCAGTAGTGCAGGATAAATGCCACAGTTGTATAATCTGGCACTATTACTTGAGTACGGTAAACACACCATGTGCTATTCCCTTTATGTAACAGCAGCGTTTTTTTACTTTTGAATTTATATTTACGGTTTTTATCTTTGTAACCGTTACGTATACTTTCTACATTTGTATCAGGTTATGTAAACTGTTGGTTGTATCAAGTTATGTAAACTGTTCACGGATCAGCTGTCACTAGCAATATGTCTGGGATGATGTTGAATGATGGACCTAATGCACTGAGGTATCAAACTTAGGCAAAAGTCAAGTTATAATGCCGAAATCGAGGTGAGTCCGGATTTGACACAAGTGCCTATAAATGTTCATAGAAATGGTTACAGGCCTCGTGGGGTGGCTTTTAACAAACTATAGTATAGGGTCTATAAGTGTGTCATGATACATGACGAGATTCCGCGTGAGTGGAGCCGACTGGCGACAGGAAGTAACTCAGTGCATGCTTTGGGAATAGGATGTTTTTTGTTTTGGGGTGTAATCACATGAATGACATAAAGAGTGATAATAGTTCTGGTTACTGACTAACAAAATTAAACTAAAGCAATGGGGGGAAGCTTTTACGGTAATCATTTTTGCAATGATTATAGCTACATACCCATAATACAGCTTTACGTAAGGCTGATAAAACGCACGTTTACTGTGAACATAATTATCTACAACAGTTTCCTCACCGCATTAACTGCCTATGAAAACAGAACAGTGTTAACGAGATCTGTTGTATATATATGTCACATGGCTGTTGTGTATCCCCGAATGAAGCACAAACTGCCTTACATCAAGTTACAATGTAAACACATTGCCCGAGCAATATTACAGGTATCCAGTTATAGCCAACGCTAAACTCGATTACTGTAACATTTTACTTACAAAACTTCTCCCACCTGTTCGATTTCTTTCCATCAGTTTCGAAACAGTCTTCTGCGTCATTTCTATGATTATGCCCGAAATTAAAATATATCCTATTCCCTATGCAGGCGACAGCGCAGTGGATGTCGCCAGCTAACTCCAAAATGAAAACGAGGCGCGAGACTTACAGGCCCTATTACAGATTCTTTGTGGAGTCATAGATGTCAGACGGCCCAAACCATGGACTTATTTTTATATAATTACTGCCAAGAATATTGCATTATCCTCCAGACATTATGCATTATCCTCCAGACATCGTGCATTATCCTCCAGACATCGTGCATTATCCTCCAAACATTGTGCATTATCCTCCAGGCATTGTGCATTATCCTCCAGACATTGTGCATTATCCTCCAGGCATTGTGCATTATTCTCCAGACATTGTGCATTATCCTCCAGGCATTGTGCATTATCCTCCAGACACTGTGCATTATCCTCCAGACATTGTGCATTCTACGTTAAGTATACATTTGTTTAACGTCAATTGGATAATGCTGTAGTTTACTGATTATTATAACATGTGAATATATTTTGAATGATTTTAGCCAGCTTTATATTACAGACCCGTGAACTAAGCTAAGGTCAAACAAATACCACAACTGGGTCGATTAGAATATGACCAGTTTAGCCATATCTGATTAGTTGGGGATGGTCCATCACATATCCTACTGCATCATGTAACTCATCTACCTCATTCCTTCTAAGTTCTACACAGATTGGTGAATAAAATCCAACAACTACCCATGCAGCATGCAGGATAACTACATAATAATGAACCAGTAGGAAAAACTTTGAATAAACCTATCTACATAGACTGTCACCATGCAGTAGACCATACCGATCGTGACATCTGGTTAATCACAATCGACGAGAAGAGAAGAGGAGATAGCCAGCAACATTTTGTGTAAGAACCATGCACCATGCATCATGATGAGTAACCATCGACCTACAACCACACCATGGAAGCCATACCAGTCTGGCACCAGAGAAAGTTAGAGGGAGAGACACCTAGAGGTGATACACCCAGGTGTAGTCTGTGAGACCGCGGCACACAGGTGAAGACAGATGCTACTACACTGTGTGAGGTGGGTACTACACCTGTTATCTGTGAGCGGTACGGAGGGTGGAGTAGAAGTAGCTGCTCCCCCCGGCACACACTACACACACGAGGCACGCCAACACACCGACGTTCTGCACACCAAACACCAGCTCTGTCAGCAGAAATAACCAGTTACTCTAGGTTTTACGTATGTTTAACAAAAGTGTAAGTCAATGCTGTGAAACAATTTTTAACAATCAGTAAGTTAGTTTCTAATTTAATTTTAATTTCATTAATTTAACTGTTACACCAGCCCAGGAAAGAAAATATTGCAATACATGTACTAGGATTTATAGCTGAACTAAAACGTGGATATTATGTATAACTGATTGCTTTAATTGAATATGCAATTTGTTAAGTTGGGGTAATAAACTGCAATTTAACTGACTGAATTGACCTAACCATCATTTGACCTTGATCTAGCAAAAAGGTCCATAAAGCCATAAAAAAGGGTACCGAACACATGGAGTACATTCGTACAATCCGTCTTATATTTTGTTGAAACACTGGACCGAAAAAGGGTTAACAAAAATATGACAAAGTTTTTAAAGTGACAACTGAATATGGTTCCATAACATCTGATCCATGAGATGCCATGCTAATGTAATTAACATGCATAACCATTATCAACATCGTTAACAAAGCTTGACGAAAGTCACTCGCATAATTTTAATTGTGACATAGGCAAACTGCGACATACTGGATCCAACCATTAGCCATCTACTGCATGCAGTGCTGCCACCTCCTGGATAGTGACACTGGTGTAGCAACCATCAGACTACGCTGCCTGTGTCTAATTATCTATGCACAGCCAAATCGCTACAAAGTTACCAATCATAAGGAAGTGAGCTGAATGTGAGATTCCAGTAAAAAAAATGTAGGAATTATTCGTAATGTTAAATCATAAGGTTCTGAGACTTGACATCAATTATCACTTGACACTGGAAAACATAGGGCCTACTTAGTTGTGGAACAGACTATACAAATCAATTACAAATAGTCTTGTTTGGCACTAGGTGGATGAACTTCCTCCTAAGAAAACCACCGTTCATCCTAATAATATCCCACCCATCATCCTAAGAAACCCACAACATATCCCACCCATCATCCTAAGAAACCCACAACATATCCCACCCATCATCCTAAGAAACCCACAACATATCCCACCCATCATCCTAAGAAACCCACAACATATCCCACCCATCATCCTAAGAAACCCACAACATAGTCCACCTATCATCCTAAGAAACCCACAATATATCCCACCCATCATCCTAAGAAACCCACAACATAGTCCACCTATCATCCTAAGAAACCCACAACATATCCCACCCATCATCCTAAGAAACCCACAACATATCCCACCCATCATCCTAAGAAACCCACAACATATCCCACCCATCATCCTAAGAAACCCACAACATATCCCACCCATCATCCTAAGAAACCCACAACATATCCCACCCGTCCTCCTTAGAAACCCACAATATATCCCACCCATCATCCTAAGAAACCCACAACATAGTCCACCTATCATCCTAAGAAACCCACAACATATCCCACCCATCATCCTAAGAAACCCACAACATATCCCACCCATCATCCTAAGAAACCCACAACATAGTCCACCTATCATCCTAAGAAACCCACAACATATCCCACCCATCATCCTAAGAAACCCACAACATAGTCCACCTATCATCCTAAGAAACCCACAACATATCCCACCCATCATCCTAAGAAACCCACAACATAGTCCACCTATCATCCTAAGAAACCCACAACATATCCCACCCATCATCCTAAGAAACCCACAACATATCCCACCCGTCATCCTAAGAAACCCACAACATATCCCACCCATCATCCTAAGAAACCCACAACATATCCCACCCGTCCTCCTTAGAAACCCACAATATATCCCACCCATCATCCTAAGAAACCCACAACATATCCCACCCGTCCTCCTTAGAAACCCACAACATATCCCACCCATCATCCTAAGAAACCCACAACATATCCCACCCATCATCCTAAGAAACCCACAACATATTCCACCCATCATCCTAAGAAACCCACAACATATCCCACCCATCATCCTAAGAAACCCACAACATATTCCACCTATCATCCTAAGAAACCCACAAAATATCGCACCATTCATCCTAAGAAACCTACAACATGTCCCACCATTCATCCTAAGAAACCCACAACATATCCCACCAATCATCCTTAGAAACACACAATACATGTTAAGAAACCCACTAAACATCCCAAGAGATATCGAAAGAAACTTGACAGTGTTTTAAAACCCCACCAAATATCCCAAGAAATCTACCACATACAGATCCTTAAGTCGTCATACTTTCTAAATTAATTTATGTGGGACAATGTTACCTGTATAAAATAACTAGGAATTGTGGCTAGTTTGCTGATAACACAAAAGGCAAATGTCAGTATTGTATATGGGCTTTATAAGCCAAATAACAATGCATGAATACATAATGTAAATTAATATTCACAATCTTAATTAATTTTCCTTTCTACCTTTGCTTATATTCCGTAGATCTCTGCTTTGAAGCAAAGAAAAATACTCTGGAAATAAAATACTCAGAACTCTTCAAACAACAGTAATGTGATAAAACCAAACTGAGGGGGAATGTTCTACACTTTTTAAACAAAGCAAAAATCATAAAGTGATTTGAATTTCTTAACTAATTTAACTAACATTTTAGTGTGCTTAATTAAATGTAACAATTTAAAACTAATAGGTTTCTCTTGTGGTAGCGATAATATCAGTAGATGGTCTGAGGTAACTTCTACAGTCACCTGACTTTGTCTGACCTGTACTATGTGACCCAATTAAGGATGACCTCTGACCATGACCTCACCTGACATGTGCAGACCGAAGTAGATGGCGCTAGCGAGCAATGACCATCGGATGACGTCTCTGTCGAGTGAGCGAAGACTGCTCCAAAGAACCACGGCAAAACCTGTAGCATACAAACAGAATATGCACCTCACTGCACTTATAAAATTATACTGAATTTGTTCTGCTGCATCCCTGGTTTCCATGGTAACAAATAAATGATCCACCACTTTGAAAAAAATATTGGCAAATTGTAAATCTATGCCATTCTTTATTGAACAATGATATCATTATAAAACTTAAAAAATAATGTTCAATACAAATTAAATTATTACAAAACTGCTTGAAAACAAAACAGGTAATTTGTTGACAACTGTTTTACTAATTTCTGAACAAATCAATGTATTTTTAAAATACTTGGTGTTCTTAATAATTAATTTTCTAAAGTTGAATAAGCTGAATACTACACATTAAACCTCATTTACTTCCAGAGATATTAATTTTCCTAATCTAAAACCAAATAGAGAAAACAACCATAAAACTAAAATTGTAACGTATTGGCTAAAAGCTATCATATTACACAGTTATCATATAATATATATATAGTTTGTATATTATGGTAGGTACATCAGGTAAAAATTCAAATACGCTATTTTTTCAATTAAATGGTTCCACAAGATAGAGTTTGTTATGAAGTTTATGATAGTTTTTGAATTTTTGTGATATCTTTATTATTTCCGACGTAATTCCACTTTTTTTTTCAGAAAAACAAGACTTTTTGGTATTGAATTTCAGTCCATTTCTTGTGCACAAACTGGCCCCAGAAGCTTGATGTACTGCATTTGATTATATAGGAAAACAGCCATAAAATTTTGTATATTGAAGATATTTATGCAAAATAAGAAGTTATGTGACCCAAAAAATCATATTGATATGATTTGACCTTGACCTAATTAATTGACCTTCATTGTATATTTGACCTAATTACTGTGATTATTTGCATTATTTGAATGTAATTAATTAGGAAATGCCTACTAAACTATTAGAGGATTGAAGATTGTTAATATATTATATTGTTATAGCATACTATGAAATTAGTTATTTAATGACCTTATTAATTGACCTATATTTAATAATTAACCTATTTACCGTTATTAATTACATAAATCGGGTAGGAAAAGGCCTGTTATAGGTTGAACTCTGTCAGTCAGTTTATACAGTGACTGTAATATATTATGACTGCTACCTCTTAAAATCCATAATTTGTTGATGACCTAATTAGTTAACCTAATTTCTTATTTGACCTATTTACAGGGATTAATGGCATGATTGACCTACAATTAATTAGGAAATGGGCATACCAATCTTAAGAATGAAAGAAATTGTTAATAGATCAACTTGAAATGTTACCAATTATGCATGACATAATTAATTTAATATTTTCCTAATTAGTTGAACAATTTTAAATACTTAATTCAGTAACGAGGATTAACAGTATGAACAATTTGTTAATACAACAATCTGAATTCAATGTGACTTTGTAATAAAATGCACGCAGACTAATTGATGAACATTTCTGTAATTAGTATGCCACAACAGGTAAATTTAAAGGGAATTATATGGATAAACATTACAACAGAATGAATATTAAGAACATTTATTATAACAGATTCAAACATAGCGGCAACGTGAATAATTTCATGAAACACTGGATGCATATAATGCAGTGCAAATGTATTGCATAAATGTTCAGATGTCCAAGGATGCATGTCCAACATTAACAAGTCCTGCAGATGTAGAGTAGCATTTTCTGTAATTCAGGCAGCACAGCAACATGCAAAGTCCTGCACGTACAACAACAGTTGTAAGCCTACACAGTTCAGCACTGTTTGTAAAGTCATGTTGTTATAACAAGTAAAAGATAGCGGCAACATGAATAATTTCATGAAACACTGGATGCATATAATGCAGTGCAAATGTATTGCATAAATGTTCATATGTCCAAGGATGCATGTCCAACATTATCAAGTCCTGCAGATGTAGAGTAGCATGTTCTGTAATTCAGGCAGCACAGCAACATGCAAAGTCCTGCACGTACAACAATAGTTGTAAGCCTACACAGTTCAGCAATGTTTGTAAAGTCATGTAGTTATAACGAGTAAAACGTCTTGCAGGTAAAAATCATTTGTAAATCTTTGTCTAGTAATTATTGTCAACTCTTGCATAATTTTGCATTATGTCTGTAACTTTCAGTTGAACAACTGATGTATAATTCATGTTTTGCATGAGGAGCCACATCAAAATATTGTCCGCAGAGAGTGGATCATCTCAAATCAGCTTCATGCAGCATTCGTTTGAAGTTTCGGTAGCAACAGTGAATTTGTGTGAAACTTGCTATTAAGAATTCATTGCAACTTGAGGTGTGCGGTAATGTTCTTCACTTTTAAAGCAGTCTTTTTGCATGTAGTGGGACTTGCAAGCGTATCAACTGATGTGTAGAGATGTTGATACCAGCCACTTGCAGAGATGCCAGCTGTCGAGGAAGAACTGACCCATGCCAGCATCAGTTCCAGTCATTGGTGTAGGCCCACGTCTTGAATTAGGCACAGTAATAACTAAAGACATAACAAAATAAATTTGTTAATATAATATTAAAAAGTTAATTACATAATAATTAGTTATAACTTTAAGTACAAAAGTAAAAGCAATTCGTTTTATAGATTGAGATGGTTTGGGATTTAAATAACAATGCTATAGAAAGCGTCACTAACAACAGACACAGATTCAGTCAGCTTGAACACATTTTTCTTTAAACATTTAATTTTGGCATGTTAATATCAAACTAAAAACGGTAAATATTAATTATATATAGATCTTGTCACTGTTACAAGTGAACAATAACACCAATTATATGTGATGGTTGCAATGGATATGGATTTAATTAATGCTGCAAAAGCGCCTACTGATGCCAGCGTGATACGGCGTCGACTGTTGAAAATGTACGCCTAGAACGCCAAAGTTGCCCACGTCGGTGTGTTGCTCGGCAGGCACGTACGCTTATGCAACATATATCATTTTAAAGCTAATATTTAAATCTACACTAATATCGCTATTTCATTACGTAATCTTTACATTTTATTTACACATTTAGCAAGCATAGAAAACATTAAACTTCACTTACCTACACACACAAAACGCCGCGCTCAAAACGAAAAAGAAGTATCTCCATATGTAACAGAGTTATCCATTGGTCGATTGCATGCTCAAACGTCATGGTGACATCATTTGCATAGCAGCAGCGACGTATTTTCTGCGACCATGTGATCTCTGACGCAGTGCCGCGCCGATCAGTTTTGGATCTGGATCAGTTTTGGCCGCTAGAAGGCAATACGCCACCTAGCGGATTCTGATATACCTAATTATGGTGTGTTTTGGATGAGAATTTCAATTTTTTAGGTAACAGTAACTGTCCAAAAATGATCCAGAAGCATGTTTTACTACCAGAAATGTTGTGATATACACAACAGTGCAACTGAATAGTAATGAAAGTCAATAAAATTACCAAAAACACAGCATAATGCTACTATTTTAATGCAACAGATGGCGCTATCTGAGTGACTCTGCTTCCTTACTCAACAAGCTTTGGTGCGGCCTTGAGGCCATGACAAAGTTATGTGGACCTTACTGCATTATTAGATCTAATCAGATTGATAGATCGTCATGTTAGCAGGGGACGTATAACTGTCAATTATGGCTTTATGTCGGGAGTGTGATCATTATTGATGGTGTGAGTGTGTGTAGACTACAGAGTGACTGGTAGTGCCATCAGTCAGCCAACACTCTACAAAGCTATGTCTTACCTTCAAACATTGATGGCAATATATAGGCGAATGTGGTCAATGTGCTATGCACGAGAAACTATTGAAATCATACAACAAGTTTTGAAAGTTGATTGGGGTCATCACTTGGCACTCCAATTGTTGATTTTCTGTACATTGTACAATGGTGATTTTATATCCCATCTATCTATATAGTAAATTATGTTATTCAACTTATCTATATTTTACGCATTTTTAAATGTCTAAGGATTTTTTTAAACTATATCTATTAATTATTATTATTTCATGTATTTGTATCTATATAGGTTTTAAAAAAACGAAAGCATTCTATTTCCATTCAACTGAATTGTTCCATTAAACTCACTAGATGAATAGCTATTTTTTATGTTAACATTTTGATATAAACTCGATAAATTGTTAGGTTTAGTTTAAAGATGTCTACACGTTGTTTGCACACTGTGACAATCAGAGAAAGAGAGGAATCAGTCAACACGCAGGTAAGTTTGGAGGTTTCTGACCACTAATGAAGATACAATGTATAGCTTGCAAAAACTCAGAAAAAAAACCACCTACTTGACGTTAGATGAGTTATGTAGCATAGATGCAATATACGCCTATATACAACATCTCAGCTCTACAGCAGTGTGTGTCAATGTGCAGTGAGCCATGTTCTGTGTTGAGTTGTGATGACTCATTACTCACTGCATGCTGTGACATTAATGGGGCAACTATGACATGTGCAACAGACTAAACATCCATGGGAGACTTTCTAGTCTAGTGCGTTTATCTCGCATCTTATCACTTCTAGTCTTCATCTTGTATTAAGCCAAAGTTAGAGGTGATCGTACAGGTTTGTGAAGTCCCATAAAAAGTACCGGGTGTAGCGTTACATATAAGGGGGCGGTGGCCTGGTTTTCACTTTGTATCGCGGGAATTAAATTTGCTACAATAGTGCCACCTATCGAGTGAAACAGGTATTAATGCACATGCTATTGCAGATAATGGAACCGGGCGGTGTCGTAGGTAATGTCTTGGCGATCATGACACATCAGTTGAATCCGACAGATATTGGCTGCGGTTTGGAAGTAATATTAGATTGCTAAAAATCTTGGGGTGGTGGCGATTTGATTCAATACTAAACACTACATTGGACATTGCAAATATATGAGACCACATCTTATACATAAGTCCACTGACAATTCTCGCTTTTCAGGCTTTTTTCTGTTAGAAAAGACAGGCTTACTGAGCATTGCAGCACCGTAGAGTCGCAACGGCAGAACCACGACGTTATTCGCAATTTCTCCCACCAGGTAGCAATACAAACTGACTGGAAACAGCAATGCCTGCAAGCAAAGAAAAAATCAATGTTACATGCTAATCTCTACAACTTCAATTGCAGCTCAGCATACAGGCAACTCTCATGCTGAAAGCTATATCGTGTTTGATAAAGATTGTGGCTATATATATTTATCTATCAAGTATTGAAAATGCACACTTTTCAGCTTTAACGAGATTGAACTACAATCCCTCTAACTCTCAGTCTAACCATGTGCAAGTTAAACAAACACTAATTCCTAGACAACATTTTATACAACAATGTTATCACCAATGAAGAAGTTCTAAACATAATGAAAGCAGAGCCAATCAAGAAAACAACGTTGAAAAGAAGATGGAGAGATCTGAACTATGTTCTTAGAATGCCGCCAACAAGAACACCAATTAGCAAAGCAGGTGTATGTGGTACTAGAAACACAGGGAAAGAGGAAAACAGGACAACCAAAAGAAGTGCATCATCAAACCACTGCAAAAGAGGCGCAACACCAGACATTAAAGCCACAAGACTTGGAAAGAATGATTGATGAGACGGATGGCATGAACAGCTCTTTACCTTGTGTGCACAGGGTAAAGTAATGTAATTATAACTGAGCTAGAGTATGTATGTACGTAAGTACGTACGTATGTATGTATGTATGTACGTACGTACGTATGTGGTTATGTTAAAGCTAGATGATCCTCCTAGATGATTTACATCACTTTCAATGCTTCTTCTATGACCCGACGAAAGAAAAGCATTGCCTTTACTTTAATAAATTCCCTATGGGGTAAATGTTCTCACTGATTTGTAGGGTAAATCAGTTGTTCACAATGTAAATTGCAAGAGTTGTAGAAACCATGTGCATATGGCGTATACCTCGGGAACCTGGCCACTGCATCTGACTCTATGTGCGTACTTTTGACATGCACTGAAACAACTGCAAACCTGCGAGCACATTATGGTGTTTCTGTAACAATGTTGTGCGTTTTCTAACATTTCGTAAATGTTGTCACATGTGAACTAGCAAGCTATCCCGTCTGGGGTTGGCAGTTATTGCAAGTACTCCCACTGCGAGGATGAGCACCTACCCAGCTGGCCAGCAGCGTGAAGATGACGGCGGTAACGAGCTGCCAGATGCGCAGGCCTCGAGGCATGCGAATGTACAGCTGCTCACTGTGACCCAAGATCTGACTCAACTACAATAATACACAAGAGTTGTTTATGTTAACTTCAGTACGTATTAAGTTCCTCACAGTGCACAACAGAAAGACAATACATTAGTAATAGTTACATAAACGTTATTGTCATTACTATGGCATGCCACTGCAAGGAACATATGTCATTACTATGGCATGTCACTGCAAGGAACATGTCATTACTATGGCATGTCACTGCAAGGAACATGTCATTACTATGGTATGTCACTGCAAGGAACATGTCATTACTATGGCATGTCACTGCAAGGAACATGTCATTACTATGGTATGTCATTGCAAGGAACATGTCATTACTATGGTATGTCACTGCAAGGAACATGTCATTACTATGGCATGTCACTGCAAGGAACATGTCATTACTATGGCATGTCACTGCAAGGAACATGTCATTACTATGGCATGTCACTGCAAGGAACATGTCATTACTATGGCATGTCACTGCAAGGAACATGTCATTACTATGGTATGTCATTGCAAGGAACATGTCATTACTATGGCATGTCACTGCAAGGAACATGTCATTACTATGGTATGTCATTGCAAGGAACATGTCATTACTATGGCATGTCACTGCAAGGAACATGTCATTACTATGGTATGTCATTGCAAGGAACATGTCATTACTGTGGCATGTCACTGCAAGGAACATGCCATTACTATGGTATGTCATTGCAAGGAACATGTCATTACTATGGCATGTCACTGCAAGGAACATGTCATTACTATGGTATGTCACTGCAAGGAACATGTCATTACTGTGGCATGTCACTGCAAGGAACATGTCATTACTATGGTATGTCACTGCAAGGAACATGTCATTACTATGGCATGTCACTGCAAGGAACAGGTCATTACTATGGTATGTCATTGCAAGGAACATGTCATTACTATGGCATGTCATTGCAAGGAACATGTCATTACTATGGTATGTCACTGCAAGGAACATGTCATTACTATGGCATGTCACTGCAAGGAACATGTCATTACTATGGCATGTCACTGCAAGGAACATGTCATTACTATGGCATGTCACTGCAAGGAACATGTCATTACTATGGTATGTCATTGCAAGGAACATGTCATTACTATGGCATGTCACTGCAAGGAACATGTCATTACTATGGTATGTCATTGCAAGGAACATGTCATTACTATGGTATGTCACTGCAAGGAACATGTCATTACTATGGCATGTCACTGCAAGGAACATGTCATTACTATGGTATGTCACTGCAAGAAACATGTCATTACTATGGTATGTCATTGCAAGGAACATGTCATTACTATGGCATGTCACTGCAAGGAACATGTTGGAGCTTCGTTCAACTGTTCCTTATGCTGCGTTTCAATCACCTCAAGTTTACATGAATATGACTTGGTGAACTCGAACGTTCAGAAGCAGCCCGACTTCACCACTGGTAAATTTATGCAACTGGGTCAACTGGCATTACAAAGTGATATTTATGATAAACACGAGCCCACTGGAATGCAGCATTATATCCATGGGTACATAAAGAGAGGAGGCCAGAATGGGGATTTTAAAGTTGTTTTTAAGTGGACTTTTTTTTACATCAGGAGCACTTATACTTAGTGTGTGCTGTACTTGTTATACAGTAAGCTATTTCAAACGTATTAGTACTGCTAAAACAGCACCAATTTTTACTCCTTCAAACTCACTTGTCACCCACAAATGCACACTGAACAGAAGTGCAAGAAATAACAGAGCTGCTTTGAGTCAGTCTTAGAAGGCAGAAAGACACAACTCCACAGATTAGCCTTTTTTTGCTTCTTGTTTCTGGTGAGAATCATTGACCTGACCTTTGACCTGTGAACATCGCCATCATCTGTCTCTCCGACCCCGAGCAGCTTCCTTGTCTTCAGACGACTGTGAAGATCTCCACTGCTGTGTTTTCTGCGACACATAACACAGATCTTGTGAACAACACAGGTTGTGTGAACAACACAGGTCATGTGAATAACACAGAAAACAGGTCATGTGAACAATGCAGGTCATGTGAAGAATGTAGGTCATATAAACAACACAGGTCATGTGAACAACAGGTTGTGTGAACAATATATGTTGTGTGAAAAATACAGTTCATGTGAACTAGTACAAATCATTTGAATGACACACCCCTCGTGAACAACACAGCTCATGTGAATAACACGTAAGACAGATCATGTGACAACACAAGTCATGTGATCAAAATAGGCCGGCCATATGAACACAGGTCAAGTGAGCAACACAGATTCTATGAACAACACAGGTTGTATAAACAACACAAGCCATGTCAACAACAACATAAGGTCACATAAATAATACAACAGATCATGTGAACAACGCAGATCATGTGAATAACAGATCATGTGAACAAAACATTTTATGTGAATAACAGAGGCCATAAGAAACTGTATAGTTCTACAAACTTAAACCATCAACTGTCACATTCAAGCGTGTTTCTGAAGGAATGTCACCAAACTGATCCTAATGCTCAGGTTGTATTCTACACTGTAAGCATGCAGACAGTTACGTGGATGTAGACTTTCACATCCATTTCACCTCTAATTCCCTCACCATCAGTAGTGCCACGATAGTATCAAATGATCAGTTTCAGATGCGCACTGACCAATAAATATACGCAACGATGCCATTAACGGGTGAAAGTGCCATCACATGTCAAGGACTTGTATTTTAGAATTAGAAGTAAGAGTACACAAAGGCCATCCATTTCTGGTCCACTATCAACCAACTGTCTTGGTCAATTTAAAATCGCTAATAGTTTAGAGATTCTAGCAAAATGCATCCAGACTTGATAACAAATGTTCTGCAGAAATTATCATATTTACATAAAATGCAGCTACATCATCAATCGGATCCACATTTGCAATGCGTTTGAACTGAAATGAATCATGCTTGCATGAAGCACATATTTAAAATTTCAAGACAAGTGATATAAAAATGATAGAAAATCAGAAGTAATTTAAAAGTATGATCTATAAACCACAGTACTTTTGGTATAACAAGGGGACAAGGTGTTAAACAAAGTGGAAAGTTATCCCCTTTACTTTTTAACCTTTACATAGACAATTTGAGTGTACCACTATACAAACAACATATTGGCTGTAGTCTGGGTACTACGGTTGTCAATCACCTGATATACGCTGATGACCTACCGGGTACTTTTATTTGGTCCTTCCACCAAGGGACTACATACTTTACTTGACGTATGTTACTCTAATGGGTGTGAGCACGATAATGTTGGTAAATCCCTGATCTTAGTCTTTGATTCTAGAAACTCAAATCTTGCCAGGGAAATGACTTTAGGAGGAAAGCAGTTAAACTTCGCCACCTCTTGTAAATACCTTGGGCATGTCATTTGTAACGACTTATCAGATAAGGCTGACATTCAAGCCAAAGTGAGACTTCTTTATGCCAAAAGTAACATGTTACAGCAAAAAAGCTGCTGTTTACGGCATATTTCAGTAATATTTACATATGTGCGTTATGGGTTAATTGTATAAAAGCTAATTTTCAGCAATTTATTGTTGCCTATAACAATTCTTACAGCATACTGAGCAGTCTGCCGATGAAATGTAGTGCTAGCCATATGTTTGCTACAGCTAATGTACAATCATGTAAATGTGTTATCAGAACAGCTATTTTTAGCTTAATCATGAGGATTAACAGGTCTGTTAATACAATTAGTCAGAGTATTGTTACTAGCGTCATATACAGTACGTCACAGTTGCGACATCAGTGAATCAAGGGTTTGTATAATTTTTTAATATCCTGTTTTTATTTATAAATTTATTTATTTTATTTTATATGGATGTTTTTATCGATGTACCTTTTTTATATGGACACAATGACACTGGATTAATAACCCTTGTTACTACGACATTATTACTTTAATTCATACACATATTTATTTTATAACAATTAGCATAACTAAGTAAGAGTCTTCTTGGTACTTCTGCATCATAAAATTCCACTATGTTCTCATCAACGGATATACGACACACAATTTTGTGCTTTAAATGACGTATCCACGACAACGCAAGTCTGATCATAGTCTGTATTTATTAAATTACTGTATCGGCACAGAATATATTGTACTAACAACAACCCTTCCTGATATTTAATAAAATTAACAAAACTAGCACCAGAAAAAAAAATTGGTTCACCTGACAGCATTTAAATAATTTCAGACATCACTGTGCATGTGTTACCGTAGATATATGATTGGTTTAGGGTGGGCAGTTTTCTACTGAGATGGTTGCAGCTATTACTTAAACTGTTCACATACTACATATTTGGAGCAAAAATACAGATTCATGATAAGCAAACTGAGCTGGAGCGGCAGCTTTGATGTCTCATTGGTACAAGAATGATGTCGGTCCAGTCATGACGGCATAGCTAGGCAGGAATTCATGCAACTCTCGCTACATAACCACTGCTTTATGCTTCCATAAAGGCCAGCTCACATGGCAATGGCCAATAGCAGCCAATAGTTAAAGGTCATTTGGGAGAATAAATCATGTTTATTCTGCTGATAACCTTTTGTGTGCATAAAGATGTGACATGATCTACATGATCACCTAGACCTCCAGTCAGACACATTGTGTAACATGCACTAGTGGGGTGCACCCCTGATCCTGAAATGTGTAGCTAATCGATGGCTTGTGATGGACTCATTGTGTGTGTGTGTGTGTGTGTGTGTGTGTGTGTGTGTGTGTGTGTGTGTGTGTGTGTGTGTGTGTGTGTGTGTGTGTGTGTGTGTGTGTGTGTGTGTGTGTGTGTGTGTGTGTGTCTAGATGACATTAGATCACTGGGAGGCGGCAGAATGAGAACTACATAAGATGTGTTTGTGACACCACAGGCAGCATGTATTAATTTATGAATACTCATATGTCTTAACGGGACAGAACATTACTAAATGGATTGAACTTGTTGTCCAAGAGAGATTCTCCCTAGTGTGTATTCGGTTTCTATGGTTGAACAGTTGTAGCCGACACATTTATGAAAAACGATAAGAATGTTGCTTTAATTTAATAACATTTCACAGCTTCATTATTCTTTGTCACTAATCATGTCCTTCTTCTAACCTTGCTGGAAGAAGCATCTTATGTATTAATCTGTGTGTGCATGAATGCCTGTGTGCGTGCGTGCGTGCGTGCGTGTGCGTGTGTGCGATGGAGACTGTCCTGTTTGAGTGGACGGAGACTGTCCTGCTTGAGTGGACGGAGACTGTCCTGTTTGAGTGGACGGAGACTTTCCTGTCTGAATGGACGGAAACTGTCCTGTTTGAGTGGACAGACAGAGACTGTCCTGCTTGAGTACACAGACTGTCCTGTTTGAGTGGACAGAGACTGTCCTGTTTGAGTAGACAGAGACTGTCCTGTATGCACAGACAGTGGGCGAGACGGAGACGAGACAAGATGAGATTGATGGGGATCAGAGGCTAAGTCTGCAATGCTGCGACGTGTCAACATCGGATGAAGCCTTCGATTGGCTCTGTCAATGCTAGATGAAGTTATCACTGACGGACTCAGTACAGGGCATGAGTGCTAAAGGTGATGCAGCTAGCCAGTGCATCACACTGCAAACTAAACACTGGACAAACAGCCTAATGAACCAATCCACATCTTTTTTTCATGACAGAGTAATCGTTTACACTGACCTAGTCTGTCCCGCATTAATTCATATAATTTTCTTAATGCTAGAAGAAATATGTTGACAATATATTGCCTACCAAATTGTGTTTACCGGTAATAAGGCAGAATATTGTTTACAATTGGAATGCTTTGGGTTTGCCCAGGAAACATTTCAATAATACCGAAGTTCATATCTCGTAAAAGATGCCTATTGCCCAAAACCGTGTATACTACCAGTTTGTCAATCAGGGCTTTACCCAGAGACCCGTCCACCCGTGCTGTGGACGGGTAATATTCAAAAAATGCACTTTTGGACGATTTCAATTTGATTGTCCATGCCATTTTTATGACGTCATTGAAACTGCTGCAAAGCCAGTTACAAAATCTAGAGACTGGTTTTGAAAATTGCCCACCCAATCGCCTGGACACACGGCATAAACCAATTAAGCCAGGCCTCGACTTACTAGGATAATAGTCACCTACCCACTAGCTAGCAGTGACTTGCTAGGGTAATTGTCACCTACCTGCTAGCAGTGGTTCCTTGAAAGGCAGCCAACACTTGGCCATATCTATGTAGACTAAATAATCCTATGTGAAGTCAACATCAGGGCAGGGAGATACAATAAGCACGTGCCGATTACGACGCATTCTTGGAAAACGAATGGAATTCCTCATAATCGACATTTCGAAACAGGATTTGTGTTTTTGAACAGAAACTCAGTAAAGGCTGAAAGAGTAGAATCACCAACACTGTAAACGATACTGACTTTATTGGCGATATTTTGAAACAAACATGATTACTATGCAACTGTATTTGTTTATTTTGGTGGATTTTGAACGAATGATTTTTAAATCGCACAAGGCAAATCGTTACGAATGTGATGGCACCGGTGCTATCTCGTAAGTGATGTCAACCAGAGGCGAACACTACGTATCAACACAAGATGGTGCAGCATGCACTTTTTTCAATTGTTCAAAGTACGTTAAGTGGAGCGGTTAGTCTGCCATTCTGGAGGCATGCAAAGCCAGAACATATGCACTGACGCACATGCTATCCTCCCAAATGGTGGACAAAAACTCCAGTAGTAGACTGCCATGATCTCGCTCAGTGATGCCTCCTTTCTTGCTCCTTGGTGTCAACCGACGTAAACAGGGACGCGGGCGGAAGGCGCTAACATAAACTGTTTTGCGATCGTTGTCTGGCTGTCCGCTAAGCTCATTGAAGACATGTTGCTAATTAAATGTAATTGTCACATCGCTATAACACGCATAAGTGTACATATTCCGGTTTCGAACACAAAACTCAAAGGAATAACAACAGCCTAAGTTATTCTGGCTCAAAGTGATATAGCCCGCGTTTCGTAATTCTGACAAATTCCGTTAGATGGTGTCATATATAGCGCTAGCTAAAATGAAACAGCATCAGTGATTTGAACATTCATAATTCTTAATATGATTGCTTGTTTAAATTACATTTGTCAACGTATATATTAAGCACTGCTGCATGAGAAACAACCAGTCATTTATATTATTGTGTGAGAAGAATTATTTTGTTATCTAAATTGATTATGTACGGTTGTTATCGTGTTGCAAATATTGCACAAATAAATGTTGTTAGAAAAGTTAACCACACACTAAAACAGTATTATTTAGATGCAGAGATCATAACATTGTGATATTTTTAATATCTGACACAATGTATTATTTTTCAAAGTTAACTTTGAAATAAAATATTACTTTTCTGAACAGAAATGGGCTTCGTTTTTCACTTTTAAATAGAAAATGCATCATTTGACATGAAAAATGCTATTTACATTTCTGATCAGACATGAGATGTGCATTCAGCCATGTTCTTGCCTTCATAAATGGTAATAAT
This sequence comes from Escarpia spicata, assembly GCA_963995525.1. Classification (NCBI taxonomy): domain Eukaryota; kingdom Metazoa; phylum Annelida; class Polychaeta; order Sabellida; family Siboglinidae; genus Escarpia; species Escarpia spicata. The sequence goes on from OZ023212.1 coordinate 31,666,470, forward strand.
ATAAAATGATATACTTTTAGTTTATTTTTATATTTTTTATGACTGGACAGACTAAGCATGATTACCTAAATTTATCATGCTGTTATATATATATATATATATATATATATACACACATAGTTGCGGGTCCTATCAAGCATCCGATCGCGCGTCCAATTGCATGCCAGACCACACTTTATAGCATGTCGGAAACAATTTGGACTGGCAAAAATGTTATCCTGGGTGAGGCCCTGTTATCAATTCTTTGGGCTAGGCAATGATATGTTTGCACAGAATTCCAGAAATGACTGTTTAATTAATTGCATAGCATTCTAGCAACAAACATAGTATAATCTTTGGAACAGAAACCACCAATTTAACATAATATTATGAATTCACTTTTTCAACAATTATGTCTTAAAATTTCTAGACAATATAGAACTGAAAACGTTATTATTTATGTACAAAGCTTACTACTGCTGTTTACCATCAAACATTCAACGCCTATTTGTTAGGCGGGAAACGTTGTACTCGTTGAGAGCTTTCATGATTTAGAAAGGCTCCGAGTTCATTCCACAATGAGATCAATGCATCTCTGTGTCTACGGAGTGCGATTGTGGAATTCTCTGAGTAATGACATATAAAACATTAATAATATAATTACATTTAAATCTAAATAAAAAACGTCTATTTCACAAATACGTTACCTCTGTATCGTTCATCACAATAAATACATTGAGAGGGTTCACAAATTGTATTGATTATAGTGTGAAAAGGACACGCATGGGAAACCTAACACTTTTACCTTAATATGACTGTCAGGGGTAAACTTACATAAAAGTCACTGACTTCGTGTTTACCGCCTTCAAACATTGTATACACTTGGGTGTGTATATGGTATTTTGTAGATTATGTATAACTATATCGCATGAAATATATATATATAGATGTTTATATGGTTATGTATGTCTAGATATACACTGTTGTCTTTTCTTGTAACATTATTGATAATAATTTAAAGGTGATGATGCTCGGTGGAAAGAGTCTTCAGATGATACCACTGTCACTGACTCTGTCAGCGTGGTAACAAGGCCTAGGGTTAGGGCAAGAAAAACGTTACCACAACCAAGTACCAGTGGTCAAGTGGAAACCACTCCTCAACTGAGTATCGGTAGTCAAGTGGAAACCACACCTCGACATGATGAAAAAATCATGATTACTGAATTTCGTCAATCATGATTACTTCGTTTACAAGTAGTATAACATGTTTACATGCTATCTTGTTGTTTTTATCTTCCCTTCTATATTCAAGAGTAAGGGTTTAGACACCTCAGAATGCACCATGTTTAAGCTAGTTTTCAAAAAATCTTCGGATGCCCCCAGACCCCCCTAGCAACATAGTTCACCCCTACCACCTCGCCCATCATTTTACCAAGGAGAAACACTGCACGTGACATGTGTCATAGACATTCCATGTCAGCTTGCATGATGCATCAGTTGGCTTAATTACAATAAACTTGGTATTTATACGACTTATGTGATGTTGCCTTGGGTACCGTGGTCTTGTCCGGGGTAATGTCTTGCTATATGTGCACCTGACTGAACTGTGGACAGAGACATAATGAGAGAGCCGGCAGTCATGTATTTGCTCAAAATGACCAGGAAACCATTACAATCTTCACTAGCATACTAGACCTCATGAGCTCGATTTTGCTTTTTCAAATCCATTTTGCTCCTTAACAGTGACCTTATAAACTGAAAACCATTAACATCACGATGCACCATCAGGACAATTCCATCAGTATGTCATTGAAATGGTGTCCTCTATGATACGGCGATGGATTGTCAAATTCTGAAAAAGCTCCTTAAATATGATACTGGATTCTTGTTATTGGTGGATTTCCATGAGCTCGTTGTCTCAGTGAAATGGTATGTATCTCGTATTTCTGAATAGATCTACTCTTGGGCTCAAGACAACATGTCTTATGATTCCCAAGTAGTGATGACCTCAAGGGGTTGATAATTGCCATTAGGTGTGAATAGTAGAAAAATTGTGGTGTAGGGGTAAATAGCAGGCAATTTCTTATACACATATCTTACAAACTATAACAAATCAAGTATCATTTGACATGTATTTGCATACTCTAATTGACATGTACCTATGGTGTAATGACATCCACTATTTGGTGAGATAATGGTCTTGAAATATTTGTTATCACACATTATACAATTCATAGCCATTCCAAGTACCAGGTACACCGACAGTACACCCTCACACACCCACCCTACACCCTCACACATCCACAGTACACCCACACTACACCCTCACACACCCACCCTACACCCTCACAGTACACCCACACACACCCACCCTACACCCTCACACACCCACCCTACACCCTCACACTACACCCTCACACACCCACACTACACCCTCACACACCCACACTACACCCTCACACACCCACAGTACACCCTCACACACTCACAGTACACCCTCACACACCCACAGTACACCCTCACACACCCACACTACACCCTCACACACCCACCCTACTCCCTCACTACACCCTCACACACCCACCCTACATCCTCACACACCCACCATACACCTTCACTACACCCACACTACACCCTCACACACCCACCCTACACCCTCACACCCATAAACACCCACCCTACACCCTCACACACCCACCCTACACCCTCACACACCCACCCTACACCCTCACACACCCACCCACACTACACCCTCACACACCCACCCTACACCCTCATACCCACACTACACCCTCACACACCCTCACTACACCTCACACCCACCCTACACCCTCACACTACACCCTCACACACATACCCTACTCTCACACCCACACTACACCCTCACTACACCTCACACCCACACTACGCCCTCACACACCCACACTACATCCTCACACACCCACACTACACCCTCACAAATACCGCCTTCCTCAGTTTTATGACCCTAAACATAGCACTGGTTTACATAGTCAAAAAAGCACTACGTGAATATTTTCTAAGAAAAATAGCCATTATTCATACATGTAATGCTCTATCCTTTCTCAAACATAGATTACAAAGCATTTACTAAAGAACCAATCACGCTTACGACTACAAAGATTTATGATATAATGGATAATTCTCAACAATTAACATATGCAACATTAGTATGATAATATAATTATCATTTCTTTATGCCTATCTTCACCCAGATGTACTCTGTTATCACCAATGATGTGATTATCCACCTACGTGTCGAATACAACACCTAATGTAACATCCTAAATGAAGCCGACATTCCCAGTGATCAGCTGGTTTAATCCTATCTGCTAGCTGGTGACAACACTGGCCTATCTGCCATTGGTAGTCCATCTCCTAAGTTGACCATCACATCTGACGAGAGGTTTACCTGAAGAGCAGCTTCATGACATGCTGTACTGGTGGCAGTATGCGTGAGGATGTGGAGTGGTCCGGAGCCTGCACTGGGGCTGCCATTTCCCCAGCAGTGATGACAAGTCTGTGATCAAGCGACGCCACACACGTGCCACACAAGACTCTCGTAGCGCGGCTCACAACATCCACAGCATCTTAGCTTCTATCTACACATCTCAGCGTCCACTCACTAACACCACCACGGGACACTCTCACCTGTTCACAACCCATGCACTGACCGCTGCTACGGCCACTGAATGACCATGCAGACAATCACGGCATGATCAGATGACCATCAGCCCAAATACTAATGGGTGATATGTGAGAACGTAAACTAGTGAATGTCGCCCCCAAATGGATTGTTATTATATTACTGTTTTCCTCACGCGAATGATGAATAACCTAGAAAAGACCGGTTGCTGTGGCAACTGATTCGCAGGTTCAACCACTATTATGCATGTAGTTACTATATTCTGTCCTTGCTGAGCTCTTAAAGCAGATGCATGCATTATGTAATGTCAACACACTGCTCCAGCTGTCAACATGCAGTCATGCTTGAGAAACTGTTTGTTCTGTGTTAATCTGTCAATTGACAGCAGCTTAGAGGCTATGTAAATAAAACAAATTCCAATAATCCAAAAAAAAAGGATATGCTTGACCCCCCCACACACATACACTTCCTCCCATAAAAAACTGCACTGAATATTGTAAATGCCTTACATGCACACACTGCCTATGCTATGGATGATAAGACGACTGTTGCAGTTTCAAATGGGGAAACCCAAAATATACACATTCGAAATGTTTTATTACGTAATGGAAACCATGAGCCTACACACCACATTTTTTATTGGAATTTATTAAGTTTTCAAAGTGATCATTCAGCCAGAAAGAACATACCACTGCATGCTGAGCCAACAGGGTGGAACTTTAGGAAAATGTCCATATAAATAATGGATAATTTGTTATATGTACAAAAATACACATAATTGAAATTTGTTAGAAGTAAAACATGTACTTTGTTACAATGAAAAAAGTACACATAACTGTACTTCATTACAAGTGAAAGTACACCTAACAATTGTATGTGTACTTTATTACATTACTTCATTACACTCTTTACCCAAGTAAAGTAAAATGTTTTAGTTCAATAAAGTATTAAAGTACTTTGCTACATATACCATCTCTGAATATAAGTTGTGGAAAGCCACGCCAACTAACAAATCACCTGGGTAGCACATTGTAGGGCCCTGCTGACTGGATTTACAATACCCACCATTGGCAACAACTAATTTCTGCTAATCAACTCAATGCAGAAACCATTGAAACAACAGCCAGGACCAGCAGCACACAATAACATTGGCTGCTTAATTAATTGGGATGGAAGAGGCTTTCACACTATTGACATTAACTCCATCACACACTAATGACATTAACTCCATCAATACACCAGTGTCCTGTATTGGCATGTGGGCCATGAGTCTTCTTTTCAGAACAGACACATTTTAGTGATTTGTCAAAGAGAATGTCTAAATGATTAGACTGTAAAATTATATATATTATTAATATTATGTTTGAAAAAAAGTAAAATCAGAATATATTAATTTCAATTTATGTTTACCAATGTACACCAGGTTATCATTTCCCTTTTACATGTTTCAGTCCAGCGCCAAGTTCTTTTAGATAACCTGACAAAATGTTATCCTAAACTGGATGATGCAAATGCTAGAAAGGTCACAGAACAAAATGTTACGTCAGCATGCAAATTACAAAGGAGTATATTACATTAATTATGAAAACATGGCATAGATAGATGTCTCTGAATCCAATTTTCTGACTCGAGGGAGCTTTCATGACATTCTTCAACAGAGGGCAGAGCATGTTGCTGTTTTTTTTATAGCCTGGTGTACACTGGCGAACATTAAATTTAAACTAGTATAAAATGATTAGTTGATGCTGAAGAAGGAATGATGAGGGAATAATAAGCTTCAACGAGTTTGAAAGTTGGATCCCGAGATGCATCTTTATACCTATGCTGCGTGTAATGTCCAACAGCACCTGAATGCAGCAAGTGATGGTGACGACATGGGCTGAACGGGGCGGCTACATAAGTCCACATGGGCTGAACGGGGCGGCTACATAAGTCCACATGGGCTGAACGGGGCGGCTACAAAAGCTACATAAGTCCACATTGGTTGAACGGGGGGGGGGGGGGGGGGCTACATAAGTCCACATGGGCTGAACAGGGTGGCTAGTGATAAGACAACAGGTGTGGGAGGGGTGGTGGAACAGCCGACCAATGATAAGACAACAGGTGTGGGAGGGGTGGTGAAACAGCCCACCAGTGATAAGACAACAGGTGTGGGGGGTGGGGTGAAACAGCCCACCAATGATAAGACAACAGGTGTGGGAGGGGTGGTGAAACAGCCCACCAGTGATAAGACAGCAGGTGTGGGAGGGGTAGTGAAACAGCCCACCAGTGATAAGAGAACAGGTGTGGGAGGGGTGGTGAAACATCCCACCAGTGATAAGACAACAGGTGTGGGAGGGGTGGTGAAACAGCCCACCAGTGATAAGACAACAGGTGTAGGAGGGATGGTGAAAAGCCCACCAGTGATAAGACAACAGGTATGGGGGGGGGGGGGTGAAACAGCCCACCAATGATAAGACAGCAGGTGTGGGAGGGGTAGTGAAACAGCCCACCAATGATAAGAGAACAGGTGTGGGAGGGGTGGTGAAACATCCCACCAGTGATAAGACAACAGGTGTGGGAGGGGTGGTGAAACAGCCCACCAGTGATAAGACAACAGAAGTGGGAGGGGTGGTGAAACAGCCCACCAGTGATAAGACAACAGGTGTGGGAGGGATGGTGAAACAGCCCACCAGTGATAAGACAACAGGTGTGGAAGGGGTGGTGAAACAGCCCACCAGTGATAAGACAACAGGTGTAGGAGGGATGGTGAAACAGCCCACCAGTGATAAGACAACAGGTGTGGGGGGGGGGGTGAAACAGCCCACCAATGATAAGACAGCAGGTGTGGGAGGGGTAGTGAAACAGCCCACCAATGATAAGAGAACAGGTGTGGGAGGGGTGGTGAAACATCCCACCAGTGATAAGACAACAGGTGTGGGAGGGGTGGTGAAACAGCCCACCAGTGATAAGACAACAGGTGTAGGAGGGATGGTGAAACAGCCCACCAGTGATAAGACAACAGGTGTGGGGGGGGGGGTGAAACAGCCCACCAATGATAAGACAGCAGGTGTGGGAGGGGTAGTGAAACAGCCCACCAATGATAAGAGAACAGGTGTGGGAGGGGTGGTGAAACATCCCACCAGTGATAAGACAACAGGTGTGGGAGGGGTGGTGAAACAGCCCACCAGTGATAAGACAACAGAAGTGGGAGGGGTGGTGAAACAGCCCACCAGTGATAAGACAACAGGTGTGGCAGGGGTGGTGAAATAGCCCACCAGTGATAAGACAACAGGTGTAGAAGGGGTGGTGGAAGAGCCCATCAATGATATGACAACAGGATGTGAAGATCTATCAGCAGAGATGATCAGCACTCGTGATGACATGAGAATATCTCCTATCCACTGATTCCACATACTGAATGTCAAGATATGACAAACAGGGGAAACTGCTTAAGGATTGGAGATGTACAATTTCCATCAAACTGCCAAAGAAAGGTGACTTACAACAGTGTTCTAACTACCAGACGAGTTCCTTGCTCAGTCATGCCAGTAAAGTTATGTTGAAAGTAATGATGAAGAAAACTGAGTAAAAACTGGAGGATGTGATTGACATGGCTCAACCTGATTTTCACCAAGGAAGTGGCACATATGCATGATTGCCTCTTTAATCCATGACTGATTATCCAAACATGTCGGGCGTTTAATCAACTAGTCTCTGTATGTTTCGCGGACTAGACAAAAAGTATTTGGCAATGTCAAGCTTGGAAAGTTGTGGAGAGTTATGCAGCATGTGGGATTTCCTGGAAGAATCTTATGAACAGCAATTTGTGGTGCAGACAGACAGCAGAACAGATGGCATAACGATGGTTATGACATGTCATCAATTACACACCTATATATACTCTACTAGCCTAATATATACTCTACTCAGCATTGCCCGGGGAAAAAGGCTGTCATATGTAGACAGAGATTGTACAGGTGACTTGTATGTCGTATATATAGATGTATACCGACTGATAATAAACAGTCTAAACACTAGCTACGTATACGAAACCAATCTCCCACGTTAACAGGTGTGACTGAGTTAACAGGTGTGACTGAGTTAACAGGTGTGACTGAGTTAACAGGTGTGACTGAGTGCATGATTTACACATTCAAAGAGTTTTGGCCACTTTTCTACACACCAATGCACAAACGTCTATCACCTGATATGTTTTATGAACTCAGTGTCAAAGCTAAACACTCTGGACTCATATTGCAGTACCCGGGGGGTAATTGCTATCAAATTACAAGCGTGTTTGATATAGATGTTCACAATTTCATATATTATTAACAATGTCAATATGATCATACCCAACTATCTAATAATTATTTACTATATATACATACATTAACAACAATTTGAGGTTTGGTATCAAGGCCAGCCTCAGCTGGACTAGAGAGAGAACAACTAGTGGCATAAGTACACACATCACTGGTGATATGAGAACAGTTTGAACGAATGTGTCGTTAACATATTTTTTATATAAGTTTACTGTTTATTGTTAATAAAAATACACTAAACAATTATAGTATTTACTCAAAAATGTTGTATTTTTTAGATGTTTTTTTGCTACATAGCTTCAGATGCATATAATTTTAAGGATATGTTCAAAACACTGATGAGCACTGCTGAGTTTTGAATGCAAAAGGGTTAACCATTGTGTCGCAGCATAAACACTTAACCTCCCAGTGACCGCATTCTCCCCCCCCTGCACATCTTGTTCAATGTATTATTTCCTCATCAACTTGCCAAAGTAGCTTAATCCATTTTACGGTTGCTAGGCAACAGAGAATGCGGGAAGAGGATAAACAAGAACGGGAAGTCGGAAAACATCGAGATGAGTTTCTAATGACTGGTGTGTTTTAATTCGCGCAGGTGTAATGGAACCGAAGCCCACCTGTAGGGCTGCAACAATCAGTGGGGGACACGCACCTGTGCAGGGACATCTTTTATATAACCCCAATCTAACGTGGCACACTACGTCTTACTGCCGAATCATGAATCATCAGTCTTATTTAGTACAGGTAATCATCTCCTAGTTGTGCCGGGGGACACAATTGACCACTCATCACTGTCTTCTTTATTTCAAGCTCTCTGTGTTCATTGTTTGTTGATCTCTTTATCTCTACTCATAATACAATTGGTATTGCTATAGTAAGGAATGGTATTCATAAGGAACATGTTTGGACTTGAACAAACTGTTTGCTATATACAAACTTCCTTCAATTTAATTAGCTTGAGGTATCGCATTCGACAGTGTCTACTTAAAGTTCAATGTTTATGTGGTTCACCTTATATACTGGCTGTATGTTAATATGCTAACATGGATCACGGTAAGTATACCTCCTCCCGGTACCAAGCTAAACCGGCCTTGCTAACTTGGATCACTGTAAGTGTACCTCCTCCCCGGTCCCAAGGTCCACCGGCCTTGCTAACTTGGATCACTGTAAGTGTACCTCCTCCCTGGTGCCAAGCTCCACCGGCCTTGCTAACTTGGATCACTGTAAGTGTACCTCCTCCCCGTTGCCAAGCTCCACCGGCCTTGCTAACTTGGATCACTGTAAGTGTACCTCCTCCCCGGTGCCAAGCTCCACCGGCCTTGCTAACTTGGATCACTGTAAGTGTACCTCCTCCCCGGTGCCAAGCTCCACCGGTCTTGCTAACTTGGATCACTGTAAGTGTACCTCCTCCCCGGTGCCAAGCTCCACCGGCCTTGCTAACTTGGATCACTGTAAGTGTACCTCCTCCCCGGTGTCAAGCTCCACCGGCCTTGCTAACTTGGATCACTGTAAGTGTACCTCCTCCCCGGTGCCAAGCTCCACCGGCCTTGCTAACTTGGATCACTGTAAGTGTATCTCCTCCCAGGTGCCAAGGTCCACCGGCCTTGCTAACTTGGATCACTGTAAGTGTACCTCCTCCCCGGTGCCAAGCTCCACCGGCCTTGCTAACTTGGATCACTGTAAGTGTATCTCCTCCCCGGTGCCAAGCTCCACCGGCCTTGCTAACTTGGATCACTGTAAGTGTATCTCCTCCCAGGTGCCAAGGTCCACCGGCCTTGCTAACTTGGATCACTGTAAGTGTACCTCCTCCCCGGTGCCAAGCTCCACCGGTCTTGCTAACTTGGATCACTGTAAGTGTATCTCCTCCCAGGTGCCAAGGTCCACCGGCCTTGCTAACTTGGATCACTGTAAGTGTACCTCCTCCCCGGTACCAAGCTCCACCGGCCTTGCTAACTTGGATCACTGTAAGTGTACGTCCTCCCCGGTGCCAAGCTCCACCGGTCTTGCTAACTTGGATCACTGTAAGTGTATCTCCTCCCCGGTACCAAGCTCCACCGGCCTTGCTAACTTGGATCAATGTAAGTGTACCTCCTCCCCGGTGCCAAGCTCCACCGGCCTTGCTAACTTGGATCACTGTAAGTGTATCTCCTCCCCGGTGCCAAGGTCCACCGGCCTTGCTAACTTGGATCACTGTAAGTGTACCTCCTCCCCGGTGCCAAGCTCCACCGGCCTTGCTAACTTGGATCACTGTAAGTGTACCTCCTCCCCGGTGCCAAGCTCCACCGGCCTTGCTAACTTGGATCACTGTAAGTGTATCTCCTCCCCGGTACCAAGCTCCACCGGCCTTGCTAACTTGGATCACTGTAAGTGTACCTCCTCCCCGGTGCCAAGCTCCACCGGCCTTGCTAACTTGGATCACTGTAAGTGTATCTCCTCCCAGGTGCCAAGGTCCACCGGCCTTGCTAACTTGGATCACTGTAAGTGTACCTCCTCCCTGGTGCCAAGCTCCACCGGCCTTGCTAACTTGGATCACTGTAAGTGTACCTCCTCCCCGATGCCAAGCTCCACCGGCCTTGCTAACTTGGATCACTGTAAGTGTACCTCCTCCCCGGTGCCAAGCTCCACCGGCCTTGCTAACTTGGATCACTGTAAGTGTATCTCCTCCCCGGTGCCAAGGTCCACCGGCCTTGCTAACTTGGATCACTGTAAGTGTACCTCCTCCCCGGTGCCAAGCTCCACCGGCCTTGCTAACTTGGATCACTGTAAGTGTATCTCCTCCCCGGTACCAAGCTCCACCGGCCTTGCTAACTTGGATCACTGTAAGTGTACCTCCTCCCCGGTGCCAAGCTCCACCGGCCTTGCTAACTTGGATCACTGTAAGTGTATCTCCTCCCAGGTGCCAAGGTCCACCGGCCTTGCTAACTTGGATCACTGTAAGTGTACCTCCTCCCCGGTACCAAGCTCCACCGGCCTTGCTAACTTGGATCACTGTAAGTGTACCTCCTCCCCGGTGCCAAGCTCCACCGGCCTTGCTAACTTGGATCACTGTAAGTGTACCTCCTCCCCGGTGCCAAGCTCCACCGGTCTTGCTAACTTGGATCACTGTAAGTGTACCTCCTCCCCGGTGCCAAGCTCCACCGGTCTTGCTAACTTGGATCACTGTAAGTGTACCTCCTCCCCGGTGCCAAGCTCCACCGGCCTTGCTAACTTGGATCACTGTAAGTGTACCTCCTCCCCGGTACCAAGCTCCACCGGCCTTGCTAACTTGGATCACTGTAAGTGTACCTCCTCCCCGGTGCCAAGCTCCACCGGCCTTGCTAACTTGGATCACTGTAAGTGTACCTCCTCCCCGGTGCCAAGCTCCACCGGCCTTGCTAACTTGGATCACTGTAAGTGTACCCCCTCCCCGGTGCCAAGCTCCACCGGCCTTGCTAACTTGGATCACTGTAAGTGTACCTCCTCCCCGGTGCCAAGCTCCACAGGCCTTGCTAACTTGGATCACTGTAAGTGTACCTCCTCCCCGGTGCCAAGCTCCACCGGCCTTGCTAACTTGGATCACTGTAAGTGTACCTCCTCCCCGGTGCCAAGCTCCACCGGCCTTGCTAACTTGGATCACTGTAAGTGTACCTCCTCCCCGGTGCCAAGCTCCACCGGCCTTGCTAACTTGGATCACTGTAAGTGTACCTCCTCCCCGGTGCCAAGCTCCACAGGCCGTGAGTCGACCTTCCTTCACCTCCTTTCAAACTCGCCTATCATCTGTTAATTGGCAAAGTTTTTAACAGCATAACAATATTTATTTAGAGTTGTTTACTTTTTCACTGGACAAATTCAATTAGAGGTTGTCGCATAAGTCCACAAAGTCTGAAAATACATACAACATTACGTAGGTAAAGCATTGTGTATGGGGGCACTGGTTGTCGACATGTGTCAGGTGGAAAATATATCAATACAGTGGTGTCATCTTTACACTAATGTAGATATTAAAACTGGGCAGTGTAGTAGATAATGTCTTATCAACCATATCACATCAGTTGGATCTAGCTGTGTATTGATAATCATTTTGGATCACATGCAAATCGCAAGTTTCACACCCAGTATTGGTGGGTGTGGATGGTGGTTTGAAGCAATGTTTTTCTCGATATGTAAACTTACAAGACCATCCTTTAGTCATCATCCCTGTGTTGGAGTTGAATTATAGAGATCTTAAAACTGCTTTCCCCAACTACCGTATTCGTTCTATTAAGCGTATAGTAATTGAGACATGGAAATATATCAAATTTTGTGTTTCAATAAACGTACAGCAGTGTGCACCCATTTTCTTTGGTTCCTGTGGTTCCTGATTACAGCCATCTCAGCAGACATGACTGGCAGGCAATTTATGTATCTCACATACGAGCAACAGGATACCAGTACACTGTAAAAATCTTATAATTTAGGTGGACCTTTCGATGTTGTTTCATCACCAAGCTTTAAATCTAGTGTGATATTGGTAGAATTTAAAACACAATGATGGATTCAACAGTCAAGGTTGGCATTAAGATCACTTTCACGGAGTCGGATGCTGATAAAAAGGGGGTGTACACTAATTAGGGCATGTACGCTTAATAGAACGAATATGGTACTTACATTGTGCACCAGGCCGGGATTATATGCACACTGAATGATTCTTCCCGATATCAATGTAGATGTAGATGTTTACTACAGTTGTTATACAACACACACATATATACAGGCCCAAGATATGCAGTAACAATTCTTAGTCATTAATCATTACACACTTCGTAATTGTACAGGGTCCACATTGATCTGCAACATTAGGCAGCTGTGGATCAAAACTCCCATCTATATACAAATGTCAACAGCAATGAACAACGATTTTGTTTATTTTTTATTTTTATTTTATAACATATACTTGAAGGATCAGATGTGTAAATTACATGACTTACAGATAGTTTATTAAAGACACTTCCTCAACTGGTTTAGTCCATGAAGAATCTGTTTTGTTATGTCTAAATATGTATTATATGAATAGTGTAAGTAACATGTGCAGTTGGTTTAATAACAATGCATACATTTGCTTCAATAATCAATAGAATACATTTTAGTTATTACATCTGGCAACTTGCCAAACACAATTGTTGGGCCAACATTTAGCCCTTCAACCCACAGAATTTTACGTGACATGGTTTTTGAGAGAGCATAAAAGTTGACAACATCAACACACAGAAACGTGTCGTTTCCAATTTTGAAAATCACCTCAATTAATTCTTGCACAAGAATTAAACAAGTTTATACTTTTTTTGGTGATTTTACTAAAACCACTCACAGGGTACATTCATTGCACAAAAGCTAGTCGTAGTGGATATTATGTAGATTTGCGTTTCACAAAATGAATTTGAAATGAGGAGGCAGAATTAATTCTTAGGCTTTAACATCGTTTTTTGCAAAGAAATTAGCAAACTGACAAGACAGTACAATATGAAATGAGAACATATGTTACATTCATTTCAGTAAGGAACAAACATCACCAACACAGTCCAGTCCGTAAGACAAGTTCTGTAGCTACATGCATTAGTGCTGTCACCTGGTGATCAACAGCAGACACAGGTGTTCCGAGGGTATTTGTGGATTGCCTACAAATTGTACCTAGCATTACACCTATAAATTAATCTATCTACATGTTTATTAACGTAGCTATAAATTTGCATTACATCAACATATAAAGACTGCGTACAAAGCCGTCATACTAGTACTTAACAAATTAATCAAACTGCACCAAAATAATAAAAAAACAATAAAACAATTCCACAGATCATGTTAATAATTCAAAGCTATTTGGTGTGCTGAAATTGCATCACTTATTGCATTATGTAAACTCACTGTAATTAGGGGAAATGTTTATCTCTGTGATACAGATCTGTGCCTAGCAGGTTTTTTGTGGGAGAGACAGCCATTCATCCTTAGACAAGATCATAAACACAGCGGGCTGTGGCTAGATGAGGGTGGTACACATATCAGATATGTCAGTGTGATTTCCATAGCTCTAATTGCACAGAACAGCGGACAATTTGAAAGCATGGCGAAAGCATGTTGTTGCTTTCACTATGCGAAACAATAATATAGACGTTACATCGAAGGCTCTATTACATTTGGGTTCGTTGTGTGGTATGGGAAGGAAGGTCTCCTCAGACCCTGAACATCCCCTGTTTCCATGCTATAAACTACTTCCTTTTGGCCGCCGCTTTCAACTCCCTCACAGTAAACTGAATCGCAGTCGAAACTCATTTGTTCCCTCGTCAATTAGACTAATAAATGAGTAACTGACCTTCACTTCCCTCCATCTCTGTCAGTCTTTGCTGCCAGTCTGACACTGAGTGAGTCTGAGATGATTTGTGATATGATTTAACTTTTGTAACTTATTTAATATTTAACTTATTTTAACTTATTTAACCGATATAACTTTTATTACTATTTTTACATTTTTATATTGCACATACATTTGTTTTATTTGTTTTAATATGCTGCTACACTCCAAATGAATTTTCTCCCAAGGGACAATAAAGTATTGTGATTGTGAATATGTAGTTTTTGGAAGAATGATCAAGACATTAATTTCAGAAGATCCATAACGAAAGTAAAAATTATGATTTAATTATAATATTATATGTCAGTAACTGTTCATTTTGGCCTGAGGATAACCATATCGGTCCAAAGCCTGAAGGCCAATACCTTGCAACACGAATATGATAAATTTTTATTAACTGACAATTCTAGTAAATACACTATCATGAGTAGGTGTTTAATTCACTTTTTCATCAACCTTCAACATTTTGAACTGACCATAACGTAAATAAAAATTACAGTGATTTTTTTGCTATTTGCTGAAATAATTGCATATATATCTGTGCCAACGTGTATAGCATTTGTAATTATTCAAATGTCACAATTGGACATTCTTGATGAACTCACCCAATGAATATGGGTTAACTCAGCTTGATCTCTGCCAATACAGTGTGACCTCAGCCAATATGGCTTGACCCCAGCCAATACGGCTTGACCTCGGCCAATACAACTCGACCTCAGCCAATATGGTTTGACCTCAGCCAATATGAGATGTGGGAACATGTAGACGTGTGACAGACACTGACAGTATGGATGGGAGTGGATGATGTTATTAATCGACCATTTATGTCGTATTCGATCAATAACTTTCAATCAATTAACAATTTACTTTGGACACATCTTATCAATGTCCATTTCTCTTTAGCTCTGTCGATATCATCCCTGCATCCTGACCACCTGACGCCATTGGGGTTTTAAAACAAATTGCCACACAGAGTCCTAATTACTATGGGTCTTGGT
This sequence comes from Escarpia spicata, assembly GCA_963995525.1. Lineage (NCBI taxonomy): Eukaryota > Metazoa > Annelida > Polychaeta > Sabellida > Siboglinidae > Escarpia > Escarpia spicata. Next base: position 31,681,779 of record OZ023212.1, read on the forward strand.
AGGATTACAAAACAGGTCAAATTTACAATATATCTTCATTGACTCAATCTGCTATCTCTTGTGAATCACAAAAAAACTCTCTGGAATCTCAGTCTGTCATGCGATTCCATGTTTAGTCTCACCATGTTTTTTTTTACCATTTACCTAGGTTGATTTAAAGCTGTTTCATAAACGTGCACAGTCCATTGCAACTAGTGTTTTTATGTTCACATTAAATGTAAGGTGTCAATAACAAGACACACACAGTCAGTTTAATAAAAGTGCACAGAAATGACTGGTTGTTACATCTGGCAACTTGCCAAAGCCAGCATTACGGTCATCCCTGGACTGGACCAAAGTGACCTTAATAGAGAGGTGATCTTAATACTGAATTACAGACTGAAGCATCACAGGAATTGGGAATTTTAACAGCAATGAAAATTAAGCTATGAAGTATGTATTGTCATTTGTGGTGTAGCGTGTGTTTGAACTGGTCAACAGGAACGTTGGTTACAATTAATATTTAGAAACACACCGTTGTACACATGCACCACCCACGATGTTTGTGTATTGATGCTACTGACAGTGTTGTGGATCTACTTATACATTATGCTTTTATGGGGGCTCATAAATGATACCACTAAGCGTCACTCTTGGTACAATATATTAGTTGCTGATATTTCTTTTGATATTTACTGATTAAGATCAAGCAGGCACTGTGAATGCAAACAGTTCCAACTTTCGTAATTTTAGATTAAGTCATATTATCCACCAGTGTTGCCACGGGATATTTCAAGTCACCTATTATCACCCAATCACACCAGTAAGATAACATGATGATTTAGTTTTATAACAATTTACAAAACCTGTTGTTTTATCGTTCAAAATCAAGACAACTATGCTACTCCAAATAGACTTCTTTAATCATTAAACAAACATCCAGATGCCTAACAGATGGTGCCATATTGTCAGAGTCGAAGATGAAGCCCACTGGCATTGCTTCCGCGCTGCTGCATTTGTCTGTAATCTGCTCAGCCACTAAGAATTTGACTTCCAAAAGCAACATAAAGAAAAAAAATGGGCCAAGTGGCCCTGAAGTCGTTTGGACTAATACGTCTATATGTGACCCCGGCTGACCAAATGAGTGATAAGTCGGACAAATTGTAACATTGTTTTCTTACATCCTTGTAAAGGTTTGGTAGGGTGCTTTATACGGTTTCAAAAAATATGACTGCTACAAAAATTTGCAAAGTTATGGAGCATTGAACATGGTAGGGATCAAAAAGTGAAAATGAAGAAAACGGCTGTTGAAGTTTTACATTATATATGCAAATGGATTGCATGGAAATATTACATGCACAACATTCAAATGTGGCACACAGTATGTAATATGTACGTTATGTTGCAATTATACACTGGAAGTACAAATGTGCTGCTACAAAGACTTATCAAGTTATGCCAGATTATGTCTTCATGTGTAAAACTAAGAGGACAGATTATTTGAGAGCAAAAGGTAGACTCACTGTTTGACACAGTTTAAAACCTACAGGCAACTGTCCAGTTTAACAGGGGTCTAGTGGCTTAATGATGCCTGTTGACACACGCTACTGCCAGTGACCAATTACAGATTAGTCACAGTTTCCATCAAACAATAGCAGGCAGAGAATCTCAGCTCCACAGCTGGGTGTAATACACAACCAGAGCCACCACTGATTCATGGTCAAGTAGATTAGCTCAATGCACCAACTAAGACAATACACAACACTGTGAGTGACAGTGTCCAGAGTGAGGCCTAAGCAGTGTCCTCATTGCTGAATAGATCAATTAAACCTGCCAAGTGGGTGGCATTCTGCACAAGTGTTCATTAATCCTTAGTGATTGTTCAGAACACCAGACTGACCACATACCTAAACAAAGCAAATGTAATAGGTGAAGAACAGGCAGTGTTCAAATAGGGGTATTGGTTGAATTGTATGTCTCGATGCAAAAGGCTTTATTGTGCCTTCATCGATTATAAGAAAGCATTTGATTTAGTAGACCAGTCCTCCCTGTGGTCTAAGATAATTTCATGCGGTATTAATGGAAAATTGTGTTGAAAGTTGTATACAATGCTAAATCATGTATAAATCATGTATAAATCAGGGCCAGGCTGTGTCAGCCTTCTTCTCATGTGATGTAGAGGTATGGCAAGGAGAAAACTTGTGTCCTTTGTTATTTGCTATTTACCGGAATCGTTTTGAACACTGTTAGTCACAATTATAATGGACTTGACATGGCAGCTGGTAAAATTTACAACAACCTTAGGGATGATGATGTAGAAAATGTATGTTCTACTATATGCTGATGACACTAGAAGGATTCAATCAAATACAGATTTCTTGCTTGTTTATAGCGGAACTATGTCAACTCTTCTAATGGTTGACTTTTGCTTGTTTCAGGTGTCAACTATATTGTGAATCTGTAATTATTAGTCTATATTGATACAATTGATTAAAATACAGATTTCTTGTATATAGTGGCAGCACCCTAAGATACATCTATGCAAAATTAGAAAAAAAGTTGCTGAACAGTTTTTGAAAAAATAGGCCAAATGTTACATTTTTAGTGGTTTGGGGGTCCTTGGAGGCCCTAGGGAGCCCTTAAAATGATTCAATCAAATACAGATTTCTTGTGCATAGTGGCAGTGCCCTAAGATATGTCTATGCAAAATTAGAGAAAAAGGTGCTGAACGGTTTCTGAGATGCGGCAGCTAATGGTGGACGGCGGACGCAGAGTGATGGCAATAGTCCCTTGGACCTTCGGCCAAAGGACTAAAAACTGGGATCTTCCATCTTTTGTATTGCTTTCAATGTGCCAGTCAACATACTGATGCCAATTCATGGCTTCACACTGTAGGGGCCACCCTTGGTGGGCGGGTGCCCACTGCTGATCAGCCGAGTCAGGCGCCAGTCTTGGCTTCCCGGCTGTGACTGACCATAAGTGTTGGGGTAATCTGCAGTCTATCTCATCGTTTTGTACTGGGTACAGACCGTATTCCTGAATAGCGAGGTGACCGGGTTAGAGGGACTACCATCCTATCTTTTACTGTGTAAATAATTTGGGACTGTCCCAAGGTGACTGTAATGGCGAGGTGACCGGATTACCAAGGAGACTGGATTACCGAGGTGACCAGATTACTGAGGTGACCTTAAACCGAGGTTCGACTGTAACTTGTTTCTTAAGAGAGCAGAGAAAGTCAACAATGAATTGAAAATTGAAATTTTTAGAAACACTTGTTTGGTCCATATTTCACCAAAAGCACGTAGAACAAATTACACCAAGAGTTAGCGCAACATAATTGGTACTAGGTAGGTTTGCTTTCTCACAAAATGAATTTTAAATGAAATGAGTGAAGAAAGTGAATTGAGAAGGTGCCTGTAAACATTTGACTCCTGCTGTGGTGTTTGGCCATGGTGTGTTGCCTGACCTGCTGCATAAAATTCAACGACATTAGATCTTTCGAAGCAATGAACGCTAAATTAACATCACATGGGAAAAGCATAATCTTGCTTGTCGTCTATCGCCCACCACCAACTAATAAGAATGGATTGACGGTTGTCGATTTCTTCAATGACTTCGCAGATATTTATGACACATATATGTATCACTGCCTGCTGAACTTGTTATAGTTGGCGATTTTAATTTTCACTTTGACGTTAACACTGATGTTCATGTGAAACGTTTCTGTGACATGTTGCACTGCCATGACATGACGCAGTATGTCGAACAACCAACACATCAAGAAGGCCACATTTGAGCCCTTGTGATAGCCCGTACTCCTGTGTGGCTGACATGGTGGTTGCCGAGCTTATTTCTGATCACCACGCTGTACACTGCTGTTTTGCAATGTGCAAGCCTCCATTTCGGAGAGAAAAGAAGACTTACCACAAGATAAAGGCAATAAATCTGACATTGCTCTCGTCAGATATTGAGAATTCCAAATTACACACAGAGCATGAACAATCATTAGACGACATTGTAGATCAATACAACAATGTCCTGAGCGAGCTGCTTGACAAACACGCACCACTGAAGACAAAATGGCTCACCATTCGACTCAATGCGCCATGGGTCGATGATGAAATTCTATCAGCCAGGAAGGAGAGGCGCCGGTTGGAGCAAAGATGGAGATTGTCCAGGTTGACCATCAACAGAGAAATCTTCATCAGCCAGAGAGAACGAGTGAAGAAGATGTTATACACTGCCAGATCCACATTTTGTGCCAACAAAATCAACTAACAGGCTGGCAACCCCAAAACTCTGTACCGGATAGTTGATTCTCTGCTGCATACAAAACACCTGCTAGCACTGCCCGACAACCAACCTGGGCAATTGCTTGACAACTTCAGCAATTATTTCACAGACAAAATTGACATTATCAGACGCGATCTTGATATCCATGACAAAAACACATCAGTGCTCTCAGATAAGCCCTGTGCTATCTTTTCACATCTATCATTTCCTGCCTACCACAACACGAGATCACCAAATTGGTCAGCAAGTCGGCTTGTAAATCGTGCTTGGATCCAATTCCGACTCATCTGCTGAAGGCCAACATATCCACTTTGGCACCAGTCATCACCGACATTGTGAACTTATCGATTATGACAGGAGTCTTTCCTATCGTCTAGTGTCAAACTTGTCTTTTGTGTCAAAAATCGCAGAGAAGGTCGTTGCTGCCCGTTTCTCCAAATCTGCTTTGTATCTTGGATGAACGCAAGGCTGCCATACTTGTGCTACTAGATCTCTCAGCAGCTTTTCATACAATCGATCACGGAATCATGTTATCATGCCTCAGAGATCGTTTTGGACAAAGTAAAGGACCCTCTATTCTGGCCCAAGGGCTGGAATGTGAGGAGATGGTAAAATAAAAGTGAATTAAACAAGATGTGCAAATTAGGTGACGGTATAGCAATAACTGGTTCCATGGATGAATGTATTGCCAGGGAAGGACGCTCATACGGCGGATGTGCAATTCTGTGGAAATTATCATTTAAGTCTGCAGTGAAAGAGCTTAAATGCAATCACATGAGGTTGTGTGGGATTATGATACCAATGAACAACTGTGAAATCATGTGCCTCAATGTATACATGCAGTGCGATGGCTGGTCGCAAGACGATAGGTCTGCTGAATTATATGGATGTGCTAGGTGAAATACAGCAGTTAATACACACTTACAAGCCCGCTCTCGTTATATACAGGGGTGACATGAATACAGATTTGACTAGGAATGCGCCTCATGCATATGCATTACGGAATTTTATACTGGATTATAATCTTACGGTATGTTTAGATGCCCCAGATGCGCAAGTGCCATATACTTTTGTAAGTCCAAATGGTTTTACTTCCAGAATTGATAATTTTTTAACCACGGCCAATTTAGGACAGAAGGTGCTCGAATGTTCTATTACAGACAACATGTTGTTTTCCGACCATGTACCACTTAGTCAGGTTAGATATAAATGTAGACCACATGTTCGAAAGGAACTATTGTCATAAACTAGCATGGCGTGAAGCAAGTATGAAACTCATTAACCAATACAGTAGAGATCTTGAGTATAAACTCTCCAGGTTACAATACGACAAAGAGGCTTTGCTGTGTAAGAACGTAATGTGTAAAAAACATGAGAACGAATTATCTAGAGTATACAATGATATAATAAATATGTGCATAGAATCATTGGAATGTCTACCTACCACCTGTCCTAAAAACAACCTTAATTCAACTGGTGGCGGAAGGAAACTTCCTGGGTGGTCAAAAGAAGTTGAACACCTGAAACAGGAGGCTAATTTCTGGCATCGACAGTGGCGAGCAGTGGGAAAGCCACACCAGGGTGACATTACAGAAATGAGGCGTATAACAAGAGCTCGGTACCATAGGGCTGTTAGACATATTATGAGAGAGGATGACAGAATTCGTACTACTAAGATGGCCGAAGCCATTAGTGAAAATAGAACCCAGGACTTGTGGTCTGAGGTACGCCAGATAAAGGGCAGAAATAAATTCTTGCCTTCAAGTATTGATGGTGTGGTAGGTGATGAAGAAATAGCACCAATTTTTTCCGATAAATATAATCACCTCTACAACAGTGTGTCATATGATGTTGATGACATGAGTGCTATAAATATAATCACCTCTACAACAGTGTGTCATATGATGTTGATGACATGAGTGCTATAAATACGGAGATAAACAAGCAGATTAAAAAAAAATATTGCATATGATAGATCAGTTGATGAAGTTATCGAAGGTGTCCAGCGACAGAAGATGGGTAAGTCGGATGGTGAAGAGGGTCTCAATTCTGATCATCTTATACATGGTCCGAAAATACTCTTTGTGCTGTTAGCATTAATTTTTAACAGTATGTTGATACATGGTTTTAGCCTCGACTCAATGTTAGTGGGAACTATCATGGTTCCTATATCAAAAGACAAGAGACAATTAGTATGTACATCCGACAATTTTAGAGCTATTACTCTTGGCAGCATTGTTGCCAAACTGTTTGATGTTGTTGTACTATCTGAGGAACAAAGTGCGCTTGCAACATCGCATTAGCAATTTGGATTTAAACCAAATATGTCCATTACTCACTGCACATATGTTATGATGGAGACAATCAGTTATTATAATACAAATGGCAGTACTGTGTTTGCATTCATGTTAGATGCCAGCAAAGCATTCGACAGGGTCAATTATTGTAAGCTTTTTAGGGTACTTCTAAAACGTAAGGTATCACCTCTGGTATTAAGACTGCTGTTGTATATGTGTACTAAACGTCAAGTAAGATGGGGCTCTAGTGTGTCATCCCAGTTTACCGCATGTAACGGAGTCAAACAGGGGGCAATCCTTTATACTATTCTTTTCTCCATATACATGGATGGATTGTTTGAACAGTTAAAAAAGAGTGGAGTGGGATGCCACATGGGCAACCACTATATGGGTTGTGTCGATATATGTGAAAACTATGCAGAGGAATACTGTGTAAATTTTAACGGTACTAAGAGTAGATATTTGATTTTTAGAGGTCGTAGCTGTAAACCCGACACCAGAACTATGTTTTTTAATCATATCGAGTTGGACAGTGCCCAAGGTGCTGTACATTTGGGCCATCATAGACCCATTGTTAATAAGGATAGTCTAGTCGTCGATGCCACTGCCAAATTCTGGAAGGGTATAATATGTTCATGGCTGATTTCGGTCATATTAAGACGAATGTAAAGTGCAATTTATTTAAACAATATTGCTGCTCTTATCATAAAGCCCCACTGTGGGGTCTTCAGAGTAAGAGTGTTGGCACTATTTGCATTGCTTGGTGAAAAGCGCTTAGAAAGTTGTGGGGGCAGCACCACTTACACACGGTGATGTTATAGCATTGTTATCGGATAGTTTGCCATTATTGGTAATCTTAAAGCAAAGGTTCTCCAAATTCATTCATAAAGCTATGAACCACAATTCCCCAATTATAAGCAGTGTTGCTAAGTTGTCCATTGCAAATCCATGGTCAAATTGTAGCTCAAACTACCGTTACATCTTAAGTGAATGTGATGCAATGTACGAAGTGTCTAAGTATGATATTGGCCGTGTGTGGCAGGCTGGTTTGTCCAACGTAACAATATCGAACGTGAACGTATTATCGGAAATGTTAGACATCAGGAATGGTCTTAAGACATGCAATATTTTAGACGATGAAGATGTCGACCGCATCATTACGGAAATTTCTATATAACAAAAACTGTACAATTGCCATTTTAATGTGCTACAATAAAGATTTTATTATTATTATTAATAGACTTTCATATTCAATCAATCAAGCCTGAATTAATAGCAATTAACCTGTCTTAAGTCTAAGTCTTAACCCGTATTAACTCAATGGAGTTAAGCCTCTCGGATAGGGTTAATGACATGCAATTGATCACAACAGCACCCTGAATCAAACCCTGCAATTAATCTACTTCAGCCCATGTCCTAAATCTACTTCAGCACGAAGTCCAACGAATGATGGAATCACATTGAATGAAGCGCAATTACGGCGCTGTCAATAATCATGCTGCTTCTGCAGTGTTGGAAAACAACAAGTACGGTCCATTGCACATACTGGTCCTACATCATTGCACATACATGGTCCTACATCATTGCACATACATGGTCCTACATCATTGCACATACATGGTCCTACATCATTGCACATACATGGTCCTACATCATTGCACATACATGGTCCTACATCATTGCACATACATGGTCCTACATCATTGCACATACATGGTCCTACATCATTGCACATACATGGTCCTACATCATTGCACATACATGGTCCTACATCATTGCACATACATGGTCCTACATCATTGCACATACATGGTCCTACATCATTGCACATACATGGTCCTACATCATTGCACATACATGGTCCTACATCATTGCACATACATGGTCCTACATCACAGCCTCAAGCTGGAGGTAAACATTTCTTCCAACATTCTTGTTGTTTTGATCTTCATTGTTGTATACCTGCCAGCTCTCCCGTGAAAACCGGGAATCTCCTGGATTTTGAGTGTATTTCCCGGTCTTGGAGAATACAGGCAAATCTTCCAGATATTCTCTGAAAATCTCCAAGAGCACCCCCCACATCTTTGAGACAGTGCAACACCACGGGAGATGTGCTGAACTGCTGAATTTCTGGCAAACAATCAACAGCACCCCTCCACCTTCTGATGTCAAGATCCGAGACAGAGAAACACGGGACGCATGCTGAACTGTTGATGAAACTCCTGGATTTCAACAAAAAAGATGGCAGGTATATTGTTGTCATATGTATGACCGACTCTTGTGGGTTGACAGAGGACGATAAAAATGAAAGGAGTGTTGTGAACCTGGTAGCACCACTGGTGGTGATGGAACAAACTACACTAGCCTCACACTGATTGGTTGATGTGATCATTTTGTTAAGAGATCATTGCAGATGGATGACTTTTGTTGTAGATATTCATTTTTATGGCAACACAACTGAACACACTCTATGCTCCTAACATTTGTTGACAACAAATGGTTTTCATTACTGGTTTCTGAATGCGGTCAACATTTGTTGAAAAACCCTATTGACAGCAATATTTTAGAGAACACATTGACTGTGCCAGCATTGCACACCAGACTTTATCAATATAGATATACATCTGCAGTAGCAGTGGAATGCCAGCAGCTGGGTGGTTAGACAGCAGTTCAAAATCACCTGCCACTTTGAACCTTGGGTAATTTCATGACAATAAGACTTGGGGTAATGGACACAACTGTCATTGATTAGACAATATATTATCTAGAGTTAGTAGGCCAGCATTTATCTAAATTATTCAGTGTGATAATACACTAGGCAGCCTTTAATATATTACTGGTGATTGTGCATCATCAGGTGAAACGATTGACAACTGTAGGCTCAATTTAATTCTGGTCGTATTCTGGATTTTCCATAGGGCAAATCAGTGTACAACTACATCTCCTTTTTGTCCTTTCTTCTGTTACACATGGAGTGTATAGACAGTAACTTGACATGAGGTTGTAGCAAGGAATTTGTCATTGGCATCTCATGAGCTTGGCTTGGTTTGGCTTAACCAGGGCACTTAGACGTCATATATATGATTCTGTTACTGGACCTGTCTGTCAGAGTAACCACTGGGGACTAACCTCTTGTCCTGGCCACTGCACTGGGCAACAAGTCAATACACAAGTAACCCACTCTGGGTGGATTCTAATGTGATTGGGGGATTGGGTTTGGTTGAATACACATGTGGATTGTGTGGCCTCAGTCTCTGGGTGTTCTAGTACACATGGGTACTCTGTTGCCTCAGTGTCTGGGTGTTCTAGTACACATGTGTACTCTGTGGCCTCAGTCTCTGGATGTTCTAGTACACACATGTACTCTATAGCCTTAGCCTCTGGGTGTTCTAGTACACACATGTACTCTATAGCCTTAGCCTCTGGGTGTTCTAGTACACACATGTACTCTATAGCCTTAGCCTCTGGGTGTTCTAGTACACACATGTACTCTATAGCCTTAGCCTCTGGGTGTTCTAGTACACACATGTACTCTATAGCCTTAGCCTCTGGGTGTTCTAGTACACACATGTACTCTATAGCCTTAGCCTCTGGGTGTTCTAGTACACACATGTACTCTATAGCCTTAGCCTCTGGGTGTTCTAGTACACACATGTACTCTATAGCCTTAGCCTCTGGGTGTTCTAGTACACACATGTACTCTATAGCCTTAGCCACTGGGTGTTCTAGTACTCAGCAATCCGCACACATCTGCCTACTTGACAAATGTCTCCTCCATCTGCCTTCTTTAACCCTCCTGAAGGGCCTTATCTACATTGTGGGATGTGGTAGATACAGATCATCTTTGGTACCATCCTTCCAAGTGACTGTTGCTCTCCTAGTACAGCTCTGTACTTTGTAAGTTAAACTTCTGACCTCTATCACTATTGCATCAATAATTTGATCAACTTAAAATTTGGTCAATGTCCACATGTATTCAATATATATTTATATGTCTGATTTACATGGGGAGCTGACAGTATACATTTTAAATAATAAAATTAATTTTTTTAAAGAAGAATTTGTTTCATATCTGAATTAATTATTTGCTGCTGCCACTTTCAAAGATGAGTTGTTTCTAGCCAGTGATATGAAACAATACATGACTGTGCACACTCTGATGGATTGGATGAATAATAATAAAACTTTATTTTGACACCGTCAAATCCGGGACGGCTGCCCCGTGTATATACCCCGGGGTAGTTTGATTTTTTCCTGGATGAAACAATCAACTTGTGAACAAAGCTTCCAGTTTATTAAACGTAATTTGGTGAGCATTACACATTCAAGACATTTATTTTATGAAGAACAATATATTAATAAATGTACAGAGAAGGTCGGTTTAAATGTTTGCTACTGAGCCAAATAATTGCAAGTATCTGCTCTAAACATTATGTTTCTTCATCATAACCATGACACTCTGTATTTAAAAGACATCTGTTTAGCAGCAAGCTTATGTTTTCAGACACAGGAGAAGTCAATGCATCAAGCAGAGCCTGATCAGTGCCCTCTCCAAGTACACCAAGAACCAAGGCAAATAGCTTTGTCGATCTTATTCTAGGAAATAAATTGTACCATTCCAAGTAGGCCAGCTCTTTCAAGTGTGCCTTGATGAAATACCAGATTGCTCTGCTGGCATTTTGACTATGTGGTGCCAGATGGCCGAGGTGTGTGAGCAGTCACTAGCAGCCATCACCCTTCAGGGGTTAGACACTGTTAGACTTCCTGCTTGGTTACAGACGAAAAAAAGTGCAGTATATTTTGAGAAATGACTTTTTACAATATTCACTTGCTCGGACATAAGTGCATTTGAGTAGTCAGATTTCTAGATGTGATTGTAGAAGCTGTTAACAGTAAAATGGTGTCTTTTTAGCTGATTTTACTAAGCGGAAGGGTATTTGGCAGCAATTTGGCTAGTTGACACTTTAGCCGGATTACTGCCTGCATCCATTTGTAAATATTGACGGGTGTCATACGTACAGGCATTTTGTAAGAGCTAGAAATATAAGATTTTGACTAAACTCGACCAGCATGTCAATGAGATGATGACAACGTCAGGTGAGAAGTTTAATACATTTTCTAGGTCACGTTTTCTTACAATCAGACAAAACGTTAACATGGTCGCCAATGGGAAAACTATCAGTGTGCTGACCCCAATTAGAGAGCCTGGCAACGGAAGCACGCTATAGTCATTGCACAATCACGGAGGACGTATTTTACTTCAAATATCTTGAAACAATTACTGAAAATATGTGTATGGCAAAACTGCAGTTGAATGGAACAAACCGTTTTTGGATATTACAGACTTCTCACCAGTCTGCAAGTCCAAATCACAGCGACGGAACACATGTCTTATAAGGGGGGTGGGGTGCGTATGCCAGTATTTAAGCTTCAATTTGAAAATACGTATGTAAATGAACCAATAACATTGCAGCAGGGTGATTCATCAATCGTTTTTTGTTTACTTCAGCTGACTAAACACATGTGAAGATGTTGTAATTGACCCTAATGAAATCTGAGGACAGTGATTAGCTGGAGTCAGCTGTAGCCTGAGCCTGTTATCAGATCTGTCTACTGACTGGACCTTCTGGCCAATCAAGCAAATGGCATTGTTTTCTGAATGTCTGCTAATTAGGCTGTGTAATATTATGTAATTGAACTGCTTGAGACGTCTGACCTTTGAGGAATTCACACCCTAAGGTGACTTTTTGTTGATGTTTACCTTTGTAAATAGGGCATAAGGTAAAAAAATTAATACAAATTTGAATGTAACGTAACAACTGGCTGTATTGAATTTTCTTATAAAACACATATTGGGCTTTCTGGAACACTGTATCAGGAGTTCATAGTGCCACCTGAGAACATTGTGCTGGATTACAAATTGTCCAACAGCGAAGTGCTGATTTATTTGGTGCCTTGCCAAGTTTGGTGGCACCTTTGAAATGTGCATAAAACACAAACACCTGGAGGGATTACAAAAAATAAAATTGCAGAGTGCTTGTAACATTGGTGCCTATAAAGTGTGTTGTTTTCAACATTTTTCTCCAAAATCACCATGCTTATTTGGAGTTAGGACACTGTTAGACTTCCTGCTTGGTTACAGACGAAAAAAAGTGCAGTATATTTTTGAGAAATGACTTTTTACAATATTCGCTTGCTCTGACATAAGTGCATTTGAGTAGTCAGATTTCTAGATGTGATTGTAGAAGCTGTTGACAGTAAAATGGTGTTTTTTTAGCTGATTTTACTAAGCGGAAGGGTATTTGGCAGCATTTTGGCTAGTTGACACTTTAGCCAGATTACTGCCTGCATCCATTTGTAAATATTGACGGGTGTCATACGTACAGGCATTTTGTAAGAGCTAGAAATATTAGATTTTGACTAAACTCGAACAGCATGTTAATGAGATGATGTTTAATACATTTTCTAGGTCACGTCTTCTTGCAATCAGACAAAACGTTAACATGGTCGCCAATGGGAAAACTATCAGTGTGCTGAGCCCTGCAGGGTACACCATCCTTCAGCATCGACTTCAATAATGCTCTACTTGCCCTTGACATGCCAAAACATCAGCACAGAAATGGCCCCGTGGCCAGGGACCAGTCTCATAGAAGCATATTATAATATTTCTAGTTGTGTACGGTACAATTTCCATTTTGCTTGAAAACACCCACTTAATTTATGCAGTAATGAACATATATTTTCAGGTAAGTTTATCATCTAAATATCTCAGAAGGGTGAGTTTCTCGATAAACAAAAATGTTGGGCTCTCAATATGTGTGTTTCCTTGTTCACTTGTTATTTAGATTTTCTGCTCTGGCTTTCAATCATGTTAAATCTTGTTAAATCGTATACATATTTATAACGTACTTAATTATGATTGTGGCCCAAGTTGACTCACCTGTCTGCAATAAAGTTCAACAGCCCCTGACCTTGGCAAATGAGATTACATCCAGCAGTGTCTAACCAAATGCCATTAGGGTAATCTCTTATAAGTGTTTAATGGACTGATAAACTCAATTATCGCTGAAGGTACAGCATCTCACTGATCAGAGGATGATGTTCTCAGCTTCCACATAGCTTGCAATGCAGTTTCAAGCACAAAGGGTTAATGCATGAAACGTAGACAAGACCTATTTACTTTGCAGGTGCAGCATCTTTGATGTGAGATGTTACATACACACACACGCATGTGTGAACCCAGGTTGCGTACCCACACCCATGCATCCAGGGTGTGGCTGACAGTTACATCATGAGAACAGAACTACGACTAACATTGTCTGCTGTCTTCTCCCTCTTGAACAGCTTATTGTATTAGGAAATTTACTGTTGAATGGAAGATATTTCAAATCAATTAAAATGAAAAATATTTTGTTTTGTAATTACTTGCACAATGTTTCTACAGAGTAACACTGCAAAATGTGCAATATATAATCACCAGACGACTATAAATTCTAAGTAGTAAGTCAATAAATAATTATTTAACTTCCCATAAAATATATAAATAATAATAGGAATATGCTGTTTTACATACCACCACAGCAGTAATGATCAGTCAATCAAAACACTACAAAGAATACAGACCTTCATCAAAAATGCCTGTGCAAAATCCTACAGCTAAAGTGGTCAGACAACATACTCAATATTACACTATGGGAATGGACCATATAACTTCTTCACTTTCACTTCAGTTTCCCATATAACCCATAAGGATCTTTGGGGCACCACTGATGACTTATTAACCAGCTTTCTCCATGTTTCCCTGTTCTCCACAGCCCTCTGGGAGTTAGCAAACTCAAGTCCTGTCCACTCTTTGTTGTTGTCTTCCCACCTCTTTTTCTGTCTACCTCTTCTTCTCCCCCCTCTCACGGTACCGTGCAAGATGGTCTTTGCAAGGCCAGATGATCTTGAGACGTGGCCGTACCACTTCAGTTTGCGCTTCTTGACCGTTGTAAGGAAGTCTTCATATGGTCCGATGGCTTGTTTGATCTTGTTGCAAACATCTGCATTAGTAACATGGTCTTTGTATGATATGCACAAGACCTTCCGAAAGCACATAGAGAAAGATGGACATGACAAGGGAGCGCATCAGCTTTATTTTTTCGAACTGACCTTGATGTTACTTGCTGGAGTTGTCTGTGCAATCCTGGCAAGTATCTCAGGTTTGGAACCCTCGTCTGTGATGATTGATCCCAAGTACTTGAAGCTTGTTAATGTTTCAAGTCTCTGTCTGTTAACATTGACCTCTGTGTTGATGTCTTGTGCGTTGTTTGTCATCAGTTTGGTCTTTTCGGTGCTGATCTCCATGCCGTATGCTGTAGAGGCTTTGTCAAGGCACTCCACCAAGTTGACTAGTTCTTGTTCTTCTCCTGCTAGGCCATCGATGTCATCAGCGAAGCGAAGGTTGGTGATTGTCCTGCCTCCAATGCTGATACTATAGTGATAGTGCCTTGATGGTTTTCCAAGGCATCATTCATGATCCTTTCCAGAAAGATGTTGAAGAGGGTGGGTAATAGTAGGCATCCTTGTCGAACTGATACTGTTGTTTGAAACCAGTCTCCTATGCTGCCATTGAAGATGACTGTACTGGTGGCCTTGTCATATAGGCAGGGCTGCCTACCTGACAAAAACAATTTCCGTAATGACCCCCCATCGGACACCCCCGTCACAACCCCACTTGCATCCCGCCCCACCCTGCCCCACCCCGCTCCCCGTCCACTAGGTTGACAGTCAAACCTTTCTCTGAAGTAGATACAATGACAAGCCCAGCCTGTTCACGGTGCCTGGGAATCCAGAAAGTTACTAATTTAATCATCAAAAGTAGATATACTTTGTTTCAACATAATTATTGTGTTGTTACACTGTAACTCCTGTCGGCAGTTAAGGCCCTATTACACTGCTCGATGGCAACGGCAAAACCTCGACGGCAACGCACCAAACCGTGAGCAGAGCCTATTACACAGAGCGCGGCAATATTCGATGGCATATGCAAATTTGTCATGTGAACAGCTTGTAGATGCTATAAAATATGGCAGGCAAAAGAAGCAGTTGCGAGGAGGAAGCACTACTCCTACTGTTGTTAGCCAGAAGGCATAAACAACAATTATAACTTGTGATTCCAGCAAAGCTATGTTTGGTCGATCAGATGTGTGGTAGGAACAGGTGTGATGGTGAGCTTCTTGTGTTATAATTGGACTTTCTATTGACAAGACTTTTTAATATCCAACACCTATCTCACCTAGGCCCTATCTCTCACAATGCTTTGACAGCTGCCTGAAGTCACGACAGCAGCGTTCGATAGGCGACGATGACAACCACGTGCTGCGAACGGTCCGAACTCCTGAATATTTATACTGACATCGAAACTTGTGTTGCATTATTTCTATTAATTATCATGTGCCAGTCATGTTTAGCTTGGCCCCAATGCTTTCCCACACGGCCAACTTGTTCTTTGCGTCTTTGTAATCAGGATGGGATGGAGCATATAGCAATTCCCGTCTCTCTACCTCTATGATAAGTTTTTCTGCCGACATCATGAATTTTTTCAGGGCTATCAACAGACGGCGCTGCTAATTCAGGGTTATCTGTTATCAACAGACGGCGCTGCTAATTCAAGGTTACCAACCACTGTTATCAACAGACGGCGCTGCTAATTTAGGGTTATCAACCACTGTTATCAACAGACGGCGCTGCTAATTCGATTCCGTTTTCCTTTATTTTAAAGTGTTTACATCGCTATATTGGAACACATGCAATCTGACATGTGCACTTTGACGTCATACCAAAACAACAATACTAATTGGTCAAAGAGAAATTTGCACCGTGATATTTTCTGAAAAATCGCTTCTGTTTCGATTCTTGATGGTTTGCCGTCGAGGAGCAGTTTTGCCATCGAGCAGTGTACTAGGGTCTCGGTAATTCAATATAGAGCGGTTTTTATTTTGCTATCGTGGTTCGCCGTTTGCTGTCGCGGTTTGCTGTTTGCTGTCGTGGTTTGCCGTTGCCGTTGCTGTCGCCGTCGAGCAGTGTAACAGGGCCTTTAAGGTCATCAGTTAGCACTTCAAAGGGATGCTTGTTTCACAACATCCAATAAGTTACACTGTGTTAATTACAGCTGCCAAAGTGCATGCATGGCCAGACATGCCCAAGTGTTTACGTCTGTGGAGCATCACCGTGGAAAAGACAACGACAGTAAATAGCCAATAATCATCCAACGAGCTTCTAAATTTACAACACAATTGCTGTTGACTGACAGATGCAGACATAATAATATGCTCACTGCCCAGTGCTATGTGCCATGGGCAGTCATCAGCAGGCTGGTGGCAGTCAAAGTTGTAACATTGTACACAGGCACAGCATTGGATGACTACACTATAATGACTTTGTAGAACTTGTAGTGGACAAAAGATTTGTTAATAAATTGTAACAATTGAATTATGACAGTTTCTTCAGGGCATCTGGAGTGGCATTATTGATTAATTTAGCAATTCTTTAATGTGTATCATTTTCTGAAGGGATATTTGCATTCTCATAATACGGCGGCAGTTTCCGTATTGCCGTAATCTGAGGTGAATTTCCGTAATGATTATGGAAAATCCATAATGGTAGGCTTCTCCCCCAGCTTGAACCAGTTCTGCTGGAATGTATGTTCTGCTGGTCTCCATTGGTCTTGTATTTGGAATGTTCTGAGCATCTGTTGATAATCTATTGTTCTTCTGTAAGGCATTTCCCCGATTTGTCTTGGATGGTGGTAATTATCCCTTTCTTCACTGATGTCAGGTCTTTTACAACTTGGTAGGCCTTTTTGCTGTTGTTCTTGCTCAGACTGTCTTCAATTTCACAACATTGTTCTGCTATCCACTCATCTTTTGCTCTTCTCATATCTTGTTTGATCTTCCTGTTGACTTCTCTGTATTTTGCTACTCCTTTATGATCACGTTTTCTCTTTTTCAGTTCTCTTCTTTTGTCACAGAGATCGAGGATGTCTGCTGTGATCCACGGTTTCTTTGTCCGACGATGTTTGCCAAGGATCTCGCTGGCTGTGTCGGTCACTATTTTGTTGAAGGTGTTGGTCATCAAGCTCAGGTCAATGTCTTTGTCATCCAGGATGGTAAGGGGTGCAAATTCCCCACCTATCATTGCTTTGAATGCTTCTGCTCCATCAGGATCCTTAAGTTTCGCGATGTCAAATTTGATTCTTGTGTGATTTGGTTTGCTGATCCTCTTCAGGCAAATGTGGAAGGTAGTCATCAACAAGTTAAGACTGCTTCCGATATATGCTCCAGGAAAGCTTTGTGTCGTGGCAAGCCCCATTTCACCAAGATGTAGTCGATCTGGCTGTGATGTTTTCCATCTGGGCTGTGCCAGGGCCATCTTCTGGATGCTCTGTGTGGACCAAATGTATTAGCCAGTATTAGTTCGCTGTATGTTGCAAACTCAAAGACCCTGTGTTCTCTGTCATTTGTTTCAGCATTGCAGAAAGATCCACAAGTGTCTTGCCAGTTGGTCTGAGGATCCTCTCCCACTTTTGCATTTCAATTTCATAGTACAGTTAGACTGTCTTTCTTTGGCGTTTCCTCAATGATATCTTGCAGTTGGCATAAGAAATCTTCCACCTCACTGTCACCATGACAGTGTTTACGATATCTTTGTGTACAAGAAACCCAATGCCATGTTCGTGTTTGTTCTTATTGTCACTGAAGTAGACCTTGTGTCTTTCTTCAGTTGATGTTTCGCCAAAGTTTTTTGCATCTCGGAGAGTCCAAGCAGTTTCCTTCAGTATCTCTCCATCTCATGTGTGACTTCTTTCAGTTTCCCTGCAGCTCTCAGTGTCCTGATGTTCCATGTGTCGATGGTGATATTGTCTCTTCCACGGATCTTCTTGGTAGGGACACCAGTAGTATACTTATCACCTCTGTCCTGGTGTACGGCGGAAGACGTCATCATTGTTGACCCGGGCTGTGACCGATCCGGTATGCGTTTCGAACAGGATTTCATGATCATGGTGTGTCTTGGGCAGATTTACAACCTAGTGCACCCCTCTCCAGGCTGGTTGACCACAGCCGATATCCACCAGAAGATGTGGTTCGTCTTGATCCCGAACATGTGGTCATTGAACTCTGCCTGGAGCCCTTCCGCCCTGGCCATTGACTTCGTCGAGGAAGATATCTGCCCTATGATGTCGTACTAGCATCACCGTATTTTACCCATAAGTGGTAGACTCGAGGGGGTGGGAGCGTTTTATTCCACCCCATTCAAGTCCAATTGGACCTGCCCAAAGCTCAGCATCTATGGTTTTGAAATTAGAGGTTTCCTTCTCCTAAACCCACTGCCTGCCAAGGCTAATGAGCTGGGTCTACCCAGGTTTTGATCCCCAGCATACTAGCCTGGAGCCGCAAGGTGCCCAGTGGTGTACCACAAGGAGGTCATGCTAGAGTCTTGTCTATGGAGAGGCTATGTACCAGCAGGGGACGCTTGCACACTTGTGTCCCTTTTCACCCCCGTGAGGGGGCTAGCTGGCGGTCGCAGCCGAAAGCGAGAGTGTGAAGCACATGCAAACTACTCACTACACTAGGACACATCACACAAACCTGTGTTACTACCAACACAAGACAAAAGAAATAAGAGAAAATGGAGGTGGATAGAATATACACTGAGGAAACGTGCAACAAACATCACATGACAAGCAATTACATGGAACGCCAGGGAAGAGATGAAGAGGAAGGCCAAGAAACACATGGCAGAGTCACCAAACGTGAAAGAAAGCAGATGGGATATACCAGAAGAGAAATCGAGAAAATTGCATAAAACCAACAAGATTGGAGGACCATGGTCGATGGCCTATGCTCCCAGCGAGCAAACAGGGTTAAATAAAGAAAGTAACAGTAGAATCAGCAAATTCATGTTATAATATGTCAACTTAGTAGATTTACTTCTATATATACAAAAATGTGAACTGCTGTTATTACACTGGATGGCATAAATATGGAAAGATAAAAGCATTCAACGTAGTATCCACAAAGTCTGCCAAGACAAGACACAACACTAATTAAGGGGTGTCACCAACCATGGTAAAATCAGGTCCTGAGTCTCGTTAATGGCCTCCCAACCGACTTAACAATAATATACTAGTTGCAGCACTAATGATAGTTCCTCTGCAAATTCCCACAAAAAATATTGGTGTAATCCTATAAGCGATAACCCTTTCACGAAAGCATGTCATCCATGTCTTGATGTGATGTACTTGATTCATTGTCGGTGGTATCACTTTTTCTACACAGTAATTCAAATTGCTGACAAATGTGTTTACAAAAAGGGACATTTTCCAGCATTAACTAGACATGTTACAGCATGCCAAGACTCCCTGGCTTGTTTTTACTAAGCCTTTCATGATTTAAACTATTTTGTTTCCTGTAAGGGTCCAGTTGATATATATGACTAGAAACCAACATATCTTTCATGTAAGTGAATTCATGTATGCCAATTGATGTAATTCACTCACTCACTCACTCACTTGCTCGCCTGCTCGCTCGCTCGTTCGCTCAATCGCTCACTCACTCAATCGCCCACATGCCCACCTGCTCACCCACTCACCCATTCATCCACTCAATCAATCATTCAGTAATAATTTACGTAAATAAAAAAAAAATCATAAGTTCAGTTGACCATGTTTCAGTTTTATAATGCGTATATATGTCAAAAGATACTGTTGTTATTTTGAGAGAGAACAGAGAAAGAAGTGCATGTGAAAACAGTATGATTGATGGAGTCTACTCATTAAAATGAACCAATGGGAGCCATTGAGAGGCAGTGCCTTGCCAAAGACCGTAGAACTATTCTAGCAGCTAAACAAAGGTTGCAAGTGGCTTTCTCTGTTGTTCCTGATTCATCACACCGGCAGCATATGTTGCTGTTTAGCTTTTCTATTGTGTTCTTTTAAAAATAGCACACACTAGTTTATTTGGTTGAAATTTTACAATAACAGAGATAAACACCCATCCAGGCCACTATATGTCTCACAAAGTTGCAGTCCTCAAAATATGTACTCAGGGTTAGTGTTTCATATTGATTCAAAACACCACCCACCACCCATCCAATAAGTGGCATCACTTGTTGCGATTAATTTCCCCCCAGTATGTGGTGATGTCCAAATTCATCACCGACTCACACGTAATGCTAAAAGTTTTTGAGATTCTTAGAATGGATAGAAGATCCGGTTTCGCGGTTGTTGGTATTGTACATAGTTACCTCTCAAGAAACTTGTTTTCTGTAGTCTGCAATATGTCAGCCAAATTCCGCTGCCTTCTTCAGCAGACTGATGTTACGGTTATATACAGACTACCAAAAGCTTGAGAGGTAACTGTGTAAGTTTTCTTTGATTATACAAACTTACACAGCCACCCCAAACTTAGGCAGCCACCCCTAACTTATGCAGCCACTCCTAACATATTCAGCCAACCTTAACTTATGCAGCCACCCCTAACTTATGCTTACTTACTTACTTACTTAATCCCTTGACCGTCTTGGTTGTCGGGAGGACATAAGTGACTCTGCAGCTGTGATGTTCCACCATTCCTGTCTGTCAGTGGCTGTGATGAGGAGCTCTGGGATGGAGATGGCTGTCCATTCCATAACATTGTGCATCCAGCTCTTCCTCTGACGTCCAAGGCGGTGTCTACCCTCCAGGGTGCCTTGCAGGATTGTCTTCGGGAGGCTAGCATGACGTGTTATGTGTCCAAACCTTGTCAGTTTCCTTCCCTTGACAGTTGCCAGTAGAGGTTCTTGTGGGCCCACCAGGGTCGTTACCTTTCTCCGCAGATACTCATTGGTCTTATGCTCCATGTAGGAGATGCGGAACATCTTCCTCAAGCACTTGGTCTCGAATGTTTTGATCTTTTTCTCATCCTTAGCAAGGAGTGTCCACATCTCACATCAGTGTAGAAAGATGGATAGTACAAGTGATCTGAACAGGCTATACTTGGTTGTGAGGCGTATATTACTACTTCTCCAAATCCTCTCCAATCTTGCCATGGCTGCCGCTGCTGAGGCGATCCTGATACGTATTTCTGTGGTGCAGTTACCATCCTTAGACAAGGTTGCTCCTAGATATTTAAAGCTGTTGACTTCTTCTATGTTTTCACCATTCATGATGATGTCTGCTCTGATGTTGCTTGTGCTGTTAACAATGACTTTGCTCTTCTCTGCGCTGACCTCCATGCCGTAAGCAAACTTATGCAGCCACATCTAACTTATGCAGCCACCGCTAACATATGCAGCTGAGATGTACTGTTAATCATCATCTGTCTGATATACTCCTGTTACACCCACCTGTCTACAAAAAGCAAGCATGCAACAGATTGCAGGCTTCCTATTACCTCTAAAATTACTGACATCAATGCATTTTTCAACAAACAAAAACTAATTTGTGTGTTCCTTTTGAACACAAAAAATCCACTCCATTTCAAAAGGAAATCAATCGATGTGCAAAACACACGTAGCAACCATAATAATAGCACAGCCAGCTGCTTCTCTGTTTTATATCGCTCTACCTTAAAATGACAAATGACACTGTAGATTAATGCATGCTGCCACCTACAAAAACTTTCTGGCGATGTTAAGCAAAGCCAGCTGCACAGACTGTCACATTGGAACAATCATCTGGTCAATATGTATGCATGTCAGGAAGTGTTTCTTTTGCATCTCCTACTGCGGGTCAATAGTTCAATACTTCCATCCTGTCCAATCGTCTCTGCTTCTAATCTCTGATGTCACAGCGCCATTTATGTGCTAATGAAACATTTCACGTTGTGTTATGATGAACTGAAGTCTGACATGTTTGTGTAATTCCTGAGCTCGTTTTTAACCTCATTTACAAATGAAAGACACCGACATAAGGCATGTACTCGTTTCTCCCGTCATTTTGCATCTCCACAACAGTAGACTCCAGTTGCCATGGCACCTACTGCAAACACATTATCCAAGTTACGTACGATTGGTCATATTTTTTTTGATTTAGTCTACTTCTCCATTGTATACTAATGCCTCTTGCGCCATCTATAAAAGAGAAAAAAGCTACTGTTTGTAAAACATTTCCATACTGATTGATATATTTTACAAGTACAGTGATTCATCATTGGGTTAATCAGCTGTATAACATGTGTATTTAATGTTTTGTTTCCTGTTCTTTTAATGCATTTGTGTATATTTATATTTTTACTTTCATTATTTATATTGTTTTTATTTGTTTTTACTTTTGTTGTTAATTTGCCATTTTAATTACTTACATACCAGTTTTAACATGTTTTTGGGCTATTTTTAAAACAGAATGTCTTAATTGTTTAATTTTACTTGTTCTACTTAATCCATGACACATATACATAGATATCTACACTTTTACATGTACTTTATGTATATGCATGTTCTCTCAGGGTTTCCATGGCTTGGGCGATTCCGTCTTTGTCTGCCTATGAGCGTGGAGACATTTTGTGTCACGCATATGTGTGATACTTGATTTAGTCCCAATCAACTGCCAAATTAGCGCAATCACATTATGGCAGTGTTGGTGTATTCTGAAATCAAGCATGAGAGACCTAGATGTCCAAGTTTTAGAATGGCTACTGACCACAACACAAGCTCGTCAATCAATAATTATCACTGATTGCTTTTCTATGCACAATCTCACTTTGCAGCCACCTAACCACAAGAGGCTAAGTGCACTGCACAATAGCAATTATAGGCTGGTGTACTACTGGTGATAGCAACCACAGGCTGGTGTACTACTGGTGATAGCAACCACAGGCTGGTGTACTACTGGCGTGATAGCAACCACAGGCTGGTGTACTACTGGTGATAGCAACCACAGGCTGGTGTACTACTGGTGTTAGCAACCACAGGCTGGTGTACTACTGATGATAGCAACCACAAGCTGGTGATAGCAACCATAGGCTGGTGTACTACTGATGATAGCAACAACAAGCTGGTGATAGTAACCACAGGCTGGTGTACCACTGGTGATATCAACCATAGGCTGGTGTATTACTGGCGATACCAACCACAGACTGCTGACTGCAACCACAGGCTTGTGCACTACTGGTGATAGCAACCACAGGTTGGTGTGCTACTGGTGTTAGCAACCACAGGCTGGTGTACTACTGGTGATAGCAACCACAGGCTGGTGTACAACTGATGATAGCAACCACAGGCTGGTGTATTACTGGTGTCAGCAATCACAGGCTGGTGTACAACTGATGATAGCAACCACAGGCTGGTTTACTACTGGTGATAGCAACCACAGGCTGGTGTACTACTGGTGATAGCAACCACAGGTTGGTGTACTAATGGTGATAGCAACCACAGATTGGTGTACTACTGGTGTTAGCAACCACAGGCTGGTATACTACTGATGATAGCAACCATAGGCTGGTGTACTACCAGTGATAGCAGGAAGGGAGGGTGGGAGGGAGGGAAGGAAGGAGGTAGGGACGGAGGGAGGGAGGGATGGAACGGTGGAAGGAGAGAGGAAGGGATTGAGTGAGTGAGGGAGAGAATGTGGGGAAAGGGTGAAGGAAGGAGGGAGAGAAAGATGGGTTGAAGGAGAGAGAGTGGAGAGAGGAAGGGAGAGGTGCATACTTCCTGAAGTTATTGAAATGTAAAGAGTTACAATAAAAAATGAACTGAATTGAAGTGGGAAAGGGTAATAGTGAGTGGGAAAGATTATGGGAGGTGGAATGAAAGGGAAGGGGTGAGAGGTAAACATTGATGGAGATGGAGAGGAAGAGGGGAGTTATAAAAGCAAGGTGGTTTATGGATTAAACCTATGGTAAAATATCGTTCCTCTTATCAATATCACATACAAGATGGAATTAACATGTTTTTTTTCTTTGCCATCATCTTAAATTTAAGCAATATTCTAAATACTGTTTTACATCTATTTAAGTATTAATTATGTTGTATCCCTGCTATGACTAAATCTGCATTGTAGTAACTGCATGTAGGTTTTGACTGCACAAACTTACAATCATGTTTATCTTCAGAAACTATGCTAAATATATTGATTTTGGCAATCTGAAAAGGCAATTTGTAATTTTATTTGAAGGGATGAATGGACGACTGTGGCATATGACAGTTTGTTATGATGATGTATTGCCCAATCCTGTATCTTCCTTTCACTATCTTTAGTGCTGCCTTTTACATGCTCATTAGGTAGATACTTACGAAACCTTGTCTATGTGTTTCTCTACCTTTGACACATACAGATAATGATGAACCTTAACATATGGAACCAGCCACAACAATCAGTAGCAGAATGACCTTGCCTTACATGAACAACTTATTTTGATTAGGCAACAACTGATATGGCAATCAACTCAACATACAAGGAGAAATGCCAATTTCTCTGCAATTAAATCTCGGATACTGACATTTGTAGTATTTTCTGTGGCATCTTTGTGTCTGGAAGCATGCAGAGTAGCCAATACCAAAGGACTAAAAAGGATACTTTGCAAATGCTAGTCATAATGAAGCCATTGAAATGTAGTCCTTGAGAAGAATTAGAGTACCATGGATAGAAAATAATGAAGACATCCACGAACAGCCAAATCAAAAAGAAAGACCATGAGAAACATTTGAAAAAAACCAAGCAGGATTCATAGGCCATGTAATGAGAACATTAGACCATCTAGTAACAACAGGAAAGATCGAGGGAAAAATGCAGAGGATGTCAGAGAATAAAAATAATAGATAATTTGTCAACGTGGTTTAGAAGGAGCGTAACAGAACTGCTACAAAATACACATAACCAAGGGGTTTGGAGGGCCACTATCATCAATACCTGTAACAGGAATGGCACCTAGAAGAAGTCATAAAAGACAAATATGGAAAGGTACTAAATTAAAACAGGGATATCAAGGAGAGATGGAAGGATTGCTTTTAAACCAACTTCAATTTAGAGTATAACATTGTGTTGCCTTTTATAAGATTGCTTTTTAATTCTTAGCAGAATGAGCACACAGTCATGTGTTGTTGAAAAATGGTCAATGGGATGCATTTAAAAATACTTTTCAACAACTCTGATTGTTATTGATATGTATTGTTTCAGGTATTAATCCTGTCACTAGGTCCACTGGACTTGTTGCAATCTAAATAAATACAACAACAATACAACTCTTCAGTGAATGTTGTCCAACTGCGCCTACTGTGTAGATTACCAATTAGCATGATGGAAATAGTGTTCCTTAGCTTTTAATGGAGTTAATGAGCATGTTAGTAAAACACATTTTGAAAGCACTCCTTAAATTACATGACAGATTATGTCTAATGATGGAGTTTTCTTTACGAGCTTATTATTTCAGTGAATTAGTTCTCAGAGTTCACTGGGAAGGAGGAACCGACTGGGTTGTGGATTAGTTGCGGGATATATGGGAATGAGGAGAGATTCGAGAGGTATGGAAAACAAGGAAGCTTGTAGCATTGTATAGACAGAAACAGACAGGGTATGGTACTGGGGAATCAAACTACTAGAACATTCCATGACATAACTGGAGAAGATTTTGGAAAAGTGATAGATGAGATGCAGTTAAGATTTAAGCCAGCGAAAAGAATCACACTTTTCATCATAAGACAGTTACAGTGAAAAAGGCTAGAAGTTAATAAACTTCACTGTTATGGTTTTGTATACACGGAGTAAGCATATGACAGAGCATTGACATGACTGGCTTAGATAGATGGCAATGCCAATGGGTGTAAAAATAGAAATAATCATCTAGGTTATACTCATAGCATATCAACGGTGTATCATTATGCAACATATTTTTTGGCTAGATGGTAAACTAAGCCCTAGCTGGCCGAATATGCGAGGGCACTGGATGAGTTTATTTTGATCATCCCTAGCATCAGGCAATTTGACTCCACGTCAAATTGCAACTACATATGTCACATCAGGTTGCAAGACAGGCATCACAGATAACTTACTGCTATCTATTCATTGGATATATGGCTTCTTTGCTGATGTGTGTAATCATTATCCTCTACAAGCATGCATGTGTGCCTTCGTGCAACTACCTACGGTGTGTGCAGCCATAATTAGTATTGTTAACATGATGCTAATTATTGATGTTGTAATATTAAGAAGTAATTATTCCATGTTTTTCCGGCAGCATTTAATGAACACATGTTTGGCAAACCTGTGAGAGTATCTGACAACCACTAACCACAAGATGGCAGCGGCCAGGAATAACTGACATTCTCAACTGTCAGCTTATTGCCAAATCTATCCAACAAAGGGGCTGCTTGCCAATATCAGCATGTAATCCACTGTAGGCTCGTAGTTAATACGAAGTTTGTATGTCTGAGTCACATTGGGAGCCCCTGGTACATGTCATAGTCAACACATGCAAATAACTCTACAAAAGTACAATAAAGTTGGAAATGTTTTTACAAATTTTAATAATTAAACAAGCCCACATCAATTTGTGGGCCATATGATATTACCCATAATGTCATTTTATTATTATTAGACAATACAATACTTTTAAATCAACTGAACCATTAGGGTAGTTGCATCAAGTCGGAAAAATATGTGCAATCAATTTTTTTGTTTTAGCACAACCAAGAAACTGAAACTCTCTTCAATGTTTTGTCTTCATCAGTCTCAGAAACTGAATTGTTCTTCCTCTGCTCGCCAGATGGTGTGGTGAACAGACAGGCAGAATGTTTAATACTTGAAGAATATAGGTAAGAAGTTGAGTCCATCATCACATGAAGTGACATTAGTGAAGAAATAGTGTAGATTGGAACTCACTCCCACAGAGGAATAAAATAATGGAACAAATGATCTGTGAGTAGTTATCTGTTGCTATGTTTGGGTGTTTCAAAGTGCCAGCTCTCAATGAGTCGACATGTTGAGTGAGTTGCAATGAGATTAGAAGAGGATACAGCAGGGACACATGTAGCACTCTCTGCCTTGTACATGGTTTCCTGACAACACAAAAAAAATTAGCAGATTACTTTGACAGAGAATGAAGAAAGAAACAGATTGAACAAGATTGCCATCGGATGCAATAACTCAATATGGCATGGGGACAATGAAGTTGCTAGCTTATCCACAATCCTATAATTTGAAATAAATCACAATAAATCTTGTCAGGTTCACCAGAGATTTGACGTTTTAGGGTAGGTGGAAGCAGATATTCTGGGAGCCAAAGGAAGGTAACTACCGGTACATCTTATTCTGCCAATAAATGGCAATGTCTCAATTGTGAAGCATTTTAAACTGTTGAAATGCAAAATTACTCACTGGCTAAGAGATGATAGAAGTGTAGCCGAGGTATTTCTGGCCTTTTCAGTTTAACTGCCACTCAATATATATATATATAACATCATACAGCCAGCTGCCTGTGTTAATCAATGACTATGTTGCACAGCAGCTGGTTCGATTGACATCATGTACATATCAGTTGTGAAATAACTAACACTCATAGCATTACTATATCTTTATCAATTCAGAAACTACCAAAAGCAACAGCTGTTTAACTATACGTCAAATTTTGAAGACAAAATTATTGATTGCCAACTTTAAAATGACCCTGTCTGTTTCTCATTTATTAATGTAATGTTCTTAATATTAGATAAAATATGCTGAAGGTATTGCCCACCAAATTGCACTTAACAAACCCGAAACATTGATCGTAATTTGAACGTTACGCCCACAAACTGTTCAAACTGACTATGAAACATTCAAATAGGGGCAGTAAAACAGGTAAAGAGGAGGCAGATGATGTTAAGAGCAAGTTCTTGAAACTGCTTTTTGACGTCATCACAATGAAGACTGGTGAAGACATCAACAGGGATGTACAATTGATTCGGCAAACATCTGTACATTTATGTTGGCGACATACCTGGGGCTGGACAATGGAACAGATCAAGTTGCATTAAGGCGAGACATCTCTAACAGAAAACATTATACTCAACTGACTGACAGTAAACGCGTGATTTATTATTTATAATTACAGCCTCTATGAATCTACAAGAATGGCCACTGTCAATAGTTTTCCAATACAAATGATAACTGTTGGAGCACATGGCGACTGTGTCTCCCAATATCCCAATAACAAAACGGTTCTACGTGACACCACCTATGACCACGCTAGTTTGCTTCCACCCGGTCAAACCCTATTTGTGCCAGAACAAGCTGACGAGCCAGCATCTTACACAGAAAATTGCACACCGACTGAAGTAATCTATTTTGTGGGGACAATTATCAATGACATAGATGTGTAGTGCGGCCGACCACTTCAAATCACATCAATGCGTTCACTCGGTTTGTCAGCTTCATTAACGATGTACGGCAAAGAGCAGGAGGCAGAGGTATCCATCTTCAAACCAACGCTCTGGATCAGATAGCTCTGGATCACAAACAAGTGCATATCATAATTCTTGTGACCTTACAGCTGACGTTTCCACGACCTTAAGTGTGACAATTTCCTTCCTTTGCATGTCTCTCTTCATGACAAAGTGCTTAATGTTTCTAGCTTGTTGCGGTTTTAAAACCAGGCTTTCAAGGGTTTAAGTGCTATCAAAATTTATTATTATTATTAATATGAATTATTCAATGAACATTCAAAGGGCTAATGCCAAGAGTTTTCCTTGCAAATGAAATTTCAATGATTTGAATCTTATTCTGGCTAAAACAGGATTTCTATATATACACATAAAATAGGATAAAAATAGCAAAGTTCACCCCATCCCTAACATGATTTCTATACATACACCCAGCAAGCACAAAACACGGGTCTTGGCAAAAATCATGACTGAAAATTATGATATCTGCAGATCCACAGAAGAATGTAGTCCCAGCTATGCCATTATTTAACAGTGTGTTTATCCACATTATTTTATTACAATTTTAAAAGGTTTAGGTTTTTTCAGACAATGTAGCATTGCAGCTCATGCATATAAATTGCATGAGCTGACATGTTTACAAGTGCATCTTGACAAAAACTGTCAGGGCATCAATATTTGCCCCTGCAAAGACATACTGACAAAAGTGACTTTATGAGAGAGTGATCACGGAGAACGATACATCGTCATCACTGATCACAACACATCATCGTCACTGCGGGTGACACGAATTGATGAAGCCATGTCATCATGTGCTATTTGCGGGCATATGATTAAATATGGCCCTGTCGATCTCATTATCCTTTGAATCCATCAGCTTCTGCTGTCCACAGTTAAGTCTTCTCTTTAAACTTCTCTCACCCAAGATTGCTCAGTCTCTGTAACGTCAGGGGGGGTGTACTACGCACCTGTCTACTAAATGCCATAGTATGTTTTACTGTAACATGTCCTGATGAAGAGTTTGTCACCAGTTCAGTACTCTTCAATATATATCACAATTTGGCCAACATATAAGCTGATTTAGCTCATTACGAATCTGGCTCACTGATGTTCAAACAAGTCTTGTGTGAATATCCACAATCAGCTGAACAAAACTGATGTCTAAATCACCAGAATGATCTCAGCTGGTCACCCGAAGGTTTCAAGAAAGCATGGAAGCTAACAACATCAACACAGAAATAGGGGCATAATCACGAATCGTGATTTTAAAAGTCACTTCAATTAATGCTAAGTCTACATTAAATAAGTTTATGGATTGTCTGAGGATTTCCCCAAAACTATATAATAAAGTTGCATAAACAAGCTAGCAATAACTTAGAAATAATAACTTTATAATAAAGTTGCATAAACAAGCTAGCAATAACTTAGAAATAATAACTTTATAAAGTTGCATAAACAGGCTAGCAATAACTTAGAAATGCAGAGCAAAAATGAAATCAAAGAGGCACCTTACACAATCTGACAGACGTGACACCATTAATTAGTTAGCCGGGTTATTCAGTTATGTCTGACATTTGAACCAGTCTGTCTTGCCATAAACACTCGTTAGAATTGTGTGGACTGGTGCATCAAAGTCACTTTGAAGTACAGTCCTTAGACAGTCAATAGACAGAGGCTGACTGTAACATGGGACATTGAGCACATCACACGGCAGCCAGCACCAAACAGAAAACAAACGGTCACATCTATGCCAACCAATAGGTGTCACTGGCATTCAATACAATTCTCGTTGTTTATTTCCAACAAATACTGACAGTAATCCACCTGACATTTTTTTTCATGCATGCATTTTGTCTAAATGAAAATGTAACAACTGTACTTCAAATGTCAGGTGCTATGGTAGTATAAAGTTCACCACTGGGAACGAAGGTCATTGACAATGGGATAATCAATGAAAAGTGTTGGGGTGGTCGCAAAATCCTCCCAAAAACGTGTAACATTATGGTGGTGCTTTTTTGTTCATCGCCATGTATCGTGGGGAAAATAAATCAGTCCAGTCGTATGTGCCACCCAATGCTACTGTAGATATAAAAATCAGTAAGTGTGATGGGTGATGTCTGACAAGGTGCCATGTCACATCAGTGGAATCCGACAGATCTATGACTGTGGCTTGGAGGCCATTTTGGATTGATCCAAATCTTAAGTGCCACACCACATTTTGAATGAAATACTGCATTTTTTATTACATTACAAACTTTTGAGACTACCCCTTATAAGCTTAAGATTGCTTCTTACATATCCATAACTCCCATTGTCATAACAAAGTTTTTGTGGCATTATGATGTGTTTAGTATCTTCTGTACATATATGGCTGCTGAGGTGAGCAACCAGACAAATTATTTGTTTAACATGAACAAAACAACAGGTCAGAGTAAGCGATTACAATTTAAATATTACTTAACTTTCAAGTAAAAATATACACTGCGCTGTATAGATAAAACATATCAAACAAATTACAGAATAAGCTTCAAATATTTTCAGGTACCCATGAACCAAAGCTGCCTTAAAAAAACATGGCATTAGTTTTATTAAATGCAATGCTTTATTACTATACAACCTTCTTATAATAGCTTCAATGCAGACTGATACATTTATAATTTTTATTTATAATGCTAGTCTATTAAAATGTACATACATTACAAAAAATTATACTTGCAAATGCAATGGAAAGCCTCATTTACAGTATCTAACTAGTTATATAATCAAGCAAGCATGTGTGTGTGCATGTGTGTGTGCGCTCGTGCACGTGCGTGCATGTGTATTCACATGTAGTCCATGCACATGGGTGTGCATGGTGCATGTGTGTGTTAGTGTGTGTGCATGCATGCATGCGTGCGTGCGTGCGTGCGTGCGTGCGTGCGTGCGTGCGTGCGTGCGTGCGTGCGTGCATGCATGCGTGCGTGCGTGTTCCACCTAGATGGTCTGCTCGTCGGGTGCTTTCAGGAGTTCACCTACAACCACTCAGACTAAAACACCTTTATTTTTTTTAATTCCCTGTTAGCTAAGGGTTCTTACTGGTTTATGAAATAAGTGTTAGTTGAAATAAGTCAATTGGGGATAATTTATACAACATGCGTTAACATGAAACACTTTCAAATTGACGTAATAACAAAGATCATTTATGAATATGCTGGGAAACTGTCTTTTGTGCTGTGTGTACATAACCATGTAGCACAGTCCTGAGGATGGCCATTATTGCCAGTAACAGTACAGGTGGTCTTATCAATGTGTTCTCACTACCTGTGGAGCTGACAGGGTTTACTGCACCTACCGTAGTGTACTGGTGTGAACCTTATCTGTCATTACATTTGACTTCCAGGCAGAGTTCAACACCCAGTAACCACTGGCCTATCTCTCCAACCAAGGCTATGTTGTCAGGTTTATCATGCCATAACATGGCACGTGTCAACATCAGGATGGTCTTATACCCTGCAGACAGTGGTAAATAAGCACTAGTCTGTGGAACTTGACACTAACGTCCAGCACTTCTTGCACATCATTAGATCATTAATTTAACCCTAGAATGTAAAGCCACTGTGGCGCCCTCTGTAGAGTGGCTCAACAGTTGATTTGTCCAGTGAGCACGGTGATTAGCAAACAAAGTAAATAATACTAAAATATGATCTCTGTTTTTCTGCTGGTAGATCAAATAATCGGGTATCAATGGTCAAAGAAGGTGATTGACCAGAGAAAGAGTTGTGTATATACCTGTGAGAAATGAGAGTAGCGACTGACTGACTGAATGAATTGAAGCCATACAACTCAGAGTTAAGTCGGTGGGCAGTAGAAAGGCTGTTCTTAAATCAAACATGGTCTCAGCCTGGGTGGCTTTTGCTTGTACTTTTGCATGTGTTTGATACCAGATACAGGATGACATACTAACTGCTGGAACAGATGCAAACAAATCACCCATGTCTGACTTTAGGTTGATTGCAGTTCTGACCTGGGCAATAAAAATATGCAAAAGAAAATTTTAATCATTATTATTTTGAGAATAATTATGATTATTTTGCTTTTTTGACAAATGTAATTGAATGATTACTCAAAAATTGTAATTGATTACACATGCTTATGATTACTGAGTATGATTTCTCGCTTCTCTGCTATCTACATGTATTGCCAGGTTTAGAAAGAGATCATTAATCATTAGCAAATTGCATGTGTGAGTATTTATGCAAAATATTATGTGCTATTCATTTGTGTTCCCATTAACTCCTCTAAATATAAATGATGTTTTCTGAAGCACACCTAGAAAGAACATTATTGAATCCGGCCATTTATTATCATCTCAATCATTAGTAATTTAGCCATTCTCGGTTGAAAGGTTGCTAGGAAATTACATTGTTACTGGAAAATAAATTCTACATGTCATGCTGGCAGAAATAAAAAAGTATGATTGCATACAATATAAAGCATTCACCATCCAACTGCTTAACACAGTGACACGATAGAAATTTATTGAAAACCTTGCTCAACATGGCATTTACGTTGGCATTTTGGCAAACAATAACAGATATATAAAATAAAATGTCAGATTATTCATTTTGGTACAAATGTAAGCCACAATATAATAGTCTATCAATAAAGTATGCTTCATACTGTAATTGGTGACATTAGCGTACACACCAAGCTTGGGTGAAATGTGGCCACTGGCTAGAGTGAATGCTTCCAGTACTGATGGCTTTAACGACAAGTCTTCATTTTATAACAGATGGAAATGATCTTTGGTTCACCATGATAAACTTCCACAGACAGTTTAATGCTGAGCGCCGGCTGTAGAAATACAGCTTTTACTGCTTCCTTGTGGTTTATTGCAAAAGATCACTGCCATTTTATTGTGAGTGGAGACATCTGAGCAATATTCTTGCATTAATTGTTCTAACAGGATGGCTGTTTTGGGAATATTGCTAAAATAAAAAGGTAACTTGTTCAAACACTAAAGAACTATTACTATTCAATTGTAAAAGGGGGTAGAGTATTGTGGGTTATATGCTTCGAGGTGGTGACGAGAACCGGGCAAGTACCGAAGGCATAAGGAGCACCTATGTCTTGGCCATACCTTTTAGTAATCATTTCTGTTTCGACCTCATGGAATAATATGAATTCCTGGTCTCGTACACATCTCAAACCCACATTACAGACACTGACAGAAGTGGTAAGGTATAACATTCGCCGTCATAATCATTAAACAACCCATTGCTGGCTCGAGTACGTCCGAGAACTATGAACACCCAAAGTAAACTAGAATGTTCATTCAAACTCATGATTTGATCACAAACATTTTGGTGCAAGAAATAGACAGGTACGAGGTTGCAATTTCTGCAAAAATTGGGCGAAGAAAAAAACAAAGCAACTCACATTATTTGTGATTTATAGTAGGGAAAACAACTATTATGAGCGCTCTCTTAGACCGGTGACTTAATTAGCACGCCATGACAAGTGCCTACCTCTCCAACTTGTGCATGTGTTCCACCTTGCGGTTGACAATGGTCTTGAGTGGAGCCTTTGGCAGCGATGACGACAGCTCGGTCTTGGTCTTGCCATCGCTGGGTGACACTGGGGAGTCGGCCATAGTTACCGTCAGCAATGTGTTACCTCTTAGGGCAAGTCCTTATAGCACCGAGTCTCTTGCAACAATTCCACTGTCAGTTATTGTAGTTCCAACACTACTCCACCATTAACTGCCAACACCCAAACTTGGATGATATAGCAGGAATTTTGTTATTAATATTGCCATGGTAAGTGTATATGTTACCCATGATACCGAGGATGGAGTTTGCAGAGGTGACCATCAATTGATACTCTGATGCCAGCAATGGTGATCAATCCAGGGACTTGTACGACAGAGTTCACATCAATTATCCCGGTTGAAGTCTCTATGTGGCAGCCACGGTAACAATCCAGGATCCAGGAACTTGTGTGGCAGTTTATTCAACTGCGGCAGCAGTACCACAACTCAAACATCGACTGCAGTGCCTCGGTGAGCTGCTTATAAGACAGGAGCGAGGCACACTGCAGCAGCTCCTGTGGTGGCACACGACTGACTGAGTGGTGGCACACACCTCAGCTACGGTAATAATCACTGCCGCAGGGATGGAGTGGGGGGCTAATCAGTGTCAGTGGCAAGTGATGGCTGCCAACCGATTCTCTCCATCGCAGTCGTGTCAATACCGCATTGTTAAATTACACCTGTCAATATATACCTGATGGCATTTTGTGTTCACCTGTCGTCTTACCTGCATCTCACTTGTGCTGTTCATTGGCGCTGTCACTCAGCTAAATATCAGTGATACACTTTGCCAAATATTAGTGACACACACACGGCCAAACATTTGTCAAACACATGGCCAATCGTCATCCTGAATTCTGTGAAATCTTGTTTGTGGATGGTGTCCAGAGATATTTTTCTGCTACACAATATCCTGTGATATTTTGTTTATTGAAACATTATTTTGAGATATTTCCTCAGTTGAAACACTGCCCTGACACATGTTGTCTGCTGGCAGTATTTACAAGCATATTTATGTTGAAACAGAGTCTTAAGACATTTCACTTATTAACGTAATATAGTGTCTTGAGACATTATGTTTGTTAACACACTGTCCTGTGACATTCCATCTGTTGACTGTGTCCTGAGACATAAAAGTTTGTTGAGTGTCCTGTGACATTCCATCTGTTGCCAGTGTCCTGATACATTGTATCTGTTGACACTATCCTGAGACATTGTATCTGTTGACAGTGTCCTGAGACATTGTATCTGTTGACAGTGTCCTGATACATTGTATCTGTTGACAGTGTCCTGAGACATTCCATCTGTTGATAGTCTCCTGTGACATTCCGTCTGTTCACACAGTGTCCTGAGACATAAAAGTCTGTTGAGTGTCCTGTGACATTCCATCTGTTGCCAGTGTCCTGAGACATTCCATCTGTTGCCAGCATCCTGAGACATTAAATCTGTTGACACTATCCTGAGACATTGTATCTGTTGACAGTGTCCTGAGACATTGTATCTGTTGACAGTGTCCTGAGACATTGTATCTGTTGACAGTATCCTGAGACATTCCGTCTGTTGACACAGTGTCCTGTGACATTCCATTTGTTGACACTGTGTCCTGAGACATTCCATCTGTTGACAGTGTCATGAGACATTCCATTTGTTGACACAGTGTCCTGAGACATTCCATTTGTTGACACAGAGTCCTGAGATATTCCATTTGTTGACACAGAGTCCTGAGATATTCCATCTGTTGACAGTGTTCTGAGACATTCTGTCTGTTGATACAGTGTCCTGTGACATTCTGTCTGTTGACAAAGTGTCCTGATACATTTTGTCTGTTGATACAATGTCCTGAGACATTCCATCTGTTGACACAATGTCCTGAGACATTCCATCTGTTGACATTGTCCTGATACATTTTGTCTGTTAATACAGTGTCCTGAGACATTCCATCTGTTGACATTGTCCTGAGACATTTTGTCTGTTGATACAGGGTCCTGAGACATTCCGTCTGTTGACAAAGTGTCCTGAGATATTCTGTCTGTTGATACAGTGTCCTGAGACATTCCGCCTGTTGACAGTGTCCCGAGACATTCTGTCTATTGACACTGTGTCCCAGAAGACAGTTTGCCTTTTGAAACACTGACAGACTGCTGACACAACTGTCCTGAGATATTTCTCTGTTGAAATATCCTGAGACCTGCTGTCATTATCTCATTTATTTGACCAGGTCTCTTTAATACCACTGAGATCAGCTCAATTCCTGGCAGCGCTATGATGCTATTGACAGATTTATCTGTCTGATCAATATAAATGCATCAACGATATTAACTGATATTGATATTCTTGACATTAATGTCATCTCAGTTGCTGTTCATAATAAAGCTCTTTGCCTAAGTTCAATTGACTGTGCATTGCAAAGATCACCCTGGTGCTTAATTTATTCATGAAAATGCTGTGGAACCTAGGCCACCACAGAAGGTGTGACGCTGTGAGTATTGGTATAGGCACACTCGGCCCTTACATCCGAGGCTTGCATTTCATTCCTCTATAATGCAGTCAACTATTCTTGTTTTGTCCCACCTCTTTCATTTCCCAACCCAGTTTCACCTTTTATAACACCCCTGTCTATTCCACAGTTTTTAATATTTATTAAGGTATTTTCTTCACACTAGAATAAACATGCTGAAGGTGTACTTCCGCTAAATTGCATTTATTTAATAAACCCAAAGCATTGTTGGCAATTTGAATGTTTCACCCATAGAATGTGCAAACCGTACGAAAAACATTCAAATACAAAACCCGCACTATTAGCATTGCATTTGCTGCACTTGAAGGCACTCTCAGCTCTGTTCTCAGCCTCGCTGTTTCTTCTGCGGCTACAGTTTTCTTCTGCTAGCCTGCGGAGAGTCTCCTCTCATCTTTTGAGACCTCCGAGTAGTTCCTGCCTCCATGTGGATCGGTCTCCAGCAAGCTCCTCCCAATTGTCAACATCCATGTCTAGTGCCTTCAAGTCTTGCTTGCATACATCCTTGAAGCATAGATGGGGATGTCCTGCAATAAAGACTGCCACTCGAGAATTGGCCTCTACAGCCACAACAGACGCTGCCCAGCCAACAACTGATCTTCGACACCAAGACGCAGATCCATATAGTCTTACAAGATTGCAGGATGCCTACTACTACTACTATTAGCTGTAATGCAGAGGCAGGTGGGGCAAACTTGCGATTTATTATCAGCACTGGCTTGAGTGGATAATTCCATGTAACGGAACAAACAAGGTCGCTTTAACATGCACAGAAAGATAACTTCTGACACACAACTTAGGACCTCTTATTTCACTACTTCACCTGTTAATTTAATACCAATTTGACTTGAGTGGGAAGGTTTCAGCTAATTGCTGCATGGAGGTTATTCACATAGGTACTTTGAGTCAAGTACTCGATATCTATACAACTAAGTGAAAATCTTCCCTGGCTTTAAACAGCTGCAGTAAAAGGATTAAAAACCCAAACAACAAGAGTGACACTCTACCTCCTGTGCTACAACACCCCACTACAAACAATAAGAGTGACACTCTACCTACTGTGCTACAACACCCCACTACAAACAATAAGAGTGACACTCTACTCACTGTGCTACAACACCCCACTACAAACAATAAGAGTGACACTCTACCTACTGTGCTACAACACCCCACTACAAACAATAAGAGTGACACTCTACCTACTGTGCTACAACCCCCCACTACAAACAATAAGAGTGACACTCTACCTACTGTGCTACAACTCCCCACTACAAACAATAAGAGTGACACTCTACCTACTGTGCTACAACACCCCACTACAAACAATAAGAGTGACACTCTACCTACTGTGCTACAACACCCCACTACAAACAATAAGAGTGACACTCTACCTACTGTGCTACAACTCCCCACTACAAACAATAAGCGTGACACTCTACCTACTGTGCTAAAACACCCTCTACAAACAATAAGAGTGACACTCTACCTACTGTGCTACAACACCCTCTACAAACAATAAGAGTGACACTCTACTCACTGTGCTACAACCCCCCACTACAAACAATAAGCGTGACACTCTACCTACTGTGCTAAAACACCCTCTACAAACAATAAGAGTGACACTCTACCTACTGTGCTACAACACCCCACTACAAACAATAAGAGTGACACTCTACCTACTGTGCTACAACCCCCCACTACAAACAATAAGAGTGACACTCTACCTACTGTGCTACAACACCCTCTACAAACAATAAGAGTGACACTCTACTCACTGTGCTACAACCCCCCACTACAAACAATAAGCGTGACACTCTACCTACTGTGCTAAAACACCCTCTACAAACAATAAGAGTGACACTCTACCTACTGTGCTACAACACCCCACTACAAACAATAAGAGTGACACTCTACCTACTGTGCTACAACCCCCCACTACAAACAATAAGAGTGACACTCTACCTACTGTGTTAAAACACCCTCTACAAACAATAAGCGTGACACTCTACCTACTGTGCTAAAACACCCTCTACAAACAATAAGAGTGACACTCTACCTACTGTGCTAAAACACCCTCTACAAACAATAAGAGTGACACTCTACTCACTGTGCTACAACCCCCCACTACAAACAATAAGCGTGACACTCTACCTACTGTGCTAAAACACCCTCTACAAACAATAAGAGTGACACTCTACCTACTGTGCTACAACACCCCACTACAAACAATAAGAGTGACACTCTACCTACTGTGCTACAACCCCCCACTACAAACAATAAGAGTGACACTCTACCTACTGTGCTACAACCCCCCACTACAAACAATAAGAGTGACACTCTACCTACTGTGCTACAACCCCCCACTACAAACAATAAGAGTGACACTCTACCTACTGTGCTACAACCCCCCACTACAAACAATAAGAGTGACACTCTACCTACTGTGCTACAACCCCCCACTACAAACAATAAGAGTGACACTCTACCTACTGTGCTACAACCCCCCACTACAAACAATAAGAGTGACACTCTACCTACTGTGCTACAACCCCCCACTACAAACAATAAGAGTGACACTCTACCTACTGTGCTACAACCCCCCACTACAAACAATAAGAGTGACACTCCACCTACTGTGCTACAACACCCCACTACAAACAATAAGAGTGACACTCTACTCACTGTGCTACAACACCCCACTACAAACAATAAGAGTGACACTCTACTCACTGTGCTACAACCCCCCACTACAAACAATAAGAGTGACACTCTACCTACTGTGCTAAAACTCCCCACTACAAACAATAAGCGTGACACTCTACCTACTGTGCTAAAACACCCTCTACAAACAATAAGAGTGACACTCTACCTACTGTGCTACAACACCCCACTACAAACAATAAGAGTGACACTCTACCTACTGTGCTACAACCCCCCACTACAAACAATAAGAGTGACACTCTACCTACTGTGCTACAACACCCCCTACAAACAATAAGAGTGACACTCTACCTACTGTGCTACAACACCCCACTACAAACAATAAGAGTGACACTCTACCTACTGTGCTACAACCCCCCACTACAAACAATAAGAGTGACACTCTACCTACTGTGTTAAAACACCCTCTACAAACAATAAGCGTGACACTCTACCTACTGTGCTAAAACACCCTCTACAAACAATAAGAGTGACACTCTACCTACTGTGCTAAAACACCCTCTACAAACAATAAGAGTGACACTCTACTCACTGTGCTACAACCCCCCACTACAAACAATAAGCGTGACACTCTACCTACTGTGCTAAAACACCCTCTACAAACAATAAGAGTGACACTCTACCTACTGTGCTACAACACCCCACTACAAACAATAAGAGTGACACTCTACCTACTGTGCTACAACCCCCCACTACAAACAATAAGAGTGACACTCTACCTACTGTGCTACAACCCCCCACTACAAACAATAAGAGTGACACTCTACCTACTGTGCTACAACCCCCCACTACAAACAATAAGAGTGACACTCTACCTACTGTGCTACAACCCCCCACTACAAACAATAAGAGTGACACTCTACCTACTGTGCTACAACCCCCCACTACAAACAATAAGAGTGACACTCTACCTACTGTGCTACAACCCCCCACTACAAACAATAAGAGTGACACTCTACCTACTGTGCTACAACCCCCCACTACAAACAATAAGAGTGACACTCTACCTACTGTGCTACAACCCCCCACTACAAACAATAAGAGTGACACTCCACCTACTGTGCTACAACACCCCACTACAAACAATAAGAGTGACACTCTACTCACTGTGCTACAACACCCCACTACAAACAATAAGAGTGACACTCTACTCACTGTGCTACAACCCCCCACTACAAACAATAAGAGTGACACTCTACCTACTGTGCTAAAACTCCCCACTACAAACAATAAGCGTGACACTCTACCTACTGTGCTAAAACACCCTCTACAAACAATAAGAGTGACACTCTACCTACTGTGCTACAACACCCCACTACAAACAATAAGAGTGACACTCTACCTACTGTGCTACAACCCCCCACTACAAACAATAAGAGTGACACTCTACCTACTGTGCTACAACACCCCCTACAAACAATAAGAGTGACACTCTACCTACTGTGCTACAACACCCCACTACAAACAATAAGAGTGACACTCTATCTACTGTGCTACAACTCCCCACTACAAACAATAAGAGTGACACTCTACCTACTGTGCTACAACACCCCCTACAAACAATAAGAGTGACACTCTACCTACTGTGCTACAACACCCCCTACAAACAATAAGAGTGACACTCTACCTACTGTGGTACAACTACTGTGTCACAAAATTCATATGTAATATATAGATACATATTTTTAATATAAACAAAATATACAGAAAAACGTAATATATGATTTAGGTAGCACCATCATCTGTATATTAAACTGCTAACTATGCAGTATTTGAAGTGCATCTCCTCCATGGTGCTGAGGGCCACTCGCCTCTTTCTAGGTTTCTTCATGCCCTTGGACCATTGACCTTTGATCTCAACAAGTTGGTGATGTATTTCAGAACAATTCAACATGTAACAATAGTTATTTTGATTTAAGTGTTATTGATATGCTCTGCTTTTCTACTTTCTCCTACCACAGAGAAGGCATGACGACAAGGATGAGCATCTGTGCGATGTCATGCAGGTGCCAGTAGGTGCACACCTGCAGGCATCTGCAGAGAAGGCTGACCGTCGACACCTGAGCCAGGCTCAGTGCCAGGCAGTTCAGGCTATGGGAGATGCTCAACGGGCCCAGCGCATTGCTTGTTTCAGGGTAGCAGAATTGGGCTCTGCTGACTATGCTGCCAGGGAATTCTACTGGACATTATATCTGCAGTGAACATTACGTCTACAGTGAACATTACGTCTGCAGTGAACATATGTATACAGTGAACATTACATCAACAGTGAATATTAGGCCTACAGTGAATATTAGATCAGTAGTTAGTTACTTTTCGATATGATTCAATGTTTTTGAAAAAAACTAATATTTCTTATTTGTTTTCCAGTGTAGATGCTTCATAAGATTTGTTTTCTTTACTCGGCACACTTCAACTATACACCTCCAGAAAGAGGATAATTTGGAGATCATCTGTGTATAATTTGAGGAATGTGTGTCTAATTTTTGTATATATTTTTCAATGTTGAAATGTTGTCAAACTGTGTATTTCGCTGAACTGGCTTTTCTTTCTTTATAGATCTCAGCTATTTTCCAACGGAATCCTTTGAAATTTTCAGATATTCATCATAACATTACTCCCCATGTTGTAACACAAAAATATTGATCAAAAACAATAAGACAAAAATTTTACCATACAAAATGTTCATACATAATTTATATTTTGTAACAAGCATCTTATAAAAATCGTCAAAAAAACAACACAAACTCTCCATTACAACATGCAAGTATATCTTAGCTATGTATAAGCAAAGTTTGAGTGGATTTTGTCCGTCCATTAAGAAGATCTAGCTTTTGAGCTAACATCAATGAAATTCACAATGTCTGGGGTCACAGGGTGTCCAATATTTTTTTAGATATATAGATATACACCCCTTTTCTAACATACAATTAACATTGTGTTACAATTTCAGCAAGTTGTGATAAGAATTTACTAAAATATATATCACTAGCTCGTGTCCCCTTAAGCGGAGATCAATTCTCCAGAGGGTGCCACTGCAAACAAGTAGTTTGTTGCATTGTGGATGGTTGGATGTGAGACTGTGAGCTACTGGATGATAACAGAAGCAAGGCTCATTCATGAAACATATTGTTTTGTAGGAAAACAGCACACGTCTTCATTAGCATAGCAGTTGATAGATCCCTAGACAGATTAAACTATGTCTCCATATGTAATTACACACATCCATCAGATGCATGTATGCACGAAAACATGTGCGCACGCACGCACGCACAAATGCATGTACCCCGGTAGTGTAGAGTTAATGACACTTAATTTATTAATTAACCTACCACCAATTATGTAAGTATTCACAATAAATTTGATATACTACACCACACAATCATACATTGGTATCGATAGTATTTAATTGTCTCTGGTGAGTACTATAACTATAACACCTCAGACTAGTGTTTACAATTCACACTGCATCAGTCACCGTGTCACTAGGCCATGAAATTCAATGGGACCAGCTCCATCAATAAAATAAGAACACTTTTTTGTTATCAGAAAACAATAACATTTAAGTTTTTGCCTATCAGTATCACACACAAAAATCGGAGCTGCCAAGTTGAGTTGGGATGTGTGTGTGAAGTTCAGTTTGCCAAAAGGATACCAGGTGGCAGCACTGATGTTTCTCAACAGGATACTAGTTGACAGTCTATTTATTAGTTATAAAAAAGTTCGGAAAACAACATTTTATACACATTACTGACGATGATAAGAACAACATCGCGGATTCTGTTGACGCTCTGCTACGTCCACCCGTGCATATGAATCAATATGTCAACATGTGCATGAAAATAAGCCTGTCTGTGTCAATATTTTTAAAATGGCAAATAGGCATTGATTTGCAGGTTTATGCATCAGACGAATGCTAAATGTGACTCATGTCAAATGCATGAGACTTGGTAGCTCTGCTAAATTACAATTGTTTTCATAGCATAAGTTGACACCAATGAATTGGCAATATTTTTACTTTTTCGTGGTAATGTTACTCAATATTACCCTATTATGGGAGACTTGTTCATGTATGTATTTATGTATGTAGAATTTGTAAATACCAAGTAGGCATGTCTTGTTCATGACGTCGCTGTTCATTCAAATCACTGGTGAAACCAGTTTTCTCTCCTGCTATTTCAACCACTGTTGCTTCTGTTCTGAAGACAGTTAGGATGTCCTTGTTCCGTCTTTTGTCACAGCTTGCCTCTATGTCCTTCCCTTGCCACAACTGACTTAGTCACCATATATGATGTATGGTCTAGACATAAGGTCCATCAAGCCATCAAAAATGGAAGCAGAACATGCAGAACATTCAGTTGTACATTTTTTTGAAATTCTGGCCCCAAATGTTTTTTAAAGACAAAAACCTAAGGTAAAGTTGGTTAACCTAGTAATGTAATACACCTATTATATTACTCTACCAATATTGTTAGTAAGGCAAAGCGTAATGTAGATTACGCACATAATTTTGATCTGTTACAGGCAAACTGAGACATACTGGATCCATGAATATCTTCCAGTGTTTTTGTTTCCAATCCATCACGCCTCTTAATGTGGGCTAAATATTTTATGTTTTTGGCACGTCACAAAATTACACAACCAGTTTCGCTGTATATAAACACTGTCCTACATCAACATGTCAACTGTCATTATGTGCTGCACAAGATATTCACAGTACGATGTGGTAATAATAGGGATTGATGTGAACTGTGGTTTTGTGTATATGACACATCAAACATTTATCTGGCCAAAACACCACCTTCACAAATAATCTTACTTAAGTTTATTTGCTGGCAGGATAGACCATCAATGAAGGTTTTCTACAGGATTCTGTTTTTGTGTCATCTTTGTGAGTTTGTTCCACGTTTAATCTGTCTGATTAATTTCCTACAATAAAGATGCTTCCACAATTCAATTGCTTTGCTCATCTCAAATTCAGTTTGTAAAAAACAAACATTGCCTGTATCAACTAC
This sequence comes from Escarpia spicata, assembly GCA_963995525.1. Taxonomy (NCBI): domain Eukaryota; kingdom Metazoa; phylum Annelida; class Polychaeta; order Sabellida; family Siboglinidae; genus Escarpia; species Escarpia spicata. Next base: position 31,726,542 of record OZ023212.1, read on the forward strand.
TAAATGCTAGCTTGTTTGTGCAAATTTCTGTACGTAGTTTTGGTTAAATCATCAAATAAACCATCAACTTATTTAATTCTGTATCCAGAATCAATTAAACTGATCCTCAGAATTGGAATGCATGATACAATTATACAAATGCTTCTGTGTTGATGTTGTCCATTGTCCTTGATCTCTTTCTAAAAGCAACAACATGTTACAATCAAAAGTCAGATTGTTTGACCATTTAAACAAATGTATGCAATCAGGGTACAGTTTATTAAATACATGAAAGCTACAAATAGTTTATGTTTGATCAAGTATACGTTTTCATAATGATGAAATAAAATAACCTACCCGGTACACACCAATCGTTTTAAAGTCGCATCAGTTTCAAGTGAGGTTGTCTCTTTCATCAGCCAGAGGTAACATTGTTAGCAGGAAGTTTGCTAAGCTTTAAATGGAAATAGTGGCTGTTAACAATTTCTGTTTTGTTTAGAAGTTCAAATTGCGAACAATGTTTCGGGCTTATTAAATGCAATTTATCAGGCAGTGTTTGAGAGGACCTGATTTCACAAGTGAACAAACACACCGATTGCCCCCTCTATGACACAGCTGTTGAACTGTTGGATGTACAGGTATTGTCTGTGGTGATCAATGACCACATGACAGCACAAATCAATCTGTGCCAGTTGTCAACAGTCGGTACAAACATCGACATCATTGTCAAACACAAATTAATGATTATCTGTAGAGCTGTAGTCCCGTGCTCACTGACATCCAAAGTACATTTCCTGATAGTCATCAAATATAACTACTATAACTAGGTCAGTGAAAGGAATCTTCAATGCCTTAAAGCAGCAGTGTTGTATGTTCCTTAGTTATTTATTAATAACGTTCTTAACAATAGAATATAATATATATGTTGAAGGAATAGTGCCTGCCTAATTGCATATAATAAACCCAAAGGATTGTTCACAATCTGACTGTTTCGCCTCTGAAATGATAAAATAGTACACAGAAAACATAGTAAACACCAGACCTGACTGACCCAACCTTGACTTGACTGACCACTGCATATCATGATGAACTCACCAATGAGTTAGATATACATTGCATTTTTAATTTTTGAATCTGAACAGAGATGGTAAAAATATTTATAAATCAGAATACTATTCCCATATCCCATATAGTATGCTCTAAAATCAGTGTCTGAAACATTGATTGATTGACAGTTTATTTCCAAGTGAAAAATACATACAAAGAAAACTATACACTATATACAATACATAAACATCTACTTCCTCTCCGTTCTCCGAAACAATGCAGTGTATCCTGCCGTCGCGTGTGAATGCACGTTTGACATTGTCGTCTTGTTTCACCTCTCTGCGCAGGGAGGTTAGACCTTCAAAGATCACGAGTCTTGGTGCACTCAGTTCTTTCAGTTGTTTTTTGGCTTTTCATCACTTCGATTTTCTTTTCTCTCCTCACAAATTTGGCGATGACTGCCATAGCTCGTCCAGGCAGCCGATGGCACACGCTGATGTCTTTCCTTGCGATTTCTACACCGATCTTGCGGCAAGTGTCGATAATCAGTTCGGCAGTGTCTTCGATGACGCCAGAGGTTGGTTCTGGTAACCCGATGATTTTAATGTTCTCGCACCGGCTATACTGTTCTAGTGCATCGGGATGCCACTTTTGTTTTTTGCATGCTTTACTCTTTCATCCTTGGTATGCAAAGTGATAATGTTGGAATAAATAAGAAACATTTTCTAATTACTGAAAACAATTTTCATCACCAATTACATTTTTAGCACCTGTCAAGTTACTTATTTTGTACGTCACAAATAATGCATATTGTCAACTGTCATAACCTAAGTGTAGATCCACAACTCGCCTCAACCAATCAACTTAAAGGTCAATATTGAAGCAGCTGCCTGCCTGACCATATACATTACAGAATACACTCTGTATGATCAAACCCACGTCAACACCTTTAGTAATGAAAACAAATAAATCCCATTTGTGAGAGAACACAAACAACTCATGCAGGGCAGGTGATACTGAATGTGGCCAAGGCTGGAACATCCATCACTGCCAGTGGGTTGGAATAAATAATTAATCATGTTTCATCAGTTTTCTCCCTAAGTGGAACTATTAAACCTTGTCATACCATTTTGGTTGTGTGATATCGATGACATCATTCACTATGAGAAATAATGTTGCATCAGGGAGCTACTTAATAATATAATTTTAGATAATCACTCAAACACAATCAATTATGAGTATCATTGCTATGCAGGACAACACAGATAACAAATATATCACACACTATGTCTACCAACATATTCTATTACAAAAGTCTAAGGATACTGAAAATTAGTTGGCCGAATGAGGTGTAAATTAATGATATCTTGAATAAAACAACGGAAGAAATTATCAGTGTGGAAGTCAAGAAAAGAAAATGGATTGAACGTGTGCTCTGAAGAAATGAAGACAGCCACTGCCTGGAGCCAAACATAGGTGCCAAAAGGGAAACAAAGAGTGCATTGCCCTAAGCCAACTTGGCACAGAACAGTGGGAAAGATAGAATGCAACTACTGACAATAAAGTAGCAGCACTATTGGGCAACCTGACCTCCAGTAGATTGTTCCAGTTACATGCATACCCCAGAAGAAAACAACTGGAATTTCTTTATTTGTCAACAGGCTAAGGGATGGTCTCATGGTTTCTCTCTCATTCAATCACTGAACTTGTTTCACTACACCATTATCATCTGTCATCACTCCCTCCATCTCTTCATCTCCACTCTCATCCCAATCCTGCCTATTCTCTCTTCACACAATCCTCCCACCTCAGTCATGGTCTTGTCCTTTTCATCCTCGTCTTTCTCCTCCTCTCTGCCCCTCTCTCTCTCTCTCTCTCTCTCTCTCTCTCTCTCTCTCTCTCTCTCTCTCTCTCTCTCTCTCTCTCTCTCTCTCTCTCTCTCTCTCTCTCTCTCTCTCTCTCTCTCTCTCTCTCTCTCTCTCTCTCTCTCTCTCTCTCTCTCTCTCTCTCTCTCTCTCTCTCTCTCTCTCTCTCTCTCTCTCTCTCTCTCTCTCTCTCTCTCTCCTCTCCTGTCCCACCCCCTCTATCTCTCCTACCTAGCAAATTAAATAAGTTTTAATAATACATTTATTATACAATACTCTTTAGATAACGTTTGGACAAGGAAACTTTCAAATCCAAATATATGTAATCTCAGAATCTGCACAAGGGATCCTTGCCCACTTGGCATACGTGATAATGAAAACAAAAAACAAGTTTGTTAGACGAAGTCATTCACCTAATCTTTCTGCCCAGGTGCTTGCCAGGGAGAGGTGGAAATAGATGATGCCACACAGGGAGCCCATGTGTAACTTATTAGGTTGGCCTGTTTTATGTTCATGTTTTGTCTGCTGGACCTAAAAACCTAAACATAATTTGCATCCTAAGATTACACCTGGTTAATTTCTGCATATTGAGTAATCTGCACATACAATTGATATGGTACTTACCTAGGATCACTTTTAGCAGGACCAGTGCTGGATGTTTATTCCCGATTACCAGCCTCCGAGGCACCCGACTATGATAAGCTTAAGGAAGCATTACTGGTAGAATACCAACTGACAAAAGAAGACTATCAGAAGAAGTTTTATAGTGGACGTATGGCCTAGAGCATCAATTTGATCAATGGGTAAACCTGTCAAAAGTAGAGGCGACTTTTGGAGAGTTAAGAGAGGTAATCATCATGGATAAAATCTTACATGAGTGCCCTCGAGAACTGGCCCTATTCATTAGAGAATGTTCACGCAAGGATTTGAGTAAAGTCATGGAGTTGGAGCTGGAATCTTTACCTCTGCCCGAGAGGCGGTAGGATTATCTGGATCAAGAAGACCATTATCTCCACCACGCGTTACTCCGACACGTGCTAGTCCACCATTAACACCGCCCTCGGCGACGCAATCGCCACGTTGATTTGATGGTAATCCCTCGAGAAATTATCCTAGTGAAAGATTGCAAATATTTAATAACTTTTCTAACAATTTGTTTGCACCCAATCAATAAAGTAGCTGTTAATGATTTAGAATATTGATCATTGCACAAATGTTTGTTCGGATTTTTTTCTACCTGATAAGCGGCATCTTCTATTACATAGGGCAGAATTGTATTCTTTAAAATCTACTTAAAATCATTTCATTGTTAACCAAGAAATGGCAAACATTGTTACTTTGCTGGGAGCAACAGATAGTTTTCAAGCAAAGCAAATCATCCTTTAACTTGACAGTTTTCTCAATCAGTGCACACCAGAATCACTTTCTGCACTGAGTCTGACTAGTTGTCTGCTCCAATTTACTCTGACAGCACCACTATGTGGATTTTGGTCGAAATGGATTTCGCAGAACGGACTGACGTTCTGCTTTCTTGGAATGTGATACTTTACTTGGTAATTACCTCTCTTGAAAAGTTCCGATTTGTTTCCGAATATTTTGACCGACTCATTCAGTGTTCGTTGGTGGACTGACATTGGCACAGGCGTGTCACAAGACCACAAGCTGGGGGAAGGATTGGTGGAACTTTAAGGTGATGTGTCGGTTTAGGGCAGGTTTCGTTCAATGTGTCTATAATGCTTCTGTGGTTTTTCCTTCTGTATCTCTTCTATCCATACCCTAGTATTCTCAGTGGTGTTCTACTTGTGTTCAGGCTGATGGAGAGGGTTTGGAGATGATTCTTATGCCGAATATTCTTGTCTCCCGATGTAGTGCTGTTAACTTGAACTACTTTGTCAAAATCCTTCTTAATTAAGGGGGATTCATATTTCAGTGTGTGAGGTGTTGTAAGGTGGGATGTCTGCTGATGGAGGTAGTTGGGTTGACAGATACTGTGAAGGGGTGGAGATGAGAATCAGCAAGGAGACAGATGGAATGGAGAGAGATGACAGGGAGAGAGTTGGGAATACTGTGAGACTGAAGGAGCAGAATAGTGGCAAGAAAACTGAGGAAAGGAGACTGAGAGGAGGGAAGGTGATTGTAGGGGAAGAAATTGAAGAATCAACGGGAGGAGGAAACGTGACAGGCGTGAAGGTGACAGGGGAGAGAGTGACCATAGAGAAGGAGGTAGGAGGGAAAATGTGATGGGCGAGGTGAGAAGAAAATGCGATGGTTGACCGGATGAAAGGAAGTAAGAGTAAATGTAACAGAAGAGAAGTTGATAAAAGGGACGCTGACAGGAGGAAAGGTAACAGGAGAAAAAGCGACAGGAAAGAATGGAACGGAAGAGAATGTGACAGGAAAGAAGACGACAGAGGGAAAAGACAACAACTAGACAGATGCAAACCTGAGAAGGAGCTACTCTGAGCGATGAGAAAAGAGAGGGTGTTCATGGGTGACTCTATTCTGAGAAAGACAGATAAGACACTAAGCGAGGGAGGACATCGTTGTTTGTCTACCGGGGGCTAGGATAGAACATGTGACTGAAAGGGTAGAGAAGGTTTTGGGGCATGGCAAGGGGGGGTCTATACTAGCATATGCAGGGACAAGTAATGCAGACAGGGAGGGAACAACTGGGATAGTACAGAAGTGCAGACAGTTAGTAAGGAAGTTAAAGAAGTCAAGAGTTGAACAGATTATTCCCTCAGGATTTTTGCCAGTAATGAGAGGAAGGGGCCAACATATAGAAACAAACAAGAGGATGGCAATCAACACACTAGTTGAGTAGATGTGTAAAGCAGAGGGGGTGGGATTCATAGATTTATGGCGATACATTGTTGAGAGGGAAGATATATACATGAGAGATGGCCTCCATCTAAGTGGAAAGGGGCAGCAGTATTCTCAGAGAACCTGCTGCGATCTGTTGACAGTGGGACAGGTTGCATTTACTTAAACTAGATGTGCAGGAGGATTCACAGGGAAGCCTGGAACTGGAGGCATAGATAAAGAGAGAAACAAATAAATCAGCAAAGAACTGCCTGGAAAACTGTTCTGAAGCTGGATATAAAAGCGTTTGTTTAAATGCAAGGAGCATATTAACAAACTTGACCTTTGATTCTAATATGTCCCTTGAGCAACACGTAACTAACATTTGCAGAAATGCGTATTACCACCTCCATAGCATTGGACGCATTCGTCGATACTTAGACAAAGAACACACAAAACAACTTGTGCATGCGCTAGTCATTTCACGAATTGACTGCTGCAATAGTCTTCTTAATGGATTGCCAACGACAGTAATTGAGAATCTACAATGTGTCCAAAATGCATGTGCTCGTATCATAACGAGACCACGTCACGCCCATGCTTATGGAGCTGCACTGGCTTCCTGTGAAGAGTCGCATTATTTTCAAGACCCTACTTCTCACTTTCAAATGCTTTCATGAGCTCGCACCTCCATATCTATCAGCACTTCTCTCTCCCTATCGCCCAACACGTTGTCTACACTCCTCCAATCAGGTAATCCTTAAACAACCCACTGCCCACACTAAATCGGCGAACGAGCATTCTCTTGTGCAGCTCCAAGAGCATGGAATCAACTACCACTCACAGTGCGCCAATGCACTAGTCAATCAGTTTAAAGTGGCACTGAAGACTTTATTTTCACAAATTATTTTAACCTTCGATGATCATAATTATTTATACCTTTATTTTAATTAATTTAGTATTATAATTAATCAATTTTATTGTTTTAATGGCTTGCATAATTGTGTTTATTTATATATTTTAAGAGAGTACAGTTGATTTTACTTAGTAATAATGATTGCATAGTATTTTAAAACTACATATTGTATGATGTTATTTATTTATTTATTTGTATTAACCATTGTAAAGCGCCCCAGAACAATTATATTTGGATGGGGCGCTATATAAAAAATTAATTAATATTATTATATTAAACAAAAGAATTGAACTAAACATTATGGTAGAAGATATTGACCCTCACAAAATGGACCACCACTGATATATCAGATGCCGAATTGGGACTAACAGGCTATGTAATGTTCAGGAAAGATAGCATAGGAAGAAGGGGAGGTGGAGTTATTTTATATATTAAAGAATCAATCCAGGCTTACAAAATAAAATTAGAAAGAGAAGCAGATTGCAAAGAAGCTGTTTGGTGTAACATAGTTACAGGAAACTCAACGTTAACGGTTGGGTTAGTTTATCGAAGTCATAAGCATTGAAGAGAATGAAAAAGTACAAAACACTATAAGGGAAGTGAGCAAACGGGACTGTATTATTATGGGGGGTTTTGACCATGGGCATATACAATGGAAATCTCTATGGAATACAGGGAGTGAGGACCACAAGTTTTTAGTTTTAGTACCAGATAGTTTCCTTTCTCAACATGTGCCAGAACCAACCAGGGGTGAGGATGTGTTAGACATAGTTTTGTTCTCACAGAATGAATTAGTTGACAATGTCAATATATGTGAGCCACTGGGGAGTAGTGATCACAACCAGATACAATTTACCATCAAAGCAAAATCAGAAAAGAATAGTAAAAAGCAGTACCGGAGAAATTTCCACAAAGGAAGATATATAAGGACATGAGGAAATAGTTTGCAAAGTTAGACTGGAATAACACACTGTAGAATAAGACAGCAACAGAATGCTGGAATATCTTAAAGAGTGAAATTGAGTGCATCATTGGTAAATTTGTTCCCTTGAAAAAACAAGGGAAACGGTCCAGAAAGAAACACTTATTGAAAGAAGCCATTAGAAAAATTAAGTATAAACAAATGATGTGGAAGTCATATAGACGTACTGGAAATAATAATAATAAGATAACTTCTGTTGTGCCTAAATCCTTGGAAACCAAGCTAAGAGGCGCATCAAAACAATAGGATTGGTCAATCTCAAAATCATCGAAATGACGAACAGTTATAGAGAAGCACTTAACCAAGCTACAACTGAAATTTGAAATACAAAAAGAAGCTATGAACAGAAATTAGCTTGTAATATAAAACATGACAGCAAGGGTTTTTATGCATATGTTCGGAGCAAACAGCAAGTTCAGTATTACGTTAGTCCTCTAGAAGATAGTGCTGGAAATATAATATCAGAGGCATTCTTAATGGAGTATTTTAGTTTGGCGTTTACCAGGGAAGATATTAGTTTATTGCCAGTACCAGAGGCCAAGTTCAAGGGGGCAGAATCAGACTATTTAGGACAGTTAATTGTAACCCCGGAAATGGTAGATAAAAAATAAGGGCTATGAAGTATAATAAATCACCTGGAGTGGATGGGATTCCACCCAAAATACTATTGGAAATTGTAGAACAAATTAGCGTACCAGTCGTTTTCAACTTGTCATTAGAAGAGGGAGCGGTTTCGTTAGAATGGAAAAAAGCAAACATTATACCATTATTTAAAACAAGTTTCCAGAAACAAGTCAGAGAACTACAGACCAGTGAGTTTAACGTCGGTGATTTGCAAATTATTAGAAAGAAATTAACGATCACATAGTGGATTTTCGTGTTAAACATAACTTGATAAACCCATCTCAACATGGGTTTCTAAAAGCGCGGTCATGCTTAACAAATATGTTATGCTTTTTGGAAGATATCACTAGACGAGGGATCACTAGTAGATATCATCTAAATGTACAAAGATTTTCAGAAAGCTTTTGACAAAGTACCAGATAAAAGATTATTGCTTAAACTAAAGGCCCATGGCATAGGAAATGGTATAATTAACTGAATAGAAAAATGGATGATTGACAGAAGACGACGGGTACAGATAGGTTGATGGGGAGGCTTCAAACTGGAAATCAGTTTTGAGTGGGGTACCACAGGGATCAGTACTGGGACCTATATTATTCTTAATATATACCAATGATTTGAACGATGATATAACAATCAAGGTGTTGAAATTTGCGGATGATACAAAAGTGTTTAGAAGGATTAAACATGATGGAGATAGACAGCATTTACAAGATGATCTTGACAGGTTGATCAAATGGACTCTGAAAAGAGGCAAACGTTGTTCAATTTTGGGAAATGTAAATGCCTCTAAACAGGACATGGGAATGAAGATGCACAATATACAATGGGGGGTGGTACCGTATTAAGTACTACTAAAAAGGAAAAGGACTTAGGGTTAACCATTGGTGCTGATATGAAGGTTTCAAAGCAGTGCGGAATTGCAGCTTCAAAGGGAAGTCAAATCCTTGGATTAATTAGGCCAAATATAGCGTATAAGGAAACAGAACTTATAATACCGCTATACAAAACAATAGTTAGGCTTCATTTAGAATATTGTATACAAGTGTGGAGGCCATATTGCAAGAAGGACTTAGATATGCTAGAAAGAGTACAGAGGAGAGCGACTAAAATTATACAAAAACTGAGGAATCTTAGTTAAGAAATACGCTTAAGAGAATGTGGTTTAACAACATTAGAGACCATGAGATTGAGAGGAGATCAGACAGAAGTGTTTAAAATATTAAATGATTATGAAAATATTTATAGACATATTTTTTCTCAGTTAAAAATGATAGAAGGACCAGAGGACATAAAGTTACATTAGTAAAGGAGCAGTGTAGATTAGATATAAGGAAGTTCTCATTTTCACAAAGGATTGTAAATGACTGGAACAGATTATCTGCTGATTGTGTGGGTGCTAGTAGCATGAATGTTTAAAAATAAAATCGACACATACCTCAGAAGGGCGGGATACATGTAGATAAAAAGATTTGGACTCTCCATCAGCCAAAAGGCTTCCTTGTCCACCTGCCATAGAGTTAATTCTCTGGGTGGCAATGTTGTTAAATCTTATTAAACATTACATCAGACTTTTGATGCATCACAGTAGTTCATGTGACAATAGTGTACTATGGATAGCTATCATTGACAGCACACTGAAATGTCGATAGTAATGATAGTTGACACACATATCAGCAGGGCTACTTGTGCCACGCAAACATACATTTTAAAATTAATTTAATTTTACTTATTTACCGACTTAACATCAGCCACTTGTGTCTGCATGTGTATGGCAGCGCCTTTCCGAAGGGTTGTCCCCCCTGTTAGTACACACATCTGTCGGTGGAGTAGGCGGAAGAATCCCCAGAGGTCAACGGCTACGAAGGCGGGAGATGGAAAGGCCTGGTGTCGGGCCAAGGTCGCATCATGGATTTAGAATGAAAAGCGGCCAGAACTGTCCAGAAAGCAATGGCAAACTACTGGAATGTACACTGTCGAAAACCCAGATGAAAGCATGATAGCAAAGAGAATCGATATGGGACTCGGTGGTGAGTCCCCCAAGCCAGAAGAGTCCCTAACGGCTATTGGGGAAGAGCCAGAAGCAACCGGGAGTACTACTCAAGCTGATGAAGGCAATTTGCTCGACTGTGCGGAGAAGGGAAAGATGTTCAGCGGATGGCTAAAAAACAAAACAAGGATAGCAACTTGGAATGTCCGCAGCATGGCAGCTGGAAAAATGGACAATGTTATAAAAGAAGCGAAACAAAACAATATAAGTGTCCTAGGAATAGCAGAACACAGATGGGCGGGACAAGGTCATTTTACACCACACGCAGGAGGAAAATTCATATACTCCGGACATGCAATTGCAGGACAAGAAGGCGTACCAAGATATCTGAGTAAACAAATAGCAAATACAGTACTTGGATACAAACCAGTAAATTACAGAATTCTGAGCATAAAGTTACAGGGAAAAGTGAAGAATATCAAAATAATACAAGTCTATGCGCCGACAACAACAGCAGAAGAGGAAGAAATAGAAGCTTTTTATACTAATTTGCAAGGTGAAATAGACAAATCCAAGAAATCGGACATCACCATTGTCATGGGCGATTTTAACGCCAAAGTAGGACAAAGACAAGACGAGATAGAACGAGGAACAATCAGGAAATTTGGATTAGGAGAGAGAAACGAAAAAGGAGAATGACTCGTTGAGTTCACCATCGCTAATAACCTCACAATCGTCAATAGCAATTTCTCAAATCACCCTAGAAGAATCTACACGTGGACATCACCCGTTGGAAAGACTAGAAATCAGATAGACTACATCATGATACAAAAGAGATGGGTATCAGCAATAAGAGGTGCAAGAACACTACCAGAAGCAGACTGTGGATCTGATCATGAACTACTGATGGCAGAGATGAAACTTAGGTTGAAAGTGAAAAAAGGAGTGACAACAACACAGAGATATGATGTAGAAAATTTGACAGACGAATACACAATATCTGTGAAGAATCAATTTACAACTTTACTGACAATGACAGAAGAGAAAGAACCAGAAGAAATCGCAAATAATATCAAGACAATTTTCCAAGAAGCAAAAAAACACTTACGGAAGAGAGAGAGAAAACACCAACCCTGGATCAGTATAGAGACCTTAAAGAAAATAGCAGAAAGGAAAGAGCTTAAGAAACGCAAAAATGAGGAATCGATCAGATTAAGATATGAGATGAACAAATTAATAAAAAAACTCTGCAAATAGGACAAACAAAAGTATATAGAAGCCAAGTGTAAGAAAATAGAGGACTGTGTGGCAGAAAGCCGAAACCAAGAATTGTTTAAAGAAATAAAGAACATGACAGGTAAATTCCAGCCCAGACTCGGTGTCAACAAAGATAAAAATGGGAAGACTCTGACTGATGCAGAAGACATAGCCAAAATATGGAAAGAATTTTGTGAAAATATGTACACACGAAATGGAGATAACAAATTGTATTTATTTTTTGAAAAAAATATTCTAAATATGTTTCTGTCATATTCTTATAGCTCTGTATGTTTACTATAAAAACATTAACTTTTATAACAATTACAAACCCTTAAATCAGTTTTATGTTTGGATAAAGTGTGCTGCTATCAACTATACTCAATCCCATAATCAAACCTTCTCTCAATATCTTTTTTTTATATTTGGAAGAATATCTCTGGAAGTGTGCAGGCGAAATAAAGGTTTCAGTGTTCCATTCTACACAACTGGAAGAAATGAGTAATACATTATTAAAATCAACAAAATTTTTTGAAAGTTACATCAGTATTTGTTGTTAGAACTGTCCTTTTTGGAAGTTACTAAATATGTATTCTGAAGAAAAAAACTACCTTACAAAAATGTTTCGGCCAGTTGTATACCATATATACATATATGTATACTGAACATGTTTTTTTTATAAGAATTGTAATATCTATGTTCAATAATGAATTACTCTGTGTCAACAAAGATAAAAATGGGAAGACTTTGACTGATGCAGAAGACATAGCCAAAAGATGGAAAGAATTTTGTGAAAATAGTACACACGAAATGGAGATAACAACGACCCCCCTGATATGGAAAACGAAGACCAAGACGATCTTGAACCATTAAGAGATGAGGTGAAATGGGCTATTAATAGTTTAAAAGATGGGAAAAGCCTTGGGTGTGACAACATACAGGTAGAAATGATAAAAGCAGCGGAAGAAGAAGGAATAGACATATACCATGCACTGTGTAAGAAAATAAGGAAGAGTGGAAAATGGCCCGACGACTGGAAGAAATCAATATACATCCTATTACCAAAGAAAGGAGACCTACAGCTATGCTCCAACTACAGAATCATATCACTCATTAGCCATGCAAGCAAAATATTGTTGAAAATCATAATGAAAAGAATGCAAGATAAAATGGAAATGGAAGTGAGCAGTACACAGGCAGGCTTCAGAACAAACAGAGGCACAAGGGACCACATATTCAATCTGAGAATGTTGATTCAGCTTCATCGACTATTCCAAGGCTTTCGATGTGTGAATCATCAGATGATGTGGAAAACGCTCAATGACATGAACATCCACCCAGAGATAATCGCCCTCTTGAAATCACTTTACAGCAACCAACAAGCAGTGGTCAGGCTGGAAAACACAACTACAGAAACTTTTTCAGTGGAAAAAGGAGTAAGACAAGGATGTATTTTATCTCCATACCTATTCAACCTCTACACAGAAGACATAATGAGAGATGTAGAATTAGATGACAGAAGTACAAGATACGATGAACTGAATATTCATGGACATAAAATCAGAGACCTACGATATGCAGACGATACCGTACTCCTGTCCACTACAACAATCGGCCTAACAAACCTAATCATGTCTGTAAAAGAACACAGTTACTTAATGTGAAGAAAACAAAGATCATGGACACTGACAGATGCATTGAAAAAACAGAAATTGCAATCAACGGGGAGCATGTTGAAAATGTGAACCACTACGAATACCTTGGAGCAAGACTACAAGGAGACGGCAAGACATCATCAGAGATTAGAAGACGAACAGCCTTGGCAACGCAGAAACTAAATAATCTGAAAAATGTATGGAAAGGACAAAATATACCAACAAAGATAAGAATTTTAAAAACTTGCGTTTTCCCAACAGCTCTATATGGGAGCGAAACGTGGACACTGAACAAAGAAGACATAAGAAGAATACAAGCGTTTGAGATGTTACAGAAAAGTCCTAACAGTGCCATGGATAACAAAAACAATCAACGCAGAGATCCTTAAAAAATTTGACCTAAAGAACTGCCAACTAGTGAATAAAATAAAAGACTAAAACTGAGTTATTTTGGCCACATCAAAAGACATAATTCCTTAAAGAAAACAATCCTAGAAGGCAAAGTGGAGGGAAAGAGAGGAAGGGGAAGACCAGGGAGAAGATGGGAGAAGGATATCAGCGACTGGTTGGAAGACGACATCATGAGAGCAGGGAAACGAATGGTAGACAGAGCAGTGTATCGTGGGATCATCCGGGCAGCTACGTCTCACAGAGATATGCTGAACTGAAGAAACATCAGCCATCATTGACCATCGTAGCGTCATTCTTAATTCACCATTAACATGTTTGTGAATCAACTACCTGCAATTAAATAAAATTTTGATTTGGGACAGCTTTTCCTGGGTATCATTATTCTATGATATTATTGTGATATTGTTGCAATACCTGGTAGTTAGACACTACTGTAACTGACAGTGTTACAATAGTTAGACACTACTGTAACTGACAGTGTTACAATAGTTAGACACTACTGTAATTGACAGTGTTACAATAATACTGCATTAGCAATTCTCCTATCACAATTGTAAGACTATTGCCAATAGTCACCCTCTAGTATCCACCTTCTGGACGTTGTATATCACACAACCCCACATGTCCTCCTTTGATTTCTTCTTATTGTTGTCGCCATTTGGGTACGTGCTTACCAACAGTGACATTGGTGGGCTGATTGGTTTATTACAATGTACAGTCCATACAGGTCACAGTACTTGTATATCCTCGCTATAATAGTTCTAACATTTCAATGAAACAAGGCGCACCTACCGGTATCTTTGGCAGGTGTCTGTCATGTTTTTAATTGTTATCCTTCATTTTTCTTTTGGCAATAAGGAAGTCTAATTTGTTATCCTGTTCTGGTTCTCTTGTGAAATTGATGATAGAAGCAGTAAACATCCACTGAATGCAACCTTCCGAGACAAGCTGGACTGAGACAACAACCAGAAGGTCCCACATTTCCCATTCCAGCCTGATGGGATGGCAGGAACCATACCCAGTAATTGTAGTCTGATTGTGTGTAATTACATAGATCATAATCTGACCACAAGTTTTGAGTAATTCTATTAGTTATATATCTACTCATGTTCGTTGTGTTTAACTTTGTTGCTTTTAACCGCCCCCAACTCATACATTTTTCAGTTGATCTATTCCACTATACTGGACCATGCTTGTGTTTGATAAATACTAGAGAGATTTAACCCCGCCACTGACCAGGCCATTTACTAAATGCTGCTTTCATCCAATTACAAAGTCTTTGTCTGATATTGTCTGCCTACAGCCATATATTAACACATCCTGACATTCCATCTGTCTATCTGTGATGCCAACATTATATGGCGGAACCAACATTAGACAAATACATGATGCAGGCGCCACCTGCTGAATGACTGGGAACTAAATCAGCCAGGAAACCTCCACTTTGGACCACTGATGATATCTTTGTAAACATATTAGTGGATTGATTATATTTGTGATTACAGCATTTTTGTGAACCAAGCAACTGCAGACATGCCATATGTTTTGGTTGAAATTCATATTTTTTACTTGCGTCAACAGTATTTTCTTTGTGACTGTTCCTTAAGTCTGTCATTTGATTATAAACTTCTGTGATGCACATAAGAAATTAAGATTTTATAATTATTTTTCCTTCTGTAGCAAATCTGTATTAAAACAGGATAATGTTGTACTATTCCTGGAATGCAACAAATCTGTGTTGTGAATAGAAAATCTGTCTGAGACTGGTTTATGTAATCATTGTGTTATTGGGCAGAACTTGACGGTAGACAGCTAAGCTTTGTTCTACCAAATAACCTAGGTAACCAATATTCAACATAAACTGTTATTAAAAGATTTTTTCAGTACATTTTTAAAATGCCAGCATATAAAAAAGGTATGTTCTTATATAGCGCAGTATCCAGTCCATAGAACTGCTCAAAGCGCTCCACATTTTACTCCCTGGCGGACTTGTTCAATCAAACACCATCTGTACTTCTCTAGGAAACATTCAGCCATGCTGCAATTAATGCGCGAAGACTGTTCGTACACACAAATATCCACCACTGTCTATAGCCTGGTACTCATTCATACAGCTGAGTGAACTGGAGCAACATATAATGACCAAATTGCCCAAGGTTCGACACCGCTGCACAGGATTTGAACCCGGGTTCTCTCAGTTGAGAGTCCGAAGCTCTAGCCACTGCACCACGGCATTACAAAAATTAAAAAAATGTCCAAGAATCCCATGAAATGGTATAATGATTATTAGTGGAAAACAACTCAGTTCAGTCCGCCTGCCCTGAATAGCATTAGTTTGTTATAAAACACAATATTAGGCAAGGGTTTCAAATGGAAATGTTGACACACCTCTACATTTAGCATAAAATGTTTTCCTACACTGTGTTCAAACTATTCAAGCACACTCATTCACCCACCCACCCACACACACACCCACCCACACACCCATCCACCCAGTCACTCACTCACCCACCCACTCAACTATCTCGATAGACTGTAGGAGTGCCATGTCCATTGTCAGTCTGTGAAATGTCATCTGTTGACATTTCTCCTGAGCCACTCACACAGTAGTTTTGCCCAAGGCTGAACTATCACAAGGCAAGTAGTAGATAAAGTAGGTGGCATACAAGTACAGCCATCTAGTGAATGGATTGGAACTAAAATGTAAATCTTGCCAGAAACATTTGCACATTGAACCATATTAACGATTTACTTACGGTCAAATATATATTATGACATCAATTTTTAAGGTCACTTACTTGAAAGTATAAATAACCCACTGAGCTACTCCAGTCTCCAATGGTCATGTTCTTAAAGGTAATATAGACACATTAATAATTTTATTTGTTACTGACCAAGTATTTGTAACCTAGCTCCAAGTAATTATCCTGATAATGTTACATGAGATTCAATACCCCATAACGAGATATTGGACACTTCTGTGGCAATTTCTAAATTCATTACTTTAATATCTGGATGATATTAGCTAGAACTGAAATCTTATACAGCTACAAAATAATCAGGTAAACAAAGTAGAAAAGCAATACTTTTGCAATACTAATGTATTCCAATAAATGTTAAAAAAATTAAACCAGCCAATAAAAGTTGTCATGGATAGAGCTGGTCTGAATATTGACGCACGCACGCACGCACGCCGCACGCACGCACGCACGCACGCACGAACATGGAGCAGGTCTAAGCTCCAGGAATCAGACACATAAACCGCTTCACCAGGCCAACGAGTGCAGCCAATGTTTATTTTTGTTTAATGTGTCACATAGTTAGGACTAGCCGTACACAATTTAACCATTGATCCTGGTTTTGAAGCAGAGGCCAATCGAGCAAACGTTTCATCACGATTTTCAATCTCTAGTACCAGGAGTGGTGAACTTTTCATCCGATAGTATCAACCTTCTGATTACCCCGATAAGTTATACAAGATGCAAGTGGAACATGCATTCTTCATTGAATTACAAGTAATGAGGTAATGCATGTCAAGACTGTGGTCACACAGATAGGTCGCTCATGTAAATAGAACCAAGTCAAAAACATGCACGCACGCACGCACGCACGCACGCACGCACGCACGCACGCACGCACGCACGCACGCACGCACGCACATATGCATGTACACTGGTGTCACAAGATGAATTGACAACACTGAAAGAGTTAAACTGTAATACAGTTGCTGACACTGCCTGGATTATTAGGAAAGACGAATGCGAAATTAAATGGCTAGTGAACCTGCAGGAATTTAAATGGGAATATGCAGGTATTTAAACACTTGTCCTGATATTTTTGGGTTGAACAGTTGATACTTGGTTGGTGAGTGTTAGTGACCACTGTCTACCACATGGCTCTATGCAGTATGGGTGGCATATTTTATATGGCATACAGTACAGTATTACATTGTTCAGCTGATTACTGTTTTGAAAAGGGAAAACGCTTCATAAGTGTTAAACTACTGCTCGCCCCTTTTCTACAATAATTGTGAATACAATTAAAACATAAATCATGTATGTATTCTAATGCTATTGTGGACAGAAAAATATATTATTATATAACTACGCTGAAATGAATCCTATTTCCCAAATAGTTCCTTAGAGGGGCTCCTTGATCTCTGCACACTATGGCAAGGAAATCTTGTTGATACATATATCAGTGGTGCCACATGGTGGATTTAGGCATGACTACCGAGAATACAATTAACAAGGATTTAGGCGTGGTGGATTTAGGCGTGGTGGATTTAGGAGTGGTGGATTTAGGAGTGGTGGATTTAGGCGTGGTGGATTTAGGCGTGGTGGATTTAGGCGTGGTGGATTTAGGCGTGGTGGATTTAGGCGTGGTGGATTTAGGAGTGGTGGATTTAGGCGTGGTGGATTTAGGCGTGGTGGATTTAGGCGTGGTGGATTTAGGAGTGGTGGATTTAGGAGTGGTGGATTTAGGCGTGGTGGATTTAGGCATGACTAATACAGTGGCCTATGCCCCAGTATGTGTGACAGGCATAAGTAAATAAGTAATACAATTTGCTCTTCTGGTCACTCTGCACAGTAGTGCATATTGTCTATGCAAACAAGATGCTACTAAATGTTCGAATATCTTGATTTTTTTTTCAAATTTTGTGACTTTTATATAGTTTAGAATCCTCAATTACTGTATGTTATTGAAGGTGTAACACATTGAATACTAGTTGGACAGAATCAAAATATTGATTTCAAACTACTATAGTTTGACTGAGTAAATACACCAGTTTCAAACTGTACATGAATACTGGTGCACTGGAATAGCACCATACGGCAGGCCTACACAGCACTAGTGAGTGTGCACCAATTTGTTGTCTGTTTAGCTGTCCTCATCTTGTAACAGATCAGTATTGTTGTATTCTGTTGAAACCAATGCTAAAAGTCAGGCAATTCCACTCTATGTGCGAAGTTACATTTTGGTTTTAATAGAAACTGTTCATTTTGATGTTTGTTTTGTCATCGACCTGCAGTAGTGTTTCTGTCAAACCATAGGCATTTTCTTCTGAGAAAGATTTTCTTCTAGATAAGCAGAATTCTTATCTTGGTACACATGGGACCCTTCCATCACTGATATTGTACACATACAACAAATTAGCAACTACAAATGTAAGCCTGTGCACACCAGAAATGCTGTAGTCTGTCCAGGTACAATTTTTCCTCTTCTTGAATTATTTGTTGAGGGTTACAAAATCCTAGTAAGGGGGCGCCAACTCAAAATCACTCGTACTTACGTGAAAGTGAAAGAGTGATGTATCCCGTTCCGAGATACATGGTGGAGAGGCAGCCTGCACCATCACTGCCAACATGATCATCTGCTAGACTTGCAGAAATTAGATTCAGTGCCAGTGAATGGCAGTGATTTTCACTCTTCAGAACATACTCTAGGATCCTGTCAGAGGTAATTTATGGACAAAAATAGGATTCTGGATCGAGGACACAGATTCAGCCAGTTGGTGGCTGTCATGTGTAATACTATTGATGGATTAGCGTTGTGTTTTCCTGGTGAATGGTTGTGTTGTGGTGTAGACAGCTAGATCTGGCAGTATTATATTACAAGCAGGTGGGAAGGAACAAGGAAGGATTGTTGTGGGTCTTTTTTGTGCAGGGGATGCCTATGTGAGTGAGTGAGTGAGTGAGTGAGTGAGTGAGTGAGTGAGTGAGTGAGTGAGTGAGTGAGTGAGTGAGTGAGTGAGTGAGTGAGTGAGTGAGTGAGTGAGTGAGTGAGTGAGTAGGTGGGTGAGTGGGTGGGTGGGTAAGTGTGTGAGTGGGTAAGTGTGTGGGTGAGTTGGTGGTTAGGTATGTGAGTGGGTAAGTATATGAGTGGGTGTGTAAGTGGGTGGGTGGGTAGGTGTATGAGTGGGTAAGTGTGTGGGTGAGTTGGTGGTTAGGTATGTGAGTGGGTAAGTATATGAGTGGGTGTGTAAGTGGGTGGGTGGGTAAGTGTGTGAGTGGGTAAGTGTGTGGGTGAGTTGGTGGTTAGGTATGTGAGTGGGTAAGTATATGAGTGGGTGTGTAAGTGGGTGGGTGGGTAGGTGTGTGAGTGGGTAAGTGTGTGGGTGAGTTGGTGGTTAGGTATGTGAGTGGGTAAGTATATGAGTGGGTGTGTAAGTGGGTGGGTGGGTAGGTGTGTGAATGAGTTGGTGGGTAAATGTGTGTGTGCGCGTGATCAGTGAGTGAGTTAACAAATAAGTGAGTGGGTGAGTAAATAAGTGAGTGAGTGAGTGAGTTTGTGAGTCAGTGAATAGGTGAGTGAGTGAGTGAGTGAGTGAGTGAGTGAGTGAGTGAGTGAGTGAGTGAGTGAGTGAGTGAGTGAGTGAGTGAGTGAGTGAGTGAGTGAGTGAGTGAATACGTCAGTGAGTAATTGAATAAGTGAGTGAGCAACTAAAGGATAGTAAATGACTCATGTGTGAGCAAATTAATAAATTAGTGTCTGAATGAATAAGTGAGAGAGAGAGTGAATGAACAAATGAATAAATTAATGTGAGTAAGTGGATGTTACAATAAAATTATATAAATAATAAAAAATTACTGTTTCAAATGGAATAATCATTGCTTAAAACAGAATACTGTAAGCCACCTGCAGACATTCACAATAGCATTGTAAGTGCAGGGACTGTTCTTTAACACAGACTCTATTTCTAACAGGAATGTAACATTTGATACAAACCTTATTTTATATTGCAAGACATTTCTGGCCACTACTCTCCACACAGTGCATATTTCTAATGGAAACATGACATTTTAGATGGTCTATGCCCACCTGATAGCATGCGTTCAGTCATAACTCTTTCTGGTCATTGTTCTCTACATATGATACAGATAATATGACACGAGACTGGCTATTTACAGATAAACATCCTGAATGTAACCTATCGCACATATATCCAACCAATTAGCCATGTCTAGTTGAATGTTTCACATGATGAACGGCTGCACAAATTGTCCTTCGATCTTTATACTAATACCTTTGTGCTATAAATAACCTCAAATACCAGGAACCGTGTTACTAACTTGACGTCTATATATTTCACACAGCTGACACATGCAGTCCTATTTAAAGACACCCGCCAACTCTCAAGGTGTTAAACATACAATGATTGTACTAAATTAGTTTAATTATATAAATATGGAGGAATACCACACAAACATGTATGTATTAGAATTATGTATGTTACGTTCAGGGTTCACCAAGGGCAAACATGGCTGGTGAAATTGTATTTATTTTTTGACAAAAATATTCTAAATATGTTTCTGTCATATTCTTATAGCTCTGTATGTTTACTATAAAAACATTAACTTTTATAACAATTACAAAACCTTAAATCAGTTTTATGTTTGGATAAAGTGTGCTGCTATCAACTATACTCAATCCCATAATCAAACCTTCTCTCAATCTTTTTTTTATATTTGGAAGAATATCTCTGGAAGTGTGCAGGCAAAATAAAGGTTTCAGTGTTCCATTCTACACAACTGGAAGAAATGAGTAATACATTATTAAAATCAACAACATTTTTTGAAAGTTACATCAATATTTGTTGTTAGAACTGTCCTTTTTGGAAGTTACTAAATATGTATTCTGAAAAAAAAACTACCTTACAAAAATGTTTCGGCCAGTTGTATACCATATATACATACCCAGGGGTATATGTATACTGAACATGTTTTTATAAGAATTGTAATATCTATGTTCAATAATGAATTACACCAATTCACAATCTGCCAATGTTTGTTCAAAATTATTATTAGTTTGTGGCAGAAATGGAAATCTGGAGAGAAAAAAAAGGTCAACATATTTACCCACTCTACAGATTGGGCAGAACAAATTGCACAAATTTTATAAAATACAAATCTTATAAAAAATAAATCTACCTGCTCTGTCCCCCTTAAATGATTTGAATTGTGCTTGTCATCATGCCAGTACCTGCTCACACTAGGATCAGGCATCTGTCTGTCTTGCTTCATATGGCAAAGGGAGGATTGAAAACAAAACTAATAGTCTACATCCAATTGAGAAATTAATTTTCATTATTTTAAACTTTACTGGAGTTTATTAGACACACAGACATATCATATTATTGCAATGTGATATATAACTGATATTGAAGCTTGAGTATATTTATCTGAGAGTTGAGTGGTTTTCAGTGATGCAGGTGCACACATTCTGTTTGCATTATGAGCACATTTATGTATGTCGTTTTCTTGAAGAAACTCATCACCAACGTACAGCTGATTGTGATCCTATCATCATTCCTTCCATACGCATAAACTATTTGTAAGAAAATAAATGTCCTGAAAGTACGAGACTAAACTGTCCTGAGTACAAGCTTCTTGCCATAACCAAGAACACTGGAGTCGCCTTGCGTGAATTCAAGCATCCTGAAATGAGCTCACTAGTTCCCATCTGGTGGTTTCTCCACTTGTGTTGACAATAACCTAAAGCATCCTGCTTCACTAGCATACTACTGAGAATGTCATTACTTTTTACTTTGTGCACAATCATTGTGCAAAGTGGGTATGTACACTCAATGTAGGATGCATGACAACATTCGCTTCATCTCTTTGGATACATATAGGCATCATTACTTGGTGCTTTACTGTGCTAGCCAATGAAACTATTTACTGACTCCTCAAGTAGGTTACGTTACTTGTGCTTTGCCCTGGTTTTATTTTAGACAGTACTATTAATATGCTAAGTTAATGTAATACATTTTCACAGAAATATACACTACACATGTAACAATACATCAAACTATCGATGCATCGAGCTAATTGAAGTGACAAGGAACTGTTGATAGTAAATTAAACTATCGATAATTGTTGTCGTTAGCACACTGAACTATCGATATTTACGATATCTGGCAAAACAAATTAGCAAGGCCACTAGAGCTAAAAAAACAAAAACAAAAAAATTTGTAAACATTACTTTTCTGTTTCAACTGTATCCCAATTTAAACTAATATGGCACCTGTCACTCTAAATTGGAAAACATATTTTTGTTGTTACCACGTGCTTAAAATGACTTTTCATTGGAGAGATAAGTTAGCAGTACTTCTAAGGAGAAACGACCTTCATGACAGATGAGTTCCACAGCAAATGACAAAAACACAGACAAAGTCATACAGCAATACATGACATCCTCTGCAGTGAATTAATGATTAGTTAAGCCGATATGACACAGGCCTTGTAAGTTGACTGGAACTGAACTGTACACACACGAGATGGTCATTTTGTGGTCAAAGGGATATTGGAAGATTGCAAAGGGTGCGGATGCAAGTGGAACTCTCTTTCTCATGTTGTGATTGTCAATGGTTGACAGGGACTTACAATAAATGATGGATCGAATGATCAGTTCTAGTCATAGATGTCAGACGCTGCTGAAAAATGGATGTAGACTAATTATAGCATGTGTACTTACTAGAATAAATATGGTAACTGGATTGATGATGGGCAAAACAAGTCAAGGAGGCACCTTTAAGAATGGTCCTTACCTGTACGACTGGACATCAACTCCCACAACAAGTTCCTCCGTAGTCATCGCTGACCGCCGCACAACCAACTCCTCTTCTTACTCTTGCCTCCTACTGCTGACTGGCCACGTCACCCACTCTACAAGACACACAGAGACCTCATCTCAAAGGTTGCTCCATCATATAATATTTCATGCCACTTACTTCTACCCAACATCTTCACCAGATTGGCGTATCACATTAAAAGCCACCGATTGCGTTCCTCTGGAAACGGATTGCGTGTTGCATAAAATATTATACATTTTTCAGCTGTATATAGAAGCATGATAAAAGGACGCGCAATTATAATTCCTCCTTCAGAGATGACGATTCAGTGATTGGATTAATGAATCATTGCACTGTAAGATTGTGGTGATTGAGTGAGTGTTGAATCTAATGATGATCATCAGTACAGCGTGTGTACTGTTTCCTGTATGTCAGTCTGTATCATGTAGATTATGCGTGAGTCCCTGTCACCCAACTGTAAGGTATCTAGGGGTGAGTGAGGAAAGTCACACAGCTAAGATAATGTCAATATTGATGTAGTGTCCAGACACTTTGCCATTGGACATTTCACCAGCAAGTGAGAGATGAGGTCTTTTGGCAAACAATAGTTTTTTTTAATTTATTTTTATTTGCATTTTTGTGCATGAAATTAATTAGTGAATTAAAATAAATTGTGATTGCCTGTCTTTGTATAATTTATAAAATAATCAATTGAAGTGTATATATATGTGTAACTAACATCAACTGTGTGGCAACATTCAAAACCTTACTAGATTATCTCTTCCAGACAGTCTATGGAATACTAGTAGAAATGACATTTAATTAATTTTACTGTTTATGCTTATTTAATTAAGTTATTAATTTTAATTGGTTTTTACTTTACCGTAACTTGTCTGCATACTATGTATGTCTATCTAATGCATCAACTTAAATTACATGTTTATTTAACTTGTTAATTAAATTAACATGTTAATTTTATTTATTTAACGTATTCATCAAACCTATGTTTTAACACATTTAATTTTAACTTTCTAATTGTTTAAAATATACTTAGATTTTTCTTGCTAGCATTTATGAGCAGGTTTTAACACAGATATATGGATTATAAATATTGAACGAAGACAGACAGTCAAAAAGAGGGTGGCAAACGATAAAGAGGAAGACTAAAGCTGAGATGGAAATAAAAAATAAATAAAATTGACATGTACCTCAGAAGGGCGGGATACACATAGATAAAAAGGGTTGGACTCTCGATAAGCCAAAAGGCTTTCTTGTTCACCTGCCATCTAGAGTTAATTTTCTGGATGACAATCTTGTAAATCTTGAATGACCACAGGATACGAGACCTTAGGAGGGCAGGTGTGAATGGTCAAGATAGGAGGTCTTAAGTTTTGATTACAAAATGTATTCTAATAATACTAAAAGATGCTAAGAGGATTATTTAACAAGATTTTCTATTCACGAAAGGCCGTTAACAAAATGTCCGTTTGTGAATTGTCCTGCATTCATGTCACACAGCTAAGACTACGATATCAAAATGTTAACATGTCTGAGCATGGCAGATCTGAAAAGGGAAACCCCACAAAAGCAATTGCAGTGGGAGCATGTCTAGAAACAATTTCTTTTGGTAATGGATCTGACCAGCCGGAAGGTGATAGAGTGGGAAGTAATAAAGATCATGTCTGCAGATAATCTTGGCATTGGTTGAAAGGGTTGTATTCTCAAAAAGCACTGAAGAACAAACGCAGGACACAGGTGACAGAGAAAGGAGGAAGTTCAGAAAGTGTTCGGTGGGAAGATATTAAGGATGGGTACTTTGGTAGAGTTTGTGTAAGGGTGGTGGCCGCAGCAGACAAGGTTACAAGCGGAAGGGGGTTTGTAAAACATGCTGGAAAGCCTTCTGGAAAAATAACCTGGAAAAAAGCATGTATACATGTATACATGCTCGCATGGACACACACGCACAAACTGTTTAACAGAAATGCACACACATGCACACAAATGCACACACAGGCTTACGCACGCACGCACATGCAATCATGCGTGCACGTGCACACACACACAAACACCAAGCCCAGTGTGATTGTGTGGCAGTGTGATTACCCACTGACAAATCTTATTAATTTTAATACAAAATGCAAAGAACAATTTAGCCGAGGCACCATGTGCAAAAGGCCTCAAGTAATCGCTCCTTTTTGCAAAACAGGAAGCCCTTCATAAACCAGACCAAATCAGTGGACAATAACGAACTCTAATTTTCTACATGTATATTTCCTGTCACGGTTGCATTTCCGCCAGCAGAAACCTGTTTTCGCACAGACAATGCCAACCTTTCTTTGCCAGTTTATGTCAGTTTCCAAAAAGTAAAAGGGTGAGGATGATGGCTACAAAGGGGGATGAGGGCAGCAAAGGATGGGGATGATGGGAGCACAGGGTGGGGATGATGGCTGCAGAGGATGGGGATGATGGCTGCAGAGGATGGGAATGATGTCTACAGAGGGTGATGATGAACACTACAGAGGGTGGGGATGATGGCTACAGAGGGTGGGGATGAATGCTACAGAGGGGAGATGCTGGTTACAGAGGATGGGGATGAATGCTACAGAGGATGGGGATGATGTTTATAGAGGGTGGGTATGATGGCTACAGAGGATGGTGATGATGGTAGCACAGATTCGGGGTGATGGATACAGAGGGTAGGGATGATGGTTACAGAGGGTGGGGATGTATGCTACAGAGGATGGTGATGATGATCACAGAGGGTGGGGATGATGGCTACAGTGGGTGGGGATGAACGCTACAGAGGATGGGGATGATGGCCATAGAGGGTAGGGGTTATGACTCCAGAGGGCGGGGATTATGGCTACAGATGGTGGGGATGATGGCTAGAGGATGCGGATGATGGATGCAGTGGGTGGGGATGATGGCTACAGAGGGTGGGGATGAATACTAAGGGGGTGGTGATGATGACCACAGAGGATGGGGATGATGGCTACAGAGGGTGGGGATGAACGCTACAGAGGGCGGGGGTGATGGTAGTACAGGGTGGGGATGATGGTTACAGTAGGTGGGGATGAATGCTACAGTGGATGGGGATGATGGCCATAGAGGGTAGGGGTTGACTCCAGAGGGCGGGGATTATGGCTACAGATGGTGGGGATGATGGCTACAGAGGGTGGGGATGATGGATGCAGTGGGTGGGGATGGTGGCTACAGAGGGTGGGGATGATGGTCATAGAGGGTGGGGATGATGACCAGAGGGTGGGATGATAGCCATATAGGGTGGGTATGATGGTTACAGAGGTTGGGAATGCTGGTTACAGAGGATGGGGATGAATGCTACAGAGGATAGGGATGATGGCTATAGAAGGTGGGGATGAATGCTACAGAGGATGGGGATGATGTTTATAGAGGGTGGGTATGATGGCTACAGAGGATGCGGATGATGGTAGCACAGGGTGAGGGTGATGGATACAGAGGGTAGGAATGATGGTTACAGAGGGTGGGGATGAATACTAAGGGGATGGTGATGATGACCACAGAGGATGGGGATGATGGCTACAGAGGGTGGGGATGAACGCTACAGAGGATGGGGGTGATGGTAGTACAGGGTGGGGATGATGGTTACAGAGGTTGGGGATGAACGCTACAGTGGATGGGGTGATGGCCATAGAGGGTGGAGATGATGGCTACAGAGGGTGAGGATGATGGATGCAGTGGGTGGGGATGATGGCTACAGAGGGTGGGGATGATGGCTACAGACAGTGGGGATGATGGCTACAGAGGGTGGGGATGATGGCTACAGAGGGTGGGGATGATGGCTACATAGGGTGGGGATGATGGACACAGAGGGTGGGGATGATGGCCATAGAGGGTTGAGATGATGACTACAGAGGGTGGCTATGATAGCTACAGAGGGTGGGGATGATGGCTACAGTGGGTGGGGATGATGACTACGGAGGATGGGGATGATGGCTATGGAGTGTGGGGATGAAGGCTACGGAGAGTGGTTAATGGCCTAGATGGATACATATTTAGAAGATGGCATGAGGCATACAGTGCTGGAAACTGGTGATAAGATCCAATTATGTTCATGAGATAAGGAAAATAGCAAGACATATTCGTAAAGATGTGCTCAGCCTCACAGACATTTTCACTGAAAACAACATAATACCACAACTTGCCAAACACTTATTCAAATAGGACTTATAACTTTCCTCTCATGCATGACATGGTCACATGACAATTGGTCAAGTTTATATACATGAGCAGGAGAATGTTTTTTTTCAAAACTTACACCATCATAACTTTTGTACAAAAAGTGCCACCAAATGTTTATTCTTCATGACTTACACATTAAATAGACACAAATGTACACATATTCCAAGAAAGTTTAACTGACTTCACATTTCCTAGCACTTGGAATATAAATATTTGCACAAGTTACAGATACTGTGTTTGCGCAGCGATTGTTTATATTTGCCACTCATCTAACATACCTTTGTTAAGACAAAACCAGGCAGGATCGATAACAGTAGACTAGCCACTGTCTGATCTATCGCAACCTGTTACTCAACATATACACTTGCCTTCGATCAATAGTATTGCCTATCTTGTCATACGTGACAAATGCACTTTTTTCCAGCCAGTGGATGCCATTTCTTATTGTGCAACTGTGTCGTATGAATGGACTTGTCAATCTACAGCCTTGAAAAACAACTTTGGATTGTTATGCAGGATAATCCAATGATTCCAAAACTGAGAGACCTTAAGTACAAAAAACGCATAACAAACCTAGAGACCAGGGGATGGTTTCATGAAATGTTCTTACGCAATTACTTAGTGTCACATGTTTGCGTAAACTCCTGTTTGCTTATATTGCGGCATCTTAGGGTTAAGAATGTTCTTAGCCGCTTCATGAAACCAGCCCCAGGGAAGTAAGAGTATATCAGATAAATGTTTTTTTTTAAATATATTGAATAATTTAGAAAATATTGATACAAGTATTTGTCCAATTGTAAGAAAAATGGAACAACAAGAGGATGTAAAGTAACATATTTCAGGGAATAGTGTAGATGAGATTATATACACTTAATTATTCATTTTCATTTAGAAGATGATAAATTAATGCTACGTTTAAAAACAAAATCAACATATACTTCAGAAGGGTCACTTAAGCTAGGATTCCATGTAATGGAATGCAGAATGTAGTGACGTCACTTCTGGCAATGTCCTATCCGATTCCTGTGTGGATACCAGGGGTGACTGAATTACTTTGATTTTATACTTGAGTAGAAAAAAGTAATTCATCTCAGAACTACTTGAGTAGAAGTAAAAGTACGTTCTAAAAACCTACTTGATTAAAAAGTAATACTACTTTCCAAAAGTACTTGAAGTAAAAGTAGAACGGAAAAATGTTTTGTCAGGCAAGTAACCAACAATAATTACTGCATTGGCGGAAAAAAAAAAAAAGTCAGAATGAAAATAATTTGTTTAACTCCAACATATATGAATTATGTATATGAATAATGCTCTATAGAAAACTGTTTTAATTTTTTTGTTTTCGTAAATTCGACAGCGGGGCACAGAAATGTGTTCCCGTATCTGCCACCATGGGCGCTAGCTACAACGACAGCCACGGTTGCTGCACCAACTGATCAAGAACACTGTCGAAGCCACAGTCAGTGTGCAGGCGGCACGGTTCTTGACGCATATTAAGATGCCAGCCAACGTCAATGTGTATTATGTTTAAATACCATGCACTGTTGAATGTTGAACTGAATAAAATTAATACATGATGTACAGTTTTAAAATAGATTACAGATTAACAAGCAATAGTGAACAGAACAATAATATGACACCGGTGACGTAAAACAACCTCAGCAGCCAAACACGCAAATGAGTTGACAAATGCAGTGCTAAGGTTGACTAAAAATTAAAAAAACTATGATAAATACGCTCATAGTTAGCTCAACTTCATCTTTCAATCAATACCAAACACCAATTTAGAATGCACATTTACCGTGCCGAATAATGCTGCGATCGATTTGCTGTTTCGTAAGCGGTTGACGAATTCATATTTTGGCGCACCAAGCAAATTTGCATTTATCGCAGCAAAAAGATCATATTTGCGCAATGTTAGCATACTGAGCTTCCCTACTACGCTGCATTAAAACATATAAATCTGATTATTATGCAAAGTGTCGCCTATGTGTGAATTTCAATTCCACTTTACAAGTCACCGAAGCCAAACAAACAATGCCTCGCACCACATTTACTGTTCCTAATGACAAAACAAGTGAGTTATTACCGCGTTAACATAGTTTACCATAGCTCTCATTTCTTGTAATTAAATATGTTTAATGAAATGTTGTTGATAGGCGGAACGCCAACAGTTCAGAAAAAAAAAATGTAACGAAGATATATCGCGAAGTAAATGAATGATAATCTTTTTAAAGGGAAACAAAAAACACCGTTTGGAGCAATATATATATATATATATATACGTGTATGGGCCAACCAAGTATATATATATATGTATACATATACTTGGTTGGCCCATAAAATGCCATTTTTTCCCCTTTAGTGTTTGTTAATCACGTCTATATTTTGGTGTTACACCGGAAGTGTAATTTAGCAGAATTAACCATCAACATAGTTTCATGTTCCAATCACACAACTTGAGGTCTACTCAGACTTCCTGCAAAACAGACATTGCACACAAAACAGGAAATTCAAGGAAAAACAATCTGAGAATGTCACGTCAGCAGCTGACTAACCACCGACTGGTGAATCCACAAAACACATGGAAAGAAGCCAAATATGTTACCAGGACAGAAGCAAACAAGGTACATATTTCTGTGACAAACCAGTGGAAATATAAAGGGGCCAAATGGCAGTCACTACGGTTTTGATAACAGCCGAAGCAACTGAATCTGTTGTAATTAAAAAAGAAGGAATATGATAATACTAAAAAGTACATTTTTCTTTAGAGAAACTCCTGGTGCTCTAAGCATTATAGGACAGTTACTAATACTGAAGCGGATGCCTTCAAGAGTGATGGGTATGAGAATAGGAAGACCACGACTGAGATGGGAGGATTGTACAATGAGAGATTTGGTGGGACTGGGACAGGAGTGGAGAATGTGAGCAAGTGATATGGGAGTGGAGACAGCAGTAAAGGTAAGTTCTTATATTGCGCAGCATCTTGTCCTCAGGACTGTTCAAAGCGCTTTACACTTTATTCCCTGGCAGACATGTTCAATTGAACACCATCTCGACTTCTCAGGGAAGCATTCAGTCATGATGCAATTAATGCGCAAAGTCTATTCGTATACAAATAACCACCACTGTCTATAGCCAGGTACTCATTCATGCAGCTGAATGAACTGAAGCAATGTAGAATAAACGAACTTGCCCAAGGTTCGACACCGCCGCACAGGATTCAAACCCACGTTCTCTCAGTCGAGAGTCCGGAGCTCGTACCGCTGCGCTACTGCGCTCCACAGTATAATTAGTATTGGGTAAAGAAGGAACAGAAACTGAGGACACATGTCGAGGACTCACCTGGACTATAGGGAGAAAGAAGAATGCAACAATATGATGGAAATTAATTTAATTATAAAATGGTCACATAGCACAAAATTTAACTAAAATCTAAAAATATCTTCACAGAAAAGCATCGTTGAGCAATTGCACTACAGCAGTGGTTACTTTTTCCGACTGAAATTTCTGTGTTTCTGTTGTACCAATTCCCAGTTCAGATTTCTCCGTTGACTAGTTGACCTATACTACGCTTCAACTGTGAGAGTTGTCTTGCAATGGGAGAAGGGAAATGATTGAATCTGAAGAATGGTTAGCCGATCCAGTAAGCCCGCAGGCTACGTAAATACTAGTCACCTACATCAACTGCAGTGAGATTGGACCAGCGCAAAGGAAATGACCCTAAAATTGAAGTCTAACAATCTGTGATGATGGCATTAATTAGCTGCTTCTCAACAGTTGCTGTGTGTAATCAGGGTGGCTGACCTGGCAATGGGACTACTGCAGCTGTTCCGGCCTGGTCCACCTGCTTGATGCTTGCACTACATTATTACACTCGTGTGCAATATGCTGTATGCAGTACAGCGGTGCAGTTCAGATTTTGTAATCACATATATTGAATTATGACCAAAACTACCGTATGTTTCTGTGTATAATGTGCCCACATGTATAATATGCATCCTGACCTTCACTAAATTCTGATAGCAATTCTGTGTTACCATGTATGATACGCATTCCAACTGTTGGCATTAACCCCTCATTTTCATGCTTCTCTGATAGGTTGCTTCAAGCGTGGTTTAAGGTTTGCCATTGTCATTTCATCAAAGTTTGTTTGTGTGATGATCCTTGAATCCATGTTCATTCACAGATGGATTCAAGGATCATCAATGAATCTAACACTGGTGTCATCAATCAAGTCTAACACTGGTGTCATCAACCGAGTCTAACACTGGTGTCATCAACCGAGTCTAACACTGGTGCCATCAACTGAATCTAACATTGGTGGCACCAACTGATTTTAACACTGTTGTCATCAAATGAATCTAACACTGGTGTCATCAACTGAATCTAACATTGGTGGCATCAACTGATTTTAACACTGTTGTCATAAACTGAATCTATCACTGGTGTCGTCAAATGAGTGTAAAACTGGTGTCATCAATTGAATCATGCCGAATGTCCATACTTGTAAGCTGGTTGAAGTTACAATCAGTCATTGTACACTTGTACTATCAATTAAGTTGCTGACAGCTAAATAAAACAGCCCTGTTTGCAACGATCCTTACCCACCAGCAACTAACAAAAACTTACTTGTTAAATGAAAATAAAATTAAACTACAAAAACGAGAACTACCGTGTATCTTTGAGCTAGGTAGATTTATCATCTTACTGCAAATATCTGAATGTTACTAACTGGTGAAACCCTTTAATGATACATAATTTTCTGATAGCATTTCTTGGATTACTTTTAACATATTTGTCATTCACAACCACGAAATATTTCAGTCATTACGTAATTATACTTTACTCACTGCTCCTCGCCTCATCTATAGTTATGGGATGTGACGTGTATTGGAACCTGCTGCGCAATGATTGTTTATGAAGTGAAAGAGAAACAAAAAATATTGATGGAAAATGGCAATGCCCTTTAATAACACCAGTAACATAAAAGGCAGACATGACAACAGACATTGCCGGCAACCTAGATAGTAAAAGGCAATTCCCCTTAGAAGCATAGATGATTCGTACGTATCTGTTGATGGGGATTGCCAATGATTAACTATCTAAGTGAAATAAATATGAAGCCCAGAAGTCACCCAATAACCCCACACAAACATAATTTCTGATAGCATTTCTTGTATTATGTTTAATGTATTTCTCATTCACAAGCATGAAATATTTAAGTCACTACGTCATAATATTTTAACCATAATGTTACCTATTTTGGTATGATTAATAAAAATAGTAAACATTTATATGTGATGAAAATAATCAAAAGAGTTAAGATTATGGTCACCAGTCAACAGTATTGAGTTAACAAGCACTAGAAATTCCTACAAAATGACACAAGATTACATTGAGAGAAGCCTACTTACGAGATTACGGTGCGTGATAGCCGTGCGCGCTTCTATGTGTGTGTGCAATACAGCATACATCAGTTATCCAAGTGAGCGAGTAAGCACTGAGAGATGACCTGTAGCACCTCTCCACACTCTCAACAGATGCAAAGCCACACAACCATTGAGATGCAGTGAAGCGCCACAGATAAAAGAGGTCTGATTAAAAGCACACGCTGGCCCATCCGTGTGCATGCACAGATAATGAAGACAGTGCGCACTAACACACCGTGATGCATTCACTCTTAATGTTGACATAGAAACTGTCTAAAAGGCCAACTTACAGTGATGTGGCCGGGTAGAGCACCTGGCTGATTGGATGTCTGCGTGGCCAGCGTCACTAGCTTAGGATGCCGTGGCAGATCAAAATTAAGCCAGGTTAATCAGCAGGATACTTCTAACACACTGGGCTTCTTCTTCCATTAAATTACGGATCAATCATGTTTGATACCACCGTGGGTCAGCAATGATGTGACGCAGGGTGTTCAACCTCAGGCTTTCATTCCACAGTCTTTATTATCAGATATATGTCTATTAAACTACATGCAAACTATATTCAACACTGCTACATAGTTTGTATGTAGTTTGTTTTTTGTTTGAAGACTATCATTATCACCCAATATTCCTGATGTTGCTCAAACTGAAAGGTTAAGCTATCTAGTGTCATGCTAAGCTATTCACTAAAAATAAGTGACCCTTCATTTCTTACAATATCTTTAATTTGTATCCTGTTCCAAACTATCTCTTGAATTCCATAAATTGTTGGTGTTTAAAACGAGGATTTACATGTTACTGAATGTAGTTTGTAGTTATATATATGCAAAACATTTAAACACAACCAGAGACAGGATTTAACAAGATTTTACAACTGCATCCACAGTTAAGCAAAATTACAGGAAAATAAAATAATTTTAACACAATACACAACAGCAATAACTGACAATTCTTTTGTTATGTTACTTTTACTCAGTTTATTGTTGTTCCCCACAAATACACACACACACACACACACACACACACACACACACACACACACACACACACACACACACACACACACACACACACACACACACACACACACACACACACACACACACACACACACACACACACACACACACACACACACACACAGACACACACAGACACAGACACACACACAAGATAAACACATAAACACACGCTCACACACATGCACGCACGCATGTACAAACACACACACACTCAACATGTACACATCAGGTCTGTAGCCAGGGAGATTCTGGAGATGAGAACCCCCTTTCAGGTACCCCCTTTTAAAAATCGGAACCAGCAAATTGCATCTTATTCCTTTCTAAAAAATATATGTGAATCCTTTATATAATTACATCTTATTGATTTATTTCACTTTCTCAAAAGCGTAAACACCAAAATAGCAAATATAATATATAACTGGTTGGCTTGTTCCCATCTCATTCCAACTGTAAATATGTTATCAAAACGCTACTAGTGTAGTGGATTTAATTGGTAACAGCTAAGCTGAAAAAAAACAATGTACAGCCAATGGCTATGCCATTAGTGAAATTATATTGAAAGACATGTCAGTTGGTAGGTTGACGGCCACAGGAAATACCATTCACGGTACAGCGAAACATTATTAACAAGCCAATTACTCCATTGTGTGGTGTCAAATATACGTCATACACCAGTGCTATGCGCACACATGAATGCATGCACGAGCATTCATGCAGTAGCATGTATGAACATGAGGAATCTTATTTGATAGTTGATATTATTATCACATGAGCACACACACACATGCACACACATGTACAAAAAACACATATGCACACACATTCATGCACTCACTTACCCCAAACACACACACACCTACACACACACACACACACACACACACACACACACACACACACACACACACACACACACACACACACACACACACACACACACACACACACACACACACACACACACACACACACACACACACTTAAAAGACAACATATTTTTTATTTAAAACAATCACCTTGACATATGCATGTCCAGGGTATCTTCCAAAATATTGATCTATAATCAGATCAAGGATAACGAAACAGTCGGTAAACATGACACGTGCTACATATGTCCTGACGACTCACTGAGCTGAAGGGGAGGAAGTGTTTGTGCACCATGGCCAACAGCAGGCTGTGGCTAAGGGCAGGTTCACCACTTGGGGGCAGTTACATGGGCACATAGGAAGAGGAAACCCATCCAGGTAGAAAGGGAAGTGGCATTCACAACATTACTACACATTCCACGCCCTGCACACATCAACAACAGCAGAGGCATCCATGCTGTGTTTTGTGCCAGATGGTCATGTACGCTGTGGCTATTCATGGTTCAACCACTCAAGGACTGTGTCAACACCTACTCTGATAGACACAGACTACAGCCACTGTGTCAACACCTACTGCAGCAGACACAAACTACTGCCACTGTGATAACACCTACTCCAGCAGACAGAGACTACTGTCAACACCTAGCTTAATACTGCCACTGTGTCAACACCTACTCCA
This sequence comes from Escarpia spicata, assembly GCA_963995525.1. Lineage (NCBI taxonomy): Eukaryota > Metazoa > Annelida > Polychaeta > Sabellida > Siboglinidae > Escarpia > Escarpia spicata. The sequence goes on from OZ023212.1 coordinate 31,761,864, forward strand.
GCAGACAGACTACTGTCAACATCTAGCTTAATACTGCCACTGTGTCAACACCTACTCCAGTAGACAGAGACTACTGTCAACACCTAGCTTACTACTGCCACTGTGTCAACACCTACTCCAGTAGACAGAGACTACTGCCACTGTGTCAACATTTATTCCAGAAGACATGCACTACTGCCACTGTGTCAACACCTACCACAATACACACATACTACAGCCACTGTGTCAACACCTACTCCAATAGACAGACTACTGCCACTGTTTCAACACCTACTCCAGTAGACATAGACTACTGCCACTGTGTCGACACCTTTTCCAGTAGACAGACTACTGCCACTGTGTCAACACCTACCACAATACACACATACTACAGCCACTGTGTCAACACATACTCCAATAGACAGACTACTGCCACTGTTTCAACACCTACTCCAGTAGACACAGACTACTGCCACTGTGTCGACACCTTCTCCAGTAGACAGACTACTGCCATTGTGTCAACACCTACACCAGTAAACAAAGACTACTGCCACCGTGTCAATATTTACTCCAGTAGACATACACTACTGCCACTGTGTCAACACCTACTACAATAGACACAGACTACTGTCACTCTGTCAACGTTTAATCAGGTAGATACAGACAACTGCCACAGTGTTAACATCTATTCCAGTAGACAGAGAATACTGCCACCGTGTCAACATTTACTCCAGTAGACATACACCATTGCCACTGTTTCAACACCTACTACAACAGACACAAATTACTGCCACTGTGTCAACACCAACTCCAGTAGACAGAGTATTGCCACTATGTCAACACCTACTCTAGCAGACACAAACTACAGCCACTGTGTCAACATTTACTCCAGTAGACATACTCTACTGTCACTGTGTCAATACCTACTACAATAGACACCGGCTACTGCCACTGTGTCAACACCTACTCCAATAGACACATACTATTGCCATTGTGTCAAGACCTACTGTAGCAGACACAAACTACTGCCACTGTGACAACACCTACTCCAGCAGACAGAGACTACTGTCAACACCTAGCTTACTACTGCCACTGTGTCAACACCTACTCCAGTAGACAGAGACTACTGCCACTGAGTCAACATTTATTCCAGAAGACATGCACTACTGCCAATGTGTCAACACCTACCACAATACACACATACTACAGCCACTGTGTCAACACCTTCTCCAATAGACAGACTACTGCCACTGTTTCAACACCTACTCCAGTAGACACAGACTACTGCCACTGTGTCGACACCTTCTCCAGTAGACAGACTACTGCCACTGTTTCAACACCTACTTCAGTACACACAGACTACTACCACTGTGTCAACACCTACTCCTGTAGACACATACTACTGCCACTGTGTCAACACATATTCCAGTTATGCACAGACTATACAATGATTAACACCTATTATTGAATGAATCTGTACTGCCCTTATGAAGTGGGCAAAGATGAAAACTGGGATAAAAATTAACCTTATATTATTGTAGAAACATGTGGACAACATTTCCCTGTTTTTTTGCTGTTTCAGTTCAGCCAAACAAGAATAATGTTACGTATTTGTCTGATGACTCCATCAAGATTAAATAACAACTACCTACTACAATAGACACACCTACTACAATAGACACAGATTACTGCCAATGTGTCAACACCTATTCCAGCAGACAGAGACTATTGCCACTGTGTCAACACCTACTTAAGTAGATACAGACTACTGCCCCTGTGTCAACATTTACTCCAGTAGACATACATTACAGGAGGAGAAAATACAGGTGGCACAAAACAACTGGGTCAGAAGAATATGTAGAGTAACACGAGAGGATAGAAGGAAGATGAAGGAATTGAGAGAGGAGATTGGAATGAAAAAACATCTAAATAGGAAAGTAGCCGGTAACAGAATGAGATGGGCGGGACATGTACATAGAATGGGTGAAGACAGACTGGGGAAAAGAGCCTGGAAAGTAGAAGAGGGTGGCAAACGAGGGAGAGGAAGACCAAGGCTGAGATGGAACGACAGCATAAAACGAGACCTGGGGAGGGCTGGCGTGAACCGTTATGAATGGATGGCAATTGCGGACGAGACAGAGTTGTGAAAAGAACTGACAAGAAAAGTAGAAGAAGCTACCAAGTGACGTGGACCCCAACCCGCAAGGGGAAGAAGAAGAAGACATACACTACTGCCACTGTGTCAATACCTACTACAATAGACACAGACTTCTACCACTGTGTCAACACCTACTCCAGTGGAGACAAACTAATGCCACTGTGTCAACACCTACTGTAGTAGACACAGACTACTGCCACTGTGTCAACACCATCTCCAGTAGACACAGATTACAGCCACTGTGTCGACACTTTCTCCGGTAGACACAAACTAATGCCACTGTGTCAACACCTTCTCCAGTAGACACAGATTACTGCCACTGTGTCAGCACCTACTCCAGTAGACACAGACTACTGCCACTGTGACAGCACCTACTCCAGCAGACACAGACTACTGCCATTGTGTCATCACATTTTCCAGTTATGCACAGACTGTACAATAATTAACACCTATTACTGAATGAATCTGTGCTGCCCGTATGAAGTGGGCATATATGAAAACTGGGATAAAAATTAACCTGATGTTACTGTAGAAACCTTCTCTTCAAAAAGAAGGTTGAAGACTACAAATACCTTGGCTCTTGGGTCAGCACAACAGACAAAGACATCAAAACCAGGGAGGCAATAGCGTGGAGAGCACTCAACCAACTAAGCCTAATATGGAAATCTACACTCCCAGTACAATCTGTGCTACTCTATGGATGCAAAACATCAACAATAACAAAAAAATTGACAAATAACTAGACGGATGTTACACAAGAATGCTTCGAGCCACATTTAACTGACAACAGCATTTTACAAACAGAACTATACAGTGGAATGTGCAAAGTCACTGATAAAATAAGAAGAAGACGATTGAGATTTGCCGGACACTGCTACTGACATAAGAATTAAATGGCATCTAAGACCTTCTTGTGGCAACTGACACATGGAAGAAACATGGCAGCAAGACCAGCAGCAACTTACAACGACTGCTTAAAGAAAGATGTGGATCTAGAAACGGAGGAGCTGAAGACGGCAATGGCAGACAGAGGGATCTGGAGATGGATGATTGAAGCCACTAATGTTCGACCCCAGTGGCCGACATGAGTGACTGACTGTAGAGACATGTGGGCAACATTTCCTGGTTGTTTTGCAGAGTTTTGGTTCATCCAAACAAGAATTATTTTACATGTTTGTCTGATTCCGCCAAGATTAAATAACAAATTTGCACAAACATGCTAGCATGTCATATTTGATGCCAGATAGGTTCTTTTTTCCCATAAAATTAACCTGGAACGAGACAAACAAACACATGGAATTGATAAGGCAACTTTAATCAATGTTTCATCAATGGATGTTTTGTCAATAGATGTTTCATCAATCGATGTTTTGTCAATAGATGTTTCATCAATCGATGTTTTGTCAATAGATGTTTCATCAGTGGATGTTTTGTAAATAGATATTTCATCAATGAATGTTTTGTTAATGGATGTTTTATTAATCAGTGTGTGTGCAGCTTTCTGTAGATTAGATCAAAGTTCTTTTTTGATGACTACTTTGCAAAAATTGAAATCTTTTTCCTGTAACAAATTCAATACAAATTACAGTGAGTTTTTTCATACATTACCTGGGACAAATTTGATTTGTTGAACAAACTGAATAATTTGATTAACCTTTTAACCCTTTGTGGACGTTGTTGCCCTGAGGCAATGTACCAGTTTTATACTTTTTGTTTGGTCTATTGCCATTTTTATAAAAAAAACTATAATCAATGCAAAATCAATGCTACCATATCAAGTTAGTTTATATTAATATTTATTTCATATATTTTTCTGTATATGGTCTGTTGGATACATCATAACATAGGTGGTGAAGAATTTTTTTTATTTGGAAAAGTTGAAATAATTCATCCAATTAAGCCCCAACCGCTTGCAACCTGCCAATCTGTTGTGACTGTTGTACATGTGGCGCCATCTATCAGGTCTGACTGACAATGCTAAATTAAAAGCCCAGGTGAAAACACTGAACAGTTAAAAATCCCTCTTTAGTCAATTTAGCTCATTGTAAATCAGAGTTGTTGATGTAGTCAGTGTATGACTAGTTTAAGTAACATGTGCACACATTGTGCATTCAGTTTAATAAAACAGTGTATACACAACAAACGATTCATTAAACCACATTTGGGAGGTCAGTATGTTGTAATATATATATACTTTATAACACAATTGTATGATAAAACCAAATGAAAAATAACATTTTCAATTGATTCTTGCACATAATCACTACAATATTTCTGTGTGGCTGCAAGGTGTTGAACTAGACAGCAGACCTGAAAGACGTCCCTGAATAAGATGTTACATCTGACATATGCTAACTGCAGCCAAGACATTTCTGCCCCCATCCAAGATACGACTGATGATGTGGATGAAATTGATCAACACAAGCTGATGCAGACTGGAGACGCAGCTGTCCGCCAACTTAATCTCTTCATAAAAACTGGCTGCTGCAAACCAACTCAGTCGTGGCATTTGTGTGATGGAAGTAACACATGTGCGATGATCATATGGTCACTTCTCACGTATCATTAACAAATGACCTTCACGCAACTTCGCAATTTGTAGCATTGACATTTTAGTGATACGGACATCTGTTTTATGTACCCCGGGGTATGCCTATTTATGATATATTTTTTAAGTAACTTAATTATTTTATTAATTTATTCACCTTATTTTAGTTATTTAACCTTTTAACTCTCCTTGGGCTTATTTAACTTACATTTAATTAAATTTATTTATGCTAAGTACTCTTAAATCAACAATTTGTTATTATTCTATTTTAATCTGTTTTAGTTAATGTAGTACTGTAATGACTGTATGTATGTATATTTAGACATGAAAATAGAATTTAATGTTCTGCTGTCTGAAAATTTTTTTTTAGATTTTGTTGTACATTTTTAGCATGTCTGCAAACACACAGTGTTCGAAACACACAGTATTTTATATGTGCACGAGCATGCGTGCATATGTGTGAATGCATGTGTGTGTTGGGGGGTGCATGCATGCGTGTGTGCATGTGTGTGTGTGCGTGCATATACTCCTTCTAGATAATGTCTTGGAGACTGTAATGTTGTCCTGCTAAGCTGTCTTCATGAGAGTTTTTCGGGACGTAATCTTTTACACAGTAAAATTCACAGTATTCAAGATAATTTAATAAACATATTAAGCAACATCATGTAAACAGAAGGAAAATCACATAATTTGTTTCCTGAAAAAAGCTACCAATGGCAGCTGAACCACAGAAGAAAGCACGTAGTTGTAAAAAGAAGAAAGTTTGATTTAATTTAAAATCTTCTAGCTTGATGAATATTTTCACTGTCATTTAAACTTATGCTTAGCATATTTCAACCATCATTCAACCTTGCCTTTCTTAATCATCTACATCTAAAGTTAATTAGTAAGTATTGATCTGCCACTTTGTAACACTTCAGCATGCACGTAACTGCAACAATCTGCCTACTTTGATGAAGCCAATAAAACCTAGTTTGTGGAATGAAAATAAACTTTCACGTATCTCATCAGCAGGACAAAATGCAGTATAGCCGTTTCCAGGGTGATATAATCTCGACGAGATAAAAGATGCATGTCAAAGTGTGAATCCCAAAGGCAGTTTGCAACTGACAACAAAAACTACACATTCTACGAAGCTATTAATTCTCTGGCTTGGTGACTGGATCAATTTTGATAAGTCATGAATCTACCTTGCTGCGTAACGAGTTGACACTAAGCCTGGCACTGTGTCACACCACTGCTAATCAGGCAAAATAACTACAAAGAATCACGCTTCTATCGCGACTTGCACCGTGAAACTGACTTTCATTTTGACACTGTTATGTAACTGTTAATGCAGGGGTGGATCTAGGATCTGACAAATGGGGGACACAGCTATTCATAACCCCTTTTGAGGCTCGGCAAAACTACCTCCAACTGCACACTGAGGCTCACACAAATGTCAAACAGAACTCCCCTTGAGAGACTCATGAAAAAACTTCAACTGCACACCCTTCAGGCTTACAAAAACCTCCAACTGCACCCACACCCTTCTTCAATTAAAAAAATATGCATGTTTTATTAAACAAACACTCCACACATACATAAAACTGGATTTACAATTAAACCACCAGAGGAAGTCGCTTTAATGACATATCAGGTACAGAAAACTGAGATCTCCTCACTGATGTAGAGTGTGAAAGTGCCACAGGAGCATGTAGTTGCTGCAGCCATTCCAGCCAAACAGGACAGATGATGTTGATGAGGTATAGGAAGGGTGTACATACACATTTGCAAGAAAAGAGAACTTTCTAGATAACAAAATGTTTTAAATGTCAACAATGAGACAGTGACCCTGCAAGCTACGCCGGTGGGAGTCTTAATTGTAGGGTCACCCATACTGGATTGATTAATTAAGGGGTAGAGGTTAGACTAAAATCGATCTCCTGGCCCTCCAGGTCGGGGGTTGAGCGTGGGGTTAACAACCCTACCTCGTAAAAAAAAAAACTTGTTGCAGAAACTCGCAAAAGAAAATCAACAGAACCCAGCCACCAATGGGGCTTGAGGCACCAAGCCGGTATGACCGATGCTAGTGAAAGCCACAAGGAAGCTAGTAGCGCGAAGACAAGCCTACTGGATGCAAAAACCAAACTCCAGATTGGGACCTGGAATGTTAGGACAATGTTCTATACTGCAAAAACAGCACAAATTATAAATTAGATTAAATTATACAAGTTACACATCCTTGGAATCAGTGAGACCAGATGGACATGTTTTGGGAGACATATCATCCCGACAGGAGACAATCTTGTTCTCTGGCAGAGACGACAACCATCATATTGCAGGAGTGGTGCTAATACTGAAGAAAGGAAATGAAAAGACATTGATAGATTGGAAACCAGTCAGTGCTAGACTACTGAGAGCCAGGTTCTTTGGCAAGCACAGCAAACTTACGATCATCCAATGTTACTTGCCAACCAATGATGCAGAACCGTATGAGAAAGAGGTCTTCTACAGCATGCTGCAGGAGAAGGAGAGAGTGCCTGCACACAACATTTTGATCATCATTGGCGACCTCAATGCGAAGGTTGGATCTGACAATGTCGGAAGAGAACGAACCATGGGCAGTCAAGGATGTGGTACGATAAACGAGAATGGTGAGATGCTATGTGACTTTTGTGGCTCGAACAGTATGGTGATAGGAGGAACCCTGTTCTAACACAAAGACTTCCACAAACTGATCTGGATTTCCCTAAATGCACGGGACCAAAACCAAATCGACCACATTATGATCAACAGCAAATGGCGGCAATCATTACTAGATATCAGTGTTAGAAGAGGTGCCGATGTTGGCAGTGATCATTACTAGATGTCTATGTTAGAAGAGGTGCCGATGATGACAGTGATCATCATCTACTTCAGGCAACAGTCAAGCTGAAGCTCAGAAAAACAAGCTTCTGTAATCAGACAGGCCAAGAACAATTTAAAGTACACCTGCTAATGAATACAACACAAGTTTGAGCTTTTGCTGTTAAGCTACAAAACAGATTTTTAAGTGTTGGAAGAAGAAACAGATCAAGTACAAGAGAAGTGGGAAATCATCAAACTATGAAACCAGCAAAGAGACACTGGGCATTAAAACCCAGCACAAAGAGCGGTTTAGTGCGGAAACATGGGAGCGCATTCAAGAGAGAAAGCAACTGAAAATCGTAATTGGACAAACCAAATCTGACAGACTAAAAGAAAGATTGCGAATACAATACAGTGAGGTGAACAAACTTGTTAAGAAGTCAGCTAGAAATAACAAAAGAAAGCATTTAGAAAAACTTGCAAACAAACCTCTCTGTGCTCCTGTATGGCTTGGAGTGCTTGGAGCAAGACACCAATAGACTCTCCAGCTTCCACAACACCTGTCTAAGGAAGATAATGAAAGTATACTGGCTCGAGACCATTTCCAACACAAGACTCCACCAAACAACAAAACAACAACAGATCTGCCTCACCCTAAAAAAGAGGAGGTGGACATGACTTGGCCATGTCTACAGGATGAGCAGCGACATTCCAGCAAAGACAGCATTGACCTGGACGCCAGAAGGAAATAGGAAAAGAGGCAGACCAAAAACAACTTGGCGACGAACAATTGAAGAACTAAAGACTGCCGGGCTGACCTGGGGCACAGCAGCAAGGAAAGCCCAAGACAGAGGGGTCTGGCGAGATCTTGTGCGAGCCTTATGTGCCACGAAGAGGATAAGTAAGTAATGAGAGAGTGGCCATTTGGTTAACATCAACACCACACAAACTATTATTTCACAGTACAGTCAAACCTTGCTTTATGATTACCTCTGTAATGCAGCCACCTCACAATTAAGGTCACCCTAGTATAGTCCAAATTACTTCTATAACAGGAAAGAATGGAAAATAAGTCCCGCTAATAAGGTCACCTTGTTATTCAGGTCACTTTCATCCTGTCCCGAGGGTGACCTTAATAGTGAGGTTCCACTGTATGCATGAATAAGAAAGAGATCTAACCTGAGGTGTAACCACCAGACCTTGTCCTCTCGAAGTTCTCCTACTGTCTGCATGACCCAGCAGTCTAGGCGGCATGTCCTTGCCATCCAGTGACTGCTCTGTCACTTGCAGTCTGTGTTGTGATCTAAGAGAGCTGCAAGATAAGAACTGCTGGTCAGCAGGACTCATACAGAGACTGATGAAGGCAATTTAAAGAAAAAATGTAGGTTCTTATAAAGCGCAGTATCCAGTCCTTATGTCTGCTTAAAGCGCTTTACACGTTACTCCCAGCGGGTAGACATGTTCAGTCGAACACAATCTTGACTTCAGTGGAAAGCATTCAGCCATGCTACAATTACTGTGTGATGTACATTTGTACGCAAATATCTACCACTGTCTATATATTAATTTGCTAACTTTGGAGGTAGTATGGCTGTATCTTCTCCCTGGAGCTGGTTCACTCGTCTGTTTCTATGTTCATGGGTGAGTGTAATGGTGATAACTGCAGCCCATTGTCTGTTGCTCCATGTGTGGGTGTAATGATGATAACTGCAGCCCACAGTCTGTTGCTCCTTGGGTGGGTGTAATGGTGATAACTGCAGCCCGCGATTTATTGCTCCATGGGTGGGTGTAATGGTGATAACTGCAGCCCACAGACTGTTGTTCCATGGATGGGTGTAATGGTGATAACTGCAGCCCGTGGTCTGTTGCTTCATGGGTGGGTGTAATGGTGATAAATGTAGCCTGCAGTCTGTTGCTCCATGTGTGTGTGTGTAATGGTGTTAACTGCAGCCCATGGTCTGTTGCTCCATGTGTGGGTGTAATGGTGATAACTGCAGCCCACAGTCTGTTGCTCCATGGGTGGGTGTAATGATGATAACTGCAGCCCATGGTCTGTTGCTCCATGGGTGAGTGTAATGGTGATAACTGTAGCCCATGGTCTGTTGCTCCATGTGTGGGTGTAATGGTGATAACTGCAGCCCATGGTCTGTTGCTCTATGTGTGGGTGTAATGGTGATAACTGCAGCCCATGGTCTGTTGCTCTATGTGTGGGTGTAATGGTGATAACTGCAGCCCATGGTCTGTTGCTCCATGGGTGGGTGTAATGGTGATAACTGCAGCCCACGGTCTGTTGCTTCATGGGTGAGTGTAATGGTGATAACGGCTGCCCTTGGTTTGTTGCTCCATGGGTGGGTGTAATGGTGATAACTGCAGCCCATGGTATGTTGCTCCATGGGTGTGTGTAATGGTGTTAACTGTAGCTTGGGGTCTGTTGCTCCATGGGTGGGTGTAATGGTGATAACTGCAGCCCATGGTCTGTTGCTTCATGGGTGAGTGTAATGGTGATAACGGCTGCCCTTGGTTTGTTGCTCCATGGGTGGGTGTAATGGTGATAACTGCAGCCCACAGTCTGTTGCTCCATGGGTGGGTGTAATGGTGATAACTGCAGCCCATTGTCTGTTGCTCCATGTGTTGGTGTAATGGTGATAACTGCAGCCCACAGTCTGTTGCTCCATGGGTGGGTGTAATGGTGATAACTGCAGCCCACAGTCTGTTGCTCCGTGGATGGGATGTAAGCTAGTAATGATAGATGGGTGGAAGAATGGATGGGTTGGAGGAATGAAGAAAGAATGAAAGATAGATGATGCATGGATGAAAATATAGTGGGATGGTTTGTGAGAATGATGGATGGAAGAAAGAAGTGATTAACAATGGTGTGAACTTAGTCACAGGTGCTAATCTCTGCTGGCTCCAACTATCTGACTCCAAACATCGTCATCCCTCACTGCCATTCACAGCCCTCCAGTCCCACATCTTCTGTTAGACATTTGATAAATGTATAGGCTGGTCTCGCTGCCTTGGTTTGCTATTCCATGCACTGATTGCCACCGGATAGTTCTCTGTGCCTTTTTATCCTTGTGACTGAGGCAGTGCCCAGTCAATCTCGTTCTTTCCCATGATGAGTCTGCGACTTTAATTACTCATTCCCTCCTAAACTTGTTTATCTGAAATACTTGTTTACACCCACCCATGGAGCAACAACTAAACAAACGACAACAGTAATTAACCCTATTGCTGTATTTTTTTTATCTTAAACGCCTTTACATGGTATGAGTAAAGAGGTTCATCAGACTGGATGGTTCAAATTAATGATATGTTTACTTATTTCAGACAGTTTATCTTTCTCCCTTGTGACATTTCGGCTGCTGAAAAGTCTTCCTCTAGCGTAGTGATTCTGAAGACTCAGAGAGTTTGTGCAGGACAACCGTGTCACCACCTAGAGCCTGAGAACGACTGTTGAAAGCAGCCGAAATGTAACGGAAAAAGGTAAACTGTGAAATCAGTACAATATAACTCATTTGCCTTTAGTGGTGCTATCTGGAGAGTTGATTAACACTCAAACACATAAATGACTTTAAATAACAGTTGTTATATAAATACAAGACCAGTTGATATATCAGAAGTCATAGATACAAATATGCGAATGAACATTGAAAAAGGTGAATGAATGTTGTCATCTGGGAGGAGATACTGTTACAATGCTCTATAGGTAGCATATTAATATACACATGCTGCTGCCTATGGATGTTGGAAATGGTGTGTAGCATTACTCTGCAACACATCTATTTGGTTGTTTGAGGGTTTTTTATTTTGATAAGGTAATTTGTTATACAGCATGATGCCCTGTCCTCAATACATCTTGACTTCTCTGGGAAGCATTCAGCCACACTGCAATTACTGCACGGAGACTATTTGTACACAAATATCAACCACTGTCTATTGCCAGGTACTCATACATACAGCTGAGTGAACTGGAACAACGTAGAGTGAACGAACCTGCCCAAGGTCTGAAACAGTAGCAGGAGGATTCCAACCCTGAATCTCTCGACTGAGAGTCTGACGCTCTAATTGCTACGCCACCGCGATTGATACAAGTACGTGTAGGAACATTTTGCTTAATTTTGCATGGAGGTTCAGATTTCCATATTTTACTATGTAAGTTGAGTGCTCCCCATGGTATTGCCTTCTTGGTCTTAGTGTCATTAGCTGTAGCCATAGCTTTATCTAGAGATCTCTCCACCCATCTTTTGGATGGATTAAATTCATTTTTGGACGGGTACAAAACTGAATTCGGACAGGTTGAAATTTGAGGAGCAATAAAAGCTTGTATAGTACTGATTCTCATTGTTTTATACGGCCATTATGCTTTGCAAATGTCTGCCACAATTGTGTATGCATGTATTATTGTATGCATGTATTTATGTACATGTATATGCTTGTTTGGACTGGATTGTATGTGTGTGCGCATGGATACACATATCATCCGAGACATTGTTTAACTGGTAAAAATATGATCCTGCAGAAAGGCTTGGCTGTAGTGCTGACCCAGGAACAAAGATATCTGAAGTCATCAACCTTCTTCAAAGCAGCTCCTTCTCTGGTAACAATATTGATGTCTTTGGGGTGGTTGTAAGCTGTGAATCATGGTCTTTCCAGCATTTGTGTTCTACCCATGCAATCCTCACACAGATGCATGGATTCTATTCACAGGAGAATTGACTGAAAGATGGACTGCACTATGGATACAAGAATGGGTGGATTGTATGAATAAATGAAGGAGGATGAATTGATGGGTGGGTGTGTGTTGCAGCAAGAGTGGATGAGTGGAGGCTGAATGAAAGACTGGTCGGTGGGAACCTCGATTATCCAGGCGCCGTGAGGTGGCAGCATAGGCCCATCACTACAGCCTCGATTATAAAGCTCCTGCCAAAGTTACCGGTAGGGGGCTTTCACCAGATTCGGGTAGAGACGATGATTGGCTCTCAGGCCAACTATGAAATAACAAATTAAATAAGGATACACTTTTATCAAATAATATTATACTATAACAACTATTCAGCATTAAACTTATATTGAAACATGTCACACACAAAATAAACCGACATTAAACTTTTTTCGTAGTTTAGTGCCTTTTAATCACTTGCATATTCACTAGGTGGCAACTCTCATGGCTGTCAACAAGCGGGCAGTCAAAACGTGACTTTGTGCCAGACTATCTTTCTAGCAAAGTCACGCAGCCAGGCGAGAGTCGGATAAGCGAGACTAGTGGGTGGGTAGGTATCATTAGTAGATAAAGCAAGTGGTAGACGGCTCTGACTGCCAGTACATTGTACATCACTCAAAACAAAGCTACATCAAACTATTCCTGACGCAGTAACCATGTGAAATGCAAATCACAACTACAAAAAATAGCTTGTTATACATGACATACTTAAACCGACCTAGTCTGTTCCTTGTTTGTTAATATAATGTTCTTAATACTAGAATGAATATGTTGACTGTATACTCACACTGCCCATCAAGTTGCATTTAAGAAGCCCAAAACATATCTGCAATTTGAATGTGCCTGTGAAACTTTCAAGTTGTAATTAAAACCTTCAAATACAAAAAAAACATTTATTGGCAGTATTGTAGAAGTAGACGGGGTTATCAGTTGTAGAGGCAGATAGGGGTTACCACTTGTAGAGGCAGATAGGGGTTACCACTTGTAGAGGCAGCTAGGGGTTACCACTTGTACAGGCATATAGGAGTTACCACTTGTACAGGCAGTTAGGGGTTACCACTTGTACAGGCAGATAGGGGTTACCACTTGTACAGGCATATAGGGGTTACCACTTGTACAGGCAGTTAGGGGTTACCACTTGTACAGGCAGATAGGGGTTACCACTTGTACAGGCAGTTAGGGGTTACCACTTGTACAGGCATATAGGGGTTACCACTTGTACAGGCATATAGGGGTTACCACTTGTACAGGCATATAGGGGTTACCACTTGTACAGGCATATAGGGGTTACCACTTGTACAGGCATATAGGGGTTACCACTTGTACAGGCATATAGGGGTTACCACTTGTACAGGCAGATAGGGGTTACCACTTGTACAGGCATATAGGGGTTACCACTTGTACAGGCAGATAGGGGTTACCACTTGTACAGGCAGATAGGGGTTACCACTTGTACAGGCAGATAGGGGTTACCATTTGGCTCCAAACCTACAAAATATGTTCGTTGTGAGCAATATGTATCATCAGTATCACATTTTAATAATCCATGTCATTATTAATTATTACACTGTACTAAATAGCAATATGAAATTATAGTATTATAGTATACCAATATCAGGGTTTTTTGTTAAGTGCCGGGACCCGGGTAATTTACCCAGCTTTGGCGATCCATGTACCCGGCTATCGAATGGATGCTTTTTATTAGCATCCGTGATCCGCAAGACATTGCTTTCAAGTGCCTTTGCATTACAAATTGTGTCACAGTTCGTGTCCCAAGTTTCTCTTTCGTGTCGTTCCTCTGAGTTGACTTCCCACAATTCTTAGCGTTAGTTGTTATTCCCGACAGTGTCCGCCACTAAGCATTTTCGTAGACGGGCGCCCCTGGCGAATGTGACGTTATTTCACAAATTAAAACAGTCTAAGACTAAACCAAGAAGTATAAATGTTGTGCTAAAAAGTTGTAGAATATAGCCACATAATAAGTATGTACTTATTGTGGGTGTTTTATGCAGGGATGAGTGACATTCACAGAAAAAAACGGAAATTTTGCTGTGGCCCACATTTCAGCCCGAGAGGACTGTCTCATCTAATCGGGGTGAGGGGGGACTCCTCAGAGATATTTTTTAATTGTAGACGACATATGGTGTATTTTGAGCAATATTAAATAGAAAATCTTAACATTTCCAATAGCAAAAAATGCACACGGACTCACGCACACATTGTCATAGTACTAACTCACTTGTTAAGGTAGGTAGTATGGATTCAAAAAGTGATTTTTAACATTTTTTGGAAAAGGACTTTCTTTGCTATTGATATACTTTCATATCCTTACCTCAATATGCAGTTAGTACATTAGCTGAAAAAGTAATAAAAAGTGGCAATATTGAGGTTTCTTTGGACGGCTTTTGGCAGAATTTGGTTATACAAAATTTCCTTATCATCGTTTTCTCAGAATACCATTTTTGCTGTGAGTACTTAAAGTTGCTGCGCTCTAGTAGAATAAATACTGGGTATAACTGCAAAACATTTTGCACTGCAGTGCCTAATGAGTATATCTACTGCATGAATTAAAATAAATCATAATATATTTAATGGTTTCTGAATTATAGGCGTTAATTATGTGAAAAAGTTACACAAAATAGGTTTTTTCGACAAAAAATCTTTTTTCACGTAAACAACACAACATATCTGATTTCTGTGATATTCATGCAGTAGATATGCATAATCCCTGTGCTAAATTACAAGCTTGTAACTTGAATACGTTTTTGGTTAGAGCAGACGTGTTAAGTCTCCCGCTTTTCGCGGGAGACTCCTGCTTTTGGCACCCATCTCCCGTTCTCCCGTGCGGGAAATGAAATCTCCAGTTTTTCATGCCTCCTCCCGTTTTATTTTTAAACCTCCAAAATGTCAGGCTATATGCTCCGTTTCTATTAACAAATATTTCCGTGATTTTCGTTTTAGTGGAATCGCAAGTGTTTTTCGATTACTATTTGTGTAATAACATTTTTAAATACCGGACACACCGGAAATGTGCAACAGATGTTTTAATTGGATGGAAACTATCACGTGGTCTCGAAACAACGAATCTCATCAGTCGTTCTACAGCGACAAGCAAGGCACACATAAACACACAATGACAATGTTATGGCGCCAACGAAACAAAGTTTGCCTCGACCGAAAAAGAAATATTCGTCAAAATGTTTACAGACATGGGTATCAGATCTACGTTGGATATCAAACAGTGATAGAGGTGTGATGCACGCGTTTTGCCGAGTGTGCAACTTGCACTTCAGTGTTGCCGCGGGTGGAAACTACGATGCCCTTCACCATGCCGCAACGTCGCAGCACGTGAATCTTGAACGTGCCTCACACACAAACGATCGAATGACGGGGTTGACGTCGTTCTTTGTCAACCACAGGCGGGTAATTGTGGCGGAGACTCTCTTTGTTGATATGGTCGCCGAGCACAACCTTTCGTTTATGCTTGGAGGGGAAGCGTGCGGTGTTCCGCAGAGGCAAGCTTATAATAGACGGCGTCGTTGTGCCTGTCGACTAGTCACATATAGGTGACAGACATCTGTGCTGGCGCACTACATAATAACAATCAATTTACTCTTGAGCGCCTCGACTGCCGACATGCCCTAACTGTGGTGGTCATCTGACTTTTTGTTTGTGTATTCGTTACTCCAACTACTGAGACATTGTTTTCGATGAAAGGTTACATGATTGTACTACATGAATTGCATTCAGGGTTACTAGTATATATTCTAGCAAAGCTGAGAGAATGTATTTTAACTAATATGACAAAAAACAACAGTAATGGGTGAAAATAAGGAAATAGCGAATTTGTTACCATTTTGCACGTTGACCAATCTCCAATTAACTACGGAATACCAACTCCCAAGAACAACATTTTCAGAACTCTTAAAAACACATAATTTGCAGCCTTGCCTTGATAAAGGATTATCTGAAGAAGTGACAAAATCACTAAACTGCAAATATTATGATTTGACCGAATTAAACGAGTCAATACACATAACAGAAGGACTAATAACTGTTATCCATATCAACTTACAAAGCTCTTTCAAAAACTACAATCTACTTAAAGCACATATTGACTCTATAAATATAAAATTTGATGTAATTGCGATCACTGAGGCAGGGATGAATAACCAAGATAGATGTGCGAATATATTCAAAGAATATAATTTCTACTATCATGGACCACTAGATAACAATAAAGGCGGAGTTGCTGTTTATATTAAGAAAGACGTGTACGTCCAAGAACGATTTGACTTAACGTTATGTCATAATCCTAGGTTGGACAATTTGTGGCTTGAAATAATTAAAGATGGAGTCAGTTTTGTGATTGGCAATATGTATAGACATCCAAACTATAACACACACGTTATTTCTTATCTTATTGGATCAAACTTGTCTATTATCAAGCAGGAAGGTAAAATTTGTATTATATGTGGTGATGTTAATATTGATCTTTTACAACAGGACTCGTGTCAAACTAAGATATACATGGACACGTTAATAAGGGAAAATATGTTACCATGTATCACACTGCCTACAAGAATAACAGATCACTCTGCAACTCTCATTGATCATATGAATATATATCGACCTTTAAAGTTCATGAAAACTGATATAATTTCTGGAAATCTGTTTGTAGATATATCAGACCATTTACCCAACTTCATCATTATAAAAGGTGTATCCAAATCTCATGAAACCAATGACAGACCTAAACTGAGAATATATAGTGAAAATAATATTTCAAATTTCAATCGGGAACTGGAGAATATAAACTGGGACAATATTATGACATGTAAGGACACGGATGAATGTTATGATATGTTTGTAACCAAATACGACACCATTTTCCAAAAATGTTTCCCACTTACCAGAATGTCAATTAAACGCTTCAAGGACAAAAAGTGGATGACTAAAGGTATTAGAAATAGTGTTTTAACAAAGACTAGGTTGTATAAGAAATATATCAATAGACCAAATGAACACAATAAAACAGAATACCGACAGTATAAGAATAAATTTACAACTATCATACGGCAGGCGGAGAAATCATATTACAGTAGCTTACTCTCACAAGCAAAACAATCAACCAAGGAATTATGGAAGATATATGCGGAACTTGTGTATAAGGACAAAAGGAACATGCACAACATTAAAAAGCTGGTCATCAATCATACAGAATTTAACGACAACGAAAGTATTGCTAATGCATTGAACCAATATTTCGCTACTGTAGGTAAAGAATTATCAAAGACATATACTCAGGGAAACGAATATAGACAATTTCTATCCGACCCGATACACAATACCATGTTCCTGTCACCAGTTTGTCAACAAGAAGTGATCAATGAAATTAACAAGCTAGCTAATTCTAATGTATCAGGTATTGATAATTTCCCTTCAAAAATTATCAAATTGTCATGCAATTTCATTTGTAAACCTCTGACATACATTTGTAATTTGTCGTTTTCCGAAGCCACGGTACCACGAGCATTAAAGGTGTCAAAAGTAATACCTATATTTAAGAAAGGATCAAGGTGTGAACCATCCAACTATCGACCAATTAGTCTGATGAGTGTATTCAATAAAATCCTAGAAAAGTTAATGTTGAAGAGGTTATTAGACTTTATGGATAAAAATTACGTTTTGTCCAAATGTCAATTTGGATTTCGTAAAGATCATTCGACTACGTTAGCGATTATTGAAATTATAGAAAACATTAGAAATTCTCTTGAAAATGGCGAATTAGTTGTTGGCGTATACCTTGACCTAAGTAAGGCTTTTGACACCATTAATCACGATATATTGTTGTATAAGCTGGATCATTGTGGAATAAGAGGTCATGTATGTAAATGGTTTAGACATTATTTAAGAGATAGACAGCAATGTGTTAGCATTAATGGCACAGTTTCAGAATATGCTCATGTTCAAGCTGGCGTTCCGCAGGGCTCAATCTTAGGGCCAGTGTTATTTCTATTATATATTAATGATATAACGAGTGCTATGGATCACGTATCTTTGCGATTGTTTGCTGACGATACTAGCTTGTTCATTACTGGAATGGATGCCAATGATACTGTGTATACGGCTATGGAGAAGTTAGAATCGCTTAGTGTCTGGTTCCGGTACAATCAACTAACTCTAAACTTGAGTAAGACATGTTATACAATCTTCAGTAGACATATGGAACGTGAAGTCGCGCCATTATTGTTTCAGGGCCAACGCATTGAACGGGTTAACTCTGCCAAATATCTGGGTATATATCTAGACTGTAAGCTGTCATGGTCGGAACATATTAAGGAACTTTGTTCAAAGGTGTCTAAGTTATCAGGTTTATTTTATCACATGGCCTCGTTCATAAATGCCGATATGGTCAGGCAATTATATTATGCCTATGTATTTCCCCATATTAATTATGGGATTGAATTATATGGATCGGCTTGTAAAACTAACTTATCTAAAATACAAGTTTTACAAAATTTATTACTTAAAACATTAGCAAAACGTCACCGCCGTGACAGTGCCACAGCATTGCATAGGGAACTTAATATACTTAAAGTTCAGGAACTATTTAAACTAAATGTTCTAATATTTGTGTATAAACAGCGTACGAATCAACTTCCTAGTCTATTCCACCAATTTTACCAATGCAATAGTGACTTCATAAACAGAAGTTCCAGACAGGAGAACAATTTATATATACATAGATGTAATTATAGAACTGGAGAGAACTCCTTGAAAGTAATAGGGGCTCGTCTTTGGAATAAACTACCTGTAGACATTAAACATTCGAAAACGCTAAATATGTTTAAGCATAAAGCCAGGAGCTTTATAATTGGCATTAACTAAAGTTTAAATCTAATTACATATTGTAAGAAATTCGCTTGTGAATTTGTTCTTATATTGGTACAACATCTCTAGCTTTAATTTACAAAAGTCGTAAACCTGAAGCTATTGCAATTGAATGCAACATTTATATACGTAATATTATGTATGTGGGAGTAACCTATATGAGTTTGATTTAATTGGCTACCAGCTCGATAAGTTATACTTCTCTGGTAGCCACCTCATCTGTGTTACATTGCTCTTGAATTGTGTTGTATATTATCTGGATGAGGAAATAAATTTACTTACTTACTTACTTACTTGGAGACCACTTCACAAAGATCGTCAAGAAAGTTTTTCCGGACAGTGAAGTCGCAAAGAAGTTTTCGTGCCGTCGGCAGAAAACGACCATGACATTGATAGTGAAGGGTGCAATCGTCCCAGAACGAAACAAGTTCTGATTTGGATTTGTTTTTGGTAAATTTGCTTTGGCATTTTAATTGTGATCACTGATTAGTCTCATCATATGGAGCATTGCTATGTAACTTCTCATTTACAGAATGTATAGAGTGAATTTCTAATAGTTTTGTAAATAATATGTGAATAAATTAAATATAATTCATGTATATAAAGAATAGTTCTCATTGATATTTTCAGTGGGTGAAATACTTTTCACAATGGTGTGTTGTTTAATTTATGACATTGTACTTTGTGTATATCTGATGTTGTTAAGATTGGATAATAATTGGGGTGTGTCATTCATGTCTTTATTATACTTAATGACCCAATTAACTGTCTTCCTTTGAATAGATGAATAACATCTATATTATAATTGTAATTCATTTAAGGAATTACATGCTTGTCATTTAGAGAGTAAATTACACAAGTTTGGATTTGTTTTTGGTAAATTTTCTTTGGCATTTTCATGGTGAACCCTGATTAGTTTCACCATATGGAGCATTGTTATGTAACTTCTCATTTACATAATGAGTCCTGCTAGTGCTAGGAATTCATGTATAGGGTGAATTTCTAATAGTTTTATAAATTATATGTGAATAAGTAAAATAATTATAATTCATGCATATAAAGAATACTTCTCATTCATATTTTCAGTGGGTGAAATACTTTTCACAATGTTGTCTTGTATTATATATAACAGTGTACTTTGTGAATATCTCAAGTTGTTAAGATATTTTGCAATTAAAGTCTTTTACACTTCTTGTATGCCTTTTAATTATTCAACCGCCGCGCAACGAAATCGGTCTTTGACGGCTTGATTTTACTTTACGCACAAATCTCCAGTTTTGTCATTTCAGAAACTTAACAGGTCTGGTTAGAGCGCGGCAAAAAATACCTAATTTTCCCTATTATGGTGGCCATATTGGATACCTAATTTGCATAATTTATGCAAAACATGAAAAAAACCTTAACTATGTTGGTAGGTATCTGCATACCAAATATGGTTGATCTGTGTTGAAAACTAAAGATTTTTGGTGGAATCCATACTACCTACCTTAATGATATTTTCTGGGTTGAACCCGAGTTGGCTGACGGGCAGCTTTCTCCTTGGCCAGCTTTGCCAAAACAGCCCGTTGATGGGCCATTCTAGCTTTCTTCGTTGCCAGCTCAACTGCTTCCTTAGCTTTGTACTTGGTGGCTGCCTTCATCTTTGACATGTTCAGCTCAGTTTTCTTCTCCTCCTTCATCTTTCCTTCCTCGGCAAGATGGATGGAGTACATTTTGTGTGCACCCCTCGTGTTGTGAACGAGGCGACCAGTCCTGTTTGTGAAATCCTGTATAGCAGTCTTGTCGCTTGCCATGAGTGAGTACTTCACTGTCTGGATAGTGTTGAATGTACTAATGTTCTTTCTGGCAGTGGCAGTATTCCAGCCACCAGCTTTGACAAGGCTGGGAACTTGCCAGTAGAGAATATGGTAGCCCACCACGAGTTGAATCTGTAACTTATGGGTGCTTGTGGAAGTGTGTTGTATACATGGAATCGGCGAACTTCCATGTGATACGCCCTCTGTTCAGGTTCTAATAGAACATTGGTGACCAGTGTGGGTAGTGCCAGCGTGTGTATTTCAATGCCTTCGGTTCCCCTCTGACTGTTGTCTGTAGGATCCAATCTGCATAGTTGACATCGGCCTCGCACCACAAACAGTAGGCTTTCCCTGGTGCTGATAATTTACTGATGAATATATCCAACATAGTGTCTCCAGCCGATATCTCCAGCCATGCCCAATTCCACTTATTCTTGACACTTTTGTCAATGTCCTTCACGCAACATTTGTCTTCCCGTACAACAAATCGTCGATTAGCCATTGTGTTCAAAAATGATCGACATCTCCATAAAATACATCGTTATTTCCTATTGGTCCACTGCTTTTGTGCGTGCACTTCGAAAGTGCTGAAGCGAACAGCCGACAGAACTAAGGGTTTTACTTTGCAGATTCACGGGTTCGGTTGGGTCGGTTCTGTCTCTAATCGCCAGGCAGCATCATTAACACGTGGCGACACCCGGTGGATAGATGGTTAACTCAATTCACAGATAGATCGTCAGTGAATTGTCCAGGATTTTATATCCCCTACCCCCCAACATTCATTTTTTTCTCCCCGGGTTTACACGATTCACAAAAGTGATCTTTGGAGCAGTATAAAAACCGGAATTCTGGCAAAAACCGGAAATTTCTCATCCCTGTTTTATGAAATTGGTTAATGTTCAGAGGCATAGCTGGGCATAAATACATGTGGAAGCACAATTCTCCATATCCCGACGCCTACGTAGAGAGGATTTGGTAGCCCGAAACTATGTATTCATTTGCAATTGGGTCCATTTTGAAGCCGAAATAAAACATAAAAAGGGCACTGAAAACTGGAGAAAACACGACTTCTACATTGGCCATTGAGTTTGGTTTCTAAAGATTTAGGCGCAGAAGAAGTTATCTTATTATTATTACATGACACCCATCTCTGATAAAAAGTGGATGTAAACCTTTAGTATAGCATAGCAACAGTTATTGCTGCCTGGAGAACATGTGTTTATTTCTTGCTGAAATTGTCCTGCTAGCTCTACTATCAAACGCATTCCACAAACACCGAATTGCCTGCCGGCCGCTTACCAGTGACAGCAGCTTTGTAGGGCTGCCTGCTTCTAGAAACTTCATCCTGCATCATCAAAGTACTGATAAATTGTTATAAGTTAGTAATGACATTTTCTTTGGCAAGGGGTAAAACGTTATCAGGGCTTCCTGCGGCTACCATCTTAAGTAGAATTTTTGGTTTGACAAATTGATGTGGAAGCACATGCATAGGTGCGTATGGCTAGCTACGTCCCTGATGTTTACGGCTACGACTACGCCAGTTATGCGCGGCATGTTTGCTACCGTCGTGTTGAAATCCCACTGCGGCCATGGATTACGCGCAACGTGCATGAAAAGAGCGATATAAATACACAGGTCAAAGCAAACCAGAGTGCTATTTAGGCCCACTGAATCACTATTGACATATAACAAAGTGTGTGGCTATAAACCGAATTGGAACAAGATCATAAACCTATAACACAAGCCCAAAGGCAAAGACAGACAGTTTCGCTTTCGGGGGATTTCGACACGACGGTAACGAACATGCTGCGCATAACCAGTGTAGTCACAGCCATAAACATAACCAATTTCATAAAACTCCCGCAATAATTACATATTTATTATGCGACTATATTCCATGACTTTTTTTCATGGTCCCTGCTACCAGCATACTTAACAAAAACGCTGCAATCTATATGCAGAAATCTTACATAATATTTTCCCGGGCACATTTTCATCAAATGGCAAAACATGGAATTATTTAGTTTAATAAAAACAAATTCCTGCTTCATTAGTTGGCGTGACTGATGTGAGAAATCAGGCAGTGAATGGAAATTCTGCCTAGCAACTATCATAGACGTTTACGCTGACAACAGTGAAATGAAGTGCATCCTGTCACAGGGTCTATACACGGAATAATAACAGGATAAAAAGTTATTTCTTTATTTATTTCCCCAGACATTATATTAGACACAATTGCTACAGGGAACTATACAGCACATGAAATGTTACTTTAATTTACAGTTCTCCTAGAATGTAACAGATTGCCAATGGTGTTATTTATAGATGAACAGAATAAATGTCAGAATAAGCTGGTAAATCAGATTTGTCAGTGTTTAAGGAAACATTTTTATTATTGTATGCTGCAGTAATTTTGTGATGTTGCTGCTAAAAGTAAAATTATAATTCAGAATATAATAATAATAAACTTAATTTATACACCATCAAATCCGGGACTAATGACCCCCACTCTCAGAATGTAGCATAACCAATCATTCACATTCTATTATTTAAAGAAACCATAATCAGTGGTTAATGGGTGTGGTGGCGTGTTGGTTAAAACATCACTCTCAGTTGAGAGAATCTGCGTACAAATTGTCTTGCTGTCATTTTGAACTTTGGACAAGTTCATCCACTCCACATTGCTTCAAATAACTCGGGTGTATCAATGAGTACCTGGCTATAGACAGTGGTAGCTATGTCCTGTTGAATAGTCTTTATGCCAAAACTGCAATGTGGTTGAATATTTCCCAGAGAAGTTGAGATGGTGTTCAAATGAAGAGGTCTGCCAGGAGTACAGTGTAAAGTCCTCTTCAGGAGTCCTAAGGACTGGCTAACTGGATTGATAATAATATATATTTTTCCATTTTTTACTTTTATAATAAATATACCCAATTTGGATTAAAACAAATTTGATGTTTGATATTATGTCAAGGAATGCAAAAAATTTGATGAATTCTAAGTCACATTAATGGAAATGCTGTAGGAAAATTTTGACATTGAATTACATACAGTTAGAGCTAACAGCAATGAACTTAAGGAAAACATAGTTGGTGATAGGTAGATTGATGTAAAACATCACATGCATTGATCTAGTAATTGTAATATGCAGTATGAGAAATTGAATTCAATCTTTGTAACAGAATCATATCAAATGAACTGTCCAATTTTGAGTTTGTGAAATACTACAAATACATTACTCTTATTGAGTTAATTACACATTCAGCTGAGTATTCAGTTCCCCGCAAGACCTACAGCATTCAAATGTTGTCTTGAAAGTGGCTTTACCAGGTAAGCCATAAAGTCTGTTATTAAAGCCATTAGGCATGCTGCAATATTAATTACTTCTGGGCATTAAGGAGTTGTTTTTATAGTGCCTAATAGTAATACTGGTAATCCAGTAACACCTAAATTGCTGATGCTGCTAAATCAGTTACTCTAAAGGTTCGTATGTAGTATAATAATGTAGTCCTTAGGACTGTCAAAGCAATTTGTGCCACGAGTCTCATCAGCCTATTGATTATGTATGAAATATGACGGGGTTCCAGGTACCAAAAGTGGCTTCAGGGGCAACAAAAATCTAAGTGCACTCCGACAAACAAACAACCATAACTGCGAAATTTAGAATGTGGAACTGAAACAACACTGTAAATCTACAATTTTGGCAAATTAATCAATGCTTAAAAGACATTGTTACTGTCATGACAACATAAATATCCTGCACCACACTATCTCGACTGATCTGATATTCACTTAAATACTTAATATACTGTAAATCACTAATATTTGAGAGGAAAAGAAGTAATTAAAAAGATACATATTTATATATTACTGACTAGTGTTTTTGGATTTAGATGCCCATTACAGGCATATACAGTTCAATGGAAATATAACTTGTATTATCACTAAAAAGATTGTTGAACCTCATCTCTCTGTTAAAACAAAGCAGGAGGGCTTAATTGTGTCACTGACTTTAAAGGGAGAATTGTCTGTTCCGTTAGGAAATTATTAGTAGGAAGTTTGCTTGATTAGCTGTACTAACCAGTTAGGTTAAGAGCATGGGTACCTTCCATATATTTATTCTTGTTTTACGACCATAATATTAAAAATTATTTTTAATAAATTAGGAATGTACATTGTATCTTTAATAATAATGTTCATGTACATGCTTCTCGAACTTAATTTGGTAATTTTACATATTTGTCAACCTAATATCAATACTGATTCCCCAATTTGAACCAACTGCCTCCAAAGCAACGGGATAACACCACCCATAGATTCTGAATTGGGACTGCATTCCTGGCTTTTCCCTATTCCTGCCCAAAGATTAATAAAAATGTTTGTCTTCTTGTACACCAGGTGGCGCTAGCATCATGCATACTGATGATAATTTTTTCAGAATGTCCCATTCACCAGGTGGCGACACTCAGTTCAGGGTTTCACTTTAGCCTCAACCACAATTTATCAAGACACGATCCATCCTATAACTCAGGAACTGCCTCTGACAAATCTAATATTGAAAAAGTCAAATCTGAATAAACTCCACCTAAACAGCAAAATAAGTAAGTCCCAGCATGATAACGGTTTTTATCAGTTTTAGGGTTGAAAGTTCCAAGCCAAGCAAATGGTCTGCCAATCAGTTGGGCATCAGTACAAATACAATGGGAATCCGCCTTCTGTGTCTATGTATATGTAGAACTACTTGGAGGATGGGCAATCTTGCTAGTCGAACTATAACTGAACTCATTTCTCTCCTAGATTGTTTCTATCTCAGGTGGTAAACTTTTAAGGATTAATCTACAAACTTTCATAAGAAAGGTAATGCTACTATTTGTTTTTCAAAATTCAGTATGTGATAATGTTTCATACTGATTGCAGTTTCCATACTGTAGATCAAAGAAACGCCAATCGATTTAAAATTCCATGTACATTAAGGGTTCTTTCCAGTTAAGTTCATTAGATGAATGCTAAACGATTGTATGCCATATCATGCATGTTTTCTCTGATTGTTCCAAGGACATAAATTGTCGACTGCTCAACTGGGGATGTTTTACATAACATGAAACAATCGTAGGAAAGATGCACAGCATTACAAAAAAGTTAGAAACTGTTTACACCACGTTTGTTAAACATTGTACATATATAAATCCTTTGGGAAACTGTCTTCTGTGTGTGCGTGTGTGCACATGCGCGCGTGTGTTTGAAGGCAAGCGCCATCTGTCACGTCAGTAATACAGCCACCTTGAAATTAAGGTCACTCCCAAATTATTTCCACATACAGTGAAATATAGGATATTAGTCCTGCGAATATGGTCACCTTACTATTCAGGTCGCATTCGTCCAGTCCCAAGTGACGTTAAAAGTGAAGTTCCACTGTGTATATCTACTTACAATCGAGCTTGTTTATGTAGGTGGGTAGTTTAACATTTTCATCTTAAGCGACTTGGACCTTGAGTGCCAAACTTTCAGGGATAAATCTATGACCCAAAGAATATGATGTAAGATCTACATCTTTTCAAAATCCATATATGTCAAAATTTGTTTGGAATGTAAAACGTAATGTGCACGTAATACGTAAAACGTAACTTAACAATCGGAGGAAACACGTGCGCACGGAATTGTCCCTGCATCATAGACTAGGAAACATGGAGTAGATGCTGACACAATAAATGCTTGTGTCTACCATCATGCCAATATTATTAAACATAGTAATATGAATATTAATTGACAGTTGTACACTATCACGACTAGAACCTATTGATGGTTGTAAACTTCACATTCTCTCCGAACTTTGTCATTCTGAACAAACAACAAATATCTGCCTGAGTGCATTTATGTAATGATGCTGTGTGTTTTCTTTCATGTTGGTAAATAATGCGATCACGACTGTAGATATGAAGGCATCTCATCAGATGACGGGCATTTTTGCTAGTATATATAATTAAACTTACGGAAACCTCTAACAATATTTGTCTATAAGCTGCTCCTTTGAAAAGCAATAGCGAGATCTTGCCCACCAGATCAAGGGGTTATTGAAGGCAGATGTGGAGGGAGGGAGTAAAAAGTACATGTTTCAATGTGACTTTGCCAATTTGTTTCTGACAGATACAAATGAGAAGAGCCTTGCATGAATGACTTTAGTGCACCCAGAGACACAGCAGACACACCACACCAGGGCTCCAACAAACTACCCACTTTATGTCTACGCTGACATCATAATAAAATACCCTTGCTGACATTTCTATTTCACTTAGACACGTCATCGGACACCGTCACATGTCTATTCCGACATTGTTCACAGATTCAGGTGCAACTTTTACTCTTTGTTGCAGTACTTGTGCATGTTTGTGGCTAGGGTAATGATGTTGGGGGTATAAAGGCTGATATATGAGCAGAACCCAGTGATGGACACAAGCAATCATGTCTGGCTTGTCTGGTCAGCTACTCTTTGACACGTCTCCATTTACACCATCATTATCACAGCTATGGTCAAAATTACTGGGAACAGAGATGACAACAAATCTGGCCAACTACAATAACACGTTGGTAGATTCTCACATCCTTTATAATCAATGGCACAGATATCAATTTAGAGATGCATCACATTACCGAAACCTTTTCAATACACTAACACAATTATACGTAGGAATAAGATATAAGGTCAGAAACCATATTTAATGCAAAACATCTTGTGGAATTTCATAACTGACAAATGGTTGTGCTATAGGTTTGTGATGACTAGATAATAATAATTATTATTATCATCACTAGCTTACACCCACCCACGGTGCAACAAACTGAACAAAGTCGGGAAGCTGTTATCACTTTTACAGCATTTGGCTCCAGATGACCATCTTATGTCTGCTGTCACCAATCAGGGCATCACATGTACAATAACTGGTAATAATTTCCCGGTAAAATGAACATAATGCAACAGTGGTACCCTCTGCAGAATGTCTCACCATTCAATTCATCCACTGAAGAAATAACTAACTCTAAACAACTTAGCACGTAAATTGCTTCCGAACTCGGTTACATTACCGTTTCAGATACCGAGAGTGGTGCAGACCAACACTGATGAAGACGTCATGAAGACGTTGAAAGCTCCGTTCAGAGGAACATAGGACTCGGAAAGGTAACTTGCCATATTTTCACAATCTAAATAACTTCATTATAAATTCGTGTTCTGTGAATGACACCCTCCAGTTGGTAGATGGGAGGCGAATGGTTCAAGGAATGGAATGAACATAGAAAGAGGCACGTCCTGAGAGGAGATACAACCATATCACCTCCAACGTTACTGTATAAATTAATAGTAAATTAGTACAGAAAATTGCAAACACTTGTAAGTCAAATTCTAATTAAAATGCCAACTTACTGGTAAATGTAATTATTATTATTAAGTGAACAATACTGCTGTAGAAGATAGGTAATGACATATTGATTATATATTTCACTGAATTTTATGTTGTCTACCCTGTGACCAGAGTAGCTTCAAAGTGATTGTGTTTCTATAACATCAAGATACTGCTTTGTTAAATGGAATTACACCCTGGATTGCTCAATATGGACCCACTGGGCCAGTAACTTTGAACTGTTAAATGGAATCACACCCTGGATTACCCAATATGGACCCACTGGGCCAGTAACTTTGAACTGTGACAAGAAAATTGGTTTGACCTGTGACTGGAGAATTTAATTTATAGCTGAGGAATAGCCTGAATAATTCCTCTTGAAAGCTATCCCATTTTCTTTTCAATTTATATCACTAGTGCTACCAACATAACAAGTAAATACCATTAAAATGTATAGTTGTAATATATGTTAGCTATATAATTGGCTAGTTTTGGACTAAACTAGTTTTAAAATATGCACTAATGCATATTGAAAATTAGATCGTTTATAGAAAACTACATGAACTGTGCACCAGACAAATGATAGGCTCAACACCTGCCACACCATTTGGATGTTAGGTACCATCACTCATGCTAACTGAAGTTACAGCCCTACTAGGCACTATAGTTAGTTGTTACCCTGTAATTATGGAATTCCTATAATTACGTGGCACCGGTGAATAAAAAACATTTTGTTTACTAAAGTTCAAGTTTCATATTGATGGGTTTTTCTGCAGTGCCCAGCAGCTGCTAATCTAATAAAGTACAGTTTAACATTGCTTTTAAGTATTGTTATTTTTCAGTAACATTGCATCTTGTGAAAAAAGTAGACTTATTTATTTTGTTTATATATAATTTGGACAACAATCTCATGTTTTTTGTGTTGTTAAATTATGTTACTGTTCAATATTGTACACTGTTTTTAAAATGTTGTGCATCTAGAAACTAAGTAGCAATGTATAAGATGAAACTGTTCTTTTTATTATACATTTTATACATAACACATTGTTAATGACCTTCCACATAGACAGCCTTCTTATTTTTATGTTACACCATACAATTTGAAAATGGTGGGCAACTGTTGAAGTTTTCATACAACCAGTTGAACCAGCATCAAAACATGTTATTAGCAACATAAACAACATCATAAAATGCAGTGGAGCCTCCACAAGAGACTGCCAAGGCAGCCTCCATAAGAGGCCTCCCATAAGCCACAGAAAGGTGACCACATAAACCAGCATAAGCCAGCATTACCTCACCCCCTGGCAGTGCACCCAGCTGGGACAGGTGATTATGCCAGGGTGTGATGCCAAGTTATCTTCTGCCTAACAAATTGTGCAGGCCATAAACAGTGTCACATCTTTACAGTGTCTTCATAAATCTGGCTCTCCACAAATGCCAGAGTTGGTGTGGCTGAGACCCTGCAAGGAACATCTGCCAGCCTCCATCAGCTCTCATATTGCAGCCACATCAAAGCCATGTCTCCAGAGTACAGCAAGCCCTGCAGGGACATGGGTGCTGTCTACCAAGAGGCAGCAAGTAATCAGTTGTGAAAAATCATCCCTAAATGCAGAAATGACTAGAGAAACAGGCATAAGTACAGTCCCAGAGAACCAGTTTAACATCTGGGAAAAATCTTCCCTAAATACAGAAATGACTGGAGAAACATGCATAAGTAGAGTCCCAGAGAACCGGTCTAACACCTGGGAAACATCTTCCCTAAATACAGAAATGACTGGGGTAACAGACTAAACAGAATCCCATAGAAGGGGTCTGCCATCTGGTTCCAGGTAAAAAAAACTACAACTACTGGAAAACATGTTATGTTTACTGAATTATATTTGTGGCACTGTAGTTAACCTAACAAGTTTAATTAAATTAAAATCAGCGTTTCTTATAAATTAATAGAAATGCCATATAAACTGTTTAGACTTTTTCTTTACATATTTTGTGGCATAAATATTAGGTACCAATTTCAAGTTAAGTTAAAGTAAATAAAAAATTAGTTATACTATATTTTCTGTTAAATGAGAGTTGCACCCTTCTTTGCAATTTGTTCTTCCTTTAGGCTTTCTTTTTTCTCTTTCTCTAATTATGCTCACTAAAACAGATTCTGTATGTATTTTGCAAGCACCATTGAAACTGAGAGAAAAGACCAAAATAAATGAAGAAAGTGAAGAAAGGTGCAAATATCATCAGAAAATAAATGCATGTACTAACTTGTTTTGAACCAGGTTACAAGAATGCCAGGATTAAGAAGACTGCCTGAAGAAATGTTTGTAAAGATACCAGCTGGTCCCAGAATGAGAATTGTATATGACAGCCACCACAGACTACACCCAGTAGCCCAGACTCAAGTCAGACTGGTCGACAACTGACAAATACCAATGACATAGTATTTGTAATATTAGAAATTACCCACTGCAAGTCAGACTTGCTTTTTTTTAGTAAGACTACACATACCCAACCGGGAATACTAAACAGAGTCATCCTGTCACTAGATCCCAGAGGCCCATTTATCAGAGCACTACTCCCTGCAGGAATCATACAATGACAGCCCTAATCCAGCAGGAATGAAGTCTGAATGTAATAAAAGAGATTGGGAAATGGACATCAGCAGAGATAGAGAGATGAACAACAGGAGGGGAAGGGGCCCCTGAAGTATGAGTCAATTGATCATGAACATGGACGGGATTAATCACCAAGAGTAATGTCATGTTCTACAGTCCACTGTACAGAGCTGCAGGACTGCACATACAAACAGTACAGCTTCTAGCACATAAGTCCTTGGTGTTTAAAGTTATGAGACCAGTTCACATTTACTAGAGATACCTTGTGAAACTTGAATATTATTTATACAAGCAGACACCTTATCAAATATGGCAGATAGTAAAATGTGAATTAAATAATACGTAAAATGAGCCGTTATTATACACTTTTAAACATTATTGTATAGATAATAATGTGAATAATTATTTCATGTGCAAATGCACGCAGGCACACATGCATGCATGCACGAATGCACACACACAATGTGGGTAGACAAAGAAATAAACAGTTGTGATCCAGGGGTATTGGACAGTTTTCAACAAGGACCAGATGCCACATGTGCTATACAAACTTACCTACAGGCTACAATGTAAGTCCTGCATTACACACACCCAGTGTAAGGAGGCAATGACAGATTAATATCTCTGATTATCTTGTAGTCGCCTACAGGGTAGCTAGCAGACCCACACCAATAGCTGTGTACCTCCCAGTCCTGTAACATCTTTGTACACACAGCCTTTCACTTGAAAGACATTATTATGTGTGCCACACACATAATAACTGCAGAAATAAACACATAGAGGGTAGTACCACTTATAAAATCTCTGGTGGCATCAAATAATGTCTTTCAAGTGAAAGGCTGTGTGTACAAAGATGTTACAGGACTGTTTATTTGAAATGCAGTGGGACCTCACTATCAAAGTCACCCTTCGGACTTATAGGGAATAAAAACATCTCTTGCTTCAATTCATATTATATTACATCCTGCTATCTACTTCCATGTCCACCAAGCCAAAAAAAAAAATGAAATTAATTAGAAATTCCACATTTTATGCTATGCAGCCAGAAATTTTTTAATATGCATATTTTTGACGTGCTTTTCGGGATGCCGAGATGTGACGTCACATATGACCCTTACTCACATCAGGCCAACCCTTTTCATGTATTCAGAGCATGTTTACAAGGATAGCTTTTCGGTCGAAACAAGCGTCAAAATGAGTTATTGTGCGATATTCCGATGTAATACAATCACTAGTCATCATAGAGGAACAAGCAGTTGTCTTATGGTTCCACATGAATCCAATTTTATTCAAAACAATGAATACGAATGGGCCTACAAGTCGACTAGGTTTCGTCGAGCTTGGGCTCGTTTTCAGAATAATTATATCGGATGCAACCAACAAGAGATATTCTCAGTCATAATCTACACCAATAAATATACATAGCAAACATAGATTGTATCCAGCTACAGAAAGTAACAAGTATAATCTCATAATATCACTAGAATATCGATGTATGGAGGAGTTGTACAATTTATCATAACAACTTAAATCAGTCAGTGAAATACTGTCGGTGCCGCTAGCTCAGTTGGTAAACATTTATTTTGTAATCGGGCGACGCCGGTTCAATCCTGACACCACTCCATTGATTTTTTTTACACTTTTTTGTTTATGTTTTCATGAAGTAATATAAACAAAATAATTTGTATACTGATGCACTGTTTGTAATTTATTTTTGATTTTTGTAGTAATTATTTATTCGCCACAAAAATGAAACTATGGGATTTATATAACGATGTTTCTAAATTTTATTTATCCAAACAAATATAATGTAATGGATATATAATTTATTAATTGTATATATATATATATATTGTACGGCAATATATTGTAATTATATATGTGAAAACAAATGGTGATCTGTCTGGATAAATAAAATTGAGAAACATCGTTATATATAATTACCATATTTTTATGGCGAATGAATAATTACTAAAAAATATTTACAAACAGTGCATTATAGTATAAAAATGATTTGGTTTATATTATTTCGTGAAAACATCAACAAAAAAGTGTAAAGAAAATAAATGGTTTGGTGTCAGGATTGAACCGGCGTCGCCCGATTGCAAAATAAATGACAAGTAACCAACATGTTTACCAACTGAGCTAGCGACACCAACGGAAATTCACTGACTGATTTAAGTTGTTATGATAAATTGTACAACTCCTCCTTCATACATTGATATTCTAGTGATATTATGAGATTATACACGTTACTTTCTGTAGCTGGATACAATATATGTTTGTTATGTATGTATACTGGTGTAGATTATCTCCCGTTGGTTGCATTCGATATAATTATTCTGAAAACGAGCCCAGCTAGTCGACTTGTAGGCTCATTCACATTCATTGTTTTGAATAAAATAGGAGTCAAATGGAATCGTAAGATAACTGCTTGTTCCTCTATGATGGCTAGTATTTGTATTACATCGGAATATTGCACAATAACTCATTTTATTTCCTTTAAGGCAAATGTGACGTGAATAGTGGTGACCATATTAGCAGGACTCATTTCCTATACTTTATTGTTACAAACAAATTGTGACTATCCAAGAATGACCTTAACTGCAAGGTGGCTGTATTACTAAGGTGACCGTATAGTGAGGTTCGACTGTGCATCACATCAAAGCTAGGCACACTCATTTTTGTGTCGTGTTTGTCCAACTATACACAGAAGTTTCTGTATCTTGATACAAAGACTGAAGTGGCACACACCAACCAACTAGTCTGCACACATTATGCAACACTTGTTGAATGAATGCCCGACTGTACCATGGATATTCTATCAATTTATTTATTTCATAAAAATGCTGCACACCGCAACAAGTTTCCTCAGCACACACTGACAGAGTCAGCACGACTGTGTTCAATGTTTGTTGCCTCGATTAGATGTTTGAATTGCACCAAACCAGTCAAATGACAACACCACTATAAAAATGTAGACAAGAAAAAGGTTTAATTCAATTACAGACTTGAGCACTTATACAATTACTTTACTATATACAGGACCTGTATCCACTAAGGCAATTTTTTCCAGTTCATCAATTAAACTATAATATAATCATGCATTTATGTGTCACTTTTTAAAATGAAATAATACTATTTTCACTTATTAAACACAATTAATTTTGCATTTATTTATCAAGAAATCTGTTACAAATGGGAGCAAAAATTTGCCCCCCAAAAGGACCAAAGCAAAGGACCAAATATACCACTAATGAACTGTGGCTGTAGGCAGCATTAAACCTCTACAAAGCCCACTGTTTCTGCTTCCTAAGGTGTACCAAACAACAGGGAATGGATGCTACAAGGGACCCAACCTCCAGTTTCCCTCTACTGCATTCTAATCAAGCTGCTTCTTGAAAAAACATCTGCTCGTTCCACAGCTTGATATTTCTGCCTCCACTGAATTTTAATTAAACACGTGCAACGAACATCAGTAAAATTAAGTCACATTTGAGTGCTTTCTTCCCCTTTGCTCCATGCATCACAAAATGTATTTTAACATTTTTTTGGTAACAAATTACATGTACCTAATGCACTCCAAACTTCCTCATGTTGTGTAACTAATACTATTATTAAACACTGTGCAACTAGTAATGACTGGTTTTAGCGTTTTACGTAACATCAATGGCACAACATTGAATGTTAATCAAATCTGCAATTATTGCCAATCATCAAATAATTTCAATGCAAATCCAATATCACGTTCATATTTAATTTATAATGCAATTTATTTTTATTTTTCAGAAGTTCTATGTTATGTATCTCAGTATGTCCATAGAAAAAATGTATGAATGGAAATGCTTTCATGTTGAAGAAATTATGGATTTATTATCTTTAATATTTCCAGACAATACACAGCCCAATTATGATGTATTTGGTGTATTCTCATTATAGCTGCTTCCACATGAATAAAGACCCAAGAAAATTGTGTTTCTGTAGATTTTATGGATGTTTCCAGTTGCCATATCGACTGTGGTCCTCAGGCATTACCTTGCCACAGCTGCAGATTACATCACAATTTATAACCATTATGATTTTCATGGAACATGCCACCATTTATAATCATTATGACTTTCTGTGCATGCTCTACAATTTATTACCGTCATGATTTAGAAAACATTATACTGCCATTTCTAATCTTGGTGATTTTGTGGACGTGTTCTGAATACAATTTATTAACAATATCCTTTGCAAAGAAACCACCACAATTTATACTCTATTATTTTGAAAGAATACACCAACATTATAATCATTATGATCTTCTGTACATGCTATTCCACAATTTGTTGTCATTATGATTTTTGAAAAATACACCACCAGTTATAATCATTGTAGATTTCTGGATCCACATTGGATACGATTTATTAATAGGATGTTTTTGAAAGAAACCACCACAATTAATATTTATTCATTATGACTTTGAACACACCACATTTTTTACTCATTTTGATTTTGAAAGAAGACAACCATTTCTACAAATTAATTTTCTGCACATGGTAGTTCTATAATATATTATTATGATTTGAAAAAAATGCCAACATTTCTACAAATTAATTATGACTGAAAGAACACACCACGCTGTATACCCGGTACTTTTAATGATCTTGAAATGATACACCATCATTTATAATCATTATGTTTTCTTGACATGGTCCATTAGGTAAAATTTTGAAGAAAAAAGTACTCTAATATTACAATAAATAGTAATTATGACATTGAAAGAATATGACACAATTTATACTGTGTGTGCTGTTGCCATGGCTGCGGTGATGATCTCAGGAACCTGCTGACTGAGACACCATGCTGTGTCTTTGTTCCAGCCACTCCCCATACAATGATGTCACAGATGCTGCAGTGCCAGCCTCTTGTGTCATCCACTGACTCACTCCAAGTCCCACAGACATGTCATCAACATGTCTTTGTCTACAGCAGTCTACAGGCTACAGCTGTAGCAGCTAGGACACAACACAGGTAGGTGACTTATGCTGCTGCTGGCAGGGACTAACTGCAGATTAGTGTTGTAGGAATAGGCATGTTTATGATTTAGAAAATGTGTATATGATATTGAACATGATTAATAAAATGTATGTATGTAATTGTACAAATACTGTCAATGGACTCATGTGATGCAGATGAGCAAAAGTACTTTCTATTGTACAACGATGATATTATCTCATACTTATAATATATATACACAGTGTATATATATATTTAATTACCAGGTATTTATTATAATTTTTACAACTTATTTATATTTTTAACTGATTTTTTAACATATTCACTTTATTTAATTTTAATGCATATTTGCATATCGGTTTTACCTGAGGAAATTAATGTATTCATATTCATTAGTTTACCATTGCAATTTAGGGTTGATTTTTTAACAACAACTTAACAGGTGCAATGATTCAACAGCGCATGTTAGCTCTTGTATAGGGCAGTATGGATTAAGACTTATTTTGTGATCACGAATTTGGATTTTTGATTCAATTATTGTCATGTCCTCAGTAATTATAGTTTGTCGACCTGGCATTACACCTGTCACGTACTCACTGTTCTTATGTGATTATACTAAGGCTTGACCGATGCACACAGAACCATTTAGAAAATGCCCAATGTGTAGCGTGTGTTATTAGTCTAGTGTGTAATGATGTACAGTTGCTGTATGTTAGGAATTCATGATGTAACTAGTAGTCATTTGTATGCGTTCACCATATATAGCTCCTCTTTTATATTCTCTTCCCTAATCCTTCAAGGCCTTCTCAAATTGTTGGTTGACATCTCAGTCTGGTTAAAATTGCATCCTCAATTCAATTTTTGCACGTTTCATTTCAAATTAATTTTGCAAAAAAAACAACCTACATAGTATTCACTACAACACACTGGCTTTTTTGTGCAACTTTTGTATGTAGCTTAACTTTTGGTAAAATCACCAGACAAACTAGTATACATTAACTGCCCAGGAATCAATTGATGTGAATATCAAAACTGGACTCTTAACATGAATGTGTGACATGATTATGCATGTATTTCTGTATTCATGCTGTCAACTTACCTTGCCCTCTCAACAACCACATTCAGTGGGTTGAAGGCTAAATGTTGGCCTGACAATAGGTTTTGGCCAGTTACCAAATGTAATGACTTAAACCAATTGTTTAGGCAATAAAAAAAAATATATACACAATAATACACCGTCTTTATTAAACTGATTGCGACATTATTTAAACTGTTCACACATTATTATTGATCTGAACATAAAATAATCAGATTTATGATTGTAAACCATTTAAGGAAGTAGCTTTAACTGCTTCTACAAAGAAATGACCATTAAATAATAATAATAATCTGATTGTTTATTGTTTACAATAACTTGGTCTGTGTTCTTTTGTAGCCTACATGTTTTCCTGACTCACTTGATAATCGTTTCAGTTAGGTAATCTGGTCTGCATTATCTCACCACCAGTCCTCTATCAGTTGGTAGTTCTGGGATTACAGACTAGTGCCAATATTACTGACACAAAGTCATGTTGCATTACTGTGATTGCTGCATATTGGGTAACTTTCCCCGGTATTACCATATCACCAAGTAAGTGATATTTATTGGGTCTACTCCAGTAACTCTCAACAAATCTATTACGCCATCCATACATTTTTCAATTTTAACAATAATTAGGATTTATACCACCAGTAATTTTGATAAAGGAAGACACATTCTGATCCACTTATGAGTAACATAATATTATATCCAATCAGTTATTTTTATTTCATGTTTAATACAGTTACAATGTGTGTGTGTGTGTGTGTGTGTGTGTGTGTGTGTGTGTGTGTGTGTGTGTGTGTGTGTGTGTGTGTGTGTGTGTGTGTGTGTGTGTGTGTGTGTGTGTGTGTATAATATATAAACTTAAACTATACCATTTTAAATGTAAGGCATATTATATATGTGATTGTGATGGCCCTTTGGAAAATCACACTATTAGTATTTTATAAATTTTTGTAAACCAAAAATACTTAAATTATATAATCTTACAATCCGTGAGCTATTTCTACAAATCATGAACTATAACTACTTCTGTTCTGATGTTTAAATGTTACTGTTTATAATGAGTTAAATAACTTGTATCAATAGATTTTCCACTTTACTACAGAAACCAATAACGTAAATGGGCATTTTATAGAACGCAATCTGAGCTCATCAGCAAACCAGCTCATCTGCTTTCTAGTGAGCAATTGTGTGAGAGGTGAGGAGCTATAGTCAGATATCATCCCAGCTAACTGTTAGAAATCATCTCAAAGTTCACTGTTTGTTTCTAAGTATGAACCCATGTAATTTGTATTAACTAGGCAGTTGATAGTGCCTTCCTGAGGCAGCTGCACCAGTGACAGTTGTCTTCTCACCAGTGCTCCAGGCTGTCAATCACTGCAGCTACAGACACTTCAAAGAACTCCAGGACTGACACACACAACTGAGACACAAGTAATTGCTGCACACAAATGCCACACCAAATGCTTCTGCTCCTCCAATACACAGGCCTGCCTTGCCAGCCACCAGTCATCTCTCCACATGTACTGGCAAGAATGCAACTGGGAAAGTAATGGCCAAAAAGAACACATTTGGCTATGAAATTGTAATGGGAAAGCAACTAACATGTTTGTTAAGGAAATAAACAAATACAAATAAATAACACACTGTTAGGAATATAACACACTGTAATAAGTAAATATATATACATATATACATATATATATTATATATATATATATATATATTAATTAATCGAGGTTCAACATCTTAATAATGTCATTCTTTCTCAGTTCTCTACAGTTTTCTGCTTTTCGTTCAGGATTCACCAACATTTATGAATCTGAATGTTATCAGTTTTATCAATTAATGTGAACATACCAAGTGCATGACTCTTTCAAACATGCTATTTTAAAAAAATTTACTTTAATAATGAGTAAAACCTATAATAATAATTTTAATGAGTCCGTTACTTTTTGTATGGCACTTTTGTCATATTATTTTTTGACCTGACAGACTGTATTACTGTTTTTCCAGTTACTTTATGTTCTGTTACTTTCTATCATACAACCAAATGCTTCCATGCCTCTGCAGACGTCTGAGCCTGGAGTGGAGACTTTGTTATTCCCTCTTGCCAGTCACCAATCATCTCTTGCACACACAGTAAGTCAGACTGAGGGACACACAAATCAAGTTCATTTAGACCTTAATCAAAAAGCTGCTCTGACTTGCCAAGGCTGATTGGGCCAGACTGCCAATAATGACTCAGGCTGTCATCAGGCGCTGGCAGCTTCCTGCGCAGAATTACTAGTTCTAGCCTTGTTTGCCACATTTTCAAAACTTAGGTATGAAAATAACAGGAAAAAAGGAAGAGACAAGAACTAGCAGGGAAACAATTTGGATAAACATGTAACAAATCAATTATGCCATTCATACACTTCTACGTTTTAATTATATGACCTATATATAATTTTGATAATGGAAGAAACATTCCGATCCAATTATGAGTAACGTAAGATGATATTCAATTAATTATTTTTATTTGATGTTTAGGATGATGTATCTAAACTGATACTGTATCACTGTTAACCAAAAAATAAACATGAGTACCCTGTAATAGATTATTTATATTATTATTACTATTTTATGCATCATAAAAGTTCTTTTGTGTTAAATGAAATTGATAACATTAAGATTAATAAATGACAGTGAACCCTGAATGAAAAGCGAAACATTGCTAAGAACTCAGAATGAATGACAAAGATTACAACTTTGATGAAAAACAGACAAGTTCTTAGAAAGAACGACTTTTTTAAGATACAGAAATTAAATCAGTGTATTTTAAACTGTGTTATATTCCTAGCAAAATGTGTTGTTGTTTTTGTTAGTTTATCTCTAGACAAAATATGCTACTTTCTTTCTGTGACTTTTTCCTAGCAAGATCAGTTACTTTTTCTGTTACTTTTTTCTGTTACTTTCTTTCCAATTACTAGTTAGCTCTGCAGTTTTTTCCCGAACAAGGAGGATAGATTTCTGAATGGATTGCCTTGTACTTGCAATACCGCAATATCTCATTCTGGAAATAGTGAGTCTACTTTTTTACGCAGCGCAGGACACTGGTGTATGGACTGCCTCGTACTTGTAGCATTCATACACCAATATATAACTCTGGAAAGAGATATTCAATTTTTTACACAACATACCAGGCTCAGACATGAGCGTTCTCTCCCCCACCCTCAATCAATCTCCACATGGAATGCCGTCTACCCATCTGTCTCTGTAAGAAAGTGTTGTCTATGTGTCTTGGAACTTTGTTACATCTATAAAAACTTATTTAATTTGTTTATTTATTTACAGCCTTGACATGCATTAATCAGCATGCTGGATGAAATGTGCATCTGAAACTGTGTTGTGTAATAGTAACTGATCCAAGCTTATGTAATGTGTATACATGATTTTTACATGTATGTGTGTTTATGTGTGTGCAGGGATAGGTTAGTTTTCCTTTGAGGGTTTGCATCTCGGGCGTCAAACTTTCAGGGATTAATCAATGATCCTTCAGGGTATAAGTTAGTAACACCTTTATTTCTTTTAAAGTTCCCATTGGTAAAGGTTTCTTACCAATTTTATGATTCATATTGTATGTCAGATGAACATAACTCGATTGTTTATAATGTTACCTATATTTTGTGTGATTTTCCGAGGTTACGTGGACTGCCGATAAGTTGGGGACACGTGAACATGAAAAACTGCTCAAATTTATGTCATCACAAACATTATTAACTGTAACTGTCCTACGTGCCTCTGTAGTTCTAGTTTTATTGATTATTACTGTTTGATTAGTAATTTAAAATAATGGTTGTGATTTAAAACATATTTTGACACTTTAACCTGTAACTTATTTAACCTGAAAAACCTCATTCTAGTGTGTACACATATAATGTTTATGATACTTAATGTGCTAAATATTTTTGTTTAAACTGCAACATGTACCCAATACAGAACAAGTTAATTCTAGCTAGTACCATCAATAAATAAATGGGAGTAATTTTATAAACTAATGATATTTTTAATAATATTTAAATTAAGTTAAACTTCTTAATCTTAAATTTAAATAAACATAACCAGACTTTGAGAGAAGCAACAGCGTTTATGTGGCTATAAGTGTTCTCAAATCGGTTTGTTCTCCATTCTAAGCTGATCCAATCTAATGGGTGGAATAGAGTGTCAAAGACGTCTGAAGCAGCAGGCTGATGGGTAAAGCTCCAAGCGGACAGCTGAGCTAATCACATCCATAGAAGCATGTCAGGAGTCCCGTTGGGTGTAATATTGCCACAGCTCTCATCTTTCAAGTTAACAGACTTGGCTATGATTGATAAGACACTGGTTCTGGCTCATGGTGCAACTGAATGTCTGTTCATCAAAAATTATCGGAAAATTCAAACTGACAATAGCGATGTGAGCCTCTCATGACATCTAATTAGCTGGGGATACATTGTGGCTAAGGTGAAGGGGGGATGGGTGGTATGTGGGGTTTCAGGGTTAGCAATTCAGGTGCCCACCTAAGATCAAAAGGTCTTGCTAGGGGCCACCCTGTTGTCGACACATCCACAGTTCTTTAAAAAGTGGCTTAATCTTATCAACAAGTTTTGGAACTGGCATATGATAGAGTATGATGCTAAGAAAATAGTTGGTCCCTGGTTTGAAATATAATATGAGAACACATGTGTCAGTTAGTTAGGCAGGAAAACTGACGAACAAACGAACAAGTCAAGCAATAAAAC
Source organism: Escarpia spicata (assembly GCA_963995525.1). Lineage (NCBI taxonomy): Eukaryota > Metazoa > Annelida > Polychaeta > Sabellida > Siboglinidae > Escarpia > Escarpia spicata. The sequence continues at coordinate 31,803,642 of OZ023212.1, forward strand.
ATGGATAATAAAAGAATTTCCATAATAATATGGTCAAATAATCAGTAGCTAAGTTATAACAGTAACAATTATTGAAAACATGAGTCTGATAGCTGACGTGTAAACTGCAAGCACAGAAGTGTATTACTTGGGGTAATTTTATTTTTATTATGCAGCAACTAATATAAGATTCAAATACAATAATATTATCAAATAATAATTTAGAACATCTAGTAACAACAGGAAAGATCCAGGGAAATAGATACAGAAGGTGTCAGTGAATATAAAATACTAGCGTCTGGCAACATGGATTTTGGAGCGTAAGAGAACTGCTACAAAAAACACACAACCGAGGGGTTTGGAGGGCCATGATCATCAACGTCGGCCAATGAATAATTTTCCATAAATTTGTGTCAACCCAAAAACGAACATTAATTGGTTTAACTTTACGTACATGTTACAAGATGTATGTCATTTCCTGAACATATTTTTTTGATGAAAAATTACTGTGGCATCCAGCAAGTTTACTTCCCACACTCAGATCTTTATGTCCATCATGTAAGGGGTACAGTAAGAATACTGTACATATATGCCCGTCTTAGGCTAAGTCATCCTATTTTAAATGACCAAATGCCTTGACTGTTACTTGATCAAGCTATGGCTTCTCTTAATTTAATTCCCTGTCAACTTAATGTTTTTACATGCTTCACTGGAATTAGGCAATGTCACCCCTTTCAGTACAGCAGGCACAACTGAACCCCCTGCCCTGTGGGGTGACAATCAAGCTTTGGGTGTAGGGTTGCTAGGGCTGCTAACAGCCACCTGGAGCCTGGATAGGGTGGCAGTGCCCTGGGGTATCTGACAACTCCCCACTGTTGACAGACACTTCATCTCACAGGTCCCTCACCTCCCTGCCAGATACCACTGTTGTCATAGACTGTTCAACACCTCCCTGCCAAATACTGCCCTGCCAGATACCACTGCTGGCATAGACTGTTCAACACCTCCCTGCCAAATACCACTGCTGGCACAGACAGTTCCACATCTCCCTGCCAGATACCACTGCTTGCATAGACTGTTCAACACCTCCCTGCCAGATACCACTGTTGTTATAGACAGTTCAACACTTCCCTGCCAGATACCACTGCTTGCATAGACTGTTCAACACCCCCCTGCCAGATACCACTGCTGTCATAGACAGTTCAACACCTCTGTGCCAGATACCACTACTGTCAGACTGCTCAACATGTCCCTGCCAGATATCACTACTGTCATAGACTGTTCAACATCTCCATGTCAGATACCATTTCTGTCATAGACAGTTCAACACCTCCCTGTCAGATACCATTGCTGTGATAGACAGTTCAACACCTCCCTGCCTTTATAACCTTGCGTATCCATCCACCTTAGCTTCCTGGCGTACTGATCTATTCGTTGACCACTTTAATATGGCTTATCGATTCTGATATTCACTAACCATGTTGTACTGATGGACCTGTGAGCTTAGCTTGGTTTTCGAGGATTTAGGCACAAAAGAAGTTACCTTATTATTATTAACATCTCATAGTCAGAAACTAAATCACTCGAATATTAAAGGTACCACTGACAATGATTCTAAAAAGTCCTCTATTCATAAAGAATATACGCAGGTGTATAGATAATGTTCTGTAGTTGATTATGTACCTGTAGAAACAAAACATAGTAAGCCTGGCTACATTACACAGCACTAGTTTTATATATCATTGCAATCCTAATTGGTGTGCTCATTACCACTTTCCCAAATATAAACTGATTACAATCTTTCACCGGCTAAGCAATAACTAATCTTAACATTAGTGACCACCTGGCTGATTGCCACAACATCAACGCCTTTCTTAAATAATCACTGTGCAATTTGTAATCAATTACTGACAAGAAAAACTAATAACATCCTTGTAAAACCTTCGTTGACAATTTCCTTTGTGAGCGTGTAAAGCTGCGGTTATTGAATGGAAAGATTACGTGACTTTGCCATGGCTACAAGATGCAATAACATGGAACGAATCACATGTGCTCTTCCTGTTGATGGTTTCAAAGTCTGTCCCCAACACAATCACAGTTTGTTTGCACAGCAGTGAAAAGGAGAATTGTCATTCTACACCAGAAATAAACCATTCCATCCCCCAGGCAGACACCAAACATGTGGTAAAGTTCACAGCAGCAACTAATTTAAATTTCATGTCACCTCACAACCCGGCAACCCCTGTTTAAAATGGTTTGGCCCAACTTAGTGCCTGTTATCTGTGAGTATTGGAACAGTGGACAATTAAGTGGGTGTGAAGTGGGCTTATCCACTGAAGCCTTTGCCCTGGCAGTGAGTTGGGTGGCTGAGGATGTCAAGTGTTGACTGGAGGGGTACCTTGACTGGAGGAGTAGACCTCTTTCAATGTAGCAGAGAGGGCAGAGATTACAACACCTTGAGACAACCACAGCTGGCAGGCAAAGCCCTAACAGTAGCAGTGTGAGTACTTGTTCTTGTCTACTTCACAGATGACTGCATTGGAAACAACATCTCACTCCCATAGATGTGTCTTTTCCAATTAGTTTGGGATTAAGTAAGTGCATCTCTTCCAATTCAACTAAAAAAAAGATTAATACAAACTGTGTCATTTGGATTTGGTGCGTTTTCAACCAAGAAATTACTTTCAGAAATGGATTAACTTTTTTCACAGTGCAACATCTGTATAAGTCCGTGATTTTTTTCTCAGCCAGTGGACCTCTGTTTAAATAATGATTTGCAATTAACAACTGCACAGCATTTTCTTGCAAGTGGTTTTATTAGAACTGGATATAATGCATATCTGATTGTTTGGTTTGATACTTTGATTTTTACGCATGATTTTTATCACAATAATACTCTTCTTCTTCCAAGTAAGTACATAATGTCACACTGGAACACTGTCGAACCACAGTAATTATAATATGCACAACACCGAGAAGGAACACATTTACAAAAGAACCTGTGTTCGAGTAACAATACGTATATAGAAGCATAGATAAAATCACCTGTACCCAAAACACACACAATTTGAAGTGTTTATCTAAACATTATTATAAATTATTTTATTATTATTTTGAAGCTGTTCCAAGTAGTTTCTGTGGACTGTAGTATCCAGTGTAAAATCATTTTAAAATAATGATTAATTAGCAGCAGTCGGGGAGCAAGTTTGTCAAGTTGTATGGCATAATTTACACATTTTATTTTTGGCAGTTAACTTAAAACTATAGTACAACAGTTTCAATAAAAACAGAAACATTGCAAACTGCTGCAATTAACAAATGCCTGCTGAATAAATGCAAACATTTATACAGTGACTTTCTTATCTATGAGACCAACTGCATGTGTCTAGTCAGGCCTGTGTCTCTGTTTGCCAAAGTTCAGCCATTGAGAGCTGAAGCAGGATTAGGTGTTACTGTTTCAACAGAGCTGTGTTTGCCAAGTGTCAGTCAGGACAACTCACAGCAGTATCTGTGTGGCCAGCTCTCAATACACACTGATTAAATCACTCACCAAACACCCTGAATAAACACAATCATATTGCAAAGGAAGTGTTATATTTTACCACCCGAGATAAAAATAATAATATTAAAGGAAATACAAACAAGGCTTTAGCTCAAATCTGTTTTCCATGTGTACACAAAGTTTAACATTGTATGTAACATTTGAAAACATTAAATAAATACATTTGTAGCATAAATTCAATCTTAAACCCGTCTGTGTAGCGATTCCCGTGGAGAAAAAAAATTTTTTTAATGAGCTAGACAATCTCGTGGTATCGTGACATCACATGACATATACTCGCATCGGGACGACCCTTTCCATGCATTCAGAGCATATTTACAAGGATAGCTTTTGGGTTGAAGCCGGCGTCAGAATTAGTTATTGTGATATTCCGATGTAATACAAACACCAGTCATCATACAGGACAAGCAGTTATCTTACGGTTCCATATGAATCCAATTTTATTCAAAATTACGAATGCAAATGGGCCTACAATTCGACCAGGTTTCGGCTTTCGCTGAGCTTCGGCTCATTTTCAGAATAATTAACGATTGCAACCCACAGGAAATAATCTACACCAATAAACATACATAGCAAACAGATATTGTATCCAGCTACAGAAAGTAACGTGTATTTAATCTCATATCACTAGAATATCGATATATGAAGGAGTTGTACAATTTATCATAACAACTTAAATCAGTCAGTGAATTTCCACCGATGTCGGTAGCTCAGTTGGTTCGACGCATTGGTTTCGTGTCATTTATTTTATAGTTGGGCGACACCGGTTCAAGCCTGACACCAAACCACTGACTTTTTTGTTTATGTTTTGACAAAGTAATATAAACCTAGTGTTTGTATTACATCAGAATATCGCACAATAACTCATCCTGACACTCGTTTCAACCCAAAAGCTATCCTTGTAAACATACTGGTAACTCTGATTGCATGGAAGGGGTCGGCCTGATGCGAGTATATGTCATAAGTGATGTGACATTTCGGCATCCCGAAAAGCGTGCCAAAAATATGCATATTCGAAAATGTCTGGATGCACAGCATAAAATGTGGAATTTCTAATTCATTGATTTTTTTGCCCGGTGGACATGAAAATAGATAGCAGGATGTAATATAATATGAATTCAAGCAATATGTGTTTTTATTCCCTTTAAGATAAATTCACTTCCCACTGACACCTCCAAGCAAGCTGTGATGCACTACCAACATTTCTTACATCAGGTATTGTTGAGTTAATCAAATGTTTGCAGTTAAATTATACTTCTTTTTATAAGTGTCTTTCATTTCTAAAAAAGTATTTCTATACACGCAGCTATTAATGAATAATTTATCTTGAAAATGAACAATTCTAACTGAACTAATTCAACGGTGATGGAATAGAACTTGTCTTATAACACGTGGCTCTACATGGTTTGAAAAGATAAAAAGATAGTGCAAAAAGAAAACAGGTAACAATGATCATTGTAAAGCATTTACAATTTCTGTAAAACTGATTAAGTTATATCAAGTTTTTATCAGTTTTTAAAGCAAAAACTATATAAAATGTATAATTGTATACGTACATAAACGTATAACAAATGTGCGTACATGTATGCACATATAAAAGAGACACACACAGAGATGGAAAAATAATTACATAATTTACAGAGTACTATAATTATGTTATTTGTTTAACAAAATATGCAAGATCTACTGCGTTGGTAGAAAGTTTTGTTCAAGCAGAAATAATACCATATTCATTCTATTAAGAGTACTAATTACCTCAACCCCCCTTCTTAGTAATGTGTGGCCATGTGACCTATTTAGCATATAGTGCGTACACCCCTTTTAGCAGAGTGTGAGACCATAACAGTAATCTCCGATGCCAACAATGACTGTTGAAGCCATCATTGTAATTTAATTTCTACCAATGTCACACTAGATTCAAAGATCAGTGATGATAAAAATTATCAAAAGGTCCACCTAATTTATCAGACTGTACAGGGTCCTGTTATCCTTTTGCTCATATGTGGATGCATAAATCGAAACATCGCTTGTCAGTCACCTCTGCTGTACTCAGGAACCCCAGAAAATGCGTGTACACACCTGTACGCTTATATGAAAACAAAAGCTGACATATTTTTGTGTCTCAAATATTTCTTGCTCATACTGTCTGCGTAATAGAATTATTACTGTATGCTTGTTATGGCTTATGCCATGAAGAAAGTATGCAGATGGTGGAAAGCTGTTGAATCTGTGGTGAACCAAAGCTGCACCTGCTAATGTCAAGATCTACATCAATCAAAACACTTGTCCACATCAAGTCAACCTGCAAGGCAGATGTGACCACTTTCTTATGGCTAATTGTCAACTGAAGCACATCTGATTTTACCCATGTGTTAAAGTGACGATGTCTGCTGTTCTTTTATTAATATTTATAAATCTAATGTTCCAGAAACTAAGATAAACATGTTGAAGGTATACTGCATGTAAATTGCATTTAGTAAGCCTGACTTTTATTTTTACAATTTTAATGTTTTGCTGATGAAAAATTCAAAATGTATAAACATTCAAAGTATACGAAACAATCATATTACAGTAAGCACCAGCAATAGTGGCGGCAGACAGGTGATGTTAATCGCAAGTACTTGAAATTGTTGTTTTGACCAGATCCAACAATCAAGACCGTAAATGTGGACTTCCTGCTAATACAATTACCAACCCTGGCTTGAGAGAGTAATTCCAGGTAACAGAACAGACTACCGGGTAGTTACTGTAACATGAATGAATAAACTTTTCCTATTTATTTGTTACAGAAGCGCAGTTGTTAATCACACACTGCCAGTACACACTGAACATACAACAGTAAAGGAGCTTACACAGAGTTGAATCTAAGTAATGAACTATTAAGAAATTAATACTGTTTGCAGCACGTAACTTCCTCAAGTAATACAACAATGTTAACACCACTTCAACTAGCTGTGAATCAACTGCTGTGTACCAGCTTAATGAACAAAGGAATTAGCTGAGGATAATACCTCAACATGCACCAATACACAGCACTTGAGGTGCAAGCCTATTCCAACAAGCTCACTTCTGTGAGGTGTTTCATGGCCTGAGGGCATTTGATGCCAAGGGAAATGGTGGATTCATGGCCAGTGTGGTTCCACTAAGACTTAATCAGGCTTGAAGCTTTATAGAAACTCAGGGTACTGATAGTGGTTGTGCGCATGAGTGAGCATGCTAATGAATAGCTGCCATGGATTAATTACCATAATTGTCAACATGTAGTGGGCCTGGAACAAATGGGTTCCTTTCAAATCAACCAGTCAGCATTGCCTCTGCCCTGATATTTATCACTGATGAGTGCAGCCAATTTCATGACATTATGTTGCTAAATGATGCAGAATGAAATCAACGTTTTTGTTAAACTTGACACTCTGTCAGTAAATTACCAGAACAGTACAAAGGTGTGACTGTCACACATAAAACATCAGGGGAAATATCAAGATGTTAACCTCATAATGCATTATGGTTAATACATATAAGATAATTGGAATTTCAAAATAATTGATATGTTTTAATAACAATGATTGACATAGTAAATCATAATAGTAATACTAATAAACTAAATAATTGAATGAATTTAGAGCAATGTAAAATATTATACAAAAAACTACATTTATTTCAAATAACTACCAGTACTACAAAATAAACTACGTATTTGTTACATTTGTACTAAAAACCTAACCATACCCATTAATTTGGCACATAAATAATGTTATGTACTACTTTAATATTTATGTTCATATAACTTCATTGACTGATCGGTGCAAAAGTCATGAATTAAAAAGAAAAATGAGAAAACTTATAACATCTAGACTTAAGTACAGTTGTCTATTCGGTTATGTGGTAATTATTAGCAGGAAGTTTACTGAATCAGTTGTCCTCCACTCCAACTTATGGTGAGGAGTGTGGGAACCACCCAACTTCAAATGTATTTGCGGGTAGGGATGGTGCCTCTGCAATAAGACCCAATAATGGCTGTTTACAAACTGAATGTTTTGTTTAGAATACAAACATTTTGTGCAGGTGCTACATTCCAATTACAAAAACTACTTAGGCGTATGAAATGCAATTTCACAGGCAATCTACCTTCAACATATTGATTCTAACAAGAACATTATTAAAAAACAAGGAACAGACAGCCTCATACAGTTTAACCTAAGGGCAAGGGACCATGATTTACCAAACCAGATGTACGTCATCACCAGAACTGAGTCAGTTAGATCAACTGTGTAGGATATCCATCATATATACAAGAGGTCCATCCCTTGGTACAAGGTACACAAATCACCAGGTACACAGTGGGGTCTCCTGGCTTCACAAATTGGCCCATCCACGGGAATGTGGGAGTTGGTAATATCCTCCATGCTTTACGAGGGAGGAGCCCATATCTGCTGCCTTGGAAGGTGAACTGATGGGAACATCCCATGCATGTTTCACAGCAGCTGGGGAAGGCTGGCAGAGCTCTGGTGTCTTTTAAAACCAATAAAGTGAATCATAATCTGATGTAGTGGCAGCTGCCATTATATCCCTGCAGTGTGATTGAGTGACTCTAGATTGCAGGCTGTCTTGGGCTAAAGGAGTAGTTGGCTGCACATTGATGCAGATGGTAATTATAAATATCAAGGGATATCTGTAATCAAGTACTCTAACTGCATGGGAGATAAGTGTAGTGTGTGGTGGCCATAGAGTTGGTGGTGACATGCCCACTTTTGTGTTGACCATTACGTGTTGTTGTGTATGCTTGAGACAGACTAGACAGTGTCACTGTAGTACACATTGAAGCAGTCACAATAGCGGTTTTTACCAGTTAGTTTATATATTTTCTGCTAGATACTGTAAGAGTTCAAATGATATTACTTGGTTAATCTTTTGTAGCATACCTGATCCATCGATTTTAACATGTTCTAATTTGCACAGGTGTCAATCAAAGCACTTACTATTGTACACTTTCAATCTAATATAAACCTACAAAACAGTCCAGAGATATTAAGTAATAATCTTCAATTATTTGTCTTTATTAATTAACATTATTAATCAAGCATGGCAGAGGTGAAAATCATGCTTCTTACAAACTGTATCAATCAATTCCTGGGGAAAGATCATGGTTAAATTGTTTACTATAAAAGCTTGATATTGAGAGTGACACATAGCCAATGGGCTGTGTGAGAATGATTGTCTGTTTGCCTGCATGATTCATGCATGGTACAGGCTGGTCTGCCAGGGATGTGGTGGTCCTTTCAAAGTACACACAGTTGCCAGTGACTCAGCTACCTCCAGCTCTCTGATGTTTGACATCACTCTTCCTCATCTCAAAAACATCCAAAAACATATACCCATTTGCTGCCTTCTCACATTGCTTGGTTGCCATGCAGTTGTTCCATGATCTCTGTGCATCATCATGATAACACTAGCTCGGTACTATTTTCTCAATGTTCCTTTTCAACTCAACCTGGAATGATGCAATATTGATGCCTTTTCAAACAAGATGCCAGAGCCATTGTGCATTCATAGTAGGCATTTTTGCCACAAAAGTCAGAACTAACTGGCACTTGGTACCAGACCAACAGACAGAAGTCAGCTCTCTCCTCTCTATACTAACTAGGTATATTATAATGTTCCTTGCTTGTTCTGTGGTGTTTCTTTCTATCTGTAATATCTAACCCTAGCTTCGCACATACTTTATCTATAAAACTTTCATTGTGAATCCTGGAAACAAAGTGCATCAACGCCACAACTTCCCACCATCTCAAGGGGAAAGATGCAGCGCCAATATAGCACTAGCTTCAGACTTTTCATCCTTCAGATAGTCGATAGTAACCTCAGGGGTGGGTTTGTAAGTTTACGAAGTCAAGAAAAAAGTGTTTCGTTCTACCCCCCCCCCCACCATACATCATCCAAAATGGATTTTAAGGTTTTGATCAATCCAACACCACAGCTATTAGCCGCTGGGTTCAGCTGACATGATGTGATTGATATCCACTCTGCATTGATATAATTTATGGTCTACTTGATAGATGGCACCACTGTAGCAATTTATTTCCCCATGACCTTTGGTGATGACCAAACCACCACCCATCCATATGTAATGTCATACATTTTGTGAACTTTGTGAACTGGTGCGAACACACTTTATTAACAATAGTTGCACTTTTTAAATGGTGCTGCCGAAATATGTAAATTTCTCTACAGATCTACACAGCAGGGTACTTGCAACTGGATTTGCTTGTAGCCAAAAAAATGAATACACAAAAACACCTGCATCTTCTTTAGCATGACACTGATGAAAGTGAGGTTCCATAGAATCTACAACGTAATTCCCAGTTCCAGCTGTCACTACGTCTGCGAGCTAGCCATGCACAGTCACCAGCAAAAAGGCAATTCTCTAATTAGTTTTTCTTTAAATTGTACAAATTTGCATAATTGTGCACTGCATGGAAGACGCGCCATTGGGAAGATTGCACCCCAAGTGAGGGGCACACAATCGCGTGAATGCTGCCCCTGGACGCCCCGGGGTTAGACGGGGTCAGCGCCAGCATTACGCTGCAACACCTTTCTTGTGAAAATAAATCCTCTTGACAAACAAAATTGCCGCCTGATGACACCGCAACCAAGAGAGCTTCGTGAACACAGCACCACAATTACACGAAGAAGAGCACCCGGCTCTGTATCACTGCGCACTCAATGCTGCACAAAGGGGCGCTGTCACCCTGTAGTTGGCTGCCCTGGGGGCGATGACCCCCCTCTGTTTTCATTTGCATGTGTGGATGGCCACACCTCTGGGACCCAGCGATAGACATGTGCCTCTTCCTGGTGTCACTTGAAGCACTGCTGTCTCAAATTATAGACTGCTGCCAGTTTGGGGCGATTCATGCTGGCCGCTCTAATCACCCCACTTGTTGGTATTCACTCTTGTGTCTGTCAGGGTGGCTCCAACACCCAGCTGTTCATTCATCATCCCTGCAGATCCAAGCGTGGATGTGGCAGTGACCACGATGGCAAGGCAGTGTGCCTGTAAGACTTCTCTTGCTTCAGTTAATTGTGTGTGCTTGAACATTGATAGAATTATCTACTCATTACATGTTGCTAATTGAATAGCACATAAAAGGTAAGTGATAACACTGTTGTTGATTACCCAGATAGGAGATGTGTGTGAAGATATATTTGATGGTGTCTTGATAAGGGTGCTGCATGCTAGGCCTCAATCTGGCTCATCTACCCACTTTCAGGGTAAGCAAAGGCTGCTACACAGTCATACATGGTAATGGTGGAAACAGTTTGTTTTTATAATGTATTTCCACTGATATCAGTGTGTCAGTTTACATGCCCTATGTATGTAAATCATGTGACTATTGTTTTGTTTCAATGGTAAAGATATTTATTCAAGCTTGCAGGGCATGTCTGCTATGAAGTGAAACAAGAGGGCTAATCAATTTAGTTATGCTAATTCAAAGGTAATTTAATGCTTCATTAGCTAAAGCAAATGCAGTATCAGGAAATAGGAAAATTAGTGACTAATTTCACAACAGCACACAACATTTGATCCGAACTATAGCAACAGTGGTAATTTAACATAATTATAAACTTCTGCACGCAAGCTTTTCACACATATGTATATATGGGATATTTTCAATTATTTTCCTTTTATGGTCAGAAGACATTCATGGGAAGATAACCTTGTAACAATATGTAATTGTGGAATTGTGATGATGCCGCATTATTAATGCCCCCTGATGTTATTTGGTTCTTATGGTCATGTTTAACACTAAGTGGTCTTGTTTAACCAAGGAATTTATCTACAAGACTTACAAACATCTGACCAGCCTAACGTGTAAACACTCTCGGCCAGCACGTGTCTACCTGTACACAAGTAGTGGACTTCGTTCTCAGCTGCTGCAGTAATAAGGGAGGGCAGAAAGGGGTGCAAGGTGAGGGGGGCTGTTTCCAATCACTAAACACTTTGGCAAGCACATCTGACAGCACCTACATATCATATTTACACCTCTCTCCCTTTCAACCTATGTCTCTTTCACATGGCCCCTTTCAAGCCGGGCACTGGCTATGCCGGCCTGCCCGCCACCCTAGACAGAACCGCTTCGCAGTCACTGTCATTGGAGAAGTTTCAACGCTATCGGAAGAGTTTAAATATGCATACTCCTTGTTGCTTGTTTCAGTGGGTGCTGACAGCAGTAGCGAGGCAGTCGTGGAGGCGGCGATGTGGGTCATAATATCATGAGAACGGCAGACTCATGGCAAGTGTGTGCACTAGACAGTCCAGGTGAGGACATAGTCCACACGCCCTACTGACCGCCCTACTGACCGTGTGAAAACATGACAGCCATCTGTCCACATATCACTGTCTCTCTTTGTTATAATGTCATGACGTAGCAGCGTTGCCTGGGACGATGACCCGACTTAGAAGACGCAAGAGGACCGTGATCCTCATCATGTGCATCACATCCATGGCAGTATTCTCCATTGTCTTCGTCTCGCAGAGTGTACAGACATCACGGACACTAGATGGCGTTGATGACTATGATGTCAGCTATGGCAACAATTTGCAGGATGCACGAGTGAAGATGTACGGAGCAGACTTCAGGGTGAAGCCGATAGATCGTAAGCCCCAGGCGCATGTGGGAGGCAACGATAACATGTTGGTGGAAAACATGAAAGTGATTCCGATATTTAACTACAATTTGGACGCTGCGGCCCGCCGGATACAGGCATCCAATCACAAACTGCTGGCGCGCTCAAACACAAAGATGGATTATAAAATGGAACGATCTGACAACGGATATGAAGGGGAACAGGCGGACACTAGAGAGGATGACAGGGAGGATAATCCCTACAATTATCCGGAAAATCCTAAATTTAAACAGGGTGATTTTGACGAGGTCGTAAAGCCAGAAGCAAATCGCTTGCCCGTTAAACAAATGAATGGCCATAGTTTACTTGATGCGGCCAAAAGTGGAGATCGAAGGCAACAGAAGAACGGCATTCAGTTGTCAGAGATGTCTCCACCTGGCACACTCAATAAACATCTTCTGGCAAATGCGGAAACACACGCCACTTCACACCACCAACCTCAGCTCGACATCATTCCTCATCAGCATCAAGCTACCCAGATACAAATGCCGCGATTGTCATTGCAGCCTGGAGACATTCGAAGCTCAACAGGATTACCTATCATTGTCGATTTCCTCTTCTGGTCGGACGATGTAGAAGATCTCGTTCCCAAAGGTAGGTTATTAAAACATTTTGTATCAATTTTGTTTTACCTTGCAGAATCTTTTTTTCATTGAACTTTCCCCTCTCCTTCATCTCCGCTTCATTTTTTCTTCCCACTTCTGTCACCTCTCCTATGCATCTCCTTCTCTGTTCTAGCTCTCCTCCACTATTCTTTCCCTCCTCCTTTGCCTCTCAAGTCTTTTTTGCCTCTCCTTCTCCTCTTTTTCATCTCTCTTTCATCTTTCTTTTGAACATCTCTCCTTCATCTTCTATAATTTTGCCTTTCCCTTACCTTCATATCTCCCTTTGCCTCTCATTGTCCCCCTCCTTTCTCACTCCCCTCTTCTCCCTCTCATTCCCTTCACCTTACCTCCCGATCCCTCTCTTTCACCTCTCCTTTCCCTTTCATTCACTTCTCCTTTCCCTCTCATTCACCTCTCATTCACCTCTCCTTTCCCTTTTAGTCACCTCTCCTTTCCCTCCCCTTCACCTCTCCTTGCTGTCTCATTCACCTCTTCTCTCCTCTCCCTTTTATTCACTTCTCCTTCACCACTCAATTCCTTTGATAATTTTTTTTTATTAACAACACTGATGTATTGGATCCATAGAAAAGAAGTTACTAATTTGGCTAAAGAGGCCAGACTTTCTTGCTTCTTTGCAAAATAAATCTTCTCTTATGTCAAGTCAATTTAAGTTCTGCTAAAAATGTCTCCTTAGAAACACAAGCCCGGCCTGCTGTCTATGCCCAACGTGGCAAACTACAACCTTATGCGTGTCAGTCTGGAAAAACTGACAGTCAGTAAAAACGGCTGCCTACAGCTTCTCACATCATCACCCTCTAATGTTTCAAAGGTGACTCAATTGTCATCTAAACTAAGAATTTCTTGCAGAATAGTGATGTTGAATATAAGTGTTTACAGACCACCCACAAGCAAGTATGTAATTTTGTGTGCATGTGAGTTTTATCAATCAATCAAATACATTTATATCACATATATCAGACTGAAATGAAACATCAGACATAGTGCATTACATTTCTGTACAAAAACATCTGATGGGTGCTTCTATCTTCATAACATCAACATTCCGGTGGGTATTGAGAGTTCATCGTTATTTACCAGCAGAAATCTAACAAACCTGAAAAGAGCAGAAATATGATAGCGACATGTTTTGCTCCTAATAGAATTCTCCCATCCCACAGCTAACATAGATTTTTTTATTTTTTAGACTGCATATTTAGTTTTTGATTTTTATATTTCAATCGCTGCATACTGGTCATGAGCAAACCTGCTCTACTTAGTGAAATATAATGCCATTTGGACAATAATATAAAGAAACTTGTGCATGTGGTAGATTTTCTAAACACTTGTTTAATATAAATTAAAATATCATGTTATTTTTTCAGAGTATTTGTTTCCAAAGCATGTGTTTTACCAAACACTGACATATTTCGTCATTCAACCAACACCACCATGTCAACCTTCCCGCTAAGCATCTTGATAACATGTCATTCAACCAACACCACCATGTCAACCTTCCCGCTAAGCATCTTGATAACATGTCATTCAACAACACCACCATGTCAACCTTCCCGCTAAGCATCTTGATAACATGTCATTCAACCAACACCACCATGTCAACCTTCCCGCTAAGCATCTTGATAACATGTCATTCAACCAACACCACCATGTCAACCTTCCCGCTAAGCATCTTGATAACATGTCATTCAACCAACACCACCATGTCAACCTTCCAGCTAAGCGCTGAATTTAAAACAAATCTGCAATAAACATTTGGTATATTGTTATCATTAGTAGGGATCTTGTACATGATGTTGGATTTATAATATATTCCAACATCATGTACAAGTCTCCACTAATGATAACAAAATTAATAAAAGTTAGTTTATCTCAAAAATGAAGAAAACGGATATATTACATTTTGCCCTGACACCGTTCATGTATACAATGCAATTTGGACTAGATGAACTGGGACCTAAGGTACAGCCTAATTGGGTGGTAAACCCTCCATAGTAACCCCACTAAGCCAGACACAAAAGTCAACATTGAGAGGTAGTGCTTAGGGACCAACGCACTGCCACAAATGTATTTAGAAAGTGCATTTAGGGTGACATGGTAAATACACTAAGGAGTTATTTTAAGCCTTGGCCAGAACGTCAACTTTGAATGACTGATATGATAGATAGCGTGGACACATAAAAACAGTTGACTTTTTAACGACACTTGTAACTGAGATAGTTTGGCGGTATAAACTTTTTGTCAGTCGCATCCATCAGTGACAACCAGTCAATAAGGGTGGAGCCAAGCATGTAATGGAAGCCACAAGAAGCCCTTCCAAAGCATGCCAAATCTTCTATTGCATCACTCTTTCAATTCTGCAGTCTATCAATGAACTGTAATAACTATCACAGTATTGCAAGTCCACTCGCCCATCTGTGTGAATTCCGGAAATTTGAGTTTGATCAGGTTTTTTATATTGTACTATTATTTACCTCAGTCGATCTCATTTAAATCACTTATCATTTGTCCCTAATGCAACGAGATGGGTAAAGATGGAAAAACTTACATTTATATTTTTGTCACTAAAATGCACACATCAATTGATATTATCTAGTGTTCATGTTCATCTTGATAATGCTCTCCAAGATAAAACGAGATAGTCATCAGCAAAGTTTTGAGAAAAAAAATGCAAACATGCAATTAACTGAGCTGTGTGAGATGAATGCTCCATAAAACACATCAGTGACATCTTTAATAGACAAGCTGGATTAATGATTGCAACTGCTGTTAGATCTATCATCTGCAAACGTAGGGTAATGTTACACAGTTGTGGAGAAATTATAACACTTGTGAACCATAATTCTAACTGGTCTACAGACATTTGCCAGTCGATCGTTTGATGTAATTTTATGGTGTTAGTAGTTCGGTTGGGATAAATGGGGTGTAGATTGGGTACATTGATTATCATGACATTGTGCATGTATTAATTATGAAACGGAGATTTTGGATTGACACCAGTTGAAATGTGAATAAATACATAAGGGTGATATTTATTATTTGAAGCAAGGTGCTACCATATGCTGTGTGGAGATATGAGAGTTGGTGGTGGAAACGGAAACAAAATGAGGAAACAGGATGTGCAAATGAGATAATGTTATATAACGAGGCAAGGAAGTACACATGGAGATGTACGGAGATAGACAAGGAAATAAAACACGAGATTTAATGAGTAAGGGAAGATCAAACAGAAGATTTTAAGAACCTGAATGATTATGAGAATATTGATACAAACTTTGTTCTCAAATAAGCAGTGACTAGAGGATAGAATACAACATTAGTGAAGGAACAGTTATAGATTACATATCCAAACGGGAGGAAGGGGGCGAGAGAAACAAATGTTATGGGGAATACCAGTAAGTATCAAAGGAACCCTGGAGGTGGTGGGTTGGATGACTTTTTAACTGGCAGTACCTGGCAAGACAGCTTTACCCAGAGGAAAAGAGAAATGGACAGAGAACGGACAGACGGATGGATGGACAGGGGAAGGAATGAATGACAGGATGGTGGTAATCGAGCCTACATGTTTCCATTTACAAGAAACCAGAATCACAAAATCTGTATTTTCCACGGGTATCACCTTCTGAACACAACACAGGAAGCGAGATGGATTAGTGAGATTATCCATAACCTGAGACTTTATTCTTGAACGACAACATACAAAAACATCATGTAGTTCATCTAAAAATAGCCACTCCTTTCCCACTTCAAACAAATAAACTTACTGAATTTTAAATGAACCGCGAAATGAGAAATAACTTGGTAAGATATGACCCCCCCTACACACAGGAAAACTGGAATGTTGTAAAAGTGTTTTTTTTCCAATGTTGATGAGAAGTAATTTGTGTCTGCCGCCAGTCTGGCTTGGCAGCTGTCAGGCGCAAGCAAACTTTGATGGATTCGGTCACAGTTCAGTAAGCATATATCCCCTCCCCCACTGCCATGGGAGAAGCTGCACAATATCACACCAAGTCACTGCTGTTAACCAACTCCCGGGTTGGACCATTTCAAAAGGCAGGGGTGCTGTGGTATATTTAAACATGTATCGATATTAATAGGGGTCAGAGCAACATCATTGAGTACCACCTGTGGAGGCCAAGTTGGGTAAACTGCAAAAATGTAAGGCTTTAAATTTACTTGAGAATAGGGAGGATGAAACGGTATCCTGTGAGTTGAAATGTAAACATCTACCAACCTTCACTGCTAAGTGGATCTGCCCATATAAGTATACTATATGCATGAAGGTCACTGCAATCCAATGTGTTTTCATGTTGTCCCTTAGTGTTTGGTTACCTTGAATCACCTACTGACATTGTCATCTTGGGAGGGCTGCCTGACTCATCGACACTCCTTCTTATGGAGAATGGGGGAGAAAAGACTGACAAAGACAGTAAGGAAAACAGAAGAGGAACACCAACATTGATATGGAACTTAGACAGTGTAAAGGGAAATCTTAAAAGGACAGGTATGAACAGCTGGGAGTGGAAAACCATCCAGAAGACGGAGAAAGATGAAGATGAAGAGCTATAAGAGTAAAGACGACAGAATGAACTCTCCAAGTGATGTAGGCACCCACTCCAAAATGGAGCAAGGGAGGAAAAAGTCATAGCACAGGTTTATTCTTTTCAATACTGTACACTTTGTTTATAAATTTAGACATGCTCAAATCCACTCTGAAAAGGTGAGAAATGGAACAGAAACCCAGGAATTGGAGTATCAAATATGTACTAACTGGTGAATGATCACACAAACTGGAACAAAGTTGTTTGAAATTAACAGACCAGCAACCACCAAACAGTGCGAGACAATGATGATTAGAGCACTGATAATCTACAGAATCCATCTTCGCCACATTCTGGTAATAACCAAGTGTTTTCACTGCGGGTAGCTGTACTGTCCAAATATTGAACTGATAAGCCATATATGTACACGAACACACAATAAATGAAACCTACTGCCCATCAAAAGATCCTCCTCCTACAAGGGACACTGATGATGATAATAATGAGTATGCTTAGCTATTTAAACACAAATCTTGGCTTTCATCCAGATGCTATTTACATTTTCCCTCTTGCCATGATATGGGTGTGAGAACTCTTACATGATAGATCGACACAGTGATCTATATCAAGCAAGTTGACTGCTTCCTGTTAAGTTAATCTGGTAATCTTCCTGACAGCCATCACTTTTTTGGTGGTGGTCTGCTTTTTTCTCTCCCTCTGCAAGTCCTGGCATCAAGCAAGCATGACCTTTTCCAAATTGTACATCTTGAACATGTATGCAGATTACTATACAGTACACACTTCAGCTGGCTGTATCTTCTAGTGTGACATAGCTGTATTTAATCAATGTAGCCCACTAGTTTGAAGCAGCTAGCACCACATTTCAAATAATACTACACTGAAGTATTTAAAATGTGCTTGTGTCGCCCATGTATTTTATTTTTGTATTTTTACATGCATAAGTTGCTGTTAGGAATCTCTGAAGTTTTGGCTACCAATTCATTGTTAATTTTTGTTCTGCCTCTGCAGATATTTACTCAATTCATAGATTTATGCTCAAGTCAAGTTTAAGCTACTTTGCTTCCAGTATCTGAGAGCTCCTTGCTAAGGAAGTGCTTCTAAGTATCACAATCCAGTAATTTTGACAGTGCTGATCCAAAGTCAGACAATTTATAATAAGATAGCTGTGTATTTTTTTTAAATGGGAATATAATACATCAAAGTAGTGTTGAAATAAAAGTATCTACTTTTAGTACAATATAATATTTGTTTTATCATCTTAGACATTGTGGCATTACATTTATTGAAATAATTACCTGTGTGACGGTTGAAATAATTTACTTATTTCATTTACCTGAGTCTTTTAAGACCTTCCTTCAATTATCTGATTAAACCACAAGAACTCGACACACTAATGCAACAAACATGTAAAAACACATAAATGTGAAGTCACAAGAAACCATGATATTGCAAAAGTCATAATAATTTGTAGTAGAGACCCTAAAACGAGCATAAAGAAGGAGTTATATGAGGCCTGGGTGTAACGGGAGCTGACTGCAGGAGTATTTATGAATCAGCAGCAGCTGTGCCTTCAGCCCAAGCTGTGGGTGGGAAGATGTCTCCGCTGACAAATCACAGACAGGCTCGGGTGAGCGATGATGACCAGTAATCATAACTGAACAGTTGTTTTCAGACTAAAATGTCATCTTCTTTCAGCTGTGTATTCCCTAAGCATTATGGGTTGTCCGTCAGATCTTCATCTGTCATGACACCCTGTCCATAGTTGCATCCTCCTTCACAACCTCTGCCAAATCCATGTCTGTCCTCAACATGTCCCTCACTCATGTTTTTTTGTGATCATCTGAGCACTGCATTTGCCATTCCCCTCCCATGGGGGGCTAGACGGGAGGGGGTGTTAGCCAGGGGGAGATAAACTGCTACACTATTGTGTAACAAATAATTAACAATGTGTATTATTCACACAATTGCCTTACAATCTCTAATGATAATTTCACATTTAAAACATCCCAATATCAAACTGATGCCATAAATCGGTACTGTTCTTTCAAGCATGTGCTGGTGCAGACTGGCAGACCAGCTGTCTAGTTTGGCACAGGCAATTAGAAGCAAATTAAAGAGCACATTACACATACAAATTATCGGTAAGTACCCAATTGGCAAGAGATTACTGCATTAGGGTGTTTGAACTAATGGCTACAGACAGAGCTCTGATGACTTGTAATGAATTAATCTGAAAAACTGGTGGAACAAATCACCACATCATGAAGTGGAGAACAGGTCCAATGCCTGTGCAACTTCTAAGCTGAACTAGTAAGCACCACACAAGTCCGGTGCTGAACATTTCAAACATTATGAAAACATGAACTTTCCCAATGGAACATATTTATTCGACTATTTGTTCTACTGAAGCTGGGTGATACAAACCACTTTTCAGTCTTTTGTCTATCGAAACATAGTCCATCAATACAACTTTGAACACCTGAGTAAGACAAAAGTTCCCTGCTATATAGACATCAAAGCAAGCTGTTAGAAATCTTGGATTACACTAATCATTACACTCCAATAGGGATGGGGATAATTTTCCACTTCAAAGAAACTTGTATCCAATCAGGACCAAGACAAACTGTGTTATGCCAGCTAACAGCTGACATAATTAATTCCTGCAGCTTAGCCACAGTTGGGAGCTGACAAATTGCTGACAGGGGAACATGTGATAAACAGGTGTAAATGGCTGATGGCTCCCTAGGGAGGAACTTGGGGATCAGCCAGGCTTAATATAGAGCAACACTAGATCCTCCTAGAACGGGTTATCCCACCTTGAACACATGCTACTGCCCATTACCTTAACTCTTCAAGTTTCCAACTATGAGTGGATAAAAATGTTCTATAAATACACATGATATTTAGCAGAGAAAATGTTCTACACAATACTCATGCAAGAAAATGTCCTGTATTATACCTAGAGAAGTAAATGTTCTATATAACACCCATGGGAGAATATGTTCTACAATACCCAACACTGGAGAAAATGTTTTATACAATACTAAGGAGAGAAAATGTTCTACACAACAGAAAAGGTTGGATACAATACCCATGGGAGAACATTTTCTATACAATACCCAGGAGAGACAATTTTCTATACAATACCCATGAAAAAAAAAGTTGGATACAATACCCATGGGAGAAAATGTTGTATACAATACCCATGGGAGAAAATGTTCTATAAAATACCCATGGGAGAAAATGTTCTATAAAATACCCAGCAGGAGAAATTGTTCTATACTATGCCCATGGAAAAAAATGTTCTTTATAATACCCAGGAGAAAATTTATATAATACCCAGGGGAGAAAATATATAATTTTCAAATTGAGCATATATTTGCATTTAAACTTTATTAATTGCAATTATTTGTATTTGATCCAGAAATTGTATTTGACCTCAACTCTGGTATTCAGTGCCGATCTAAAATACGGAATGATAATTGAGCAATTTGACAAACCCCAGTTTCAACTCTCACAGTGTGCATTATCCACCACAAGGTAATAATGCCTTCTGGTAACATTCAACAGTTTTACCAGTTAGTTATAAAAACTAACCCATCAAATGAGCACACAATGGAATGTGTGTGTTATCAAAGCTTGTAGCCACAGGGGGTACAGACAGCAAGGTTTCATTTGAACACTAAGATCTGTCATAAATCCGGTGAATAGTCACAACCAATTACTGGCTAGACAAGGTAACGATTTTAAATTGGGATTTTGCCAGGTACACTGCACAGGCATGAGGCAATCACGATAAAGATACAATGAAATAATAATGACATTTTAAAGATGTAAACCCCGATGAAAAGCAGACAAGTGCGGAGAAAGAACAGCAAATGTTTACAATACTAAAATTCAGTAAATATATTTTTACCAAAATTCCTATCAAAACATGCTTATTTATTTCTGAGACTTTATTTCTTGATACAAAATGGGTTACTTTCTTTTTGATACTTTTTTGGTTACTTTATTTCTTACCAAGTGTGTTACTTTTGTCCATTAATTGTTCCTATTACTTACTCTCCGACTGCTACAGCACACTGCCATGTCACCTTCATGTAGGCTGTCTCTTGGACCTTCAGTTGATCTGTATAATTAGAGTCGCTCATGTCCAAGTGGACAATGACAGGCGATAGTTAGGAGGACAGCTGATAACAATGTCCACATCACAGGCAATACAATCAGGCTGATGTTTCTTCTTTGTCAGGATTGACACACATGAAGAGTAATTTGTTTCCCATTAGAGCTTGTTTCCAGAATATCCAGTCATGAAAACCATGTGCTCATACCCTTGTGACAATACAGCTCTGAAATATTCAGCCATACTACAACTATTACAATAAAGTTACCCCGGTATTCACCATTACTTCCCATCAAATGTTACTATATAGCATCTATAGCGAGGATGTTATTTTTGCAGATGAATGGGCGATGTTGTATTGATTGTTTGGGAAACATCTGGGTGGCCTGTCAGCTTTGGAATTTGAACCAGACTAAAAGGCAAACTCGTTACAGACTCTGACTTGCATTCACTTGATGTCTGACCGCCATCAGAATTAATCAAGTTGAAAAAGTGAACCATTATGTATGTACACAGTACAGGACAAGAACAGTTAAAAATAGCTGCAGATATGTGTTGTGTCACCTGCATGCTTTTAGGTACAAATATTGAGGACTGAGAAATTACATAGGTAGTCACTGTCACAAAATCTATGTTAGAAGCCAACAAAGTAGTACAGTGCTGAATGCCATGCCAAGTGAGAGAGCTTGAGTAGGAACTGTTTACGAAGCTATTAATGTCTGCAATTTGTCAGTAGCACAACTTGGGCACACGCGTCTGCTGGTGTCTGTCACTGTCCTGCTCCCTGGCTGTCTGGCCGGCTTCAAACCAGCCAGTGTAAAAAATTAACAACTCCAGACCGCAGCCCCATCCAGCATAAGTGCCAGCAAAGAAAGGTCGCATCCGAGTACAAACATTATTGGTTTCACAGCTGATTTTCTATTGCCGTGTTACAACTCCACGGTACTGTTCAGTGTGCCATAAAACAAGCCGGAAACCCGCAAAATTTGTTGCAGTTGACAGGATGCGTTTTATAACCTGACAGACGATCATGTTTGCCATTGATGGCAGTCTTATAGACTGGTCTTCCATCACCCCCATATTGCTTCACCTGTCAGGTGTATTCTCTTTGATGACACACCGCCAGAGATTGAGACTTGCACGAGATCCCAGCCAGGCAATAATGACCAAAGTTAGACAACTTGGGACATACATTGATTAGGAAGGGTCAGCAGATGCTTCATTATTAATTTGAGCATGAATTTTTCAGAATCCACCAGCCCAACTGGGATTTTCTACATGCAAGAATCGCAAACTAAAACAGATGTTCGTGTACAAATTATGTATGCATGACATACCAGCAGCTACATATATAATCTCATAATAATATGTTTTTTTCTGAATGCCGTCAATCCTGAAATAACATGCTATAAAAAACTGTCCTGGCTCTATACATCCAAAATAATATAATTACTGCATTTTTTAAATATTTTGACCTGTTTCCCCGTTCAGGGACTAAATTGTGATTGATGTTATATGTCTGTGACATCCTCTTGAAAACACATATTTATAAATATATGTTGACAAATAATAACAGACCCCCAAAGTACTAAAATGCATCATCAAAGCATGCGGTTGAACTGTCTGACTGTACTGAAAATGATGATGGATAATTGATCCATTTTTGCTTATAATAGATTTACACTGCAAGTTTTAATTTGTATAGTTGATCAAACTGGTTAACCCCATCTGACAAACTGATCATTGACAATATATGTATTCTTTCAAAAAAATACTAATTAAATATGAAATGTTGGTTGTTGAGAAATCTTATATTCAGTTCTTGTTTACACCAGGTGTGTCTGCGGAGGACATAGCGAGTTTGCGAGAGAAAATCAACGTGCACCGAGTGAGCAAGATAGAGAAGGCACAGTGGAACAGATGTGGCAGACCCAAGAATCAATACATTGTCTTCAACGACAACTCCACCTTCTGCGCAAGATACAGGCATCCACATGACAAACTCATACACGGTAAACACTCATTTAAGGATTCTAGTTAGTGTTTCCCGTTTATGACAAATAGGGTGGGCTACAGGACAGGTTTTTCATCCACCTCACCAAATATTTGATGAAATCAGATTGAAAAAATACTGTTCTGGTTCATTTTGGTTGTTTAATGTCTTCACACTCACCCAACCCAACAATGGGTTGTTTAAGTAAATGATATGCCTTTCAGTGTTTCAGTAAGGATTGTCAAACAGTATACGAGCAGTCAATAGATTTAGAAGCAAAAGCCTGTGCACATATTTACATAACCTAACACTGACACTAGTAGAAGCATCCAAACTCCAAATTGCTCGACATATCTTGTTACTATTCTGTGTGAACGTTTGTCACTGCTGTATTTACAGGGGAGATCCTGTCGTTCTACCTGTCTCGGATGCTGGGACTAGACAGTGTGCCAGTGGTGATGCTATCACAAGTGAACAGTACGGCTCCACAATGGCGCGGCCACAACCTCACAAAGACTGAGTGGCAACAGGGAACAATCATCGCCCTTATCCAGTGGATACACCATCTCACTTATAAAGAGTAAGTCAATTACTCGCGGCTTTCTGAGCTAAATACTAATTTAACAGCAGGCTTAAATATCTACTGTTACACATACTTTGCTAGTATAAGGTGTCTGAGATCACATTTTAAAGAAATTAGGGACTTTAAAATGAACTGATGTTTCCTCGTTTGTATCTTGGTCTGTAAGTCCACAATTTCTTAAGTGTGTTCTACAATAGAACCAGATTGTCATATTGTGGCGTCCTAATACCTGCAATTACTCATCCCTATGCTACAAGCCCTTTAAAGGTGACACATCTATTCACTAGAACATAGTTGACATGTTACTTACCTCTCAAGAAATTAGAAGATTGTACTACCCAAATGAAATTGAAATAATCTTTCCCGGACTGTCAACATTTTGATGCAATTTCATCCTCTTTTTTGAACAGCTATATGTTTTCTCTTTCTAGAGTCACTGATGTCATAATTATTTCACTAGGTTACGTTACTATGCAATTAGAATGATTGTTGTTTGGACAAATCTGTGAAGAAACTCATTTTTACTGTAAAAATTAGTTTCTTCATGAGGACTCGTGACAACACAGACAACTCGTAGGCTACGAACATCGAAACAGAAAATAGGAATATTTATACAGCAAACATATTGACAGATAGTAGGAATGTTTACCAGTAGTTGTTGTGAGAGGGGTAGCAGTCGGAGAGATTGATTTTTGCTGCAGATCTCAAGTTACGATCCCAACGGTGATACTTGATGCGTACGAGAACGGCTACTCGTTCAACTGGACTCACCCAGCGCTGCGGAGAATGACCGCCGGTCAATTGCAGGTGTTACTGCAGTGGAGTGACCTCGTTCTCTTCGACTACATCACAGGCAACTATGACAGGTAATTTCTAAAAACATGCACGATTCATTTACCGCAAATTACTCCCGGGAATCAAGACACTGCTAAAATCAGGCTTCATCAGAATTGATTGCCCCACCGAGCATTTCGGAAAAAAGTAATCACTCACTGTGTTTAGTGATATGACATGCATTATGCATGCGCAGGAAAGCTATTTATCCCGCGTAAAGAAAACAGCCATAAATTACCTAGGCTCAATTGGATTTATTATGTCACTGGAAGTTACAGTTATAGATTTAAATGATTCATGAATCATTTTAACAAGACTAAGATTTAATTTTTTTGCAGTATTCTGCATGGATTATTTACTTTTTATTTGTTGAATTCTATGACCGTAATAATAAACTGTTGGGTTACACCATTTATGCTGCAAATTAGTACCGAAAACTGCCTTGCAAGTCAATATTCCAGCCAAATAATGTCCCTGCTTCATGGGGGTTATATTTTCATGGAAATCCTGCCACACTGCGATCACTGTTCTGCATGGCTACGTTTTAGTACTTGTAATTATGTCCTCCACGACATGCCTGTTGCAGAGTGGCCAGTATGCAGGACGGTGCATACGAGAAAGGCAGTTCAGACATCATGCGCGAACACATCCGCAATCTGCGACAGAACTGGCAGACACACAAGATGTGGTTAATTGACAATGAGAGCGGACTCCTAGACTCTTACGAGCTCATGTATAATGGTGGTGAAAGTGGCCTTCGCTTCATCAACTTCCACCAGCGTATGCTCAAGAGCAACTGCATTTTCCACAGGTCGACCATTGGTCAAATCCAGCAGCTCGCCGACTCGGACGATCCAGCATACGTGTTAATGAAGCACACAGAACATTACGATTCACTGTACCACAAGTTGCCAGTGAACAGCAAGTGCTTCAAGATATTCACGGCAAATTTCCACATACGGTTAAAGGAGATTCTCAACTGGGTACAGTCGTGCAAGACAATCGGCCGGACACTGTGATAAAGTTCACTACACATATCACCGACTTGTGAACAAGTTGCTATTTACCCAACTGCTATGTCTAGACAACCATGAATGACAACTGTAGTAATGAAACTGAGAATACTGACCGTGATGCTATGCACCACTTGAAAAGAACACTTCTTGTCTGTACATAATGGAGTGGGTGTTGTGGGAAACCACAAACACTGGTCAGAAAAACCATTTCTACTGCTATAACAACCGTAAATTCAAGGTTTTGTGATGAACGTTATCTGTAGTATAATGTCAGATTTCTAGCCACAAAGTTTGGCTAGTCTGACATATTATTAGATACTATTTTATGTCAACCCTCTCAGTCCAGGAGTGACATCAGTAATGGCTAAAAATCTCTATCATTTGCCTCTGTAAATTAGCTCGGTCATACTTACAGAGACGAATAATAGTTAAAGTTGCATTCTGAGCTCATCCATCTTTTCAATACAAATTTCCAGTGAATCAACATGCCCCATACACTATCACTTTCCTCGACACCATAATATACTTTATTCATATAATATGCGATGTTAAGATAAAATGGTACAAAAGGCAACATTTTTTATTCTATTTTATTAAAAACATAATTTATCGAATAACATCAAATGCCAAAGTGACACGGATGGTACATATATTATCAAATAAGTAAATAGTATTCAGAATGCAACTTTAATTTAAGAGCTGCTTCGTTGGTGAAATAACTTCCAGTATTGGGACAGGGTATAATATGAAAGAATTGTGTTACTGACTGCATTACTGAATGGAATGATTTTTAATTGCACAAGTCTAGTCAACATGAATAGATTTTCCTAATATTTATAAATATATGTACAGAATGTATTTATTTATCCAGAGTGGTTGTCGATTAACTGAATTTTTAGTTGCTAGAATAACTAGGTTTGGTAACATCTCCAACTGTGAGGATTTTATGATTACAAGTCTAGTTTTCATTCATTGTTCACAAGTTTTTTTAAAACAAATATTCAAGTATCTCATAAAACTGTTGTTATAACCTTTTTTAAACATAAATAATGAGAAGTTTTGATAGTGGATACAAGAGTATCCAGTGCCTTTGATGAAATATTTAAAAATCATATCACCCATCTAGCATCACGCATATATTCACGACCGGAAAATTCGGGGCAAGTCAAAATCCGTGGCACTGAAATCGCATGTTCTAACATTTTTGGCCTATTTTAATTCACTGTGCAGTCTCACACTGATTCACGTGACATGTGAAAAATTTACAGTGTAGATAAACCCACGATTTTTGATGCAGATTTGGATTTCGCCGGTATATTTTCGCAACTACTTCACTCAAAACAACTTTTGTAACAGTTTGTTTACAAAAATTGAAAGGAATATGTGTTAGAGATTTAGCACATAAATATCTTACAGAAGAATTTGATCAGGTTTTAGTAAAAATGGCAACATGATTGGACCCACGATTATTGCCCACACCAGTATACTACTACAAATAATATTTTTGCAATGGTTCAACGAGGACATATATTGTATAAGTTCTAAGTACATGATACATATCAGTATTACGCATACACATCTACTCAAATAGTATTGTTGTAACTGTTGCCACTATGCTGTAAGAATGATGAATGTTTTCTTGTATGTTATCACTGCACACTCTGTGTGCAAAAGAACAACTGCTCTGCTATATCATTTACAATTATTCTGTCATCTGTATTAGCTTTGGGAAATTAGTGAAATTAAAATGATAATATGTACAATAATAATGATTGTGTTACGTTGACTTCCGTTGTGAATTTATTAAAATCATGTATGAAGTATATTTGTCTTTAATTTGATACTTCTTCAGGCATTACCACAAAACTAACAGAGCTGCTTACATCCAGAACAAAAACTGGCAATTGGTTTGAACACAGGTATTCACTGTCCCGGATGCAGAAGCCCCACCCCAAAATTGTTTTTATAACACCTGTGAAGTACTTAGCATGAGATGAGATGTCAGACTGAGATTGCCAAATATGACTTGCAGAAATTTCAGTGGCCTTTCTCTAATTAGTTATGTTGGAATTTTATCCAGTTACTCTATACGTTCCATTAAGCATACATGCCCTAATTAGCGTACAGTGCGTACACCCCTTTTAGCAGAGTGTGAGATCATAACAACGATCTCCGATGCCAACCATAACTGTTGAATCAATCACTGTAATTGAATTTCTGCCAATGTCATTCTAGATTCAAGGATCAATTATGAAAAAATATGAACAGGTCCACGTAAATTATCTGAAAGTTGTCATAAAGTCTAGACTCTATATATTTTACAGATAATAGAGTGCACGTATACATTGCATATATGTGAGAATATTATCATGTGCTACGTGTGTCTTATCATGATCATTAATGATATTGACAACCAGCCACAATATAATCACATGTATGATAAATGTCAAACTTAAACATTTTGCGGGAACATGATAACAAAATAATTAATGTGAACTGAAACTCAAAAACAAAGGCACAAACTGAAAAATCCATCACCGAGACTTCAGGGAGTTACACTATTTCTTTTTACACTTACCTCTCATATTTTCTCTTTACAATTATATGTCTAGAACATTTTGTGATATTAGAATATCATTGCACAGACCATTGTAAGCTGATATTTATTGAAATAACATTTCTGAATAATGGACTGATAGTGAACAAAGTTACTTCCATATACAAACAAATTTGCATCAATAAGAGATCATCTCAGAACGTCAATGTCCGATATAAGATGACATTACTTTCATCTGGCCTAAGCCTCCAGACGAAAATTTTTAAACACTGATATAATGATATAAGTATATCAACAATAGCATAAAACATCAATGTCTGATGCTTGACAGAACTGACTCTGATCACCCCTCCCCAAATGAAAGTAATTTCATCTGATATTGGACATTGATGTCCTGAGATGATCCCTAATCTTGAGCTAAAGATCAGACTTACCTGTATTTTTATAGGGCTTACTAGTACGCAGGAAAACCATCAGTGGCATAATAACACTACATGGAACAATACAATATGGAACATTTCTCTGATTAAAAAGACTGACTGCATAACTGACTACTTATCAAATAGTACTGCCATTATTGCCTTGCCATCCATAACTTAATTTTGCACTTTATGGCATTAGTATCATTTCGTTATATGGATTTTGTTATGGTTTTCTAATAATTTATTGTCTGATTAAAATGTTAAAGTACCTGTCTGAATCCTTGTTTAGTTCAACGGAGCGTTCAACACCTTCACAGAGCCTTTATACTTCATAGCATTGTTTTGTGCCACTCTCAGTAGTCATGTGACATTGTTGGTGATTGTCACACAACAGTAGTTCTAAGAGTAATGCTGGAATGTTGTAGTCAATGTGCCAATTGCCTCTCTTGTATCTCAGTCGCTTCACTGATCTTTCTTCGCCAAAGTTGTTATTCTCTGGCGAGCACTATGGCATCTTTGGCTATGATGTTTGGCCCTCGTTAACTCTGTGTTCACCTACAACATAACGAAGAAGAAGCAGATAAAGACACGCAGTGTTTCAATTGGTATGTGATTAGCAAAGTGGGCTGCCTCGCTGTTTTATTCACCAGCCTCATTCAATATTTCTCGAAATTGCTGCCTAGCTATTTCCGGAGTTCATGTTGTTTTAAATTTATCGCAATCAATTCACGATTTTAAATTAATGTCTGCCTGCATTACTGCTCATGCCATGGGTTTTCAAGTCCTCAAATATCATCAGGAAATAATAATGTGTAATTGGTGTGTATCCTAAAGACTAAGACTAAGTTCATGCATCATGATCACCCAGTGCAATTCCCATTGGGCTTTTGGACCTGGTAAATTGTGAACATTGCTTTTTCTTGCAGTGAAAACAGCTACAATTTAAAAAAAAAACCTAGCTGGCATGTCATCGCTGAGTGAACACATTTTAGGTTTGAGAAAAAGGAAACGGCATTGCAGTCTTATTATTGCAACGGAATTCCGCGATGCACAAACTTGGGACACCTTAGTATACTTCACTAAAAACAATTTTTCTAGCATTTTTGCACAAAAATAAAATCAAAATGTAAGAAATAAGTGTTAGATATACATACACAATACAATAAGGTTGTCTTACACGAAGTCGAAGAGTTCATTCAGGTTTTTTAAACAGCATTTTTGTATTACAGTTGTATTATATTAGTTGAATGCACATTTTATATATATCTTATTAACCATCTATTTTTATTTCATGTTCATCTATATCTTTGTATTTTAGTTATTTATTACTTATTTTTTTATTTGTATTGTATGTACATAAAAAGGACTTTTGTCTTAAATAAAACATTATTATTATTACACTCAGCAGAATCAACTCCAAATACCTAAAAAGACAACAGCAACTTTATATATTTTTCCTCTCTTCTCTCATACTTTTGGTCTTTTGCATATTTTCTTTTTCTTTTGTTTCCTCCAACAATACACCAACCGTTGTTTAATGATCAAGATTGATCGGTCAACGTAATATATACATATACACAAAAATAGATAAGCGAGCGAAAAATGAACAACTCAGAACACGTCTAAAACATGAAATTCTACGGTCGCTAGCACCCTCACGGCTCGTCCTGTCCTGACGATCTTGGTATCATTTGAAAGGATGCACTTTTTGTTATTTAGCGACATCTAGATTTCCCGGTAACCATTCAAAGAACACCGATAAATGGACCTACAATCATGCCGTTTTCGGTGTTCTGTACGGTTGTGAACGATGTTGGCGGCGGGTACTCAGTACACTAATCTTCCGATTGCGGTGCTGTTTTCCTCATTTGCATAGGTTCAGACATGCGCACTTCACCATTTCTTGATTTCATGTTATAAGCTCCACCCACTTTAAAACCGCGGCGAAACTAATGTGCTTTGATCGCAGCGAAACCGATATATCTCTACGTCGGCGTGACGTCACAATAAAGTACGTCACACAACGGGTCTAAATTCGTTGCGTTGGTTGGTTGATATACGTGATTGTGACGTCACGCCTACTTCACGTATGTCATTTTAGCAGCCGTTTGAATTGAAAGTGGGTGGAGCTTATACCATGAAATCAGATAGTGGTGCCTCAATCGGTAGATTGGTGAACTGTGTCGACGAAACAACATGGTTCGCAGTGTCTAACTTCTAAGTCTAAGACTAAGACACCGGAACGGGCCCGGTTGTAGCAATGTAGGTCCGTTTTCGGTTAATTTTAGGAATGATTATCAGGAAACCATTTATATGTTTGAATAGCAGAACGCTTAAAATTTCAAATGACATCAATATTGTTGGGATCCGACGAACCGTATTGGTACTAGCAATCATTAAAAAGGCATTTTTGGAACGTATTTGACAGTTGTTCATTTTTCGCTCGCTTATCTATTTTTGATATACAGTATAAGTGCCGCCACCTAGCGATTATATTGTCAATACCTCCTAAATTCGCTAAACCTAGGCTAATGTTATGTACAAACGTTGTTTTTCTTAGTTTACCACTCTGACATGTCGCTCTTGTGTAGAATATGTAGACACTGTGCACAGCACAACATAATGCTTACGATTAATAGTGTCAACATCATCTATGATCGATAAACTTTCATTTTTGTCATCGCATTTTGCAGACGCACCGACCCACTCTCCAAGCCAGTCTTAACTACATCAACAGACGACGGATTCTTGTGCATCCGGAATCGTATTCGTGAACACAACGTCACAATAAATTACATTTCTTGTATATCTTCATATCTCGTTAACGTTGTTAGTTAATAAATGCATACTTGTATTTCGATGGTTAACACCTATAGGTTGCATGGGAAAAAACTGTCGTTTCCATATTCAATTCGCAATTATGTTTTTACATATAAGGCATAGGAGCCTAGTAGGGAGCATCCAATGTGATTAAATAACTCTTTTTGCCGATAACGTGATCTTACAAAAAGCCGTTGTTATTGTAGTATAAAGAACAAAGTGTGATCACTGCAACTACAGTGACTAAACTATACATCTTGATAACGTCATGAAATAGTCAATTTGACGAGATGAAAAGGCAAAGTCACAGGAAATGCGAAATGTCGTCTGACAGCCTAGCTGAGCCGGAGCGTTCAGTCGTTAAAACCAGCATAATTCGTCATCTATTCAATGTCAATCATACTGAAATAATAAGGCACACTCAAAGACAAAGACAGGAAGTGATACTGTAAGCCGACATTTTATTCAACATATGTTATAATTAGATGTCTCAGTGTTCAACTAATCACAATTTATAGTAATGGTACATAGCTTACAAGACATGTTATTTATCTTATTAGCAGTTGTGGTTGTGGCAGTGCCGTGGTATATCGCCAGACTCAAATCCAACTTACATGAACAAAATTGAATGCCTGGGGCCTTGGCTTGAAGTTGAATCTTGACTTGTTTTTCACTTCAGACTTGTACTTCGGTCAGTTCACTTTTCGTGTGGCTTATCTAGCCGATGCTTAGCATGGGCCCGGGGGGCACTAACTTTACTGTTTACATGTGGGTAGGGGTGTAGCATAACAAATAACTGACTGAGTTTGTCTTCAAGCTCAAACCTCAAGCCCAAGGTTCAAGTTCAACCTTCAGCTTCACTTCAATGACAATGTCAATGGTGGTGGCCTCAGCCTCAGGCTCAGGTTCAGCCTCGGTCCAGACAGTAAGATATTTGAATAAGGCATCAACTATGCTATGGCTATGCACAGATTCTATTCCAGTGTTTATGAAAACTACACAAAACTTCATACATACAAGTAATATACCCCAAATCTGAGTTATTATTCAAACATGGTAGCATTGGTACTTGCACTGTCCTAGCAGCAAACATCATAAAGTTAAAAATATATACTTTCAAGAAGTTTATACATATACTTACCATCTTATGAAGCTTCCAGATTTCCATTCACCACTCCTAATCACACCACCACTAAGTCTAAGGCTTAACCACCTACGAAAACAACCAAACTCACATGAAGGAATTGACTCTGGTGTGACGGAAACTGTGTAATGACTCGAATATATATTCTAGGTTAGCATACTAGCTACCTATGTCATAGACATCTAGACATAACCTGTGTCCATATACATTATGAACAAGTTATAAAAATATAATCTACACATCATACTTAGACCAAAACAAAGCTATTTTGCAGTCAAACACTTCAGATTTGTGACACACAGTCTATTAGTGTCTTGTTTTTGTTTTCTTTGTCCTTTTCTACTAGACTGATGTTTTTGTTTTTATTCTTCTAGTTGTCATGTCTTTTGCAGTCGTGGCCCTCCAAATTCCACAGCTGTATATATCCCAAGAAACTTCTAAGATACTTACATCTTTGTTGCTTTTATGGTGTTTTCTTATACCTTATTGTTTATGATTCACATATGTGTAGGGCTCTATATCTGTGCCTGACCCATATATATATATACAGATGTTATTATAAAAATGCAATTTTTGACATAACACAACTATTTAAGTAATTGCTTCAATCTAATAATATACACACTCAAGGACACCAACATATAAGTGTACAAAATATTAGATGGATGTGAATGATATGTTTCGAGATATCTTATTATAAAAATGAGGGAATATATTGTTTTTGCAGTTCGGCACCTGGCAAGAATCAAGCACAAAATTGAAAAATATAACTAAGGCAAATAAAAATATGAAAAAATGGAAGATAAATTTATATGTGGACAATAAAGTTTCATTAAGCTATGTCATGTTGTTTGGTTTTTATTCAACTTTTTTGTGACTGGTTTTCCTTTCCCTGATTGCCTGGAGTCAGGGAAAATTTCAAAACTAAAACTTCTTGCACTGGAGTGGATCTGAAACCAGAACAACCTTAACAACATAATAACGTAATTTCTAATGTACCTTTATTAGAGAGTTAACTTCTGTTAACAAATGTAGCTTACATATATAAGTACGATAGTTTTTATTTAAAAATAGTATTAAATTGAACTATCTGTAATCGCACATTTAACTTCTTTGTAACTTTGGATATGCGTTTTAAAATATATTATTGTACATTTAAAAATTATTTTGTAGCAAAAGGAACAGCCAAAATATGTTTTTATCAAAATGAACTGAATTATGTCATCACCAATCTTGGCCTATGTCGTTCTCGTTCCACCATGCATCCCACCATCGACAATATTTTATTATATTATCTTATAACATACCGGTATATATGTGCACTATTTCTAAAGTAGAATAAAACGGTTATACTAAATATGATTTTCCATGCGTATCCATAGGCATAAATCGTAAACGGTAAAACGCAGTTTGAAAGTCGGCCTAAATAGCAACGATATGACAATGTCTCACAGATTGGACATAGCAGCGCCGTTTGCCAACATTGCTTTAATTTACGATAATATTTAACAATTCCTTAACCATTTTTAACATAACACATATATGTTACAGTATACTTACAACATCTCCGATCATGTAAAATGGCCGGGATGACAAACAACAAAAATACAATAAAGAAAGTTTAGCAATATGTCAGCTAACGATGGGCATCACATGCCCCTCGCACTAAAGATTGACTTCTACTAGCGTCCATTGCGAAGGCTGTGTGGATCAGCCTATTTTATTGTGATGGGGAGATCCACTTTTAGCGATAAACAAATACTAAAATTATTCGCTACAAGCTATCAATACAATATTACTTGTTGTGTAGATCATATTTGCTTGCAATTAGGAACCACAATATGCCAAAATATCTTGCATGTGCGTCGACTAAAATATAGCAACTTAACTGACGGCACGCATAGAGAGAGGTAGTGACCTACCGATGCCGCGCTAAGCGTCGATACTCGGAAAAAAATTGCAAATTTTTCACCTTTCAAGTATCAGCGAAGTGCGTGTAATCTTCACAAAACAACATATGTTTGATTCAAAATTTAATGCCGAATCGATTGGTGATTAGCACTAGCTGATCTGATATGAAATAGTTAAGTTGTTAGCAAAAGATGACAGCTACGCATAGGCTTATGTTACATGCATATTTGTTCAGATTAATGCTTAGCAATGATCGGTCGAACTACTATTCCTCTTCAATATAAACTTTATTCTAACTGAATAGGACTAATATTGACGCAGCGCGAGATCTGTGAAGAAGCATGATTTACGTGTCGCTTTTTTTTATATGACCGGAATGTGCAGCAAGGCATTCGGCATTAGTATTACAACAAATTTTATTTCAGTGCATGTAATATAGCAAAGTCTGGAGTACAAATTTAAACACGACCAATTTCACACAAAAATGCATGCTGTATATATATATATATAGCAAATGTTGCAATACCTACACTACTTACACAAATGCAAACAAATATAATTGGTTAGAAATAAAAGGTCACATAGAGAATCTGATTTCATTTGCATGGCCTTGGTAAGTATTTTAAACATGTATGGTTACTTTTATAAGGTTTAGCAGTTGTTGCTCTCTACATGTTTAATAATAGAACACTTTGCTTCTTTCCAGAGTAAATTAGACACACAGTAACCAATGATGGATTCGGACATTCAAGGTACACTTATTTGCATTTTAACATGTTAGTAAGCAGTTTGTTCTTGGCATTTGTTTAAAACAGAAACTAACTGTTATGTCATATTTTACTATAAACTGTGTCTTTCATTATTGTTTTAAGAACCTTGCTATCAGTTCTGATTTGTTAAATAAAGGACCATTTGAATGTTTGCACTGGCTGCATATATGTCTAATAATTTTGTTTGAGTGGGACATTTTAATGTAGCCATATCTCCATACATGTGCTCAAATATATGCACAAATTCCACACCTATATGCAGCAGCAGTCACATGTATGCATGCAGACATTCACACAACTTTCTGATTGCCTGTAATTGTCATATATAATTTAATTGATGTGTGCGGCTTTAAATACGTAATTTATGGTATGTTGCTAACAGACTTGAGAGCTGATGTAGCACTGTTGCTGGAGTGCATCAAGTGCCAGATTCATTCTCCCGCAGCGGTGAAGCAAACATTGCTTACTATAGCGTCTATGTGCACGACCCAAGGTTAGCTGGAAGTGGACATGGAATTTAAGAAATGCATCTATATTAATTTTATTCTATTCTTAGAATAGGATTAATATAGATCCATTTCTTTACCAAAACTTATTAGATAAACATATACACTGTATACAATTTTGGCAGGGCTAAATTTATAGATATCATAAATCTAACATTTTCACTATGTTGGAATGAAATATCCATGTTTTCCATTAAAACACTAAGAATAAATGTATCTTTAAGAAAAAAATTAACAACTTTGGCCAAGCCAAAGTTACAGATATAATAAATTTATCAAATATTTTCACTGTGTTGGAATATAATTTCCAGGCTTATGAATTTCATATTTCAAGAATTCACCTGTATGGACCCAGGCTACAATTGGTCATATCTATTGAACAAAACCATTTACAGAGATTGGATTCTTACATATCAGTTGGTTCATTGTAAATAGTTTCTGTAGACTGCAGCAGTCAGTCATTTGACTTGATATGAATATAACTGAACGCTCCATGAAATGTATATTGCAGAGAATGCCAAAGACATCTTGCGTGAACATGATGGCTTAAAGTTTATCCTGAACGTACTAATATCAGGAACTGACATCGGCGTGAAAGAAGCTGCAATGTTTGCACTTGGCTGTGCAATGGAATCCAATGGTAAATCTGAAGAAACCATTTGTCATTTTTCTCATAATTTATCACTGTTTGTAATTATGTATACCAACTTATACCAAAATATGTTATTAAATACATAGGTACTTTGTTAAGTATGGTACTATTGTAGATATATGATACGGGACAGTCTATTTCATTTTCTGTGTGTTTATTTTTTATTTATGTTAATTGAAACAACATTATAACTTATGTTCTTAGACTGTTGTAGTTAATTATTTAATATTTTTATGTAATTTGCATATACAGTGTATACCAAAACAAGTTGTTGTGATATTAAAGTAAAAACATTGAATGTTTATAAACAATTAACTCTTAAGTTGATTTGTTTAAATAACTAATGTCACTATGTTGATTGAATCACCAAACACATAATTGTAAATTCTATTTTGCATTTTATTTCAAGATGGACACCTTTATGAGTTGCATGACTTTAATTAATGTTCTTTAGCCACATCATACATATTTTTACATATGTTGCATTACTTACATATGTTGCATTACTTTTGTTCGTAGTAAACATTACAGCTTTGTGATACCAGAGCTGATGAGCTAGCAACTGATATATGCCTACCCATATCACCATTGTTCCAGTGTTCTCTCAGAAGCTGCTGTGTCGAAGCAGTACCTTTGTGTACTTGCATAAGATGCTTGGCTCGCACCAGTCGGGAGTGAGACTCATCCAGACCACCTCCTTCCTCATCCTCGCTCTCACCACCAACAACAGTAAGTAGAGCACGGTGGCGTAGTGTTTAGAGTGTCAAACGCTCAATCAAGAGATTCTGGGTTCGAAACCTCTTGCTGCCATTTCGATTCTTGGGCAAGTTCATTCACTTTACGTTCTAGTTCACTCAGCTGTATGGATGAGTACCTGGCTATAGACATTGGTGGATATTTGTTTTTGTGAAATAATTGCAACATGGCTGAATTCTTCCCAGAAAAGAGTTGTGATGGTGTTCAATTGAACATGTCTGCCTTTGAATAAAATGTAAAGCACTTTGAGAATTTATAAGGACTGGAGGCTGCACAATATAAAAACTTATCTTCTACTTATCTACTGCTACACACACACAGTCTACATCTGGTCACATACATAAGTATGCTGACTAATGAACTGCTGTGCAGCTGTTGCCGATAGTTGGCAGCACTTAACATACGTTCAAATGCAACACAATGCTTGGATCACAACACGTTGACATCTTTTATTAGTACAGCTTTGTCCCAGCTAACGTGATGTATGTGTTTTCTTTTCAGGTTAAGAACATAGGGCCTACTTTATATAAATATGTAGTTTATTTGTAGTCTATTATAACGTTAGGGGTGTTCAAATTCTGCCACAGTTTGTTTGAATTCAAACACTAGTAACTAGGAATTCTGTTGTGTGAAGTTTACCAGCCTTGCGGGTGCTACACATTCCAAGGTATGGCGATTAGTTTCAGAGTTAAGGCGCATTATTTCAGTAAATTCATATTGTACTGTAGTTATACGTTTCTTTCAGTGAGCTCTTTGATTAGCCAAAATGCCACAAATAGTCACCTCTCTATTTGTTAAACATGTAGCACCTGTTTGATACTGGCTTACATTTGACAGGTATGGGTCAGACACTTGTGAGGAAGTCAGACTGCTTAGAAGTTTTGTTAGAATTATTCAAGTAAGTTTCATCGAGTAGTCAAATCTGTAATTAAATATATTATTAAAATAATAATCATATCATAATTTATTATATTTCATTTAAATAAACAGTATTATATGTCCTATTGAAATCTTTATTGTTGTATATTTACTGTTAGAAAGAAATTGTATAAACAGGATTTTGAAAATGCAGGAACAAATGCTTAGCAAGTGAAGTCATCTTTTTCAGTTTGAGTGATGATTGTTTTACAGCCGAACATTGCAACACTGCTATTTATTTGTATTGTGGAATATTTCACTAATAGCTAGGCAATTTACTTGTGCCTGAGAATTAAATTATATTATAGGTTTTCTGAAATGGTCACAAGTCACGGTTAGTAACATTAAATGTTTGCTGACAATACATTGAGGAGTTCATAATGTATTGTAATGATAATAAATGGCTTTTTCATTTCATATGACAGATTCAATTTTATTATTTTTATCAACAAATATATATAAAAAATAGTCAGATATTTAGTTTTCAGACATCCAGTTTGGAGGACATGTTATCATTTGGCAGCAAAGGGATTCCTAAAATCACCATGAGCACATCAGAATTGGAATCCCTGACCCCGAAAACCAATATCATCGGTTTATGTCATCTAGCTCCAAAATTATGGCATTTTTAAGGATTTTTAGCATTTCAGCTGTCATTTTGGCAGCAATATTGGGTTTTTCTGCAATAAGAACTCAAGCAATCTTGATGTAAACCTCAGAAATAGATTCCTTGCCCCAAAAAACCTATGTCTACACCTAAAGATCACCTTCCCAAGTCATTTTGTTCAGAAGCTAGGCCATTTCTAACATTTCGGCGGTCATCTTGTTGGCTATCTTTGATTTTGAAAAAGGCAGGCGGGTGTGAAATCCACACCCAGTGGATTTTGTTACTAGAGGACATGGACTAATCAAAAATGCAAAGAAATGATTCATGTTAAGTCTCCTGGATTCCCAGGAGTCCTGGAAATCTAGGGTATCTCCTGATCTCCCAGATGGGAGAAGCAATCCCCTGGATTTCTATGCCAATGAAACAAAGGAAATTCTTTGTGGCCTGATAAAGCCAGTGAGTTAATTGCAATCAGCCTGAGGCTGTCTAATTCTCACAAACAGGGACACTGGACCAAGGCTGCTCGGACAACAAAGGGGATTGTTTAAAGGGGCCCTGTATAGATTTCGCTATTCTGCAGCAGAAGTATTTTGTAGGCCAATGCTTGGCATCTGCGGCTATTTATATAGAATAGTCTCGTGCAGGCGATATGTTTACCATCATTAGGGACACAAGAGAAGCGTGCACTGCACTAGATGCAGCGCATGCTTGTCTTATGTTCTCGAGAACTAATGACAGCAAACATACCGCCTGCACCACACTGTTCTATAAATAACTGCAGACGCCAAGCGTCGGCCGACAAAATACTTCTGCCGCGGAATAACGCAATCTATACAGTGCCCCTTTAAATCACGCCTTGCATTGACTAGACAACAACAACTGTTTAACTATAACCTTCTTGGGTCTTGCCTGTAGTTGACATTGCGTAAAACATTTAGACGAGCACCGTAAACTGCGTTTGCAGCCGCGGGTTCCCTATTATTGCCAACCGTAAACTTGCCGTCTTGTAGAACAAAGTGTAATCTGTTTCAATCTATATTCAAATAATGTAAATCAATTCATCTACACTATATACATGTTTTATTTAATCCATGTATATATCTAAACATTACAACTGGAACACATTGTAAATGAAAAGATGTATTTTATGACATTAAATGCTCCATCAGCGATTCAGCTAGCAAAACCAAAGGTCACAAATAGTAAATTTATCACGCGTGCCTCTGTCACCCAGGCCATGGTAACAAACTTTGAAGAAAATACC
The DNA here is from genome assembly GCA_963995525.1 of Escarpia spicata. Taxonomy (NCBI): domain Eukaryota; kingdom Metazoa; phylum Annelida; class Polychaeta; order Sabellida; family Siboglinidae; genus Escarpia; species Escarpia spicata. The sequence goes on from OZ023212.1 coordinate 31,843,926, forward strand.
ATGCTAAGTTCTTGTTCTTATACCTGTGAATATTATATACTTTATATTTGTAATAAAAGAAGATGTATTTACTGCCTACATGCAGAGATCCTTCGATTTACATATAAATGCCCAATTTTCTGAGATCCTCTGATTTACGTACAATGCCCGATTTGTCAAGACCCTCTGATTTACGTAAAAATCTCGTGCATTGGCATTTCTGAAACTTGACATGTATGAATTGATTTTAGGGGGACATTGCAAAGTGTTCTGGTTGAGCCACTGGACTAAAAAGCCTAATTACGAATACGTTGATGTCTTACTGCCTTTATACAACAATGTTAATGATGTATTAAAACATCCTAATTGCTGTGTTCCGTATTAGGTCAACTCTTCCTGTATCAGTCGGTGCGAGGGAGAAACGAAATGAGAACTCAGAACTACGAAGCATCGAACTGTGGACCAGTGTAACCAGTGCTCTATCTGCTTGCGTCAACAACCCACAGAATGGTGAGGCCACTTACACATAACAAAACACCTTTAGTATAATTGTTATGACAAAGTTGCATATCGTGAAAGTTTGTTACCCAAAACATTTAGATTGCATTTAGATACCTACCATGAATTAAAGAAACTCAAAGTAGATTTCAAATGAAAAACATTGTCAAACCTGATTATTCTGTTGTCATTTTAAGGCCAGACACCCCAGGTGAAATGGTGTTTTTTGAAAACAAATACTGAAAATGGTTTTCTGCCAGATTATTATACCTTTGTATGCATACTATCAATAAAGTTCACTTCTATGACAATTACATACCTCTAAGTGAGTTTTAATCATGGATCAAGCATGTCGATATCATGTAATGAAATCCATTATGCAATCTTTGACAGCCATTTTCTCCCAAACAAATTTCTTCACATTTCTGCATTTGGAAACGGGATATCTCTTGGAATAATTATGCTATATAAATAACGTTTGCATTCAGCATATTCTACTGTGTTCAATGATCAGACACTTTTTTAAAAATCATGAATAGTTTGAAAGATATAGCCATATTTATTGCCAAAAAACTAGATTTTTTTTCATATTTTACCAAATAATTATTTAAAAAATAAAAACACATTTCAAAAAATGCTCTGATCATTTCACAATAGAATCTATAGAGAACATGGATTTGCAAGAATTATAACTATATATGGATTCAATAACAAATATTTGCTCAAAATGGTGGCCATTTTGTTTGTTACCATGGAAATGGGGGGTCTGGCTGAAAAAAGTTCAATATATATTTTACTCATTAAGACCCATTTCATGCATTGGGCAGAAAAAATTGAACTGTTTGCACAAATTAAAAAATAATCCTATCTACCTGCCGTATCTGGCCTTAAAGGCCAGACACGGCAGGTAGATAGTGCATGCATGAAATGGGTCTTACTGAGTAAAATATATATTGAACTTTTTTCAGCCAGGCCCCTCGTTTCCATGGTAACAAACAAAATGGCCACCATTTTGAGCAAATATTGGCAAATTTGGAAAAACTGCAATTTTTATTGAATCCATATATAGTTATAATTCTTGCAAATCCATGTTCTCTATAGATTATATTGTGAAATGATCAGAGCATTTTTTGAAATGTGTTTTTATTTTTAAAATAATTATTTGGTAAAATATGAAAAAAATCTAGTTTTTTGGCAACAAATATGGCTATATCTTTCAAATTATTCATGATTTTTAAAAACTGTCTGATCATTGCACACGGTAGAATATGCTGAATGCAACACTGAAAACATTATTTATATAGCATAATTATTCCAAGAGATATCCCATTTCCAATTGCAGAAATTTGAAAAAAATGTTTTTGAGAAAATGGCTGTCAAAGATTGCATAATGGATTTCATTACATGATATCGACATGCTTGATCCATGATTAAAACTCACTTAGAGGTACATAATTGTCATAGAAGTTAACTTTATTGATAGTATGCATACAAAGGTATAATAATCTGGCAGAAAACCATTTTCAGTATTTTATGTCAAAAAACACCATTTCATCTGGGGTGTCTGGCCTTAAACAATCCAGTTCTGCCTTTGATGGTGCATAACACTAAAAATGCTGTCGTTTTGAAGGAACTGATACATATTATCAAATTAAGTGCAAATCAGTTATAAAAAAGAAAGTTGCATTTGTGTGTACAAACCTACTCAACACTCATAGTAATATTATTGAAGATCTTACAGAAGCATTGATGTTTGTTTGATAGAGGAGAATCAGCGGATGTGCTCCAGGATCTTCCCTCACGCCTTCCAGTTGCTGCAGGACGGCACACAGCCACATGTGCTGCGACCACTCGCCTCCTTCATTGGACTCACTGTCGCTAACAATGGTAAACTTGGACAAGAAATCTACTTATTTTTCCAGAGTGGTGTATATATGTTTACGATTGATGTTGATATCTATTGTTCATATTTATTTTTACATTTTAACCAATTTGCTTTATCTACTGATGTTTTACAGCATTATTGTCTAAATTCAACAAAGAATACATAATGGGGGATACTATATTAGGTAAAACTGTCAAAGAAAATGACTTAGGAGTAACAGTTACTGCTGACATGAAAGTTTCGGAGCAATGTGGAATTGCTGCTTCAGAGGGTAACAAAATACTAGGGCTAATTAGGAGAAATATCACATATAAGGAGAAACAGCTAATTGTACCACTGTACAAAGCAATAGTTAGCCACATTTAGAATATTGTATACAAGCATGGAGGCCATATCGTAAGAAGGACATAGATAAGCTAGAAAGAGTGCAACAAAGAGCAACTAAGCTGATTCCTGAACTGAAAGATTTTGGTTATGAAAGATGCCTATTAGAATGCGGGTTGACAACAATAAATATTGAATGGTTATGGGGATATTAATAAAAATATGTTTTTCAAACTGAAAGAAGGCACAGTGTAGGTTGCATATGAGAGAATACTCATTCTCTCAGACGACAATAAATGACTGGATCAAAAAATAATTATCTGATGATTGTGTTAATGCTAGCATTGTGAATATGTTCAAAAATTAAATTGACAGTTATCTGGCAAGGGCGGGTTATACATAGGTGGACAGTTGTTGGACTCTCGATAAGCCAAAGGCTTCCTTGTCTGCATGTTGCCTGGAGCTTATAGCTCTGGACGGCAATCTTGTTAAATGTTGTTAAATTAATTTATTTGGATAGCTTTATTTAGTACTATTTTTATATATTAATTTATGCAATGTTGCAAACAGCTATGGATATATAGTTATACAGTTATAACATAAATATTATTAATATTCATGTACATGCATTTGGATGTGAATGGCTATATGTGGATGGCTATATGTGAATGGCTAGATGTGGATGGCTATATGTGGATGACTACATGTGGATGGCTATATGTGGATGGCTACATGTGAATGGCTGTATTCGGATGGCTGTATGCGGATGGCTACATGTGGATGGCTACATGTAGATGGCTGTATGTGGATGGCTACATGTGGATGGCTGTATGTGGATGGCTACATGTGGATGGCTACATGTGGATGGCTGCATGTGGATGGCTGCATGTGGATGGCTACATGTGGATGGCTGTATGTGGATGGCTACATGTGGATGGCTGCATTTGGATGGCTACAAGTGGATGGCTGTATGTGGATGGCTACTTGTGGATGGCTACATGTGGATGGCTACACGTGGATGGCTACATGTGGATGGCTGCATTTGGATGGCTACATGTGGATGGCTACAATTGGATGGCTGTATGGATGGCTACATGTGGATGGCTACATGTGGATCGCTACATGTGGATGGCTACATGTGGATGGCTGTATGTGGATGGCTACATGTGGATGGCTACATGTGGATGGCTACATGTGGATGGCTGCATTTGGATGGCTACATGTGGATGGCTACAATTGGATGGCTGTATGGATGGCTACATGTGGATGGCTGTATGTGGATGGCTACATGTGGATGGCTACATGTGGATGGCTACATGTGAATGGCTGTATGTGGATGGCTACATGTGGATGGCTATATGAGACTGAGAGTATGTGAGACATTTGAAGTTTAGTAATGGAGCAGTATTGATCAGCAATTCACTAAGTCAGCTGCAACAAGTTTGTGTATATACAATGTACAAATGTAGTGCAACTTTAGAATGTAGTGCAGTTGATCCAATTTGAATGTAATGACAAGTTTGTAATGCTTCCTTAGGACGTTTCCTTAAGTTCCTGAGTTGTTGACGAAAGTCTGCTCTAGTTCTCAACCTCTGATGATTGTGTCTGCTCCAGTTCTCAACCTCTGATGATTGTGTCTGCTCCAGTTCTCAACCACTGATGATTGTGTCTGCTCCAGTTCTCAACCTCTGATGATTGTGTCTGCTCCAGCTCACAACCTCTAATGATTGTGTCTGCTCCAGTTCTCAACCTCTGATGATTGTGTCTGCTCCAGTTCTCAACCTCTGATGATTGTGTCCGCTCCAGTTCTCAACCTCTGATGATTGTGTCTGCTCCAGTTCTCAACCTCTGATGATTGTGTCCGCTCCAGCTCACAACCTCCGATGATTGTGTCTGCTCCAGTTCTCAACCTCTGATGATTGTGTCTGCTTCAGTTCTCAACCTCTGATGATTGTGTCTGCTCCAGCTCACAACCGCTGATGATTGTGTCTGTTCCAGCTCACAATCTCTGATGATTGTGTCTGCTCCAGTTCACAACCTCTAATGATTGTGTCTGCTCCAGCTCACAATCTCTGATGCTTGTGTCTGCTCCAGTTCGCAACCTCTGATGATTGTGTCTGCTCCAGTTCACAACCTCTGATGATTGTGTCTGCTCCAGTTCTCAACCTCTGATGATTGTGTCCGCTCCAGTTCTCAACCTCTGATGATTGTGTCTGCTCCAGTTCTCAACCTCTGATGATTGTGTCTGCTCCAGTTCTCAACCTCTGATGATTGTGTCCGCTCCAGTTCTCAACCTCTGATGATTGTGTCTGCTCCAGTTCTCAACCTCTGATGATTGTGTCCGCTCCAGCTCACAACCTCCGATGATTGTGTCTGCTCCAGTTCTCAACCTCTGATGATTGTGTCTGCTTCAGTTCTCAACCTCTGATGATTGTGTCTGCTCCAGCTCACAACCGCTGATGATTGTGTCTGTTCCAGCTCACAATCTCTGATGATTGTGTCTGCTCCAGTTCACAACCTCTAATGATTGTGTCTGCTCCAGCTCACAATCTCTGATGATTGTGTCTGCTCCAGTTCGCAACCTCTGATGATTGTGTCTGCTCCAGTTCACAAATTCTGATGATTGTGTCTGCTCCAGTTCGCAACCTCTGATGATTGTGTCTGCTCCAGTTCACAACCTCTGATGATTGTGTCTGCTCCAGTTCTCAACCTCTGATGATTGTGTCTGCTCCAGTTCACAACCTTTGATGATTGTGTCTGCTCCAGTTCACAACCTCTGATGATTGTGTCTGCTCCAGTTCACAACCTTTGATGATTGTGTCTGCTCCAGTTCACAACCTCTGATGATTGTGTCTGCTCCAGTTCACAACCTCTAATGATTGTGTCTGCTCCAGTTCACAACCTCTGATGATTGTGTCTTCTCCAGTTTGCAACCTCTGATGATTGTGTCTGCTCCAGTTCACAACCTCTGATGATTGTGTCTGCTCCAGTTCACAACCTCTGATGATTGTGTCCGCTCCAGTTCTCAACCTCTGATGATTGTGTCTGCTCCAGTTCTCAACCTCTGATGATTGTGTCCGCTCCAGTTCTCAACCTCTGATGATTGTGTCCGCTCCAGTTCTCAACCTCTGATGATTGTGTCTGCTCCAGTTCTCAACCTCTGATGATTGTGTCCGCTCCAGCTCACAACCTCCGATGATTGTGTCTGCTCCAGTTCTCAACCTCTGATGATTGTGTCTGCTTCAGTTCTCAACCTCTGATGATTGTGTCTGCTCCAGCTCACAACCGCTGATGATTGTGTCTGTTCCAGCTCACAATCTCTGATGATTGTGTCTGCTCCAGTTCACAACCTCTAATGATTGTGTCTGCTCCAGCTCACAATCTCTGATGATTGTGTCTGCTCCAGTTCGCAACCTCTGATGATTGTGTCTGCTCCAGTTCACAAATTCTGATGATTGTGTCTGCTCCAGTTCGCAACCTCTGATGATTGTGTCTGCTCCAGTTCACAACCTCTGATGATTGTGTCTGCTCCAGTTCTCAACCTCTGATGATTGTGTCTGCTCCAGTTCACAACCTTTGATGATTGTGTCTGCTCCAGTTCACAACCTCTGATGATTGTGTCTGCTCCAGTTCACAACCTTTGATGATTGTGTCTGCTCCAGTTCACAACCTCTGATGATTGTGTCTGCTCCAGTTCACAACCTCTAATGATTGTGTCTGCTCCAGTTCACAACCTCTGATGATTGTGTCTTCTCCAGTTTGCAACCTCTGATGATTGTGTCTGCTCCAGTTCACAACCTCTGATGATTGTGTCTGCTCCAGTTCACAACCTCTGATGATTGTGTCTGCTCCAGTTCGCAACCTCTGATGATTGTGTCTGCTCCAGTTCACAATCTCTGATGATTGTGTCTACTCTAGTTCACAATCTCTGATGATTGTGTCTGCTCCAGTTCACAACCTCTGATGTTTGTGTCTGCTCCAGTTCACAACCAGGATCGGGCGGACCACAGCGGAGTTCTTGAAGTTCTCATCAATGCAGTCAATAGAATTCTGAGCAGGTCATCTCACTACAACAGTGACCACCAGCTGGCAGTAGCTCTCACTAACACCATAGATACAATCATCACCGACCACCGTATGTAGCAATGTGTAAAAAATCTGTCCTTTTTACAACCGCTATGACCACCAAATTTTGCAAGTCTGACAAGATTAATGTTATGATGTGTGAAAGTGCAAATGGTATTATAATGGGCCAAGATTAATCCCATGCCAAGAGTAGGTCTTTGCATTTTGCACATGGCAGTTTAAAAGCACAATTAACAAATTGACCTATTTGATCTTTAAGGTGACCTTTGACCATTAAGTGTGTTGCCATGCCAAATGTGTTTTTCAAAGTTTTATTGTTTCTATAATTAAATGTTGTTTGTGTGTGTATAAATGCACGGGTTGTTACATTTATGTGTATAGTGTGCATTATAGCAATGAAAATGTTAAACTTAAATGTATTACCGACACAAACTACGTGACATGCGTGACTGTTGTAGCAAGGAATGCTGCCCGCTGTGGGTCCCTGGGAGGAATAACCTTGTTCCTCCAACTCCTACAGACAAACCTGGAGTCTACTGCAGCTCTCCAGGTGGTCCTCACTCTTGCCCACTGCACTGAAGACTGTGGTAGGACAACAGTCGTATATACATATATGTATGTATGTGTGTGAATGTGATCTTATATAGCACTGGTTTCCATCTCCGACACAACGCTCGTTGCACTTACTCCATATTACTAGAGCAAGTATTTTGTCAGCAGCTGGTGCCGTGCCTGTATGCATTCAGGGATTCCCTTGGAGTGCGGAAACGCGTCAATGATGTGTTGTACTTTTTTGCTGCATGTGCCCAAAAGACGCATACAAAAATGTGTCTGAGAAATCTGAGAAAATTTAGGGGCACTTGTGTATAATCCAGTCCCACCTCGATTTTGCCGTTATTAACTATAGTTATCAAGAAAGCCGTAGGCCCTTCACAGAGCAAGACAGCCTCCTTGTGGTCCTCCACAAGCAAGCCCATCCTGAACATTTGTGAGCACTTTCATATTGATGGTTATATATTTTGTACCCAGAAGTATGTCGCGTATGCAGTCCTGAATAGAATTCAAAACAAGTTAAAAAATAACATGATTACGTGCATAATATTTTTTTTATGTAATGTTTATATTTACTAGGTTATTTATGCGATCATACTATCATGCAAATTCATTAATAGAATTTTAATGAACTGATTTGGCACACATCAAATTTCGAAAAGGTACATAGTTCTATCTCTGATGTGCCCGAAGGGCACATGCATATCTTTTTCCAGATCAATCCCTGTGAGTTTATGTAGATTGAGACCATTGGCACAGTGAGTCCATGATAGAGGTTTTTCCATTTCCCTGTGTTTACTTCCCTTGAGAGTAAATGTTGGGCATGGTGGTCCAGGTGACACAGACAAAGTGGGATGAATTAAATTGACCAAGTATTAAAACAGCCTGAGGATTCGAACCACCATTACTCTAATCACTAGAACACCATTGCTCTAACCACTAGACCACCATTGCTCTAACCACTAGAACACCATTGCTCTAACCACTAGAACACCATTGCTCTAACCACTAGACCACCATTGCTCTAACCACTAGAACACCATTGCTCTAACCACTAGACCACCATTGCTCTAACCAATAGACCACCATTGCTCTAACCACTAGACCACCATTGCTCTAACCACTAGACAACCATTGCTCTAACCACTAGACCACCATAGCGCTAATCACTAGACCACGGTTGCTCTAACCACTAGAACACCATTGCTCTAACCACTAGACCACCATTGCTCTAACCACTAGACCACCATTGCTCTAACCACTAGACCACCATAGCGCTAATCACTAGACCACCGTCGCTCTAACCACTAGACCACCGTCGCTCTAACCACTAGAACACCGTCGCTCTAACCACTAGACCACCATTGCTCTAACAACTAGACCACCATTGCTCTAACCACTAGACCACCATTGCTCTAACCACTAGACCACCATAGCGCTAATCACTAGACCACCGTCGCGCTAACCACTAGACCACCGTCGCTCTAACCACTAGACCACCGTCGCTCTAACCACTAGACCACCGTCGCTCTAACCACTAGACCACCATACCCCTCATAAACTTTCATTAGTTGCAATGATTTTTCACTGTATTAGGACATGGACACGGAGATGCCTTCCAAATTTAATAATGATACTCTTCTCATTTGCAAGTTAATTTTGTGAAAAAGCAAACGTGTCTAATATCCACTACATCTGCAGGTTTGTTTTGCAAGTTTTTATATAGTGTTTGTAGCAGACCATCTGTGTGAATGTAGAGAGGAACCAACACGAGGTGGTGGCTCAAGGCGGGATCCCTGTCCTCATCCAACAACTCTCCCAGGGGAAGAACGAAGCACTCACTGACGCCATCAAGTATGTCTTACAGACATGCGTCCATGTTGGTACGTAACATAAACATGGCTGAAGTAGATATGCAGATACACATTTTGCCCCAAATTTTGTGGTCTTTGAGTTTGATGTGAATTCAATGAGATCTTGTAATACGTATGTGTAACATAATGTGTGTGGTTTGGGTAAAAATGTTGATGTTTTCAGCTGTAAGCAATTCAAATTACATATTTTTTCAACAATAACGATATACATGTACATGAAAACATAAGAATCATAATTTTAAAGATAATAATACTGCCTGCAATGTTTTGATTTAATTCAAAATTACGCAAAACCAACACATAAAATTACAATTATATAGAGCGCAGTGCTAAGAACTTCAGACTGAGAGAACCCGGGTTCAAATCCTGTGCGGCGGTGTCGAACCTTGGGCAAGTTCGTTTACTCTACGTTGCTTCAGTTCACTCAGCTGTATGAATGAGTACCTGGCCATAGACAATGGTTGATATTTGTGTACAAATAGTCTTTGCGCATTAATTGCTGCATAGCTGAATGTTTTCCAGAGAAGTCGAGATGGTGTTCGATTGAACCTGTCTGCGAGGGAGTCAAGCGTAAAGCGCTTTGAGTAGTCCTGAGGACTGAATACTGCGCTATATAAGAACTTACCTTTACTTTGAGTAGTCCCGAGGACTGGATACTGCACTATATAAGAACTTACCTTTACTTTGAGTAGTCCTGAGGACTGGATACTGCGCTATATAAGAACTGACCTTTACTTTGAGTAGTCCTGAGGACTGGATACTGCACTATATAAGAACTTACCTTTACTTTGAGTAGTCCTGAGGACTGGATACTGCGCTATATAAGAACTTACCTTTACTTTTCTTCACAATATGTGAACTACCATCTCCTGCATTGTTGTTTTATTGCACAATCTATTTAAGTTACCCAGAAAGATATTTTATGTTGCAGACGACAGAGCTGAGCAACAACCATGTTCTCCTACAAGAACAAACCTCAAATCAGTTTCGAATATGGTCAAATCACCGGAAGAAAGAAAGCGAAAGAATGAGACAATGAGCCAGTTGTGAGTGTCATGTAGAGAAGAAATGTCTTGTAGAAGGAATTGCTTAGTAGCAATGCGTGCATCATCTCTCCTGCTATGTAGAAGATTTATTTGTCACTAGAGTAATGTTAGGAACCCTCTACCATGTTAACTCTTGTTGCTCCATCTCTCCTGCTATGTAGAAGATTTATTTGTCACTAGAGTAATGTTAGGAACCCTGTACCATGTTAACTCTTGTTGCTCCATCTCTCCTGCTATGTAGACGATGTATTTGTCACTAGAGTAATGTTAGGAACCATCTACCATGTTAACTCTTGTTGCTCCATCTCTCCTGCTATGTAGAAGATTTATTTGTCACTAGAGTAATGTTAGGAACCCTCTACCATGTTAACTCTTGTTGCTCCATCTCTCCTGCTATGTAGAAGATTTATTTGTCACTAGAGTAATGTTAGGAACCCTGTACCATGTTAACTCTTGTTGCTCCATCTCTCCTGCTATGTAGAAGATGTATTTGTCACTAGAGTAATGTTAGGAACCATCTACCATGTTAACTCTTGTTGCTCCATCTCTCCTGCTATGTAGAAGATGTATTTGTCACTAGAGTAATGTTAGGAACCCTCTACCATGTTAACTCTTGTTGCTCCATCTCTCCTGCTATGTAGAAGATGTATTTGTCACTAGAGTAATGTTAGGAACCCTCTACCATGTTAACTCTTGTTGCTCCATCTCTCCTGCTATGTAGAAGATGTATTTGTCACTAGAGTAATGTTAGGAACCCTCTACCATGTTAACTCTTGTTGCTCCATCTCTCCTGCTATGTAGAAGATGTATTTGTCACTAGAGTAATGTTAGGAACCCTCTACCATGTTAACTCTTGTTGCTCCATTACTTTTTATGTGTTACACTTTCCTACTAAACTTCCCACACCACAGGTGAAACGGTGTTTGTGACAAAAAAACTCATAATTTTTTCTACCACATTATGATAGCTTTTTATGTTTGCTAGCAACAAAATTCACTTTTATAACAATTACATACCTCTAAATGACTGTTATTCACGGATCAATGTGCGTCAATATCAAGTAATCAAATCCATTATGCAATCTTTGAGGGCTATCTTCTCAAAAATATTTTTTCTAAAATTTCCACATTTGGAAAAAGGATATCTCTGGGAATAATTATGCCATCGACATAAGGTTCTGAACGTTGCATTCAGCCTATACTACTCTCTGCAGTAACCAGACTTTAAAAAAATCATCAATGGTTTGAAAGGTAAACACTATTTGTTGCCAAAAAAAAAGTTTTTTTGGATTCTTTACACACAAAATATTTTTAAAATAAAAACACATTTCAACAAATGCTCTGGTCGTTCATTGCACAATAGAATGTTTACTCAACGATTTGGGATATAAATTATTCTATTGACGAATGATCACCTTCCATAGAAGCCATGTTGATTTTAACTGTCAGGCGCTAATACAAGCTATGCCTCTACAGTCGCAACCTTTCCGGAAATAGCTGAGCTACTCAGACTAGTAATAGTGTAAACATTTGTTTATATTTCACAAACGTTGTATCTTTAAAATGTTCAGCGAAAAGAGTTTGCTGCTCTGGCACTTACTGAGCTTACATGAAATGTTGAAATTTGCAAATTTATTCAAACAAAATTATGCATTGAAAAGTGAAATACATTTCCGTTGCAATGAATGTGAATTCTGTTATTTCAATAGTGTGGATGTCATAAAGCAAAGGCTGGATTCACTGGAAGCGTCCTTGCTAAGTGCGCACCAGCGAACTTCAGAAGTCTACAGTGAGTCAATGGTCGATGCAACCGTCACACGTATGACTGCAACCCCAGGAAAGTTGGCACAGTGGACCAAGTTTGGTAATCGATGGACTGCAGATGCTACTACCAGTGAGACATGCGCACTAGCAACTTCAGCTACTAGGGCTGACAAACCTACTGCATCAAGACAGAACTTAGTAGCTTGTAGACAAGTAGGGACCAGCACAGGTGAAGACTCAGTCTGTGGCATGAATGAGTCCAAGCGAGTGTCTTTGATTGGTTACATACACTTAGGGACAGACACAGAGGATAAGCCGATAGGGGGTTTGGGGAACTGGCAAGACAGGGCGTCTGACACGTACCGACAAGTAGCAACCAATACAGGCAACAGGGCTGACCAGAACATGTCACGTACCGCGAGTACCTACACACAAGTGGGAAACTACACCACGGAAAGGGAAGGATATGGGAAGACAGACCCCTGTGAGAGGGAGCTCTACAGACATGAGGGAAACTACACAAATGAGAGGGAAGGATATGGGAAGACATATCCGTGGGATGGAAAGAGTTGTAGACATGTGGCAACTACCACTGAGCCAAGGACCAAGAGCATGCGGACACCCCAGAGAACCAGTCCCAGTTGGGCAGCAGCCAAATCAAGTGTCACACACAGGAGGACCGTGGCACAACAGACAAACTTCACACCATACAGGCCAGTACCAGTTGGCAATGACGGAGACCAAACAGTGGACCAGCAAGGACTTAGAGATAGGACCATGTCTGTGTGTAGTCCGGCTGTAGCCAGGATCAGTAGAGACCCAATAGTGGACCAGCGACGACCTCAAGAAAGGACCATGTCTATGTGCAGTCCAGCTGTAGTCAGGACTAGTAGAGACCCAATATTGGACCAGCGAGGACCTCAAGAGAGGACCACGTCTATGTGCAGTCCAGCTGTAGTCAGGACCAGTAGAGACCCAATAGTGGACCAGCAAGGACCTCAAGAAAGGACCATTTCTATGTGTAGTTCGGCTGTAGTCAGGACCAGTAGAGACCCAATAGTGGACCAGCGAGGACCTCGAAAGAAGACCATGACTATGTGCAGTCCGGCTGTGGCTAGGACCAGTAGAGACCCAACAAGCCAAGATACAGTTGCAGCTGATCAATCAGGTGAAGAACTGCGACAGGTAAGCCATTTAATTTTAAAGTTTTAGACTGGTTGACTTTGTCTGTTCGTTTACTCGGAAACATTCTCTCGAGCTAACACAAATTTAGAGAAGCTTGATGAATAAGTTGTACGTTGCCTCACTTATTGTCTTCGCAGGGGTTTCCAGGCATGGTGAGAGCAGTTGAGTAGGTTAGAACTGAATGTTACATGCTTCCTTGTGAAATGGCACCTGTGATTTTACAAACTTTCTGAGGCTCCAGATGTACAATCATCTTGTTTATGAATGAAGTCAAAGTGGATACGGTATCTGTTGGTTAGACTAAACGCATGCACGCACACACTCACACACATACAGAATCAGAGTCGCATAACCTCAACCTTTGCCGAAATTATACTGTATGTCATGTATGTGCAAAAGCAGTTTTATGTTTATTACTCTTAGGAGTAAGAAGCTACAATGTTAGGTATGTTATGTTCACTTGGTAATTGTGTATTTGGGGATTAGCTGGTAAAAACATTGAAGAGATCTGCATATGTAGTATGTGGACCGTTCAGTGACTGCAGGCGGAATAACCTGTGTTGATGTGAACACAGTCGAGTAGCCACTGTCACAGGCATTGTAAGTGGTCATGACAACAGTTTTGTCCAACAGGAGCGGGCCTTACGTGAATCTCTACAGACAGAGCTGGACAGAGCGAGACTGGTCTTGAGTCAGAGAGACAGTGGTCAGTGTAGGAAGGCTGACCACGCTTCCCAACTGATGGCTGAGCTACGGAGACAGCAGAAAGAGCAGGAGGAGAAAGACAGGCAGGTGGAGGTAAAGGCTCATTGGAAACATAACTGTTACACTCACAAAGATAACATCCAGTGGTGACTGAAGTACTTTAATTTTGTACTTGAGTAGAAGTAAAAGTAATTCATCTGAGAACAACTTGAGTAGAAATAAAAGTACCTTTTAAAAAATCTACTTTAGAAAAAAGTAAAACTACTTTCCAAAAGTACTTGAAGTAAAAGTAGAATGGAAAGATGTTTTGTCAGGCAAGTAGACCTAACCAACATAAGTGATAGCTTTAGTGAACATAAAATGAAGGCAGTATAAAAATAATTACTGTTATGTTCAACGTATCTGAATAATGCAAGTGAATAATGTTCTGTAGAAATCTATATTAAAATTTTTCACAATCAGCAACATGGAATGCTACAACGACCTAGAACGCCGTCAAAGCTACAGTCACTCTGCACTAAGTGCGGTTTATACGCAGTTAATGAAGCTTATTAAGATGCCAACCAGCGACAATGTGTATAACATTTAAATGTCATACACTGTTGAATGTTGAACTGAATAAAATTCAAGAATGTTGTGCAGTTCAAAAATAGATTAGGGACCAAAAGACCACGGTGAACTGAACGATAATGGTACCGCAGATGTAGTGAGATCTAAAATAATAACATGGCACTCAGCAGCCGAACACGCAAATGAGTTGACAAATGCAGTGCTAAAGCTGATTAAAGATTTAAAACTATAATGAATACTCTCACAATTGGCTTAACTTGGAGTCCAAGAAAATGGTGGCAAGTTATGTAGGGCAGTCGAGGGTTGACACAAGAAAAAGTAAAAAACAAGAGAAAGGGCGTTGATAACTCGGCGGAAATGAGCAAGGAGATCGATGATGTCTGTGCAAACACAGATAGAAAAAAAAGTGAGTGACACTCTGAGAAATTACAAAATGGGTGATCTTGCCTACTAAGCTGCAGTAAAACAAATTTATCCGATTCTTAAATAAAATGTATTTGTGAATTTCAATTGCATTTTACAAACCGCCGAAGCCAGGCCAACCTGCCTAAGGCACCATTTCGCTGAGGCTAAAACTGCCAGAACTCCAGAAGGGAAACACAATTCGAATTGACCATAGTTACACAAAACAAGTGACAGTTATTACTGTGTTAATATTATAGTTTGCCATAGCGCCCATTTTTGTAAATAAAGTCGTTTTATGAAATGTCGTTGACTTGCGGAATGCCACCAGGTGACATTGTTAAGATTAAAAATGTAATGAAAATATAACGAAAATGTATAGCGAAGTAAATGAAAGTAATGACGTAAAAAGTAGTGTTACCTTAGATAAAACTACTTCGTTACAAGTAAAAGTAGTTAGTACAAATTGTACTTCATTACTGTTAATTACTAGAAAAAACTCGAGTAGAGCAACGAAGTAGTTTTACTTTGTTACATGACATCACTAATAATGTCCTTTGGAAGGGATAACTGGTTTGTTTGTTTTAAGGTTAGAAACCAAGCAACCAAGTTATTAGTTCCATATATGATATACCAGACGGTTCTACTTACATGCAGACAAAGACAATGATTTGACGAAGTATGTATGCTCAATGTTTAATGAAGATTACGTAATTTTTAACCGTTGCTCGCAATGCTGTGTGTGGTTTCTATGACTGTTCGATGTCATGTAAGCTGTATCTGATCTGTGGATGGTTTACATAATGTGGAATAATCGTATAAAACATGCGTAACTTTGCAAACAATCATCAAACATCTGGTATAATATCCTAACCGGTATAAACCCTTATATATGTATGTTTGTACATACATACATATATACAAAAATACACAAGCTAGATTATTATTACATGTGGAACTTGGACTATTATCCAGTTTGCTTCCATGACTAGAGTAGTTCTAGCTGCAAATATTCATGGTTCTTATCAAATGTTCCTTTTGTTCCTGCCAATCATTTGATGATCAACATGGTGTCGTCTATCCTATTCCTGTGTACTGGACGTGTGGGGGTGGAAGTGACAGTCTGAATGTTCCTGTTTACTCTGCCTGCCTGTATTGTAGAAGATGGAGGCAGTGCAAGATCCACAGACAGCAATAGAGGATGGAGACCAACAAATAGCACCACCATCAGCTGCCACAGACTGGCAATCTCACTTCACGGCCAGACGCCAGGCCAAGCCAGCCCCTGTGGTACAGCAAGCAGAGGCGACTACAAATCATAGACAACCTGTTGTGATCACTAGACAAACTGGCATGACTCACAGCCAGTCTGGTGTGGTCATTAGAGTCTCACCACAATTGAGTCAAGTCACACGTGATGCATCGCCTGCAAACAGGCGCCGACTGAGTCAGAGAGGTGGCTTCAGCAGTGACAACAGGAGCACGTCATTGCCATGTTCTGAATGTGGGAACAGCGCTAGAAAGACAACCACAAAGGTATCAGGAAACTTGTTATCTTCTACTTAGGCACACTGTGATGTCGTGCCAGCGTCTCCCATTTCAAAATTAGATTATGAATTCAATGGTGCACTTAAAATGCAGTATATGTAACACCATTTTGATATGTTCTCTAGTCTAACCCTTCAAGGTAATGGTTCATATACATTTAAAAGTTTCAGTTACATCTGTTTTCTTAAATCAGACATGATGCCCCGACTTGCTGTAATATGCAGCATGGCTGTTTATGATCTCACTCAAAACCAAAACCACTATAAGGAGGAGCACTCTTGAAAACCTCCATGTTTTTAAGTTTACATTTATATATATATATATATTCACATATATTATATATCCAGAATCATTGCAGAACTATCGACCTGTATCAAACCTGGCATTTCTCTCTAAAGTAATCTAGCACTTTGTAGCAAAACAGCTGAATGTCCACATGCAAGAGAACAACTTGCACTACCAGATTCAATCGGCATATCAACGAGATCACTCAAATGAAATGGCTCTGCTTAAAGTACACAATGACATTCTGTCTGCGGTAGACCGTGGCTGTGTTGTTGTGTTGGTCATGCTTGACTTGACCGCCGCTTTCGACACCATTGACCACAACATTCTATTGAGCACTCACTTACAGATTTTGTAATTGAGTGGTTCAGATCTTACTAGTTCGGTCGGCATCAAGTCGTTCGTATTGGAAGTATAAAATACTCCCCGAATGCTGTGCCGTTTGGTGTACCGCAAGGCTCCGTACTCGGGCCATTTCTGTTCACTGCATATATCACACCACTTAGCTACGTCATCAAGAAATTTGGCTTGGATTATCGCCTATATGCCGACGACACGCAACTTATGTTTCGTTTTGTCCTGGTGGAGATATCCAACTGAACTCAATGGATCGTCTGTACTATTGCCTAGAAGAAATTGGTGAATGGTTTCGGACCAATTTATTGAAATTAAATGATCAGAAGACTGATGTCATGGTGTTTGATACTAAACAGAAATTGCCACCTCTAAAGGAGATTCGTATTTTTGACTGGACTTTGACTTCGTCTTCAAGTGCGCGCAACCTGGGCGCTGTATTTGATAAATACCTCAACATGACTAACCACATAAGTGCCATTTGCCGAACAGCGTATATGCACCTCCACAACATCAGTCGTATCAGGCGATACCTCACAACAGACGCGACTAAATCACTTGTGCACGCTTTCGTCATATCTAGATTGGACTACGGGAACGCGCTACTGGCTGGACTACCACGTGACCACATTCACAAACTCCAGCAAATCCAAAACATGGCAGCCAGAATCATCACGTTCACACCTCGCCGTGACCACATAACTCCGGTTCTAACAAAATACACTGGCTGCGAATCAAATGCCGAATCGAGTTTAAAATACTTCTTTATGTGTTCAGATGTCTGAACGGGACGGCGCCGCTGTATCTTGCCAACCTGTTAACCAGGCACTGTCCGGGACGCACACGTTCATCTGAACAACTTTTGCTTGAAGTTCCATGAACGATCCTGGTCAGTTTCGGCGACAGGTCCTTTCGTGTGATTGTATCTATGGAATGCACTGCCCATTGCTATCAAGTGCAGCAGAACTAGGTCTAGTTTAGGTCTAATTTAGAATTTATATAATTTTATTTATTTGTAGTATTTCATTAATATTTTTAATATAACTAACTTAATTTGTTCTACATTTTATCTGAAGTTGCTTTTTTTGCAGTTTTTATTAGAATACATTGAATCGCTTGATTGAATTTTATTGTATATCGCTTTGAACATATTATGGATATTGCGCTCTATAAATAATAAATATTATCATTATTATTATTATAAAGTGACACTTGTTATCTGCTGGATAGAGTCCCAAGACGACACTGGCAGTGAAGTCACAGCTGCGTGTTTCCACGAGTGCCACCGCTGAATCAGATCATGACGGTGTGTTCCTTAGGCCATCACTGCCCCTAAGACGTGGTCAGCGTGGAACCTGTGCTTCAACCAGTCCGCGAGAACCGGCCAAACGCAGGCTGTTTGCAGTCAACAGCAAGGCCGATAAGTTGAAGTTGCAGCCGGTTGTCCAACCACGCCCCCTAGCACATGTTGTGTGTACTAAGAAGGCGGCTGATCTGTGTCCATCTCCTGTCCAGTCGGAGTTTGACCTGCAACTACTGAAGACATCAACAGAGGAGAGAGACGAGGCTCGCTCACACATTCAGTGCAGACCTACAGGGATGTGGTCAGCTGGTGGTCAGACTGACCTTGATGGCGACCAGACACCTAGACAATCCACCAGTGGGAGACTGGTTAATAGAGCATCTTATAGTGCCGTTGCTCCCCGCAGACAGCTGTCACATAGCTGCCACTACTCCACAGAGGGCGACACAGGTCAGTGATGCAATGTTTATGCCACTTAAAGGTGCCCTCTCAGATACATTTTTTGTTGCTCGTCTCATTTCAAATCCATTTTGCAAAAAACAAACATACATAATAATCACTAAAAAATGCTAGTTCATTTGTGCAATGTTTCTTATGTAATTTTTATGAAACCATCAGACAAACTTTTAACTTTTTAAATTTGGGACACAACATCAAACCAAATGATTATTAAAATTAAAATCTTCATATGAATGCACGTTACAGTTATATGTCTATGTTGTCGACGTTCCTTACTTTCATCATACATTACTGTTAAAGTTTGCCCATAAAAAATTTGCCAACATTATATATATATATGCACTGAAAAACACTGACGTGGGTTTTGAGACATTAAATTGGTGCAAGTTAAATCAGTCCTTGCTATAATCAAAAAGATTATTAAATGTGTTTTTTGTATACACATCTTTACCAATAACAGCAATTTCTAAATTATAAAATTAAAGATATGCAAAAATGGAGAAACAGTATTCTACCAGAACTTGCTCAATAATAGTTATTCTATTCATTTAGTGAATCCTGTTATTATCAACCAATGGTGAATTTGACCTAGTGATTCCAGCAACATGAAATATTGATTTAATTCTGGTCATACTGTGTCTGGTGTTAATACAAACACAAGAATTTTAAATCTGTTTACCGATGACAAACATTTTTATTAAAATTGTTTGTAGATTCAGACACTAGTAAACACAACACTTGCGTAAGGGGAACAAAGTATTCCAGAGAGAAGGTACATAACCTGAAATGTCCAGGTAAGTACAAAGTTGTCTTCCTTGTGCTTTGACATTGACACCCTTATGTGGATTAATTTACTGTAAAATAGTTTGTATCTTGGATTGTAGGGTTACCTGTACATACTGCATATGGCTGGGTTGCAACAGTCCATATTTAAGAATAATGTGCTAGTTTCATCAAATGTAGGACCTACCAGTAGTAATTATTATATTAATAATTTGTGACCCATCTTAACAAAATTAGTCGGATGTCGGCAAAACTGATTTTTCGTAAATGCCATTTATGTAAAACAATCACTAGTCTACAGATTTTGAGACTTCCCCATAAAATGATTCCTTAATATTCGTTTTATTTATTGCCGCCACTGCTACTCTCTAATTAATTCTGTTTTATGTATTTTAATGTCAGTTTTAAGGAGCTGTGCGAAGTGTTCCGCTCGATTTCCATAAAATAGAGCCAAAATTGCTGTTAATTGCGCATGTTCTTTGCTGCAATTTTGGGGATGATCCCTAATAAATCTGGTATCCTTGCGAAGCTTGACACGTTATCTTTCCAAATACGGGCATAGATATACTAATAAATGCGAACTGTGACCTTCAGAAGGCATCTCCTCTAATGCCAGATGTATAAACAAGTTCGGATCATGTAGTAGCAACGGCAACCACGTGACCCAGGCAGTTTCACGCATTGGTTAAATTTGAATTATTCTCTATGCATGCAGGCGCACAGTGTATTTTCAACGTGTCACTTCTGTCACTGGAACCAGATAGTTGTAAATAAAGAAGCTAACAATGGCGTTCCGCGTGGCTTTGATGATGTGCTCTGTCCAAGACCAGCATAGGAGGTTCCCCTATTACAGGACTGCCTGGGTGTCGCTGGAGACTGACCCTGTTGGAATGTCTGGTGAACAGGTGCCACAACGAGAAACCACTGCTGCTGCACTTGAGCAGGCAGAGTAGGGTATGAGACGGGTCCAGGGAACCCGTTACCTGCACCCGTGACTGTGAGTGCCGGTCGGTACCACGCAAGCGAGGATGTGGGTCTGGAAGCTACACTTGACTTACTGGACAGTATCACCGATCTGTTGTCATTATGTAGTTAAAAAGTGTTCTTTGGTATTGAAATTCTTCGTAAATATGACAATCTATTGTATTTTTACTTTGAAGATTACGAAAATGTTCATTGTATTTATGTTTTTATAAATCTCGATTTTTTTTTTTTAACAATAATATAAAATAGTAAAAAATAATAAAATTCTTACTGACCCACTAGTGACAATCACCTCTGCAAAATGTAATGTATAATGGTATAAAAGAACTGCAGGTTTTTGCTTTTCTTAACAATGTCAGTAATTACACAAGCAATCAATTTGTTGCTAATTTATTTCTGACAAAAGTTTTGTTTGTATATTAATGTAGTGTCATGAGGTTGCCATTATCTTCGAGTGATCCAAATATCATCTAGATATGACAATGCTAACTAAGGCTTAATGTATAATAGTGCTGCAGAGTTTTACCTTTTTTTAACAATGGCGGTAATTACACACACAAAATTTTTCGAACAAAGATCTTGTTTTAATATTAACAGAATGTCTTCAGAATGCAAGTGTCTTTGAGTGATCCAAATTTCAGCAAGATTTGTTCATGGTAACTAAGGTTCATTACCTGAAACATAACAAATATGTTGCTTAAACTTTGAAGGCCGTTTTGTGGGTTTTAAGGTTTCAACCACAGACATGCTTGGTGAGCCGTAACTTCAGTCATAACTGAGATATCTTCTTGTATGATATATCATACGAAATCTGAGACTGCTTTTTCCAATGGTATTAATAACTCAATATTGAAGAAACTGGACTCATTTTGTTAAGATGGGTCACATTTCATTGAGGTAAAGTAAGGTTATATCAGACTTATTCCTTAATACAAGGAGTGTTCCAAAGGCATACAGGTACTGGTGGCATAATATCATCAACAGGCTTGTGTTAGGACTTCTTATTATCTGCAGAGTTCACAAGACATCTTAGCAACATTCAAAGGTGCCTAGAACGTCTCAGCTATGTTTGTAAAGTGGTGTCCTATATTACAATGATGATATTTTAATCGGCCAAACATTGCTTTAAAAAATAATACTTGTTGCAGGCATATCATAGGCATTTTAGTAATATGACATGATGAAATTCTATATTTGCAGCTGCAGGCTTCAGTTGCAATATTGTGTGACTAGAAAGCCAAAGAAAGTCAGTGATGTGAAACGTTGGTGTGTGGCTTTAGTTATGGATGTGGCTTTAAATTCAGCATTTATGGTAGCTTTAAAGTCAGAAGCTCTGTTGTGCATGTTGCCAGGGTGCCAGCCCCCGGAGCTGATCCAAGGCAGTGTTCTCAACAGCTACACATACAACATAGCCCTGGAGACCAGCAGTGGTACCTGCCACACACACAGACAGATTCGAGAGGCGGAGAGACGTGCCATACATGTGCGCAAACAAAACCTGCCCCGCAACAGAGGCAACAGGAAACTTCAGCACAGACTCAGTGTGAGAGCACATGTCAACAGGAAGTCAACTCAAGACCCGTTTGATGTCTACCACTTTCCTACCGAAGCAAGCAGTTCTGATGTAGGTGGTTGATTATTACTATTGGGGTGACTATTAGGGATACTAGTTTTACTACTGCGATAGCATTGTAATAGCTGCATTACTATTGCAGTATTACATTGCAATTGTATCATGATTATATCAACTATTGCAGTCCTTTGATGGTTTGACGAATCATTAAATCACAATCAGTTATAGACTTGTTTAGCTTAGGTATTTGGTTTGTGAGACAAAAGAATAAGTTGTTTTAGTACTCACTCACTCACTCACTCACTCACTCACTCACTCACTCATGTCAGCCACTGGGGTCAAACATTAGTAGCTTTAATCATCCGTCTCCAGATCCCTCTGTCTGGCATTGCCGTCTTCAACTCCTCCTGACCCACATCTTCCTTTAAGCAGTCGATGTAAGTTGCTGCTGGTCTTCCTTCCTTGGTTCTTCCATGTATCAGTTGCCACAAGATGGTCTTAGATGCCATTTCATACTTATGTCTGTAGCAATGTCCAGCAAATCTCAGTCGTCTTCTTATTTTATCAGTGACTTTACACATTCCACTGTATAGTTCCATGTTTGTCAAATGCTGTTGCCAGTGAATGTTATATGTGACTCGAAGCATTCTTGTATAACATCCATCTAGTTATTTGTCAAGTTCTTTCGTTTTTGTCCATGTTTCGCATCCGTAGAGTAGCACAGACTCTACTGTTGCAATAAACAGTCGCTGCTTGATTTTGCGTGGGAGCATAGATTTTCATATTAGGTTTAGTTGGTTGATTGCTCTCCATGCTATTGCCTTCCTGGTTTTGATGTCTTTGTTTGTTGTGCAGACCCAGGAGCCAAGGTATTTGTAGTTTTCAACCATCTCTAAAACAGCTCCTTCCTGGCAACGAAGCTGGTGCTTCCTAATTGCTTGAATGAGATATATTTGGTTTTTCCTGAATTGATTTACTGGAGTCATTACTTACTTAATCCTTTTTGCACCTAATTAAGTAAATAATGGCTCTGGTAAGTGTATAGTTTGTATACATGACACATGGCATCCTGTTGTAGAGCGTGTCTCCCCCCAGCACTGATGTCTCTGTAGCGTCTGCGATGTGTCGTTCGGTTAGCTCGAGGCGCCCCCGAGTGGTCTACTCGAGGCAGGAGGAGGACAATTTGATGGAGGGAGTGGAACGCTTCGGTCACTGCTGGAACCAGATCCTACACTCCTATGTCTTCCACCCAACCCGCATGGCTGTCGACCTGAAGGGGAAGTACCGCAGACTCATGGTAGGCCACTTCCACCAGCAGTAAAGTTGCATTCGGAGATTGTTCAGGTTTTAAATACAAATTTCCAGTGAATCCTCACCCGTCTTTTTGGGCCTTGTCGTACAACTCCTCAATCTCGCTATGTCAACGGCTAGGCGTTTTGCTTCATTCCATGTTGCCAATCCCTGTTGGTCTTGTTCCTTTTCTTTGCCGTGATGTTTTTAGACAAATCAATAGTGAATCAACAACAAATGATATCTGTGTGCCATATGTTAATTATTCTGCCGGCCGGACCTGGTGACCGGTATTTATACAGAAGTGCAGTTTATTAAATTATATATCAAACATAAAAGTGACATATGGCAGCAGGTGTGATCAAATCAGTAAGTATTGTTCATGTTATACAGACACTTTAAAAAACGGTTAAAAATGGTAGTTTATCTTGGAATGCAATTTTAACTATATATCACTAGAGGGGTAACCAAGTGATGCCCAGATGGCCAGGTGTATCACTGCAGTGGGCAAACAATATTCCTCTTGTTTCCATTATCCTTGTTGGTTATTAAGCTATGTTTCCTTGCAACTATAACTGAAGACACAGCAGCAATGCGAAAGATTTTTGTGTGAAGTTGATACATTGACATATATTCTAGGCAAAATGGG
Organism: Escarpia spicata; assembly: GCA_963995525.1. Lineage (NCBI taxonomy): Eukaryota > Metazoa > Annelida > Polychaeta > Sabellida > Siboglinidae > Escarpia > Escarpia spicata. The sequence continues at coordinate 31,868,023 of OZ023212.1, forward strand.
TGTTGTTAATTTTATAAATGTGATGTGGCTCCATATCCGCCCACCCTAGGTCCATCACAAGGCCCCCCTTCTCTGGTCACAAAACAAAACAGCCAATATTTGTTAATAATGATGTCGTGGTGATCTTACATGAAGGCACATAAATAGTGAGTGGCAATTTGATCAACACATCACTTTCTCGCGATGACCTAATCATATCACCATCACCATCGCACATGTATATAGCACTGCATGTGTGCGCAAGTGTGTTTGAAATTGTAAATTATTTTTGTAAATTAAACTTATAATCATTGTGGCTCCATAATTTGTTTTTACCACAAATAATAACTGTACAGTAATTTGTAATTTATTAATTGGGGATGTTATCAATGAGTATCTTACCTCTTTTATACCTAAACCTATGTTTTTTATTATTCCTGAAGCAGTGGATGGTTTATTAATTAACACATATTCTTAACAATAAACATTCACTTGTCATTGCAATTAGCAGATTAATCATCAAATGTTGGCAGTATATCTATGCAGTAAATTTGTCAATGTTGTGACAGGCGAAACGTCAATGGACACCCGAGCCCGCAGAGAAGAGAGTGATGGAGAGAAGGCCCTTCTCCATGGTGGAGGAAAGAAGGCTGCGCAGAGGGGTCCATCTGTTTGGATATAACTGGAAGGCAATCCAGGGGGCATATCAGTTTGCGAAGGGTCGCAGCGCCACTGAGCTGCGTAGTAAGTGGCGCAGCATGCACCGCCCGAAATTATTGCACCATTTGGACATGTCACAATGAAATAGGTTAATTTATTTCATTATTACCTCAATGTTTGTGGTAGTATAACTGTCTATGTCGGCATCTATATAAACACATTTGGCAATGTCTTAGAACTGGAAAGTTTGTGTACATTAAATATGTTGTGTTGTAATTTAGCAAGTACTAGAACCCATCAGCTACCATATTTAAGTGCTGAACGTAATGCGAAATCAACTATTGACTAAAAAATCAATGCCAACTCCAATTCTGGCATCAACATTTAGCAAAACAGACCTCTGACTAGACAGCAAAAGCCGTGATGTATCACTCTCCAACTCAGCGTTGGTGACAAAGCTCCTGTTGGTGTCTGGCATATGTTTGCTGATCCTCTCTACTAATTGCTGCATGACTTTGTTGGTGTTTGGTTAATTCTTGTTCCTGACATGTAGAAAATAGAGAACTAAACTTCTGCCAACATTCAGGTTTAAGCACAGTACTACTCAAACTCTGAGCATCTGTGACTAAACTATTGCTTTTAAATATGTAGATGAAACGGGTCTAACATTTTTGTTGTTGAACTGTATATATAGTTAACATAAGTTTAACTTGACTCATTTCCTATGCTTGTTATTCTTAGATATAACATGCATATGCTAGCTTAATTACAGTTAGATTTAAATTAGTATCTATTTACCAATTTCATTTGGTTATTCAATTTTATGTTATATTGTGCAATATTTATTATACTAAGTATTAATATAGTAATATATTTATTTTGTTTATCAATTCTAGACCATGGTTTAATATGTTTTGAAGCACCACAAATAAGTTTGGAACTGGTGTTGCAGCTGTATAAAATAGATTATTATTATATTGATTTAATCCAAACTCTTCTTTTATGTTATTTCTGGGAGGCAGTCACATTAAAGATGTCTCTCATTTATTGACTAAACATTTACAAAAAAATGTGGTTTTATGTAAACATATAAAACATTTAATAATATGAAGCAGCCTAGTGAAATGTTTAGCAACCAATATATATGTTGCTAAACATTTAACTATATATATATCATAGAAATATACATGTATATATGTGTGTGTGTGTGTATATATATATATTATTGTAAAATAATATATAATATTTGAACACAGAATTATTATTTGATTATGCTCCACTGTTGGATCATATATTTGAAGAATAGTAATTGTTTTAATGACAGTTCTGTGTTATTCTTTATATAACATAACTCAAATCTTGTTATTTAATCAAACAGCTCAAATAATATTGGTGTATTTGGCAATTAGATCAGTATTACTTACCGGTAGTAATCATCAATAATGTTGTGTTTGTCGAACATTTTATAGGATTGCTGTGCATTTAATTGTTTTTGTAGTATTAATAAAGAATTTATTTCAGACATCAAGGTATATAATAGTATACAGTATGTCCATAGTAAAGTAATTAAATATGTGCATAATTATATACCCAATAATGAGATAAACACAACTACAAACTATTGTATAATGCACCTGTCCACGCTCTACGCAATGCAGAAGTGGTATATACATCACTGTTAAGAGACCAATGTATAGTTGAGTTGGTGGAAATAGATAACCAGCTCATTAAACTGTAAAGGCATTTACTAATAATACTGTATAATATAGTACTCTCTAGTACAGTAAATCTTAATGTATAATTCCCCATTTAAGTCTTAAAAGCTGATAGTTATTGTTACAGTGGCTGTTTATTGATTGAATTTAAGATGTTATTTGGATGTGTTCCATGTTTGCCCTGTTGTAGTATTGTCTTATTGTTTGTGTTGGGGATGGCGACTTGTAAAAATTGCTATTTACATCTTCAAGAATAAAAACCTAGTTTGTTGGTGATGCACAAAATACTTTGTACAACGTGTTCATTCATCGCTACACTGTTTAATATTTTAAAAGATTGCCAACCAAAGAAAGACCCTAGATAACAAGTGGGCAAGACAGCAATTAGCTAGTCCACAGCTCAGTTGGGGTGTTTGCCACTACAATATCAAAAGAACCTGCAGCTTTATTTTTACCCAGAACAGACACAGAAGGCAGCAGAAAATTGAATGAAATGGCGGGAGCTGTCAAGAAGTCCTCAGTGGTGCCCCACCGACCGCCTGGTTAGGGGATAGTGAGAGAGAGAAAGCTTCTTGTTTTGATGGCAAACTTGTTAACTGATCCGTGTGAAATGACTCCATGGCTTGACAACCGGTCATAAGGGTGCACCATATCAGCCTAGTCCAGTCACTCACTCTCGTATGCATACTATCCAGGCAGTTTATTGTCTGCTACAGAATACACAACTAGATTCTATAAATATTGTGAATTAATACCATTTATTTTAACAAGGCAATGGCAGCATAACTAAAAAATCCGACAACAAATATCACTTCAACAACATACAGTATACTTCTGGTCTGGTCCTACCTCTGAACAAACAACATACAGTATACTTCTGGTCTGGTCCTACCTCTGAACAAACAACATACAGTATACTTCTGGTCTGGTCCTACCTCTGAACAAACAACATACAAATGTTTAGCAACATATATATGGTATGCACCCTTCATTTGTTTACACATTCGATAGTCTATAACTTTTTCAAAAATTGTGCACAATAAATTATCCCATAGAAATTGTATCCAAATATCAATCTTGTCTATAAAATGCTTTAAATAAATTGAGAACAATTTGGAAGCCTGGTGAAACTTATATAGACTTGCATACACATTCGTGACAATATAAAGTATTCATTCCTAGCCACTTACTAAATCAAGTACTAAATAACCACCAAATTAACTGTACCAAATTAAATATGTTTTTACCAGCCAGTACCACTAATCAACACCAATTTAAACTACCAACATTTCCCAGGCTGCTAGACCATCACTGCATTTAGATACAGCTGTATCTATCAGAACCAGGTAGTTTATTCATATATCATTTATATAAAATTATATTTCATATAACAAAATGTATACATGTGCATAGACTATATGCAGTGACAAATACAACACCGCAAGTGTTCTGTTCTTATAATAAAAACTTATTTTCAACTGAGGAGTGTTTTAATGTACCGTATTAATTCTGTTTAGCGTACAGTACACTTACGAAATATTCTTAGTTACAAAAAAGTCAGAGAACAGGCCATGCCATACTCTGCATACATTCAAGTTTAGTTGAGCCAGGATGACACATGTTAACGTAACTGAAGCTAACTGGAAGTGATTTATACATCCATGTGATGGTGATTTTGTGGTCAAAGGGATACTAGAACTTTGCAAAGGCTGTGGATGCAGGTGGAACTTTCTTTCTCATATTGTCAAATGATGGATCCAGTAATCAGTTTTATGTTTAGAATATTAACTAGATAATTGTTTTGATATTACCAAGAGAAAAAGTGCAAGAGAAAAGCATCATCAAGCCATTGTTTTTGTTGTATTTATGATCAAAAGTAAACTTAATTAAATATTATATGTGTTGTGGGTGTGGTGCGTGCGTGCGTGCGTGCGTGCGTGCGTGCGTGTGTAGTTTGTGATTGGTGTAAATTACTTATTTCAGTGAATCCTCGGCATATATTAATACTGCAGTACACTTTGTGTATAAAACAATATACTGATACACAACATTTATTTACCAACACTGTAACTTGCAACAAAGCATAAAATGTAAATTAAACTGCACGTAAATTATAATACATTTGCTACGATGCCCACACATGAAACCAATCTATACAATATAACTTGAATAACAACAGCTATAAAGATAGCTATCTGCTCTTGAGTAATATACAAATGCTACTACACTTGGCATAATAAACAAGTAGCTATATAACTGTAAATCTATAGATTTTTTGGTGATCAATTGTTCTTGGTCAGCCAGTGGCTAATACCTGAAATGAAATAGCCTAAGCCACACAGAACTTGGCACCTTATATTTACATCTACACATAGAAATCACAACAAGTTGATAGGGTAAACTCATTCTCTTTTCGTCAATGGGTATGTAAGATCCCTAAATTAATGATCATCAGCTACTATTATTTGCTGTTACTATTTATATTCAGAAGCAGGATAATTCTCTATAACTTCATATTTTTAAGGTACCATTTCACATTGCACGTACAAGAAGATTTTGTTGAATGCAAGTAACTGAAATTATGACTGGAATTAAAGTCTTCGACACTTGAATATTTATATAATCCATCTGCTACGTTCACGATGTTAATATCTTTTTAATAATCAATGCAAGATGTCTACTGTGCATCATAACTGCAGTTTTTACTGCAACATCTTTGGCATCTCGTGGTTCTTGCAGTAAGTCATGTTTGGTCTGAATATCTACAAATGCATATACACGTATATATATATATACTACATATGGCCTCTCAGCTTGCTACTTGAGGTCGTCTAGGTCTTCCTTGTACACTTGTTTATCTAGTTCAGAGAGATATAATTGATTACTGTACTAACAGTGAATTATAACCATTCTAATTTTGTATGCAACAGAACTACCAAGTCATGTTTTTGGCTTCCATCTTATGCAGCTACCTCATGAATATTAGCCATTTCAGAACATGCAAACATGCTTATTTTCAGGCCTATGTTAACATAATTATTTTAAAATTATTTCCCAGCATGTGCTGGTTGCATAGAGCATCTGGCAGACCCCAGAATTTATTGTTATTATTGTTATCATCAGTGAATTTCAGTGGAAATTTGAAAGGATAAAATTGCTGTCATCTCGTGTCTTATTTAAAAACTGTACACCCATTTTCAGAGTTTGGATTTGTTCACAATCTGACATGTTTCTCAACACAACTTGGCAGTTCTAATGTGAAATGTTATCCATATTATTTAAACAATTTAGTGTATATTTTATATTTATGATATGCAGACACCTGCTCAGTCCTAACTGGTTATAAGATGATGAACACTTTCTCTTTGATTTCTAACACTAGATCCCTGTTTTCACTATGGCAAGAACAGCTATCTACAACCAAGTTTACACTTCAATATCACTGTGATACAAGCTTAAATATTCTCTGACCAACACAATTTATACATTTGGCATGTATAATAGGTAGCTATGCCATTTACTATACATAATATAGTAATTGCCTTAACATACAGGCTCCTTGGTAAATATAGTTTGATAGCTGTCATATCTTAAAATCTACTCATACTATCTTGACCTAATTTCAAATGTATCATGTTGGTATGAGAAGGTCATTTATGACATCATAATCAATTTGTGTGGCAGTAACCATGGCAACCAGATATTAGAAATGCTGACTGATGCGGGTCTGTGGGAAGCCCCATGGAAATATTTATGATATATTTGTCTAATTTGCTTATGTTTCTAAAACCAAATCTAATATTATATAAAGTTGTGCAAATACTGCAAAAAACACAATACCTTAAAACAAAATAGTTGTAATATTTATAAAAAATATTGTATAAACAAATGTTAAAAGTAATTTTTGTATCAAACACATTACGTTTTATTCAGCACCCATACATTTGTTAAGATAGGATGAATAGTTTTTAAAATATGACTTAGTGAAAATTGTACATCACAGCAGATAGACTGAAATTGTCGCCACAGATATAAAAACTAAGAACAGAGCAGACTTGTCCACTGTCTTAGTCTTGAGCTGTTGGTCAGTGCACTAACTCCACTGTCACTGCTGGACATCAGACCACCTCATATGAAAACATTACGTCTAAACGCCTTCTTGATTTTGCCTCCTGAAAACCAAAACACATGATGTTCACTAAATGATAACTATATGGGTGTGTATACATGAGTGAAAGCCTATGTAAAATATTCTACATGTTCTTTCGATGTTTCCACAATTTAAATAGCAACTCAAACATATATCATAATACATTTTTTGGATATCTTCTAATTCTTAGCATATATATGTATATATACATATATAATATATTAGGTAATGTTTAAAAACTAGCAAAAGCCCTGCATCAGCCTCTAATATTTTACACAATGCAATGTTAACAGTAACAGCTATGACTAAGGGTACAGTTTCACACTTGTTAAACAAATTGGTACAGTACAGCACAATTTGAAAAGCCAATATCTTATAAAGTCGATTACTGAATAGTTGTCAAAACAATGTCACTTTTAATAAACCAATACCAGAAATTTTTAAAGAGAAAGGATTTATTAGAATTATTGCATAGAACAATCTGGCTGAGTATACCAGTAATAATAATATACTCTTATAGGACTTAAATACTGTAGAACCTGAGCTCAAACATGCAACGTGCTTGAATCTTGAAGCATGATATCGTAAAGAGGGATGCATAAAATAGGGACTGCCAAGCATTTAAGGTGGTAGCGTAATTTTGAAGAAAAAAAACATTCTTAAAGTTCTTTTGCAGAGGGTAGTTATAGTTTCATATGGCATTAATGTGATTTGAACTCGCCCCAAATTTTGGGTGCAACTACAGAAAAACATGCTTGACCAGGGTAAAATTAGTTTTCTGCATGGTAGTACCTGACTCAACAAAGAAGTTGATCATCTTCTTGCCAACGGACTTGACGTTGTGAGCGACTGGCATCTCCTCCATCTCATCCCTGTACTCATACACCCGCGTCTCAAACATACCTGTCAGGACAGTTAACACACCTTGCAGGACAGTGAACACACATTATAAGACAGTGAACACCTTGTAGGACAGTCAACACACCTTTTAGGACAGTGAACATACTTTGCAGGATAGTAAACACACATTGTAAGATGGTGTACACACCTTGTAGGACAGTGAATGCACCTTGTAGGACAGTGAATGCACCTTGTAGGACAGTGAATGCACCTTGTAGGACAGTGAATGCACCTTGTAGGACAGTGAATGCACCTTGTAGGACAGTGAATGCACCTTGTAGGACAGTGAATGCACCTTGTAGGACAGTGAATGCACCTTGTAGGACAGTGAATGCACCTTGTAGGACAGTGAATGCACCTTGTAGGACAGTGAATGCACCTTGTAGGACAGTGAACACACCTTGTATTACAGTAAACACACCTCTTATAACAATATACACCTTGTATGACGGTGAACACACATTGTAGAACATTGAACACACATTGTAGGACAATAAACACAAATTGTAGGACAATACACACACATTGTAGGACAGTGAACACACCTTGTCCTACAATGTGTGTGTATTGTCCTACAATTTGTGTTTATTGTCCTACAATGTGTGTTCAATGTTCTACAATGTGTGTTCACCATCATACAAGGTGTATATTGTCATAAGACAATACACACCTCGTAGGACAGTAAACACACCTTATAGGACAATACACATCTTGTAGGACAGTGAACACAAATTTATATTATATGTGAATTAATGATCTGTCCGCTGTGAGGCTAGAAGTGAATTAATGATCTGTCCCCTGTGAGTCTGTCCACTCACTGTGGGTGTGGTCCTCCTCCATACGGTGGCTGATGAACTCCTCAAAGTGCTGGGTCTGAGTGAACCACTCCAGGAACATGCGGATGCTCTTGGACGACACCGCCTTCACAAACGACTCCTTCTGCAACAGATCAACAGCACACAAAGTCAGTGCGATGGGTCAGTCCACAACCACTGTCAGTTCTATGACAACACCCACACCTACAGCCACTATCACACACGTTTCAATATCCACTTCAACACCTACACCCATTTGAAGACACATACACTTCAATACATACACCCACTTCAAGACACATACAGTTCAATACCTACACCCACTTCAAGACACATACACTTCAACACCTACACCCACTTCAAGTCACATACAGTTCAATACCTACACCCACTTCAAGACACATACACTTCAACACCTACACCCACTTCAAGACACACACACTTCAACACCTACACCCACTTCAAAACACATACTCTCCAATACCTACACCCACTTCAAGATATATACACCCCAATACCTACACTCACTTCAAGACACATACACTTCAACACCTACACCCACTTCAAGATGCATACAGTTCAATATCTACACCCACTTCAACACACATACACTTCAATACCTACACCCACTTCAAGACACATAAACTCCAATGCCTACACCCACTTCAAGACACATACAATTCTATACCTACACCCACTTCAAGACACATACCCTTCAATACCTACACCGACTTCAAGACACATACACTTCAACACCTACACCCACTTTAAGACACATACACATCAATACCTACATCCACTTCAAGATGCATATACTTCAACACCTACACCCACTTCAAGACACACACCTCAACACTGACACCCACTTCAAGACACATACACTTCAATACCTACACCCACTTCAAGATGCATATACTTCAACAACTACACCCACTTCAAGACACATACACCTCAACACTTACACCCACTTCAAGACACATACACTTCAATATCTACTCCAACTTCAAGACACATACACTTCAACACCTACACCCACTTTAAGACACACACACATCAATACCTATACCCACTTTAAGACACATACAATTCTATACCTACACCCACTTCATGACACATACCCTTCAATACCTACACTGACTTCAAGACACATACACTTCAACACCTACACCCACTTTAAGACACACACACATCAATACCTACATCCACTTCAAGACGCATATACTTCAACACCTACACCCACTTCAAGACACACACCTCAACACTTACACCCACTTCAAGACACATATACCTCAACACTTACACCCACTCCAAGACACATACGATCCAATGCCTACACCTACTTCAAGACACATACACTTCTATACCTACACCCACTTCAAGACACATACACTTCAACATCTACACCCACTTCAAGACACATACACTTCAACATCTACACCCACTCCAAGACACATACACTTCTATACCTACACCCACTCCAAGACACATACACTTCTATACCTACACCCACTTCAAGACACATACACTTCAACATCTACACCCATCTAAGACACATACACTCCAATGCCTACACCTACTTCAAGATACATACCCTTCAATACCTACACCCACTTCAAGACGCATATACTTCAACACCTACACCCACTTCAAGACACATACACTTCAACATCTACACCAACTTCAAGACACATACACTCCAATGCCTACACCCACTTTAAGACACATACACATCAATACCTACACCCACTTCAAGACGCATATACTTCAACACCTACACCCACTTCAAGACACATACACCTCAACACTTACACCCACTTCAAGACACATACACCTCAACACTTACACCCACTCCAAGACACATACGCTCCAATGCCTACACCTACTTCAAGACACATACACTTCTATACCTACACCCACTTTAAGACACATACACTTCAACATCTACACCCACTTCAAGACACATACACTTCAACATCTACACCCACTTCAAGACACATACACTTCAACATCTACACCCACTTCAAGACACATACACTTCAACATCTACACCCATCTAAGACACATACACTCCAATACCTACACCCACTTCAAGACACATACACCCACTTCAAGACACATACACTTCAACACATACACCCACTTCAATACACATACACTTCAATACCCAAACCCATGTCACCACTGATACCTACTTCAAGACACATCAACATCAAGACACATACACTTCAACACCAGCACCCACTTCCATACCCACTTCACAACTCATACACTTCAAGACACACCTAACAACACCCACTTAAACACCAATACCCACTGCAAGACATTCCCTTCAACACCTACACACCCATCAACACCTACACCCACTGCCACTGTGTGCCACATTAGCCACTCACCTCAAACACAGACTGTCCATCCTGCTGTGTTACGATGTACTCCGTGTAATGGCCGATTGTCTCGACAAACATTCGCAGAAATGCCTCAAACACAATGATGGTCTTGTTGGCGGCTGGCACTGGTGTGTCTGCACACATGCCAAATGGTCCCACGCCATCTGGCAGACAAACTTCACGTCACATACATGGTGGCTACAGTACTCACTTGCACGGACACATTGGCTACAACACTGACTCGACACTGCACGTTGGAAACTGGCAACAATACTTGTTTGTCTCACAACATGCACCAGCTGCAACACTGAATGATGTGACACACATTAGCTACAATACTGACTTGAGTGAACCAACACAGCAGCTAAACACTGTATCGCAGTGAGCTGTGTAAACTAAACACTGTATCGCAGTGAGCTGTGTAAACTAAACACTGTATCGCAGTGAGCTGTGTAAACTAAACACTGTATCGCAGTGAGCTGTGTAAACTAAACACTGTATCGCAGTGAGCTGTGTAAACTAAACACTGTATCGCTGTGAGCTGTGTAAACTAAACACTGTATCGCAGTGAGCTGTGTAAACTAAACACTGTATCGCAGTGAGCTGTGTAAACTAAACACTCTATCGCAGTGAGCTGTGTAAACTAAACATGTGTGGAAATAGAAAGTTGCTATATGTCTACAATAAACCCAATAAATGTGATGACTTTTTGTGTGTTTTGCATTGGTTCAAACCACTTCCCACCCAACCAATATGTGGCGTGAGACTTTGAGATGTCCAAAACGCCTTCAACAACCACAGCCAGTAGCTGCCAGATTCAACTGACATCATTTTATTGGCAAGATTCTGATACCCACAATAGTACCAGTGTGCATTAATATATGTTCCACTTGATAGATGGCGCCGCTGAGGTAATTTATTTTCCCACAGTGCGAGTGATAATCAAACCACCACCTACCTATACACAATGATAACTGTTACGACTTCTGCGACCATCACTAATTTGATATCTTTGCACTAATTTGATATCTTTGCACTAATTTGATATCTTTGCACTAATTTGATATCTTTGCACTAATTTGATATCTTTGCACTAATTTGATATCTTTGCACTAATTTGATATCTTTGCACTAATTTGATATCTTTGCACTAATTTGATATCTTTGCATGCGGTCACTGCAGGAGTAGGACCAAAACCCTACCAGACTCATCCTTGATGGCAGCGACAAGGGCTTTCTGCAGCTTCCTAGGGATGATTCCTCCCTCATCCCCTATACTCTGTACGATGGTGTTGTTGTCTAGGTCAACTATGAGAACCTGCAAGGAACAAGGACGACTGCTGACAGAGGCAAGGAAAGTTGTCAATGAAACTACTACAGTTCTAGTTATCATTTCAGAACACATGTGTGTATGTTAAGATTTAAATTAGAAAACAAAATGTGTGCCATTGCATGCAAACAAAACAAATTCTGGTTTCTTGGTTTATTTAACTATTATTAAGAGCGACACAATTCTCATTATATTAAGTGTAGCTGTTAGTTTCCAAGTAGTTCCACCGATATATAAATTAACATGATGACGACTGCTGTCTCTCAGAATCAGGCAGTCATGCTACGTCAACTGGCAGGGAAATTTAATAGGAAAGTGTAATTAGATTACATATATACATATATATACAAATATATATATATATATTTATATATATATATATATGTATATGTACATATATTATAAAATGCCTATAAATAAGGTCTTAGAATAGACACCTCATAATAATGATAAGGTGTCAGCTACTGAAGGGGAGGACATGTGTAGCTCCACATAATGGTGTGGTGTCAGCTACTGCGGGGGGGGGGACATGTGTAGCTCCACATAATGGTGAGGTGTCAGCTACTGCAGGGGGACATGTGTAGATCCACATAATGGTGAGGTCTCAGCTACTGTAGCGGGACATGTGTAACTCCACATAATGGTGAGGTGTCAGCTACTGTAGGGGGGACACGTGTAGCTCCACATAATGGTGAGGTGTCAGCTACTGTGTGGGGGAACATGTGTAGCTCCACATAATGGTGAGGAGTCAGCTACTGTGGGGGGAACATGTAGCTCCACATAATGGTGAGGTGTCAGCTACTGTGGGGGGACATGTGTAGCTTTACATAATGGTGAGGTGTCAGCTACTGTGGGGGGACATGTGTAGCTCCACATAACGGTGAGGTGTCAGCTACTGTGGGGGGACATGTGTAGCTCCACATAATGGTGAGGTGTCAGCTACTGCGGGGGAGAACATGTGTAGCTCCACATAATGGTGAGGTGTCAGCTACTGAGGGGGGACATGTGTAGATCCACATAATGGTGAGGAGTCAGCTACTGTGGGGGGGACATGTAGCTCCACATAATGGTGAGGTGTCAGCTACTGTGGGGGGACATGTGTAGATCCACATAATGGTGAGGTGTCAGCTACTGTGGGGGGACATGTGTAGCTCCATATAATGGTGAGGTGTCAGCTACTGCGGGGGAGAACATGTGTAGCTCCACATAATGGTGAGGTGTCAGCTACTTTGGGGGGGGACATGTGTAGATCCACATAATGGTGAGGTGTCAGCTACTGTGGGGGAGAACATGTGTAGCTCCACATAATGGTGAGGTGTCAGCTACTGTGGGGGGGGGACATGTGTAGCTCCAAATAATGGTGAGGAGTCAGCTACTGTGGTGGAGACTTGTAGCTCCACATAATGGTGAGGTGTCAGCTACTGTGGGGGGACATGTGTAGCTCCACATAATGGTGAGGAGTCAGCTACTGTGGGGGGGACATGTAGCTCCACATAATGGTGAGGTGTCAGCTACTGTGGGGGGACATGTGTAGCTCCACATAATGGTGAGGTGTCAGCTACTGCAGGGGGGACATGTGTAGCGAACGGGAGGACAGTTGTTGGAAAAAGGAAAGCAGATGCCTGAAAAGTGGAAGGTAAAAGCAGATGATGACGACCAAGACTGAGATTGGAGGTTTGTGTAAATAAGAGAGATGTGCTGGGATTGGGAGAGGAGAGGAGGACAGGAGGGTAAGAGTGAAAGATAGAGAAGAATGGAGATCGTTGGTGGAAATAGCAGTAATAGGGAGGGGAAGAAAAGAAAACAGAACTAGACGACCTGTCTTGAGGCTGGTCTCACCCCAAACAGACAGGGCAAGAAGAGCAGAACAACAGTCCATAAGGTAATGTGGTGGTCGTATACAGCAAGGGTATGAGACACTACACACCTGCTCCATGGGTAGTTGTCTCAGTTTAGTCTGCATTCCCGTCAGAACTCCAACAATGAACGGTGTCGGAGCGCAGCAGATATCTATCATGGACGCCGGCAGTACTGGGATGAAGGTGTATGCCCACTCAAAGGGGTACATGAGACTGACCAGGGCATGGACACACCCGGTCAGAGTGCTACAACACATAGTTTGTAAAAGTGCTAAGAGGTTGCTCATGGAAAGAGTATACTCCAACTATAATCAAGCTAGCGTGTTTGTGTGTGTGTGCGTGTGAGCATGTGTGCGTGTGTGCGTGTGTGCGTTTGTGCATTTATGTGTGTGTGTGTGCATGCGACTGTGTGTGTGTGTGTGTGTGTGTGTGTGTGTGTGTGTGTGTGTGTGTGTGTGTGTGTGTGTGTGTGTGTGTGTGCGTGTACATGTGTGTGCGAGTGTGTGTGCATGTGTGCGTGTGTGCATGTGTGCGTGTGTGTGTGTGTGTGTGTGTGTGTGTGTGTGTGTGTGTGTGTGTGTGTGTGTGTGTGTGTGTGTGTGTGTGTGTGTGTGTGTGTGTGTGCAAGTGTGTGGGTGTGTGTGTGTGTGCAAGTGTGTGGGTGTGTGTGTGTATATGTGCAAGTGTGTGGGCGAGTGGGTGCATGCACATGTGTGCGTGTGTGTATGTGCACATTTGCGTGCACACATGTGTGTGTGTGAGTGTGTACGTGTGTGTGTGTGTGTGTGTGTGTGTGTGTGTGCCTGTGGTATGCATGTGTGTGGTGTGGTGCGTGCATGTGGTGCGTGCATGAGTGTTACCTGAGAGTATTCGCTATAAAGATGAGCCTCCTAACATTGTATTACCTGAGAGTATTCGCTATAAAGATGAGCCTTCTCTCAAGCAGAACTGATCCAAACACCTTCAGCAGAACTTCAAGGGACAGCTTTGAAAGAAGCAAATCAAATGGTACCTGAAATAATAACAGTGATATTGTAAAATGGTATCTCAAAAAAAGGGTCGTACTTCAATGTGGCTGCACCAAACCAAGCTCGTGAATAATTTACATTTTTATCAGTTTTTAACCACGCTACGACAGCTCAATTTTTTTTTTGTATAGGGAGGGAGGGAGGTAGGGAAAAAGAGTAGGCTCATGAAAACATTCTGTGCCTTGTTTAGTCTGTTGCGGATGTCTATGCCTGCTCTTCCATCTTGGCTAATGACACTTCCAAGGTAAGTGAATGTTTCAGTGCTGGAAAGGTCCGTGTTGTCCATCTTCACTGAGGCTGGCATGTTAATGCTAACATTCAGGGCCATAACTTTCGTCTTCTTCTGGCTAATTCGCAAACCAACCTGACAGCCAAATCTGCTAAGGCGGATTGTCTTCTGCTGGATGTGTTTGTGAGTGTGGGACAGGAGAGCAAGGTTATCGGCAAAGTCCAGATCCTCTAGTGCAGCAAAGACCTCTTGGTACATCTTCTGTCACTCGTCGCATGACCCAGTCAATGACAACATTGAAAAGGACAGCTGGCTTAAGCTCTGTCTCACACCTGTCTTAACCTCAAAGTGAAGATCGCTGGTTCCAACATTGCAGGTGAGATTGGTGTAGAAAGCTTTGATGATGTTGATGATGCGTTGTTGTATTCCGTATGATCTGAGAATGCGCCAGAGGCAGTCTCTGTGGATGCTGTCATAGGCTTTCTCAAAATCTCTAAGTTTTATGTACAGCTGTCTTTGCCACTCTGAAAACTGCTCGATGATGTTCCTCAGCGTAAAAATCTGGTCAGAGCATCCCCTTTCTCTGGTCAGAGCATCCCCTTCCTCTGGTCAGAGCATCCCCTTCCTCTGGTCAGAGCATCCCCTTCCTCTGCGAAACCCAGCCTGTTCTTTCCGTAGTGTTGCATCTGTGATCCGCTGCATGATGATCTTGCATAGGATCTTGCTTGGTACTAACAGAAGGGTGATCCTTCGCCAGTTGCTACAGTCGCTAAGGGCCCCCTTCTTAGGTTTCTTGACAATCACTCCCTTAGTCCATTCTGTTGGTACCTGCTCCCATTCCCAGATGACTGTGAACAAGGGTTCAGGATCTTAGCTGCAAGCTCGGGGTCTGCTTTAAACAGTTCAGCATTGAGGTTATCATGCCCAGGTGCCTTTCCATTCTTTAATGTCTTGATGGCTGCAATGATTTCTGCTCTCTGAGGAACATCTGTGTTTATCTCCAGGTCTGCTTCTGCTTCTTCTATAACAGTTTCCTCTTCTGGTAGTGGCCTGGTTAGTACTTCACTGAAGTGTTCTGTCCAGCGAGTTTCTTGCTCCTTCTCTGTCATGAGGAGGTTTCCTTGCTTGTCTTTAATTTGGGTACTGGAAGTAGTACAACATTTCCCGATAATGATCTTGGTTATTTTGTACACGGTTCCTTGTTCATTTCTCTCAGCCAGTTCCTCCACCTGTTTTGCCAGGTCTTCCATGTAAATTCACTTGTCTGCTCGCAATGTCTTTTGACCTCCCGATGTTCTTCTCTATATTGCTCTTGGTATCTTTCTTTTAGTCTTTCTGATTTTGCTTCAAGTAATTTCTTCTTTGTTGCTCTTCTGTTGTTGATGGCTTCCAATCTTGTTGATGTTATCCAGTCTGTTCTCTTCCTCTGCATGTGTCCTAGGCTGACTTTACTGCTCTTGGTGTAGTTGGAGACTATCTGGCTTCAGGTAATTTCAATGTCTTCCGTGGAGTAGTTTTCTTCTTCAAGGCCGCTCAGAACTCGAAATCTGTTTTTCACATCAAGAATGAAGCTTTTCTTCACAACTGGATCCCTAAGTCTCTCAACATCATATATGTTTTTACCCATTGTTCAGTGTCCTGTACTTTTCAGTTTTAGCTTCATGTAAGATCTGATCACAGTACCTACTGTTTGGTGAGTACCAAGTCCGGGTGTTAGAAAAGGGTCCATCCGATGATAAGATTGTTCATGCAACAAAAGTTCACCAGTCTTTCACCATTGTTGTTCATGCTGCCACATCCGTTCCTTCCCATGACCCTGTCGTTGTGGGTGTTGACACTTCCAACTTTTGCACTCAGGTCTCCCATGACAATTGTGACGTCATGGTGTGGTGAACTGTCCACTTCTGCTTGAAGGCTTTAATAGAAAGCGTCCTTGTCCTCATCCTCTCATTCATTGGTCAGTGCGTAGCACTGGTGAAGGGTGATGGTTCCATGTCTTCAGTTCAGTCAAACTCTCATCAGATGACTGCTGACAGGTTTCCACTCCAGCAGTGACTTTTACACCCCTTTCTTCATGAAAACTGCTACACCTTTGTGATGCTGGTTGTCGTCTCATCCAGAGAACAGCACCATCTCTCCTGTTGCTGTTGTCAGTCTTCCCGATCTGGTCCACTTGCTTTCACTCACTCCATGGATGTGCAGGCTGTATCGTCGCATGTGGTTATCTGCACCAGTTTTCCAGTTTCATACGTGGCCCTCACATTCCAAAATCCAATTGTGGTCTTCATCTTTGCACTCAGCACTCCCATAATCGTGTCTGTGACTTCTTTTTGGCTTTCACCATAGGCAGTCATACGAGTCGTTGACTCTGGAAGGCTGTCATGCACAGTTGTGAAAGTTATCTTTGACGCTGTTTCCGTAACACTAATTTTCTTTTACAAGACACAGTCGTTAGTACTGTGCTAACCCCCCAACCTGGAAGATCAGAGTGCTTGTTTTGTCTGGCCCCTCCCCCCATAATCTGTCCGGCCTGATTGAACCTGCCAGGAGCACAATGTTCCCGCCGGCATAGCTCTGGGGTTCGACAGAACACGCAAGAAAGTATGGCAAATAACTCTGTTAATCACTTACATCATCAAGTTTGCTGTCAAGTGATCGCCTCAAGACGAGTGTATCACTCTTGCTGCCAGCAGCCTGCAACACAAAAGTCAACAATACAACTGATGTCAGTGTCAATTGTGTCACCATACATGTGTCATCATATGTCATCATATTTTCACAGTGTGTCACGATGTGTCACTGTGTTTTACTCAATGGAGCAGTGCTACATCGCAGACCTGCCCCAGTTCTACCAGCCCAGCAGAACGTTGCAATCCTCATCAGACTCTCTTCTGACAGTACACAGTGCACATTTCCACCATTACAGTGATTGTGCCTTGTGCACCACTGCTCATCGTCTCTGGAATAGTCTTCCACACGAGATGCGCAGATGTGATTCTATATGCAGCTTTCAAAGACTAATAAAAAAACTCACTTGTTCAAACGAGCCTATCACTCTTAAACCGAGATCATTCTTTTATCGGCTATGTTTTTATGCTCCTGGATTTTTAGTTCTGTTTTTATGTTTTTTATGTTTTTATATAATATTACTATTTTAACTCTCGTTGCATCAGCACCTTTGAACAGGGTCACCTGGAGCCATGGTGCTCTAAAAGTTATCTTTTATTATTATTTTGTTGCCAAGTTTCACTGTATGTCACTGCATGTAATGTGTCACTTTATATCATTGTATATGACATGTTACTTAACATCACTATGTCACAATGTGTCACTATGTGTCATCATATGTCAACATGTGTCACCATGTTTCACTTTTGAACCATGTGTCACCTTGTCTCATTATACGTCACATTGTGTCACCATATCTCACCATGTGTCACCACATTTCATCATGCAAGGTAGACTGACCGATGCATGGATCCAGGCCTCCTGCCCAGGCTGTGGCATGGGTCGGCCGTAGGCGGACTGAAGCAGGTCCATGGCATGGTCCAACGACTCTTCTCTCTTCAACTCTACTGCCTTCAGGAGCTGGTCATAGAAACTAGACATCTGGACTGGACCAACGACACACAACACTTCTGGCTGGGACTGACAGGTCGGCTGAAAAAACGACACATAATAACAGTCCGGTGTTGACCACGACATACTGCCTCGTTGTGTGAATGAGGTAATTAAGATAAACTCATCGGACAAACTTGTACATTATTTTTAATTAGAAGTCAGTAGAAATGGCAAAGTTACTCCACAACTACATATAGTATAACATAAGATTGTTTACCATTTAACAAGTTACCCTATCTAATGATTAAAGTCAATTCATTTCATGATTTTAACAAAAGCATGCACTCCTTTATTGGACCAATTTATGTTATTTACACAGTATATATCTGAACATTGATGAACCTAATTCATGGAGGGTTCAATCGACCGAGCAGAGTATTTTACATTTTAAGCTGCTATTCCAACAAAATCTCTCCAATACTGTATAAGTTCATGATGGGGATGACTTGCATATTTTGCCAGGAATAAAGTGTAGGCATGCGTAGTGTCAGCATACCTTACGTGTCCACATTGGCAATATCGCAGGCGATAAGATCTTCCCCAGCTCATTGACGATCGGTGTCTAGTTTGAGACATTTTTTCCAATTTAAATATAACAAAACCTTAGTGTGATTCCTGCTTGATCATGCATTAAAGCTACAAAATAAATGTTTGTTTCCCTGCCTGACACAATGTAGATATTGGGTATATTTACCTCTCTGGAAATTTTTTTTTTTTCTCTGTATAATTTTGACCGCATCTTGCAGCCTTCTTCAGCAGACATACATATATTATACAGAGAAAAAACAATAACATTCCTTGAGAGGTAAATATACCCAACATGAATAACCAAGAAACTGGATCGTCACTACATTCACAGATGTTGCAGATAGTGCTTCCATTCAGGATTTATTTAAATGTCACATACGTGAAAAATAAGTTCACTGACCACAATTCTTCTGCAGTGTCCATATTGCCGTTGGCCAGTTTCACTGGTCAGGACAAAGGAGAAGATCTCACTGCAAGATAAACAACAGTTGCATTCCCACACTGACTTCAATTGATATGTTGACACCTGCAGGAGCATGCCCAAACTAGGCAGACTGTTAGGCAGATAATAAATAAGGAGATATCTTTCCAGTTGACTTTTGAAGATGATACTTCAGACACAGAATATCTGCTATTTTTCTCATCATTTCAACATAGAAAAGTTACAATGCTTAGCAGAATATCAATACAAATTCCAACCCAACAAACTGACATTTTATTTTTTTAATATTAACACACTTACACAGTGAATATCAATTGATTGCAAATTGTCAAAAAAGATAAAAAGAAGTGCAATGTAATTCAGACTGTTACGTAATAACAATTTATATTTCATGGTAAGGATCTTTATTTGTAATCTGAAAAATTCTTAACTATATTTATATTAAAAATTTGTAATAAATGCAATCATCTTCAATGATAATTATCATAATGTCTATATGTATTATGTGTGTTGTAAACAGTTCCAACCATACCTCTCCCCGTAGGGTACTGGTTTCCAGGTGGACACATCAGGGAAACAGAACTCACTGATACGTCTTACGTCATCCTCAGGCTGAAGGAAACATAGAGACACTCATTTCATGGCACACCTCATCAAGGGTTGGCCGCATGAGTTAGCAAAGAAAAAACATAACAGTTAATATTGTTTCCCTACCAACATGTGGATTGGAACTTAATATGGAGGATCCAAAATGGCTTCCAAAATCAGCCAATAACGTTTGGATTCAATTGTCATGACATGGTGACCAAGACATCATCCACCAAACTGCCTGGTTTTAATATCCACAATAGCATCAGTGTGCATCAATATAATAGCCACTGGATTCAACTGACGTGACATGGTTACCAAGACATCACCCACCAAACTGCCTGTTTCTAATATCCACAATAGCATCAGTGTGCATCAATATAATATACGTGTTCCACTTGATAGGTAGCAACACTGTTGCAATTTGTGTGTGTGTGTGTGTGTGTGTGTGTGTGTGTGTGTGTGTGTGTGTGTGTGTGTGTGTGTGTGTGTGTGTGTGTGTGTGTGTGTGTGTGTGTGTTTGTGTGTGTGTGTATGTGTAAATGTTTGGGTATATATATATATATGTGTATGTTTAAATATGTATACATATACATAGAAACACAGTCACACACACACACACACACACACACACACACACACACACACACACACACACACACACACACACACACACACACACACACACACACACACACACACACACACACACACACACACTCACACACACACACACACACACACACACACTCAAGTATGTACATACTCATCCATTAACACAAACATCCATTTGATTATTTTTAAGAACTTTTCAAACGTATTAACATTCCCTTGGTATTTCCTGTCACATATCCCTGGGCTGCCAGTACTCACCTGTGGAGGGAAGTGAAAGAGGACCCGTGTCTCATTTTCATTCAGCTCTGTGTTGAGTCCCAGTGACACAATGAGGGCATAGTTGAACAGCTGTGTGACCCGCGACTTCTCACGCAGCAGTGTCAACGTTCCATACTGTCAACACAAACACACTCAGTTACACACCTACACACAAACACACTTGTGTATCCACATGCAAAGAGCACATAAATATTTACAGTATCTGAGTGCTGCTATGTTGGCAACATGAACATGTATAGGATTTTAGGATGTAATATTTATTTTACAAGAATTTGCATAAATTAATGACATAAAATGTTTAATCGCAATAAAATTTGATGACTGAACAATGCGTACATACGCCAAAATACATATAAATAAACTTTGTATACAAATGCAATACCAGGTTTGTTTACACACAATTTTACATATCCACTGTACCAACCCACAGTATAATGTCCTTCCTACCAATAATACTTTTTATTACTATTTCTAAATAAACAGTTGAATGCAAGGAAATAAGGTTGAGAGAATAATGGGTTCAGAACATCCATAGTCCACTGTTACAAACAGAGATAACAATGGCTTTAAAAAAGACATTTAAGTTGTTTCCAGGTATCTAGAAATGTTGGTGTCATACATGAAGGAACACCCACCCATGGACCAATCATCACACGCCATGATCAGGTGATCATCTGGATGCAAGATGTCAATGTATACCTGACACTGTATTGGAGACCACGGATACTGTTATCTCTATTCTTTTTACCTTTTCTCTTGTGTTGTTGACATGAGCGATGCGACGTCGATGTTGTTCAACGTCTGTGTCATTATCACTGTCTTCTATAAAACACACACATGTTAGCGTGTAAGCTGTTACCAGATTCATTTAGATTCATAATTGCAAGTATAGATACCTAAATGAATCGTGAGTGGCTGGAACAGACCTTTCGGCAACATGAAGATAGTTGAAGAAAGGTTAGTGAAGCCATTGAGATTAGAGAGAGGCGACCAGCGATCACCAGAGACATTGGTTACAATCTTCTCGCGATATTCTTGGAACTGCTGTCATGTAACAATCACCAACAAAGAGATATGATGACCGAGCAACTCCTAGTTCATACAGTTACATGTACTTGCAATTACGTACATGTCAGAACTTACACAGACATACATGTTTAATATTTAAAAGTTAAAACATCCAGGGTTGGGGGAGGGGGTTTAATGGGGTGGTTTAAACCCTCCTTTCCAAAAAAGGTTTTGGATGCCTAAGTCATAAAAACCCACAAAATGCAATCAATTGTCACAATTATTGTCTAAAACAGAATTATTTATTGACATTCATACAATAATATTTTTAGAATGTTCGTTCCATTGGAGTTTTTCATTGATGAGTTTCAAAGAATGAATCTGTCAAGCATCTTTATTTGTCAGTACAGCAGTATTTGTTAGTAAAATGACAGGAAGGGCAAAGAGGGGACTAATGAAGCCATTTACAGGGAAATTATAGCAATAAACACACAAATGAAAAAAATAAAAACACATTATTTGTATCAAACCTAATTTATTGCATTATATGATTTTTAAATTCAACATTTTATTCCAAAAGCACCAAATAAAATACAATGTCCAGATATTTTGTGAAGCATTGTCATTCTATTGTAGTGTAATTACCACAAATTAATCAATACAAACAAAGCAGCAATTTTCTTATTGAAATCGTTTAACGACAAGACCATAAGTTATCGTTAACAAAGACAAGAGATACTGCCCACCCACCGTCATCTGCTGCTACTTCTGCTGGTAATCCCTCCTGAAGCATTCTGGGCCGGAGCACTGAATAAGCCCGTTTCACTCGTTCTCGCAGCTGTCAACAGTCAGAAATTGTTGTGAATGTCCAGCACTAATAACTCAAATTTAAAGAGAGTTATTCTGTTCATCTTTGTCATAAAATGATATTACACAGTATTTATATATATTTTAGCACATAAATGGCCCAAATGTGTTTTAATAAACCAGTTTTTGTCGTTGACATTTAAGTATATCGGAGGTAAACAGTTTGTCTACATGGCGGTGTGCCACTCTCTATGTTCAGATCTGAAGCCATGATGACGTTGTATTGAAGGTTCACACCTGTTGTGTCATGACCTACATTGGAATTATCTGATCTCAGTGTCAGCTCACTATTCAGGAGTGTGAATTTTTTATCAGCACAACATTTTTTTGTAAATTTATATTAAATTGTTGAACTCAAAAGTTGTTTATGCTTCAATAAAACATAGTTGTGATGTCAGAGAATATAATAGTTTATACCAGTGTTTCTCAAACAGAGAATTGGACATGGAATCTCAGGACAATGTTCGAAGCAGGAAAAGCAATACCGATTGCATGCGAAATGCACAACTACAAACTAGCCATACTAGGGCTATGTGAGACGAGATGGATGCAGTCAGGACAAACCAAGCTTGCATCTGGAGAAACAGTATTGTACTCAGACCATGACAACGACAATGCACCACACACGCAAGGAGTGGCACTTATGCTAAACAAGCTGGCCCTGGAGGCACTGATCAGCTGGGAGCCAGTTAGTGCGAGGTTCATCAGTGCCAAATTCAATACAAAACACTGAAGAATAAAATTCAATAACATACAGTGCTATCACTGCTGTGCTCCAACCAATGATGCTGAAGAAGAAGCCAAGAACAACTTCTATGACACTGTACAGCAAATCATAGAAAAACAGAAGTACAAAGAAATCACAATAGTGATGGGGCACATGAATACAAAGATGAGATCAAACATAGGATATGAACAGGTGATGGGCAAACATGGACTAGGGCAAATGAACGAGAATGGAGAAATGTTTGCTGACTTCTGTGCAGAACACAGCTTAGCTATCGGGGGAAGTTTATTCCCACACAAAGTAGCATATAAAGCTACATTGGTATTATCGAAACATGCCACAGAGAACAAAACAAAGAAGTCTGGAAAAGCTGGAAAGTACAAACAAGTCAACAAACCAATTCAAGACAGAAATGGAAACACATTCATAATAACAGAAGAGCAGATGAAAAGATGGAATTACTAGAAATGAACAGCGACAAACCAACAAGGGACAAAATCAGGAAAGCCATCATGACATTGAATAATGGGAAATCTGCCGGGCCAGACGGAATATGGAATTATGCTTCTATCTGTACTAGGGAAGGTTTTAAACACAATCATCCTAGAGAGGCTGTAAACAGCAGTTGACTTAAAACTGTGTGAACACCACGCAGGCTTCTGACAGGAAAGATCATGCATTGACCAGATAGCAACCTTGTGCATCATAATTGAGCAGTCTATAGAATGGAACTCTCCTGCATATATAAATTTTATAGACTTTGAAAAAGCTTTCGACAGCCTAGACCGTGACGCCATGTGGAAGTTGATGAGACATTATGGAATTTCAGAGAAGTTCATCTCCATAATCAAAAGCACATACAATGGAATGACCTGCATAGTCCCGCATGAAGGGAGCACCACAGACAAGTTCAATGTAAAGAGAGGTGTGAGACAGACAGGGAGGCATCTTACCACCATTTATCTTTCTGATAGCTATTGACTGGACCACGAGAACAGCTACAAAAGGAAGACAAAATGGCATACAGTGGATGATCTATGCTGATGACGTGGCTCTTCTTTCACACAACCAAAACTAAATGCAAGAAAAAACATCACTAATAGAAACAACTGCAGCCACCTTAGGACTAAAAGTGAACAAAGGTAAAACCAAGATCATAAGAATCAATGGCAAGAACAGCCCAATTGTACTACAGGGAGAAGCCCTAGATGAAGTAAAGTCATTCACGTATCTAGGAAGTGTAGTGGACACAAATGGAGGAACAGACAGTGATGTAAGAGCTAGGATAAGAAAAGCAAGGGCAGTTTACATCGTACAAGATATATGGAAGTCCAGAAAAATCTCAATATCATCAAAGTTACGCATTTTTAACTCAAATGTAAATATGCAAAAGTATGGATCGGAGACATGGTGTACTACAAAATCTATGCTACACAAGTTCTAGAGTTTCATAGACAAGTGTCTAACTCTAAGGAGAATTCTAAGGATATGGTGGCCAGAAACAATCATTAACAAAGCACTATAGGAAAGAACCAATCAAGAACCAATCAAACCCCAAACCAAAAGGAGGAAGTGGAGCTGGATAGACCACAAGCTCGGGAAACCTGCAACACACTTCACAAGACAGGCACTTGGCGCAGGAAGGTAGAAGCAGGCATGACAAAAGCAGGATGGAATTGGAAAGAACTGGAAATGACTGCCCGAAACCGTGTCTGGTGGAAAAGAGTTGTTGATGGCCTATGCTACACCAGGGAGTGAAAAGAGTTGTTGATGGCCTATGCTCCACCAGGGAGTGAAAAGAGTTGTTGGTGGCCTATGCTACAACAGGGAGTGAAAAGAGTTGTTGATGGCCTATACTCCACCAGGGAGTGAAAAGAGTTGTTGACGGCCTATGCTACACCAAGAAGTGAAAAGGGTTGTTGACGGCCTATGCTACACCAGGGAGTGAAAAGAGTTGTTGACGGCCTATGTTCCACCAGGGAGTAAAAAGAGTTGTTGACGGCCTATGCTCCACCAGGGAGTGAAAAGAGTTGTTGACGGCCTATGCTACAACAGGGAGTGAAAAGAGTTGTTGATGGCCTATGCTCCACCAGGGAGTGAAAAGACTTGTTGGTGGCCTATGCTACAACAGGGAGTGAAAAGAGTTGTTGATGGCCTATGCTCCACCAGGGAGTGAAAAGAGATGTTGATGGCCTATGCTCCACCAGGGAGTGAAAAGAGTTGTTGATGGCCTATGCTCCACCAGGGAGTGAAAAGAGTTGTTGATAGCCTATGCTCCACCAGGGAGTGAAAAGAGTTGTTGATGGCCTATGCTCCACCAGGGAGTGAAAAGAGTTGTTGACGGCCTATGCTACACCAGGGAGTGAAAAGAGTTGTTGACGGCCTATGCTGCACCAGGGAGTGAAAAGAGTTGTTGACGGCCTATGCTGCACCAGGGAGTGAAAAGAGTTGTTGACGGCCTATGCTCCACCAGGGAGTGAAAAGAGTTGTTAACGGCCTATGCTCCACCGGGGAGTGAAAAGAGTTGTTGACGGCCTATGCTACACCAGGGAGTAAAAGAGTTGTTGACGGCCTATGCTACACCAGGGAGTGAAAAGGGTTGTTGACGGCCTATGCTACACCAGGGAGTGAAAAGAGTTGTTGACGGCCTATGTTCCACCAGGGAGTAAAAAGAGTTGTTGACGGCCTATGCTCCACCAGGGAGTGAAAAGAGTTGTTGACGGCCTATGCTACACCAGGGAGTGAAAAGGGTTGTTGACGGCCTATGCTACACCAGGGAGTGAAAAGAGTTGTTGGTGGCCTATGCTCCACCAGGGAGTGAAAAGAGTTGTTGGTGGCCTATGCTCCACCAGGGAGTGAAAAGAGTTGTTGGTGGCCTATGCTACACCAGGGAGTGAAAAGAGTTGTTGGTGGCCTATGCTCCACCAGGGAGTGAAAAGAGTTGTTGATGGCCTATGCTCCACCAGGGAGTGAAAAGAGTTGTTGATAGTCTATGCTCCACCAGGGAGTGAAAAGAGTAGTTGGTGGCCTATGCTCCACCAGGGAGTGAAAAGAGATGTTGATGGCCTATGCTCCACCAGGGAGTGAAAAGAGTTGTTGATGGCCTATGCTCCACCAGGGAGTGAAAAGAGTTGTTGGTGGCCTATGCTCCACCAGGGAGTGAAAAGAGATGTTGATGGCCTATGCTCCACCAGGGAGTGAAAAGAGTTGTTGATGGCCTATGCTCCACCAGGGAGTGAAAAGAGTTGTTGATAGCCTATGCTCCACCAGGGAGTGAAAAGAGTTGTTGATGGCCTATGTTCCACCAGGGAGTGAAAAGAGTTGTTGACGGCCTATGCTGCACCAGGGAGTGAAAATAGTTGTTAACGGCCTATGCTCCACCGGGGAGTGAAAAGAGTTGTTGACGGCCTATGCTACACCAGGGAGTGAAAAGAGTTGTTGACGGCCTATGCTACACCAGGGAGTGAAAAGGGTTGTTGACGGCCTATGCTACACCAGGGAGTGAAAAGAGTTGTTGACGGCCTATGTTCCACCAGGGAGTAAAAAGCGTTGTTGACGGCCTATGCTCCACCAGGGAGTGAAAAGAGTTGTTGACGGCCTATGCTACACCAGGGAGTGAAAAGAGTTGTTGGGGGCCTATGCTCCACCAGGGAGTGAAAAGAGTTGTTGGTGGCCTATGCTCCACCAGGGAGTTAAAAGAGTTGTTGGTGGCCTATGCTACACCAGGGAGTGAAAAGAGTTGTTGGTGGCCTATGCTCCACCAGGGAGTGAAAAGAGTTGTTGTTGGCCTATGCTCCACCAGGGAGTGAAAAGAGTTGTTGGTGGCCTATGCTCCACCAGGGAGTGAAAAGAGTTGTTGTTGGCCTATGCTCCACCAGGGAGTGAAAAGAGTTGTTGGTGGCCTATGCTCCACCAGGGATTGAAAAGAGTTGTTGGTGGCCTATGCTACACCAGGGAGTGAAGAGAGTTGTTGGTGGCCTATGCTACACCAAGGAGTGAAAAGAGTTGTTGGTGGCCTATGCTACACCAGGGAGTGAAAAGAGTTGTTGGTGGCCTATGCTCCACCAGGGAGTGAAAAGAGTTGTTGGTGGCCTATGCTCCACCAGGCAGTGAAAAGAGTTGTTGGTGGCCTATGCTCCACCAGGGAGTGAAAAGAGTTGTTGGTGGCCTATGCTACACCAGGGAGTGAAAAGAGTTGTTGGTGGCCTATGCTACACCAGGGAGTGAAAAGAGTTGTTGGTGGCCTATGCTACACCAGGGAGTGAAAAGAGTTGTTGGTGGCCTATGCTCCACCAGGGAGTGAAAAGAGTTGTTGGTGGCCTATGCTCCACCAGGGAGTGAAAAGATTTGTTGGTGGCCTATGCTACACTAGGGAGTGAAAAGAGTTGTTGGTGGCCTATGCTCCACCAGGGAGTGAAAAGAGTTGTTGGTGGCCTATGCTACACCAGGGAGTGAAAAGAGTTGTTGGTGGCCTATGCTACACCAGGGAGTGAAAAGAGTTGTTGGTGGCCTATGCTACACCAGGGAGTGAAAAGAGTTGTTGGTGGCCTATGCTCCACCAGGGAGTGAAAAGAGTTGTTGGTGGCCTATGCTCCACCAGGGAGTGAAAAGATTTGTTGGTGGCCTATGCTACACTAGGGAGTGAAAAGAGTTGTTGGTGGCCTATGCTCCACCAGGGAGTGAAAAGAGTTGTTGGTGGCCTATGCTACACCAGGGAGTGAAAAGAGTTGTTGGTGGCCTATGCTACACCAGGGAGTGAAAAGAGTTGTTGGTGGCCTATGCTCCACCAGGGAGTGAAAAGAGTTGTTGGTGGCCTATGCTCCACCAGGGAGTGAAAAGAGTTGTTGGTGGCCTATGCTCCACCAGGGAGTGAAAAGAGTTGTTGATGGCCTAGGCTACACCAGGGAGTGAAAAGAGTTGTTGATGGCCTATGCTCCACCAGGGAGTGAAGAGTTGTTGATGGCCTATGCTCCACCAGGGAGTGAAAAGAGTTGTTGATGGCCTATGCTCTACCAGGGAGTGAAAAGAGTTGTTGATGGCCTATGCTCCACCAGGGAGTGAAAAGAGTTGTTGATGGCCTATGCTCCACCAGGGAGTGAAAAGAGTTGTTGATGGCCTATGCTCCACCAGGGAGTGAAAAGAGTTGTTGATGGCCTATGCTCCACCAGGGAGTGAAAAGAGTTGTTGATGGCCTATGCTCCACCATGGAGTGAAAAGAGTTGTTGATGGCCTATGCTCCACCAGGGAGTGAAAAGAGTGAGATGAGTTTTCACAAAGTTCACAGTTTTTATGACTGTGTCAGACATTTCCAGAAGCCTCTAGGGTAGTGTCTTTGACGCAAGGGCCTGTCTGTGTATCGTGCAATGAAGTGAGAAGGCACATGGAGCTTTTCATTTAACGAGGGTCCCATGGCCCCCCTGACATTCACAAACGACCCCCCCCTCCCCGGGGACCACAACTCCCAGTTTGAGAACCACTGGTTTATACCATATTTTATGGTGTTTACAATAAAAACAAACGGAAAACCTCCCTTTCAAATGTTTATGACACGGTTTACCTATTTTGCTCATTTTAAAAAAACCAATCTACCAGTAGTACTAATTCATGTCATCATGTTTAGTGAATCAGATATGTAAATTGTTATATTTTAAAAAAACATTTGTAATTACTGCCAGGAAACAAGTTTCATTTTGAGTGAGAAGGAAACAGAAATGAAGAGGGACGGTCTACAGTTATGTACAACTGTTCGGAGAAACTTGAATGCGATTCTGGATCTGGTGACCCGAGATTGGTTGGTAGGCAGTCGACTACAAGTCTAGGCTGCTGACATATGCAAGAACTGAAGATTATCTGAGGAATCTGTGATTTACCTGAGGTGGTTTCGTTGTGTTTCTTCTTCCAGTGGAGCGGCGTCCAAGGGTGGAGCACTGATAGGACAGCTGTAGGCAACAATAATGTCGGTGACACATCATGGCTAACAATGTGACACATACATCAAATACAATTAATCTGATTAATAAAATAAATGTCTTGCTTTCACATTATGAAAACTGTTATGCTGGATTGTAACTACCAAATATCATCATAACACTGTATGTACTTTTATCTTTTTCTAGACAATAGATATTCACCCAAATATAAACTTTATAAAAACTCTGCAATATGAAGCCATAAAAAAGGGTGCGCATAACTTTCTCAGCTTTCTTCTAATAGTTCCAACAGAATAAATCTTTGTTTACATTTCTGAAGAACATAATTTGTTTTAATGGGATTGTAATGCAATATTTAGCAGATATACATATCATTAAAAATATTATATGATCAACTTTGAACAACTATAATTACAGTCTGACGTGGAACAGCAGCACTGAAACTCTTGAAAGCATATTTCGGATATAAATTTGTACATCATTGAACTTAATACAGTATGGGTTCAGTCCACTGAGACTCGGTAGTTTTAGTTTTAATATTATTAAATATATATTACACACACACACTGAAGCAAGACCAGTTGAGGGATGAGTTCTACTCGAGGTCTCAAGAACGGTGCACTTTTTGGGACCCTTAAGAGGCATTGATGTGTATCATGTCCTACCTGTTTACACAGAGCTGAGTGAGCAGGAGTTCCCTCTGGGACTGCATAACCGGACGTGTCAAGCACAACTCCATGTTCTGTGATCATTGGTTTCTTCTGCACACGCACACAGTCGACAGGATCGTTGTAGTATGTGTGAACATTTGGCGGTTTCCCGTACAGATATTCGTCACTCTTGTAACGTTTCAGTTTGCCGTCCGAACTGATAAACGTCTTTGTCGGTGTGTTGCATATTCCTTCCACATATGTTGGATTGTCAAAGATCTCATCCGAATCTAACGTCTCCGCTGGTTTGTTCTCATTTTGCTCACCAGGTGGAGCAGGAACGCTGGGTAGCGGCGGACGTGGCGGGGGTGGAGGTCTTGATAAAGGACGTTTTGCTGACACAGGTCTCTTCCGAGAGATTGTGCTGCCTCTCTTCATATCAATGTCCCCAAGTTTTTTACCAGCATGACAAGGGGAGATGTCTTCATACTCACTGCCAAGAGGCAGCTCATTGAGGTTTGCTCGACAGTCATCTATTTCTTCGTATGGGCTTGCAAACCGTTGTCGGTGTGGTGCTTTCTGCAGATGAGGAGATGGTTTGGGGTTGGCTCCTGTTACTTCAGCAATCTCTTCGTACTGGCGACTTATTGGTTTTATCACAGGTTTGAACGCTGAGGAAGGTTTAATTTCTTCATAGGGGTTCTCCGGTGCTTCTGATAAAGAGGTGAGTTTTTTAGATTTAGTGCCACCTTTGCGAAACAAGTAAGCATCATGGGCAAATGTTCGAGGTGGCTTCACTGGGGGTGGTGACAAACCAGTGGCCACTGCTAGAGTGGACATGTTCTGGTCACTTTGGCTTGACTGAGCTGGACCTCTCTGGCTAATTGATGCAGAGTTTGAATACACTGGCTCCAGGTCCACTGTTTTGTTTGATGACTTTAATGGTTTGTTTACTACTGCGTACAAGTCCGACATGTCATCCTCTCCTGACACCACTTGCGATAGAGAATCAGGGATATCTTTGCTTGCATTACATGCTGGTTTTGATAGATTGTTTGAAAATAAGAGTGACAAGTCTTTCACTGTCTGTGTTCCTTCCTGCTGTGTTTTTGAATCACCAGTGTCATTGCTAGCAGCAGCAGCATGATTCACATAATTTGCATCAACTTCTGAATGCGGATATGTAGGACTTGACATTCCCTTCATTCTCTGGGGAATGTGCTGAAGTACTGATGATAGAGTACTTTCAACATGTGTAGAAACTGTTAACTTGACTGGTGGCCTTTGCTTTCCAAGGCCTGTTACAGTACTTGTACTTTCACTTTCGTTTTCAAACAGTTTCGTTTTCTGCTTTATAAGGATACTTACTTTATGTTCACTGCCCCCACTTTGTCCACCAGTGGCTTGCCTCTCTACTGGTACTGGGTCACGTGTAATAAAGTGAGGCTTTGGACTTGTGATCTCTGGTTTCACACTGCTGCTAGGAATCTTTATATTGGTCGGCCTGTTGGTACTTTTGAGGAAACTTCTCTGAATTTGCAATTTTGCAGGGTCCCTCTCTGGTGCACATGGGCTTGCTCCCCCATTGCCGGCCTGCAGAGGTGAAATTTGCTCCCTTTTAACTGCTGATAGTTTAATATTTTCATCTGCATTGATGCCATTGTCAGTATCATTCTGTGGTGCTATGCCATGCTCAAATTGCTGTGCTCGCTTCTGAACAATATTTGGTTGGATCCGTTGTAACGTAGAAGTCAATGGAGCAGCCCCACCTTCAGCCATTGTCTCTCACCATACCATTGTGTCAGTGCTTCATCTCGGAGAGGTTAGTTTCACATGTATCTTAACAGGTTCACATACCTAAAACAAAACAGCACTTAGAAAACCTTTCAACATCATTGTCACATGATCAGGGTGCACAATGACTTTAGCTGACAGGGACTCCATCGGACTGGCTGACTCAGAAACAACTAGTCCTGATACTGTTTTGCTAGTCCTTTAAAAAATAAATGTGCCAGGTACCACCATACTGTTGTATCATACATATGTGACAGTTATGGCGCATAGTAACACTAAAAGTAACTTTATTTAATCAAGATAACAGACCGTTTCTCATTTCAATTAAATGTTCAACTAAATGTGCCGTTAATAGAAACAAATACATGTGATTTCGTAGATCCAATTGCAAAAACATCAGAAGAAATACCTCTTTAATTTAATCAGGGACAGCAAACAGCAGTGGTGGACAAGGGGATGCTTGCAGAATTTGAAGCCTGATACTGACGTTTCATTAGCATTTCCTTTCCCGAAGTCGACGACTGAACAATCAGTAACATTCCTGGCGTTTGGTAATGTGCTAAGATATATGCTATATCACCAAATAAAATACAGACACCATGAGTAACCCTTTACAAGAGAAGAAATGGATCTATACAAACATGATATGTACATCATGCAGAGACAATTTGAAGCAAGGTTTGCTTAAATAATAATAATAAAACTTTATTTTGACACCGTCAAATCCGGGTGTGTACAAGCATATTAAATTCTATATAGCTTAAAATTATAATTAATCCAGGTAAAATGATAAAGTAGTAACGATAAAAAATAATAATTATATGTTGTAAGACATGTTAAAACTGTACAGAATGTTCCCCTGTATAAATTATTTAAGTAGATATTTACAGAATAAACTGCATTCGTTAAAAGTACCTATAAATACCACACCCCTACCCCTCCTCTTCCCTACCCCCCTTTCTTCTGCCTATCACCCTACCTGCCCTACCCATACTATACCAAGCTCTCTACCCCCTTTCCCACATTCAAGAGATCTTAAAACCATGCTGGCCATCTTTGCAACCTCCATTCGACATAATCATCAGTATATTGATGTTGGCCATAAAAAAGGAAGAAGTATTGTTAAATATGTGAAATATGAAAAACACTAATACCATTAATACTACAATAATAATAAAGGCCCACACTAAATGGCGGACCGTGAACGGGCAGACCACATTCACAAGGATGCGCGCGATCTCTACGTTCCATGTTTACGTGCATTGTTCCTTCGGGTGCGCTCTTGTGCATTCGTTTATAAACATTGAGATGTCTTTCATTAATACTCTGCGTGGAAATATGAGAAGACATTAATGATTTTACAAAACGAACACAACAGTG
The DNA here is from genome assembly GCA_963995525.1 of Escarpia spicata. Lineage (NCBI taxonomy): Eukaryota > Metazoa > Annelida > Polychaeta > Sabellida > Siboglinidae > Escarpia > Escarpia spicata. The sequence goes on from OZ023212.1 coordinate 31,901,504, forward strand.
CAATTAATAATATAACAATTCTTGGATTTGTTGTTTGTTTGTATTTATTTTCACGATTGCTGTGATGATGTGTACAATTAACTACACACCACATGTCAAATAATATAATAAACAGCTGCTATGAATGTATGCATGAATCAGTGACAACTATTCTGATGACACCCAAAGAAAGTTAAATACATAACTAAATTCCACACAACCAAGATTTGTGTCCACAAAATGTGGTAAGTATTTAAAAATTGAATCAGAGTACACATGCACTTGAAGAGCCATGACAGCAGTGATGTTAACAACACAAACTGGTCATTGAGGGACTGTCCACCAAACATTATCTATGCCTTTAAATACCTACATGCTCACCTCAAAAGTTAATTGTACACCTGTAGCTGGCTTACTATTAATTGTTTTCTTTTTTGTATATAAAATTGTTCATTTGACTTTTGTGTTCAGTAATCTTATTATATATGTTCTAGTTGCATAACTACATTTAATAATACCTAAATATTACATTCTAACAACAATTAAAACAAATGTGATATGCCAATTATAGGCCTACTGTATAATTATTTTGAACTAATTAACTCTGAAATATATTCAAATAATTGTTCCATATGTCAATCTCAACTGTTACAAACAGCATGTACAGATATTCATACATAAAAAGTATGCAGTCATTTACATGCTAAGATTTATATAAAAAATATTAATATAACTGTAGGCCATATCTGTGTTATAATTTAGATTGCTGATTTAAATTAGGTATTTATTATATAATTACAAAATGAGTGTGAATTTAATAACTGCATTAATTAGGCCTATAAAACAAAGTTGTGAATGTGTCTGGGACAGCTAGTCACAGCGATGCTGTCCACGATCTCAGTTAACAAGAACATTCAAATAACGTGGACTACTCACACACTCACTAACACATGTGGAGCTAGCAGTGCAATCCAACTGAAATCTAACCAAATATGCCTGGCCCGGAACAATGCATCAAGCAAAATCAAAAGACTGCTGGAGCCTCAGAATTCCTCATCTGGGTCTATCGTAATTGTTTCAATAAGGTCAGCATTCAATAACAGGTGATACACTGATAGTGTCCCGTGAAAACATGTACCGTTAGACGAGTTGTTACATCAAATGATTTAAATAAACCGACTCTACGTGGGATATTCAGAGTGTTCTTTTATAGTAAGTAAACTGTTAATTTATTATTATGTTAAGATTTTCTAAATGCAAGTTACACCATTCAGGTATTATGTTTAGAATTGTTAATGTTGTGTAATAATACAATAATAAAAGACACTCCAATATTTACGAACGCACACACAAACAACAACAACACTTGTAAAGAAGGAACAAAGATCGCTAGCATCCTTGTGAATGTGGTCTGCCCATTCCGCCCGTTCGCGGTCCGCCTTTTAGTGTGGGCCGATAATAAATATGATAATACATTACAATAAGATAATATGTAATATGTGTGTTAAAAGTCCAATGTAATTTATATAAAACCCAAAAATGGAGAAGAACAATGTCTATAGTTGTTTCTGAAATTGCGGGAGATTGCTGTTGTTGCGATTAATTTAGGCAGTACACAAGTATGTTTTAATTAATATCAAACTGGTTATGTGGAAAACAGTCATGTACAAATAAAACTATGAGAAACGGGTTACCGAGAAATGCAAGCTATTGCGATCAAATTAAATTACCAGGGTATGAAAATAACCTGTGCTCCAGGGTTGGGGCCGAAGTACTCGTTACTCATACTCGTTGGTACTCGAGTACTGATTTTTCACGAAGTACTCGTTACTCGTACTTTTACTCGTATATATTAAAGTACTCGTACTCGTTAAAAAATATGAGTATTTACGAGTACTTTGGGAGTACTCTGGGAATACTTTGTATGTATTTTATCATAACATTATGATCTTCAGTACAAATGTATCATATTTTGTGCTGATGTCATGATATCCTCATTGTATAAGAGCTCTGGGTTGTCATGAACACTGTGTATTGACTGGTTCTGATCACTTGAACAAGACTTGGAGACAGGACTGATCATCACATCAATGACCTATATGAATTGAATGTCTAATAAATTCACACTGGCTTCTAACAGTCTCCACACTGTGTAGGCTTGACCAGCTGGTGTTGTCTAATCCAGTCATACAGTCAGAAACTGGCTTCCCCTTGAAGATCTGCCACATCTCTTGAAAGGCATAGCTGTTTACAATGACATTGTCAACAGGCTCAAATCTGCACAAGTGAATGAAATAGGGTTAGGTGGAATGAGAACCCAGGTGGAATGGTCAGGTGTAGGTCAGTCCAGTGACTAGGTCAGATTGCCAGTGTCTGATGTGATACAGACAGCAACACCTTTCTCATCACTACATGCAAGCAAAGTTCTTTGCCAGTATGCAGAGTATGGCATCAATACTGAGTAATTTCAAAAAGAACTTGTACTCGAGTACTCACTCGGATGAAGTACTCGTTACCCGTACTCGTTACTCGTACTTGTTACTCATACTCGTTACACGTACTCGTACATATCACAGTACTTGTACTCGTTACTCGAGTACTTTAGTCAGGTACTCGCCCCAACCCTGCTGTGCTCAGCAAAAATGTCAGGGTATGGAATTATTTATGATTGTAAGCATACAGGAAACATGACACTGACACGTTTCTCTACTTACAAATATATGGCATGATTATTTACAATAGTCAATACATTTGCAAAGATATGTAATTTGTGAAATCACTCAAATTAATGCTAGTTTTACTATTAGGTTACTGCAACCGAATCATTGCGAATGCAAAGAAATGCCCGGTTCTACGCGGTTCATCAGTCCAATTCAAAGCCAACACCTTCAAGTTCTCTTATTCAGTTATTGGCAACAGTATTGAGGCACTGCTATAAATGATGTTTAATGTGTACACCATTCAAAACATAGTCATAGACTCTAACAGGCAACAGTGACAACACCACGCCCACGTCAACCAAAATTAAATACATCTTGACTTGACACGTTCATACCCATGTGATATGAATTCTACAAAAACGGCCTCACCAAGAACATTGGTGGACTGACGTAAATATAAATGGAAATATGCTTATTTTGTGAGTTACTTGCGGATACAAAATATGCGCAAACAGATTGAATTTACTATCAAAAGCATAAAACCATCATTCCATACAAAATTATTTACTTTCCGTCTGGCCGGATGTTAGTGAGCATTTCCTCTTCCGGGGACAATCGGGGATTCTCGGTGCTGTTCGGAAACATTCGGTCTCTCTTCGTCGCGATCCAAAATGGTGGGTTAGGGTTGTTTTTGGCTCTAGCTTGTTTCTATTGATAATCTGTGTCAATCGTGTTGTTTATTGCGGCAGATAAAGGCATCATTCAGCATGTATCAAAACGGCGATGTTTCAAATGTGCATGACATACCACGATGTACTTATTATTAGTAATTTTGAGTAAAACCACAAATAAAGCGATAATATCAACACATGGCTCGTTAATTCACTGTGAAACGGCCACATCATATACGTATGAGACTTGCTGTGAATGCTATATGGCGTTAGCATAACTAAACAATACCCTAGGTATGCTAAAAACTGAGTTACGTAAATATGAAGGGTGATGACGGTGGGCAATAGAATCGTCGGGTGTCCCAGGCCAAGACTGATCTGGTGCCAGGGGTGGGCGATGGTGGACTGTTTGAATCGGTGTACGGAGTGTAACCCGACCAACTACTGGCAGGAACTATAGACATTTAGTTGCAAATGTCTTTCCTTGGTCCCTTGCACAATATCAGTAGGGGCCGAGGACGGCGAGGTAGTTCGGAAGTTCAGTCTTGAGACTTGACTTGGGCCTGTTCCATCAGTCTCTGAAGAAACTCTTCTGACATTATATGGAATGTAGATTCTGTGTATGGCATTCAGTGACATTCGACAACTCTTCAGTTACAAATTGAGAGAAAGTGACATGAAGGGAAAATCATTTCTGAGACTGGGGTCCAAATAGTGGTCCGGGTTTGCGTCGCTGTTATTTAACCATGCCAAGACCCATGTCATAGGTTACATGTGTTTTAAATGAGCAATGTAAGTTTTATAACAGAATTAACAATGCATGTTGGTGCTCTTCAGACTGCTGTTTAGCTAACAAAATGATCACAAAACCGCATTTTTAACATGCCTGAAACTATGTGGAAAGACGTGCAGACCATTAATTATCGCATTATTGAGGTATTAACTGTAGTTGTAACAATCGCATAAAGACAAACCTGTTTGTTTTTTGTAGGCCACCAAAAATAAGAAGACAAGGAAGTTGCGTGGCCACGTCAGCCATGGGCACGGTCGTGTTGGTGAGTGGACCAAATAGTTCAGTCAGCATTTGTAGATTATATTTATGGACAGCTGGATTTTTGACAAAAATTACCTCCCTATTTCAACAGAATCCTTTGTTTTGATATAGATCTAAAGTTTGGCAATTCATCTGTTGACTAAAATAAAAAACAAGTTGTGATCAGTGTGTATTTTGCTTAGTACCAGCTGCGTTATGTGTAGACACCTTGGTAAAGGTATTTAAAACCCACAAGTTACAGTTTAAAATCCCACTTGCGATGTTCATGCTCCGACAACGCATCCATACTTCCATTAGGCATCAGTTGCTGTTTTGTTTGGAACAATATAAATTCATCAACATGTGTATCCATCAGTTGGCCCATTTCTCGATATTTGGCATGCATTATTTTTGAGGCAAAATATACACCCATTGGTTTGTCACGTATATTAGCGTTGGTGCGATCTCTGCTCAGGTCATGTGAGTGCAGCAGTAGTGGCTGTGCCGACAGCTAGCGTCCGTCCCATAAGTAAAACAACTTAATCATCAGCGTTGTTACACTGCTGTCATTTTCTGTAACATCATTGCTAGTATTTCCTGTCTCAAATGTTTTATCAGCATGCAACTTTTCAATCTGTGCCAACGCTTTGTGTCCCGATCGAATTAATCTTGCGTAATGGATAAAACTCATAAATCGCCCACGCTAAATTATTTGGCATATTTAGGCGAGCGGTTTATCGCTCACCTCATTTTTTTTAAACGTGAAGCACTGCATAGTAACACTTTTTGGCAGAACATTGTTATATTTGATTTAGGATATAAAATAAATAGTGAGGTTCATTTAGGCATTTCTGAATGAACAAAATTTGGCAGTGGATTTTGTTTTAGGGAAATTGCATATACTTGTTGGAAAAGCTCTGCAGGCAGTTGGAAGCTGACATGAATAAAAATGGTGTATTGCCCATCATCCATGATGTTAGATAGTTGTTTACACAATCCTGTGTATTACTTTTTTCTTATGTATTACCGATAATCCAACTTGTTTACCTGATTATTTTCTATAACATTACAGCTTGTTGTGTGTATTCTGCTTGCAGGCAAACACAGGAAGCATCCTGGTGGTCGTGGAAACGCTGGTGGTCAACATCACCACAGGATCAACTTTGACAAATAGTACGCTTATTTCTGTTGTTTTCATACAGAAACTTCTTCATTTTCTCATAGTGAATAGCGTGGCTAGCAACATTTAGAATTTTCCTCCTTTCACGATCAGAAGTACAAGGGAAACGAAAAACTGACCCAATCTGTAGATCTGTCGTGCCTTACACAGCCTACCCTCAGAATTGAGAGCACATAACAGAAAACAAATATTCTGGTAGTCCTCATGGATTGACTTGTGATGCTTGAATAATAAGTTCACTCGGTGCAACTGTTGATATCTCGTCCCTTCATATTTCAGCCATCCGGGCTACTTCGGTAAGGTCGGTATGAGACACTTCCACATGACCCGACAGAAGTACTACTGTCCCTCACTCAACCTCGACAAGCTGTGGTCGCTGGTGACGGAGCAGACACGCGAGTACTACCAGAAGCACACAGACAAGGCACCCGTGATTGACTGTGTACGCGCTGTAAGTACACCACAACAAAGCCCATACATGCATTGGTTCTTAACCAAACAGTTTGGGTAGGAAATTGTGTAGGTGAGACTTGTTAACAGAACGTTTTAATGCAGAAATTAAAAAAAAATTAATGAATTATAAGTAAAAGAATTGCCTGCATTCTATGCAGATGTAATTGTTTCTACTAGTGATATATTTTTATGTTATTGTGTAATGTGCATAGTTGTTGTCATAAATATTTTATATTAAAAATACATTTTAACCCACATTATCCGGGATACGATTCTAGTCGTAGTCTGCACTTGACGCGGAAACCCCGTGCCGTAGGTCTATGGATCCATATTGGCTGATTAACATTGAATGACATCAGTATCTTGTCATCGTTGGGAAACGTAGTGCCGTTCATTGGTTATTCAACATCGAATTTGGCTACACCCATGTAAATCGAAACCAAAGATGGCGGACAAATCACAAATTTTTAAGGATAACTGCTAATTTACTTCATACTGGTGATAACAAGGAGATAGACAACATAATATGCAAGGGTATGCTAATTTATGCAATATTTATCCGTGAAAATGTACTTTGAAGGCTTCTTCACATTAGAGTGATCCGACAATGGCACCTATTTTCAGCGGCAACATGTTACTTTCAACAACTGCTTCACAAATAAACTGGCATCAAAATATAACTTCATACTTTATATTATCTGCTTTCTAATGGTATATCAGATTTCAAAATTCAATGTTACTGTAACAGTTTTAGAGTTAAAAAAATTCCAACAAAATGTTCTGTTTTTAGTAATTGTACACAATTTATGTGCACCAACTGTTCGGAGTACGACATTGCAGAATATGTTATCCTTCCTGTACTCCACATATCTACTGTGTGAGATTGCATTATTTACACCTGTGGTAATTTCTTTGTGATTTCAGGGTTATTTCAAAGTGCTGGGAAAGGGCCACCTTCCAAAGCAGCCAGTCATCGTGAAGGCCAAGTTCTTCAGCAAGGGTGCCGAGGCAGGAATTAAGGCAGTCGGAGGGGCTTGTGTTCTCGTCCCATAGATCATGACTCTTGTCCACTGTTTTCTGTACAGAACTGAAATAAATATCCATGCTGGTAAAATATGTCTTTGTTTCAACAACCCCGAGTATGGATTTGTGACAGCAGAGAAATCTTGTATTAGCTGAGGGATGGTCCGAGTAGTTCACAAAGTACACAAACAGTGTTTCAAATCACCACCAACCTGCACCAATGCAAGATTTTAGATGGCTACCAGAACCAGTTGACGTGGATGTTGACCAAGACTTCACCCAAAATGCAATCTAGTTCTGGTATCCACAACTTCAACTTAATAGTTGGTGCCACTGTATCAACTTGTTTTCCACATGTGGTAACGACCACACGTATGTAAAGTTGTTTCAGTGCTATGTGACAGCCGCCGCGACATTTGTCAAGCATCTGCAGGAATTTATGTGCACATGCCCTGTGTACCTGGGCAGTTCAGTTGGTTGCCGTTTCCTAATTCCAATTCAAAACTACAAAATTATGTTTGCATTAGATATTGACATATCTATGGGGTGTGATAGTGGTATGGTGCAAGTTTTACTCTAATCAGATCGGAGAATTTCATGATAGTAATGTCCACAAATTACGTATGATTAAAATCACTTGAAAGCTACCCCATGTGCATATTGTAGGCATCAGGTCCGATCCTGTACACCCAACTCCCTCTGTAGTATGCATACCATAGGTGCAGGAACAAGGCGGCATCCCCCAGGAAATCGGCCTGAATATACATCCCATGAAAATTCACCCCCAGGGTGTCATGATCCCACAGCGGAGTGGTGCTGAAGTGCCAGTGTGCCAATATTGTTATTTCTTAATGTGTACCGGTAGATTCCCTCTATATTAAAAATGATGGGCACACTGGGCCAAATTATCTTCGCATAACATAAGACTGTTTTGTCGAAAATCAGTTTAGTTGGCATCAAAGATCTGCAACTTCTATAAATTTGTCAGTTCGATTTTTTTTTAATGGATACAAGAAAGTATGTATTTTATCAAAGCGGGATTGACTTTGTGGACTCCAGTCTTTTTGCCGAATTTCAACTTACTTTTCCAGTTTGTTTATATGATAAATTGATTTGATTCTTTGTATAGTCATTGCATTGTGATATATACGCTGATATCCAGTGACACGGCACTATGCCAGAAGAGAGAAGTCACCAGATGTATAGAACAGCAAACAAAACTTCTAAACAAACAGCTGCATTATGGCAGAATAAGCCAACACAGCTTGATAAAAGAAAGTGTTTCTCCTAAACAAAACACAATTGTTCATAATGGTTTATCTTTACACCAAGTGTGAATATTACATTGACATGTAGAGTGTCTCAATTTACTTAATCATGATTACATACATATTTTAAGTACTACGCAAAATTTATTTATGTACCATTCACTGAGAAATTGTCCGCAATGTCGGGAAGAAACCACCGGTCTCTGTAGCTCTGTTCAATGATGAGACTGCTGATCATGGATTTACTATCGTAGCCAGAGGACGAAGACAAGTCTGTGTTGATCACCTTCCAGCCTCTACTCAGCAAATACTCGGCCAATATCAACCTCACATTGCTTCCGTTCAGTCCAATCTCGGTGAATTCAATGTCATTGATGTGCTTCAACTTATCTACGGGTCCTATGAAGGGTGACGGAAGACTTCTGATGACGTCGCAGCGACCAGAAACGATTGTTTTCACACGGGAATTGTTTGTTGGCATGGTTGCTGTTGAGCCCGTGCGAACCTCGATCACTTCAAGTAATCGGCCACTTGGAGATGGTTTGTAAGTTTGTTTGTGTTTCAGTTTTGCAAGAGCTTGCAGGAGTGGATCTATCTGGTAGAAATCTGCTTCCACTGCAAGCTGGTCAAAATACTGGAAGTCTTGAGGAAGTGCAAGCTGGGACGACCGCAGAAAGTTGAGCACATGACCAAACATACTGCCGTCCCGATCAATGAAGTAACAGCCATTCTCATCTTTCGTTGTTGGCATCGAACCGTTGAACATTGCGCCAAGCATCGAGTCAGGATAACGACACAATGTTGCTTTTGTTGTGGTGTACACTATGCCCCCAACATTCAGCCGGACGATATCTTGGGCCATCTTCACTGAAGTACCACCTGCAAGAAATAAAATGTCAGTAAACATCAGTAGTTATTATTACAATCCTACACATGTATACTAAGACAAAACATAGTTTACTTTCAAGAATGTACAGAAAGTCAATGAAACATGTTATTTATATATTAATTATGCATTTAATATGTAATGTTTTAATATACACAATTGTATCTATATTTGCATAGGTTTAACAATATTAAAATCAGTTGGGGCAAAACCAGGGGTATTCCAACCAAAAGTGATGCATTACGACCAGGTCTTTGGAGCATTCCGACCATGCGGTTGGATCATTGCGACTAGGCTTTGTGCATTTAGGGGTCAGGACACTGTTAGACTTCCTGCTTGGTTAGACCCAAAAAAAATGCAGTATATTTTTTAGAAATGACTACAATATTCACTTGCTCTGACATAAGTGCATTTGAGTAGTCAGATTTCTAGATGTGATTGTAGAAGCTGTTGACAGTAAAATGGTGTCTTTTTAGCTGATTTTACTAAGCGGAAGGGTATCTGGCAGCAATTTGGCTAGTTGACACTTTAGCCGGATTACTGCCTGCATCCATTTGTAAATATTGACGGGTGTCATACATACAGGCATTTTGCAAGAGCTAGAGATATTAGATTTTGACTAAACTTGACCAGCATGTCAATGAGATGATAATAACAGCGGGTGAGAAGTTTAAGAAACTTTATAGGTGACGTTTTCTTATAATCACATAAAACATTAACATGGTCGCCAATGGGAAAACTGAGTGTGCTGACCCCTTCAAGGAGTGGTGCATTCTGACAGTGAGGCATTCCGACCATGATTCGGGTGAGCTGATACGATCGCCTTGCAAAATGACGAGTTTAAGTAGAGATAGTCATCTTGTTGTCTTTCAAGTAATGTTCTGGAAGTAAAACTAATTATTTGATTACACGTTACAGCTCAGTCGCTCATAAGAATGGTCGAACAGGTGATAATAAAAACTGGAATTTTCAGCAATCTAAAAGTGCTCTTTGTCAATTTGCTTTGATCTGGGCCGGGGGTAGAAACTTATTCATCATGGTTCCCCAGCGCAGGCACAGCACGATGGAATGACAGTTCTGGGTCCATTGCAAGTACCGCTATACAACTAATTAAATGAACTTCTACACACGGTCATTGTGATATTGTGTAAGATATCTGCCAGGGGGAGTGTTGTCAACTATAGTACCACCCCTGCCCCAACCCTGGCTTACGAAATCACTAGCACCCGACTAGATACCAAGGCACCACACTAAGTAATACACAATAATAATAGTACTCAGCTTGTTAAGCATAAAATGATAAATCCATAATGCCATAATTTCATAAAGCATTTTAATTTTTATGAACAATTGTAAAATGCCACATTGGACTAGTATTAGTGCCAGCACAAGTAGTTTATTAAGTTCACGGTCGGTCAAGCAGTAAATGTCGAACACCTGTTCGTGTAGTCCTACGAGGCTACGTTCACTAATCATAATGTTGTTCATTATCTATCTGCGCATGCGGCGACACCCGCTATTTCATTTGCGTGAGTAATAACTAATTTATCATGTATTGACTCGCTAAGATAAAAAGGTTGGCTAGCCAAAAGGTTTGTGCGTTCAAATACTGCTAAACCGAAATAATTATTTACAGGTCTATTTGCTACACTACAATAAAATAACTTACACGTGTGTACACCAATGTTTACAACACTGATTCATCCATTCTTTCATTTGGCAACTTCACCACACCGGAAATAGAATGGGAATCATTTCGTAATACACAACTGCATGAAAGAAATGACGTGGGTACGGAAAACGGAACGACTGCTACGTGGATCTATTATTTACGTATCCTCGTTGGGAGTCAAATTCGCTACCTAATTCGTTATTTCGTTTTTAATAAAATGAAGGCAAATTCTTCCTTAAGGTATTTATTTAGTACATTTCTAACACCATTCCGTCCAATATATGCTAATCTAGACCGAGGAAGTTCAAATCTCGTAAAAGGCGCCAACTGCAAGAACCGCCAATAACATCTCTGGCATTCTCTGCTGTGTAAATTGCTCCGTTTACATGAGCACTAGATCAGATATTGTATTAAAACAATAATCCAGTGGCCCAATTTTAAGCGTGACACGAAATTTCCGACATCTATTAAACGCACAGGTGATCAGCCGGCTGGTCAACACGTCTTGCACCAGAGGCAAGCTCGTCACAGACAAAATTTCACTATCATAAAAATAGAGAAGGACATTTATTTATGGGCACAAGCCTGATATACTTGACAGGGCCGCAACACTCTGGGCTTCATCCGAACACCCTATTTAACAAACCCCTTTCATAAAACGAACCTCCCACTCTATCCCACACCCATGATGTATGTTCCTACTAAACCAAAATTACACAATTCTTACATGAAGGCGTAAGATATCTTTCGGGGGGTTCATACTAATTAAACCCCACTTTAATTATGAACTTATCCAAAACGACATCGCTCGATTCGAACCGTTACCAAAAAATATACAGAATTCTTTAAAGTGTTGTATAGCATTTTATAGAATTCTATGTAATATATGCTATAGGATTTTTGCTCAATATTCTGTACAATTCTATAGAAAAATCTATAGAATTCTATAGAAAATATCTTGCCACTTTACTTTCTATAGAATTGTGTGGGATGTTCTATATAATTCCATAGCATATTGCGCACAAATCCTACGTCAGTCGTCGTATTTTGTATAACGTAACATTATATTCTAAAGAATTCTATACATTTTTGCTAGGGGAACCCACACCCATGTTTTTGCTAGACCAGTTACATGGCTATCAATGATTATCGTCAGAAACACCCGTGCACACCATATTTTCCATATATATGCATATGATATCTTTCGGGGGATGGTTTCGGACTAACTCCACTTTTACGAACCTCGCCGAAAACGACCCCCCCCCCCCCCCGTTCACCCATTTCCCAGCTAGACTATAGCTATGTTACAAACCTATCAGTGGTTACCGTAGGAAATATGCACACGATGTATGTGCAGGATTTCTATCGTTAGGAGGTTCGGATAAACCCCAGTGTTATGAGACCCTTCCAAATACGAACCCCACCGGTAAAACTGTAGAACCTCCCAAACGCTTTCTCTACCCAGGTGATGCGTTTGTTAAAAATCTAGCGAAAGGAGCAATTCCATTTTGAACAAGTTCAAGTGGTAGAAATTTGGCCAATGCATTTATTCCTTCTTAGAACATCTTCTCCTAAAACATAACATATGCTATATCACACGTACATATGCCCAAACATATGTACATAGTATGTACATATGTTTGGGCATGTGTACTACATATACTTACGCGCACACACGCGCACCCAAACATACACGTAGAAGCACACACGTCAACGTGCTCACACACTCGACCACGAACACACGTCTCTTGGATCCACTGCAAGTCTATATTCATGTGATCATGGCTCTGCCGTGGAAACTTAATCAAAGGGACGGTTATTAACTATTATGTACGATAAAAGGAATTATATATCCCAAAATAACCGTCCTTGAGGTAATATCAAGGCATCGTCTTCAAACTAGTCTTATTTTTGATGGAAGCTATGGTCTTTGCGGAATCGAGTTGAACAGGAATATTATAGGCGAGGATGACAAAGACGGGTTCATAAAGGTAAGGGGGACGACCGATATAGGATGCTTTCGTTGAATAATCTGATGGGCGGCCCAGAAGCGGGGATGAGGATATCAGAAGCTGTTATTCTGGTGACCGATACATGCATAACCCTTTAATGACGTACACTATATAACCTACTGGTATCAACTATTTATGAGTGCATTAATTATACATACTTACCCAATTTTACATCATCTTAAACAATATTATTTATTAAATGAAATGGCTTCTTACAATAGATTGGATTTAACGTTTGAAATTGGTTATTTGAAAATTCGGATTTAAAACGGCTATTTGATCTTCAGTATCACTGAGTGCATTTCATGGATGTCCTTAGCGTAGGTGAAGTACACGTGTCACTAGCAGGCGCACAATGATCAGGATCATCCAAATCTTTCGAATGATACTTGAACATAACGCATCCATTATATGTTTTTATCCAAATGCAAATGTTTCTGTTGCAAATACAATTAAGTGTTTCTGATCGTGATATTAAAATGCAAGTACAAATGCGACATCTAAATAAATGCAAATGCAGTACGTTGCACTAGCCAGTGCCTGATACACACGCAACGCACCCGCACACTGCGGCACACATAAGCACGCGCGCATGCGCGCATACACAAACACACACAGTGTCACAACCTGTGTCACGCGCACGCACACATACAGTGTCTCACACACATGCGCAAGATACAAGATATTTAATCACAGACTACATTAATTTAATACTGTTTTGGTAGTGGTGACATGCATACATTATGATAAAAACATAATACATACTTAACACATGTAAACAATATAATAAATCATGTATATAAAAGTAAGTGCATGAGAAGGTATACTGGATGGAAATATAATACTGAAGAATAATGGTGCACACACACGCACACCGGGCACACACACACACACACACACACAGACACACACACACACACACACACACACACACACACACACACACACACACACACACACACACACACACACACACACATACACACACACATGCGTAAGTTAACTCAGTCATAGAGTTCCATTACTCGCGTTAACTCTGTGCTACGAATTTCGTATACGTAGCCCGGATTATCGTTTTGACGTAGAAGACGAACGTGGCAAAAACACCGCAGTCATCGCTAAGTCAACGGCTTGGGGGCGGGGTTACATGTGTCAAGTACGCTGACTTGGGTGATGGTAGGGTTTATCAGAGTAGTTACTGTCAGAGCTATTATAGAAGTGGTGTAGTGCGCATTGAGTTTTGTTGAGGTACAATGGCCGCAGTGGACGATGATGTTAGGAGCAGAGCATTTCGCATTTGTCAAGAGTTTCTCGGAGGCACGTGGACCGAAATGCCAGAAAATGCCTTCTGCATAGAACATATCAGGTACAGACGCTTATTTTATTTACGCCTCGTCTCTGCCGTCATTTATGAACATACATTGTTGCATACCGGAAGGTGAAGACCTTCATTTCTATTGCACAGCGCAACACGTCTTGCAACCCATTGATCATGTTCTCCTCTATAAGTTGCAAGATTTTAAAAAACTACAGCCTACACAACTCGGACTTTTACTTGGCCTGGGCAATTATCATCATTATTATTTAATTACATATTATTTTAAGTCAACATTTGATTTTGTTTATGTAATAACTCACTGCAATTTTATATTATAACAACTGTGATTTATACTTTCTGAAGTTTTACTACTGTCATTTATACCTACTGTGATTTTACAATTACTGTGATTGTATATTATAGCTATACTGTACTGTCTGTAGCTGTGTGTGGGCGTAGCCTGTGCCTGGGCTGTGGCTGTATGTGATTTTTAACATATCTGATAGTTCTGTATGTGTTTATTTTAAAGTTACTTTATTATATACTTTATTTGCTTATTTATAGACATCTAGTTTTAATTTTCCATAGTTTTTTGTATATAGATATACACTGTATACTAGTTTTTATGTTTTGAGGTTTTATTAAATTTGTATGTATTGCTTCAATGAACTTGTAAAGCGCCTTTGTCTTTAAGCAGTTTAGGCTGAAAAGGGCGCTATATAAATATACATATATTATTATTATTATTATCTGTACAAGAAAAGCAGCTTGTGCAATAGCTGTTCTTATGATGGTGCCACCCAAAATGGGCACACCAGTAGTAGTTCTGATTAGTATCTTTATTGCATTCTATCCAAATTCCCGACATACCTGGACCATACCCAATTCCCGGATGATCCAAATGGTCTGCTAACATTTGACATGTCTTGTTGGACTGACACAAGTATTAGACTGGCACTAACTTTCACCAGAGACTCCCGCAACAATACTACACCAAACTGGCTTATGCAATCACTACATCGGGACACAAAACATGTTATCTTGTCCTAGTACTCTGTTGGGACATCCAGACAAACCCTGGCCCAGTCAGACTCCCCTGTGGATTTTGCAAAAAGCCTGTTGCTTCAAATCAAAGAGCAGTCTACTGCGACCGGTGCAACCAACAGGTGCGCATTAAATGTTGTGACATAAGTCCAGATCAATATCATCTCCCATAAGTCATTTCTTCATCCAAGACCATTTATTGGAATGTTCTTATAACCGACATATAAGAGTCTTAGTGACACAAACCAAAATAACCGAAACATTGACCCCCACACACAGACCTCTAAAAAAACACGAGTCATATATACCAAACCTGGGATCCAACCTTTGGACCAAACCCTCAAAATGCATCAACTCCTGAACGTCGTAAGAAAACCAAACATATTCAGTCAAATAATCCTGACGTCATATTCCTAGTCAAAACCTAAATATATGAAAACTACCCTATCTATTTGTTCCTACCACCTAACTGTAATGCCATCCGAAATGACAGAAACACCCATGGTGGTGGGGTTCTCATAGCCTTCCGCGATGACATTGTAGCAGAACCACTTACAAATCTAAACTCAAGCTGTGAAATAGTATGGACAAAAATCCATTTCACACAAAACAAATCCATATACTTTGCATACAAAAAACTTCCCCTAATGTAGTTATAGCAGGAGACTTCAACCTTCCTGATATTAACTGGGGCAAGCAGCAAACCACTGACAATAGAACTGCCAGCAAGGATAACAAACTGCTAGAAATAATGAGTGAATTTGGATTACAAAATAAGGTCAACGATCCTACACGAGTTGATTCGGGCAATATCCTTGACCTCATACTCACTTCAAATACATTAATAATTGTTAACACTCACACAACTTCCAGCATGAGTGATCATGAAGCTGTCACCTTTAACGTAAACCTAAATCCAGTCCATAACAGCAAACCACCACACAAAGTGTTCCAATGTAAATCTGCAAACTGGGATAAGCTTAAAGACGACAAAACAACTAACAACAACATATTTTGACACGAACCAAAACACAAGAGACGTCAACATAAATTGGATCTTTTTCCGGAATAATCTTACTTCATTAGTCAACAATAATATTCCCAGCCCCAAAACACGAAAGCAAAAAGCCACCTCCCCTGGATAACACACGTGAAATAAAAAGAATGCAAAGAAACCGTAACAAAAGCCATAAAAACGCAAAACAAACTGGATGTAATAGTGACTGGGAAAGGTTTAGGCAACTCCAAAATAAAGCTACAGGCCCAGACGAACTCCTAGCCAAAGTCCTTAAAGAGACTGCAATGGAAATATCAATCACACACATTTTCTAGCAGTCATACAGCACTTGCAAATTCCCAAATGACTCGGAGACATGACTGGATGACTGCTATGGACAATAAGACACAAATAGATGCCATCCTACTTGATTTCGACAAAGTCCCCCATAAACGCCTCCTATCCAAATTATCGGGTAGCTTTCTATGGAATAACTGGAAACACCACAAAACTGGATAAACTAATTTCTATCCACTCGCAATGGAGCCCTGTCAGACAGAACAGATGTTACATCTGGTGTACCACAGGGCTCAGTCCTAGGACCTGTCCTATTTTTACTCTACATAAACGACATAAACGAAAATGTCCAATCACCCATAGGTCACTTTGCAGATGACAGCATTATATATCGCAAAATCACATCAGAAACCAACCACAAAATTCTCCAATCTGACCTGATCAAACTCCAAACATGGTCTGACAAATGGAGTTTAACATATCTAAATGTGTGCATCTCCTAATAACAAACAAAACCAAACCCAGACTACATTCAATCATATTCACTCTTTGGCGATGGTCAACTCTTGAACGACGACGCATTATCAAACAAGTCATGACACTTTACAAAATATTAAATAACATAATCAACATCACACCCCACCAGGTCTACTAACACGGTAAAAAAACCGTGGCCATTACGTAACCCCTAGGTGCCGCATCAATGCAGCAGTGTTCTCTTTCTTACCCCAGCAGATTACCCTTCGATTCTGGAATATGATCCCACCACAAATTACTGAACTAGAAAACCCATAACATTTCAAAGAGCAATCATGAACCTCCCTTTCACCACACCTAATCACCTGAATTGCCTATAAAATAAACAAACAAGCTACCCACAACACATGCACACAAACAAGCACCACAAAACTCCTTCATTAGCTGAAGTTTGGGCTGTTTGGAGTAAATCGCCTGAGACCTAAGGAGAGGGATACGGCTGAAATAAGTACTATTGTTGCTGTGCCTGTGGACAGTGTGATTGATGTTTGGTACACTGGCACGCACATGCATGTACAGAAATACAAACGGAGGCACACGCATGCATGCACAATCATGTGCGCACGCGTACACACACGTACGTACACACTCATGTACATACACACACGTACAAATATACGCACAAACATGCATGCACACACACACACACACACACACACACACACACACACACACACACACACACACACACACACACACACACACACACACACACACACACACACACACACACACACACACACAATTGTTAAAGTTGGATCAGAAATATTATTAATTGAAGTAGGAATTGAAATCGTCACGTGAAAGTACAGTACGATTGTGTACCAGTTTCAACGTTCATATACACCTGTACATGACTTTCCAAACATGTGCTCTCGAAAACAAGTTCCTATGCATTCTGTTGGCCTGGCAGCTGACTTAAATTGCAAGTTGCCAGATTTGTAGCTACCAAAGTGTTTTTGTCAGATCATTTACATGAAAGTACGCATTTTAACTGCACTTTGATACTTGGGGTAAATCAACCAGAGATTACACAATTCACACTAACGATTACAGACACTACATATTTTCACATAAAAAGGGATTCATGAGATGAGTGGTAAGCGAGTCGAGGAAGCAGGATTAGTATAGTAACTGCTGCTCTAGTTTTGTAATAACAATAATACGAGTTGGGTTGTGACTTATGAGGTAAACTAATAATGTAAGTCATATCAAATTATCAATTGATGAATGTGGTGTGTGTGTGTGTGTGTGTGTGTGTGTGTGTGCGTGCGTGAGTGTGTATGTGTGTGTGTGTGTGTGTGTGCGTCAGTGTACACATAGGTACGATTTGTGTATAAGTACATGCACGACTGACATTTACGTGTGTGCGTGCGTGCTGCTCAAGTAATGTCATGATGACTCATGCCAAACAAAATATGCCCTCCGACCTTCAGTACACTTATCTGTGCCTACAACTATTGTGTCTATAAATACAGCAAGACAAACACTTATCTAACATGGTTCATTAACATGATTTAGGTACACATTACTTAGGCCTAAATCAAATATAGTTGTGTTTCCTATAACATTGATTTTTTTAATATGGTAGGTATGTAGGAAAAACATTTTATTGCGAAAAAAATGGGTAGGCAGACCTATTGTAATATTTTATTTTCGTCAGTCTATACAAATTCCAGGCAATCTATAAAAGGGCATGTGTTATAACTTGCACTGCTGGGGTTAATATAAAATGGACACATTTGAATTAAACTTGGAGGTACTGCAATATGTATTTTAATGTGATAAAGAAAACACTTGTCATGCTAAAAATACACTTGTTTTATTAATTGAACATGACATATCATGAGAAACTATGGCTTCTAGTTAAACCATACAACCCACCGTTTACTTTAATAGGTGCAAAACAAGCTGTAACACATTGCACATTTAAATGGTCTTTCATCAATGTGAGTTACATAATAAGGAATTGTACATTTAAATGGTCTTTTATCAATGTGAGTTACATTTGAACAAAAGCAACCGAATCCAATCCGTCATACCTTTTAAAATAAAATCTCATTAGGAGCTGCAGTGTGCATCATTTATAAACGCTGAAATCATATCAAGCCTAAGGCTATCTACTAGTGCTACGGGCAGTATGAAAATACTTAATGTCACAGGCCAAAATTGACATTAATATTAAAGAAATCAATCCCACAGGCCATGGACTATGCAAGCTCAGTGTCACTAATTATTTTTTTTAAACCATTTTAGCTATTGTCATATATCACGTCATCCAACAGAATTTTTTAGAACTACGAAACCCAGACTATATCACTTTGAGCCAGTGTAACCTAGGCTGTTGTTATTCCTTTGAGTTTTGTGTTAGAAACTGGAATCTGTACACTTATGTGTGTTCTAACGATGTGACGAGTATATTTAATTAACAACATGTCTTCAATGCACTTAGCGGACAACCAGACAACGATCACGAAATGGTTTATGTTGGCGCCTTCCACCCGCGTCCGTGTTTACGTCAGTTGACACGAGGTAGCAAGGGCACCATGACAATTCACAACAATTTGTCTTGTATGTTTAAAAAAATTAAAATCCTGCGTCATAAATCCACCAAAATTATTGAATACCGTTACATAGTAATCATGTTTATTTTCAAATATCGCCAATAAAGTATAATTTATGGTGTTGATAATTCTACTCTTTCAGTGTTTATGGAGTTTCCGTTCGAAAACGCAAATCCCGCGTAAAAATGTCGATTACGCGGAATTCCATCCATTTTGCACGATTGCTGAATTTGCATTCCAAAAGGTAAATTCTTGTTACTTTTCAGGACTTTTGCAATGATTACCTGTATTTTTTATCATGTTGAATGATCATTGTAATAGTCTTTTGCCGGAATATAATATAATGTTAAAAGAAAAGTTTTTGGTCAAGAGGCAAGGGTCGAGGGTTGGCATCATAAAAAATGTCTTGTTCTTGAAAAAATGCATAGGGTCGCACAGAAATACTAGGGACGGTCGGACTACAGGAAACACAGGTATTATTTATTTGGCCTTAGCGTCTAGAGAGTACTACCACTAGCCACAGAAATACATGATATCATGATAATTCATGTGACTTTGTACGGTCCCTTTCCGGAAATGATTCTCTTGAGTCAGGGGTATTTATAGAGTTAGACTACCTCTGGTATGTCCGACACAAATGACTGGACGTTCGCTGAATCAATCGTACTTCGTCCCATTTGATTGTGGGAGACCAGGTACACATGCCCAATGTCAAAAAACAATTCCAGTAAATGGTGGTTATCACCGCCTGCCTCCATCATTGTTGACCTTTACTATTTGGATGTTTTGAACACAACAATTTGAATGTTTTGTGAGCACAGCATTCAAATTGCGAACTGTGTTTCATGGATTAGTAATATAAAATGCATTTTGGCGGGCAGTATACCTTCAATGTATTTATTCTGATATTAAGAACAAGTTAGGAACAGATTACTTACCCAGTGGGCAAAAGTGATATATTTTTATGTCTATAATTGTTGTATAGCATAGTTAATATAATATTGATCTGTACCGTGGTGGTTTGAAAGTTGTTCGAATGATGCGATAGGGGGCGCTTGTGTGGAGGACCGGTTAAATATGTACTTAATATGTTACTTGCTTGTCTAAAAGCGTCATCTGCACACATAGAACATGGTGACAGTATTGGGATATACAATGGCTGTCTAGTAGTATATTGTATGAAAGAAATGTGAGAACGCTGTGAAGCCAGTACAAGCAGAGCCTGTGAAGCCAGTACAAGCAGAGCCTGTGAAGCCAGTACAAGCAGAGCCTGTGTAATAGTACAACTTCAGCTGGCCGACTCGACAAGAAGACAAGATGGTGGGAGCATTCGTCAAGCCACCAGAGACTTTAGAAGTGACGATGACTGGCAACCCAGCAGACTCGTAGGACAGATGGAAGAGGAGATTGCAGATCTATCTCCAAGCCACAGGGTCAACCGACGAACCAGGAGAACAAAAAGTAGGGCTACTACTTCATCATATTGGTGAAAGTGGAATACAAATTTTCAAAAATTTCATGTTTTTGCCTGAAGAGGACAAAAACAATTATGTTGTTACGAAATATGACCAATATTTCATGAAATGTGATGCGCAGTTAATGTTGCGAGAAAAGTACAGGTATCATTTGAAACGTGAACCAGGACAGACAAGTGATTCGTGGGTAAGCACTGCGCGAGAGAGCAAATGAGTGCTAGTTTCCTCCTGACTTTCACGAGCAGTAAGTGAGAGACAAAATAACATTTTTTGCGTGCACTGAAGACAGTGCCAAACTCAAACTGTATAATGTAGGCACAGAATTATCGTTGGACAAAACCATCCAAATACTCTTGTTAAAGGAAGCTACATACCGTGAGTCGAAAACCACAAGCATCGATTTCGTCAAGCGTAAACAAGGATACGTGTCAAAACACACAACGCAGTTTGTCGCTGTTTGTCAACTAGCGAGATAAACTCACTTGTAAAGTAAACAAGAGATTTGGTTACTGCAATACGCATCATGTCTATTGGAAAAAGAACTGCGCAGCTGCTAAAAATAAATGTCGGTTACTCCCAGTATGCCAGAAAACCGGACATTTTCAAGTCGTTTGTCTGAGTGCTCGACGCGTCAACGAAGTCACAGGTCATGTTGACGTAACACCAACAGCTGCACCAATGTTCGTTGAAGAAATTTTTAAGCTTAGTGTCGATGCACGTCCTGATCCAGGATGGCATATACAGCTGTGCGCAGGAAAGGAGAAACTTCAATGGCGTATTGATACTGGTGCCCAGGTATCGATCATGCCATTGAAGTTTATCAACCGTCCTTCGGTGAACTGTTAAACACTGACAGAGTTCTCATTGGAGCTGGAGACACGCAACTTGACACTGTGCGATTTGTCAATATGTTACATGTTCATGATACAACACAAATCACAGAGGAAGTGTACATTGTCAAGGATCCGTCAAAGCTACTATTGGGAGTACCAGGGATATGCAAACTATGTCTCATACATGACCTCCCAGGTACATCCAGTACCAAAGCTGTCAACTTATCTGAACTATCACCACCTATTAGTAAGCAAAGTGTGGTACACAAATACCCGATTTGGGGAAACTACAATTTCCGATTTGGGGAAACTACAATTCACCTGAAAGAGAGTGCAACACCATTCTGTCTTGCCACACCAAGGAGAGTGCCTCTCCTGCTGATGAAAAAGGTGAAAGACGAGATTGACCAAATGGCAGATTGCAGAGTGATCGAACTAGAGAATGACCCCACCAACTGCTGTGCTCCAATCGTTGCAGTTCCAAAACCTTCAGGTGTTATCAAAATATGTGTTGACTTGATGAAACTGAACAAAAGTGTGCATCGAAAACACTACGTCATTCCGAAAGTTGAAATGACACTTAGCAGCATTGCAGAAGGAACAGTCTGCTCCAAACTTGATGCAAACACAGGATTTCATCAAATCATGCTCAGTGATGAGAGTGCTGAGTGAACAACTTCCAAAACACCATGATACAGATCACTATTATATTAACTATGTTATACAACATCTCCCCTTTTCAGTAAGTATATGAAATGATGTCAAAATGTGATGTGCGCATCTGTCTAAATGCAAAAAGAACTTATTTAAAGGAACATTTAATTCTAATTTACAAGGACATTTCATATCCTTAGTGAAAAGGGGAGATGTTGTATAACGTAGTTAATATAATAGTGATCTGTACCCTGGTGTTTTGGAAGTTGTTCGAATGATGCGAAAGGGGGCGCTTGTGTGGAGGACCGATTAAACATGTATTTAACATGTTACTTGCTTGTCTAAAAATGTCAGCTGCACACATAGAACAATAATGACATCTAAAATATTACATGCTTAGAAATCAAAATTACAACTTTATATAGACTCAAACCAGTTTTTAGTTCTTTGGGCCGAAGCTCCAAAGGACTATTGCCATCACTCTGCGTCCGCTGTCTGCCGTCCTCTGTCCGCCGTTAGCTGCCATATATCAGTAATTGTTCAGCAACTTTTTTTCTAATTATGCATAGACGTATCTTAGGGTACTGCCACTATACACAAGAAATCTGTATTTGATTGAATCATTCTAAGGACACCTCAGGGGCCCCCACAGTGCAAAAGGTTTCCATTATCTTGTGATGTGGTTTTGAGAAAGGCCCTTGAGACCACCCCCAACAGTAGCTGTTGTGTATTGTGCCAGAAACTGCCCTGGGCCTCACTACACTCTGCATTGTTCCATTGAGACCTTGACTAATCTTTAATTGGTCACAGGCAGAGCAGACACATTTGACCCCTGTTAAACTCAGTTGCCTGCAGCTTTTAAACTGTATCTTCAAAACTATTGATTTTCTATAATTGAAAGTTGTGTTTATTTTGATGTTCATTTAATTATTATAAAATGGTGTGACTGTGGTGTCTATTGGTTAAAGATGGTAGGTAGGTAGGTAGGTAGGTAGGTAGGTAGGTAGGTGACAAACATAGACAATTAATATTCTGGACAACTATAGAGTGAAATATCCTACACTTTATTTATATCAAATGCATTCTACTGTTCTGTTTACACTTGCCATGCCTTGTGTAGACATGGTACTATGTAAATCAGTTGTATCAATATAAACTAATAATTACAGATTCACAATATAGTTGACATCTGAAACAACCAAATGTCAACCATTAGAAGAGTTGACATAGTTCCGCTATACACAAGAAATCTGTATTTGATTGAATCATTCTAGTGTCATCAGCATATAGTAGAACATACATTTTCAAGAAAATGTCTGCATCATCATCATTAAGGTTGTTGTAAATTTCACCAGCTGCCATGTCAAGTCCCTTATAATTATGACTAACAGTGTTCAGAATTCAGGTAAATAGCAAATAACAAAGGAGACAAGTTTTCACCTTGCTGTACCTCTACATCACATGATAAGAAGGCTGACACAGCCTGGCCCTGTTTTTTTTAAGTATTCAGTTATAACATTATCAATACCACATGCCTTTTTGTGTTTGAGTTTTTTGATTTGCGTTAGTACCTCATTTTGCGATCAAACTGTAATTGTGTCTTGCTTCAAAAGCCAAGGTTAGCACGCTTCAATCATTGCAACAAAACATTTTTTATACTGCCTTATCTGTGGATAGGGCAAATCTCAGCTTTATTTCAAGACCAAACCATGGACTCTGGGACCTTCACAACTTTGTTTATGTTTTGTAGAGTTAAGGAGAGATGTGGCAGCTAGATAGGACTTTTTTAGATGCACAATTAATGCAATGTGTTGTGCCGAAGTTGTAGAATATGTCTTATTGAATAAAACATTGACATTTTTTCTGCCAGACCCCCGTTTCCATGGCAACAATCAAAGATGACCACATGTTAGTGAAAATATAGCATAATTTGGGAACATTGTAACTCCTCCAATAATGCAGTAATCAGTGTAATTCTGTCTAGTTCTTATTTACGACACCTCATTCTATACAATGTCGAAGATATATTTTATGTATTGTCATTAGTTAATATTTTTAAATGATGTTTAAATTTTGTTGGTAAAGTCCATGTTTTTTATTATAATCATGTTCACCACATAACTCAAAATAAAATAAAAAAATATATCCTCGACATTGCACAGAGAGGATAGCAAGGAACACATCAGTCAAAATTTCATTAATCTAGCATCGTTACTTCTAGAGATAGAAATTGGAAAGAAACACTAGCAAACAGGTGTAAATGGCTGTCAATGATTCGGTAATGGGATTTATTACACAATAGAAGCACGCTTTATCCGTGAATATAAATTACTTAGAGGTATGTAATTGTTATAAAAGATATTTTTTTCCCTAGTAAACATAAAATGCTATAAGAATACAGCGGAATCACATTTTGAGAATTGTTGTAAAAAAATGGAATTTTAGCTGCAGTGTCTTCTTAAATACAATATCTTTAAAACTATTTAATGGAGATTTTTGACATTTTGCAAGGGTAAATTTCTCAACATGTCCAAAATAAGTGCCAAATGTGATTCAAATTGGAGTCGAGTCAGACTATAAACACTGGGCAATATAGAGAAAACATTCTGCTTGTTAATTGGAATGGTGACCTAGAGTTCTACCAAGTCCATTACACTATGAAGAAAACAACTTACAAGTACAGCTAGTACTAGATTTAACCAGTTATACAAGTACAGCTAGTACTAGATTTAACCAGTTATATAAGTACAGCTAGTACTAGATTTAACCAGTTATACAAGTACAGCTAGTACTAGATTTAACCAGGTATAAGTTATAACAAGACAGCCACCAAAAATGACAAGCTCCAGATTATATGAATAAACACTCATCATTTTGTTTACTAATGAGAAAAATCACCCAATGTTTCATAGTTTCCTACTCAGTATTCTTCTACATTATGAAGAAAACGACTTACTACTACAACCTTCCATTAGAGTTTATCTGGGCAGTCACTTCAAATTTGTAATACAAAACCACTGCCTCATCATGTCATTTCATGTTATATATAACATTCCCAGTTGAGCTCTAGACTAAATATCGAAAAGGCAAGCCAGTTAACTGACCTAGGCTGGTCCTCAATTTGTAACATAATGTTCACAATACTAGAATAAAGTTGTTGAAGATATGCTACTCACCAGAATGCACTTACTAAGCCTGAAACATTCAAATAATGAACATCAGCTATACTGCCTGTAGCGAAAGCAGGCAGAGGTAACTGCAAGTTCCAGGAATTGCTCTGTGATGTAACATGTTCCCATGGTCAAGCCCGCAAGTGGGACAAAGTATAACTGATCTGATTCATTGAACTTCCTGCTAATACTATTACCATTCCTGGTTTGAGAGAATCATTGGCACGTTTTCTGACCACAAGCTGCCTTTCACTGATGACACTGATCACATTGTAAAAAGGCAAACCAGCGCCTCTACCTTCTAAGGAAATTGAGCTCTTTTGATGTGAGCCAAGAAATCTTGGAAATGGTGTATAGGAGTTTAATAGAGAGTGTTCTGACCTTCAATGGTGTTGTATGGTTTGGTAATGTGAACATGAAAGACAAAGGTAGGCTGTCTCGCATTGTCAAAGTCGCAGGAAAAATTATTGGCTCAGGGCAGTACTTGCTGGAAGACTTGTACAATGGCGCTGTCAGAAGGAAAGCTATTACTATTGTTTGCGACCCCACCCATCCTCTTTTTGGTCAGTTCCAGCAGCTTCCATCAGGCCGACGATATAAGACGCCCCTTGCTCAGAAGAATCTCTTTAAAAAATCTTTTATACCAACTGCAGTGTCCATTCTTAACTCTAAGTGAATATATTCTGTAGCCGTATTTTGATTGCATTTGGTTTTGTTTTTTTATGTCATTATATTGTGTTGTTTGTGCCTTAGTGTCCTGCAGTGTATATGTTGTGGTTCCACAGTTGTTTTATAAAATTATAATGCCGGCGCCAGACGTTTAGTCATAGTAACGCCATTCTTCTTTTATTTGGATTATTATTTAACTTAAGGACTGAATGGTCATGATCAACGAGTGCATGTGTAAATGAATCTTAGCAATTTTAGGCATGACTATCACTTCATAATAATCTCTTGCAATATATATGTATATATATATGTGTGTTTAATTGAATCATTATAATCTGTGATAGTATGCTTACCATTTTATAATGTTTACCATTTTATAATGTATTTACTCTGACCCCATGTATTAGCCTGATTGTTTACAGTACTACTTGTATGATAGACATTCTCCTCCTGTGGTTTATTTGTTTACCTGTTTACTTATTTACTTATCTATTGTGGTTTACTTGTCTATGTGCATATGATCTATCACTATATCCTATTGTGCATGTGATATGAATATTATGTGATAACCTCACTCTTAGGACTTATCTTCACCTTGTACACATACATATGTAAGATTTTATATGAACAAGCCTAAAGGACATTTTCTGTAACCCAACTAACAAAGTCGCTTCAACTTATCAATGCACTGTTTGTTAGTGACACACATTTGATAAAGTCTAAAATGTTGGTTTGTTGCAGCGGCGGGTTGAGCAACTTGCTATACTGTTGTTCCTTAGCAGAGAAAGTGCGCACGAAAAAAGGCGAAGTGCGCAAGGTCTTGCTGCGAATTTATGGAAAAATCATCCACGAGAATCCTGAAATGGTTGTCACGGATTCCGTCATCTTTGCCCTGCTGGCTGAAAAGGGGCTGGGACCCAAGTTGCATGGGGTGTTTACAGGGGGCAGGGTTGAAGAATACATCAGTGTGAGTATATCTGTGTCTTTTGAGATTAATCAGATATGTTTAATATATAATAAAAAAATAAGGTTACCGGACAGGGATGGATGTTAATGGTATTCTGTTATAAATTTCAAACACAGTACATTTTGCGACGGATGCTAGACTCGCTGGTATGCAAATCTGTTCCAATCATTTCCTAAAATGGTAGATCATCCGATCTAGGCACCATAGATTCACTGGTCAGCCTGCCTAGCATGCATCCCCTGTTGGGTAGCTGATTGGGATGGCCCGGTGCCTGGTAGGCTTTCTTAGCCATCTAACATAAATATTGTGTCTGGATCAATACAATGCCTGGAAGGTAGTTTGTTAACAACATGAAACATCATTAGTTAGTATCAATATACAATAGGCGAATTATAACAATGGCGCCACCCAGCAGGTTGGGCTGTTTCCATTGTGCGGCGCCGTTTGTGAATTTATAACGTCTAGAGTTATTTACATAGTTTTTTATTACCATGTGTTGGCAATTTGCTGAATTTAATATCTTGGTAGTCCGCCTGGCACCTTGATTACTGCCTTTTCCCTTTAAAATGTTCCCCTGAACATTACATGCGACCACTGCCTACCATGAGACCTTTGAAATTGCAGTCACGCCATCTGATGACGAATGAGTTGCAAGACCCAGTCATCTCAGTGATGTGTGCCAAGATCATGGCACGATTCCACACTCTCAGGATGCCTCTGTGCAAGAAGCCAGTGTGGCTCTTCAACACCATGTCCAGGTATTTCAAACAGGTCTAACATGAGGAAGTTGTTCAAAAATCAAATCTTTATTTTTTTATTTTCATGGTGTCAGCAACTCCAGGACACCCTATACAATTACCAGTCGGACCATTCGCATGATCCAGGACATCCCTATACAATTACCAGTCGGACCATTCACATGATCCAGGACATCCCTATACAATTACCAGTCGGACAATTCGCATGATCCAGGACATCCCTATACAATTACCAGTCGGACCATTCGCATGATCCAGGACATCCCTATACAATTACCTGTCAGACCATTCACATGATCCAGGACATCCCTATACAATTACCAGTCGGACCATTCGCATGATCCAGGACATCCCTATACAATTACCAGTCAGACCATTCGCATGATCCAGGACATCCCTATACAATTACCAGTCAGACCATTCGCATGATCCAGGACATCCCTATACAATTACCTGTCGGACCATTCACATGATCCAGGACATCCCTATACAATTACCAGTCGGACCATTCGCATGATACAGGACATACCTATACAATTACCAGTCGGACCATTCACATGATCCAGGACATCCCTATTCAATTACCAGTCGGACCATTCGCATGATCCAGGACATCCCTATACAATTACCAGTCGGAACATTCACATGATCCCGGACATCCCTATACAATTACCAGTCGGACCATTCGCATGATCCAGGACATCCCTATACAATTAATGCAAAAATGACAGTCGCTGACTGTGCTGTTTGGTTGCGATATTTTGTAATCATCATTGATATGCTGAACTGTTTGTGGAACTTATAAGTCTGTACAGCACAATTTGTAATGCATAGGCACTCAAAAGGCGGAATGTGGTGTCATGCGTCGCGAATCACTGGTGCTACTAAACAGTTTCCCTTCTCGACAGCCGGATACATGGATCGCCAAAGCCGGGTAAATTATCCATATATTCAGCATTTCAACAAAAGTATGCATCAGGTATTGTGACTGATCTAATTAGCAGAGCCCCAGGCACACTTGGACTGTCTTGATTGGTGCTTGCCGCTACTTGATTGCCACTGCTGTGTTGGTATAAAGTAAGTACTTTTAGTTTGTTACACATCACCACTGGTTCTCACTGTGCATTCTGTCTCATCCAAACAGGTACTTGGATGACATATTGAGTCGCGCCTCATTCAATCTTTCCAGCCCAGAAAAGATGGCTAAACTGGAGACAATTCTATCCTACGGCCTTGAGGCAGAACTCAAGAGTCTGAAGTAAGTCACCAGTCAGTTTGTGCATGCATTTAAATGTAAATAAGGTAGTTTCTTTTATGGTGTGATATCTGGTTCTTAAGACTTCTCAAAAATACTTTCCATTGTGAATTCATCTCCTGGCAGACCTGATCACTGGAACTCTACCCCAACTTCTCTACGGAGACTTCAAACTCTCGGTTGAGTGACAGACTTCCTGTTGAGTAATAGACTTTTTGTTCACATGTATCCATCATTGTCTATAGCCAGGCATTCATTGATACTGCTGAATGAACTATGACAACATGGAGTGAACAAAATTGATCTAACTGTTCTAATTACTATGCTACCACACCCACAGTTATTGTTACATTAAGATATGCAATAGAGAGAAAGAGAGACAGGGGTTGAAAAAGGCTACTTAACTTGATACTGATCAAACATTAGCAAGAAATATGTTTTCTAAATAAGTCTCCCGTGGTAACAGATATTACAGTCAGTGCTGAGTAAGAAAACTACTTTTTAAAAATTTTGACTACATCTACAGCTGCCATATATATTAGCCATACTAGTTCATCAAATTTAATCATTCTGATTTGCTGAACAGCTGGGCTCAGTTTCCTAAGGATTTAAGCACCATCTGAGTTTTATTTATTATGATGATTATTATTGAATGGTTTGTTTGGTGTCATTACAGAAACCTTCTGTCAAAAGTCAACTCCCCTGTAGTCTTCTGTCACAACGATCTACAGGAAGGTAAATATTGTACAGATGACATTATAAAGTTTGTTGTTTGCATTTTACACATTAAACTATGGAGAAATTTTTCTTGATATACTGTCGCATCCAACATTAAAAGTGAAGTTAAAAGACCACCCATTAGTGGGATTTTATTGCGCTATACTAAATGTAATGCTGTCTTGTATTTGTGTTTGCAATAAAATATTAAATGCACCGTTGTCTGGCTTTGTCATGAAATCTACTGCCAACGTTATTGTTTTAGGAAACATTTTATACTCCATTGATGGTTGCAACCATTGCACTTTGCTGCCTATCGACTTTGAGTATGCAAGTTACAACTACAGGTAGGAAGAGAGGGCACTGCTCTACATTTCAGGTTCATTCACAGCGTCTTCCAACAGACGTCTTTTGTGTTGTTCTTCAGTCTTTTTTGCTGTGTTGTTTTTTCAAACCAAATAATAGAATGCTTACTCTGACTTGCATGTATGTTCAGTTTGTGGCTACTGTGAGAACATTTTTATAGGGAGCCATTCGGTTCCTATACTTGGAATTAACGGGCGTATTAATTTGTAGCAGGAAGTCTGCTGTGTAGAACCTGAGAAAATGGGACATCGTTGAACATCAAAGGGTATTGTGGTTAACTTGGTCTGCCTCGGCATTATATATGCCAATAAAGCTTGGTTTGATACTGGATGTTTTGTTTAAGTTGGAAACTCAAATTGTGAACATTGTTACGAGGTTAATAAAGTAACTAAACACAATTTGGCGGGCAGTATACTGTCAACGTATTTGTTATAATCTTAACAACATTATATTAATTAGTAAATAAAAACCTAGGAACAGAATGCCTCCTTTTAGAGAAACATGTTCAGCTTCAGTTGGAATCTGAATGAATTTGAATTTTGATGACTTGTCAGACCTTGTTGCTAGGCAACAGGACATGTGGTGGATAGGTAAGTTGATTTCATATTGTCTGCTGCAGGGGTTTTGACATTGGCAACCATTTCTGTGAGTGGTGCTATGACTACTCAGTGCAGGATCCACCCTACTTCTCTGCCAGCCTCAACAAGTACCCCACTCGTGAACAGCAGGTGAGAAACATGCTCAGTTGTTGTCAAGTTAGAGTTAAAGTGATTCTTTGTAAGCTCATATACATTCAAGATATACTGTATCAAAACGTGATAGATTCCCATAAATACTTTCCCTGCTACTTATGTCTTGCATGTTTATACATAATTTGGGTGTTATCTGCAAAGAAAGCCGATAAACTATTGTGTTTACGCGAATCATTTTGAGCTTGCTGCAACGTGGATGATTAATTATGCAGCCAGAATATATTGAATATTCATGCACGCACAGTGAATCACGCAAAGACCGTTGACGTCACACACACAGTCAACATGTCAGATTCTGAGGTGAGTTGATTCAAGCAATGGCATTGTAAATAAGCAATTTATATACATGTATATTGACAGCTATTTTTATAAGTATAGGAAGCGTATGCATTGTTTATTTATCCTCCTTCCCAATGCTATCAGCCAAGTAACATTTCGATTAAGTAGAATTATAATGTACGCTGACGGCTGCAATCGGTGTCAGCTGGGACTGGGTCTGTCGAGCCTCTACTACTAGCCAAGGCAAGGGTCTCGCCTTTCTAGTTAGTAAAACTGCATTGTCCAGTATTTGACATGCAGTGAACGAAAATGCACACTAAAATATCAGTATATGCAACTATAGCAAGAGGATTAACCTGGTCGTAGATGTTATTTTTTCCATAAATCTGGGACTTCGGGCATATTTTGGATTGGGTCTGTGTGTCTATACGTCTTGCCTTTCCAAATTCCAGTCAGCCGTTTCTGAAAAGTCCCGTTTCCCCACTTATTTAAACTGAAATATGAAAATGTGAGATTCGTACGTTCACAGACTGTTTCTAATGCTACAGCTATGATTGTTAGTAAACCATGTAGTTGTGGCATGTCATCATTTTAGGTTTGTTAAAAAGTACACTAAACCGTGTTGCCATGGAATTTTGCAATGCATGTGTTTTGGACACCAGCAGACCTGCACTCTAGTATGCAGACATAAGTTTTTATCCATGAATATATTTAAAAAAAATCTAATAGATTAAATCAAGTTGCACTGCTTCATGTGAATAGCACATTTGATAATAATAGTACTCGCTAAAAATATACAAATTATCCATATTTTTGACATGTTACTTTACCGTTACTGTACACTTTTCACGAAAATGGCCCATATGTATAATTATATACAATATTAATTATTAGAGCAAGAATAGAGGAAAATATACAGTGCACTCTGGATAAGGTCGAACCTCCAGGGACCCATGACAATACTGATAAGTGGAATTTCTGATAACTAGAAAGTTATCAGTAGGTCCCCTTATTGGGACCTTTGCCCAGGACCGAGGAAATGATTGACTTAACTTAGCAAAATTATCTGGAGTGCACTGTTACATGACCAATGCATACAGGTAATTATGTAGAAGCAAATTAAAAGTTGGCCAAAGTAATGGTTTGGGATTTTAGTCTCACTGAATCAGCATAACAAGGTTCTCTTGTATTTCTTTTCCATTTAGCCAGCTGTATACTTGGTGATAAGTCCCATTATCTAATATCTAAACTGAATTAATCTGTACAGTGTTGAATTAGTTAACTCATATTTAGGCTAAGTTTCCTAAATTCAACTTTGTTTATTTGCAGGAACATTGAAAATAGCCGAGCTGATGGAAGGAGGAAATTGAAGAGCTCTACTTAACACTGCCATTAATTGGACAATGGGTCACCTGACATAAGATGGTGCCTGACTTTGTTCTGCCCAATTCTGTTCTGTGCGACATCTACTGGGAATATGTACATCACTACATGTTTCAAATGTATTTGTGCAATCGATCGATTTGTGCATCCAAATGCACATCATCTCATCATTATGTTGAAAAGTAGGAGTACATAATAAAATGTATGCTTTCTTATGCTCATCATGTTTGGATTGTGTTCTACAGCATATTCTTAAAATTTTTTTTAAACAAGTTTGTTAAGTGAACTATACTGGGAGTAGTGTTTAAAAAGGTGTCAAGGTGAAAATTCATAAAATATTCCACAACATTCCAAATATTTTAGGGATCTTCTTGAGTTAAATACACCAATGATGACTGAAAACAGTGTTTTAAAATATGCGTTACTTTTAAAGTTTTGTAATTTTATAACTATTTCCATCATACAATGGCCATTTTATTTGTCGTTGAAATGGGAGTTCGAAAGAAACAAATTCAATATCTTTTATTTTCTAAATGATGGGTAGAACAAATAATTATTGCACTCCCAGTACAAAATAAAACATGTTATTACAGTGATGCAATATTGTTTAGTATTTTGTTGACAATAATGTTATGCTCTTTATAGATCTACATTTTTCAAACTAAAATAAAACCTTATTTAGATAGGAAAGTATATAACCACCTATGATATTTTAATATTGTACATTCAGGCGATGTATAATGTATTTATACTGCTTATGGAAATAGCAGCTGGATTTATGGTGCAAACAAAATGGTTTCATTATTGAATGTTTCTTGGCTTCAATAAGTTTCTATTATTTAAACGTTTAATTAAAACTAAATTTTAAAATGTATAGTCAGGTGTACCTAGTGACAAAGGAACATGATAGTACCATAGGTGAGATTTTGTATGTTTTATATTCCAACAAAAACAATGCCAATCATTCAAATTTCAATATGTCATCAGCGGCTTCGTGCGAGGAGAGCTGGTGTTTTTTCTTTTAAATCAATTCATCTGTCATGAACTGTCGCTATGTTCATTCTCCGTTTATTCCATATATTTTCCTTCTTTTCTTTGCTGAATCTATAATATAAACAGCAGCTGATCCACGCTTCCTTTTGATGTTTTTATCGGTCAGGGTGACTTTTTTCTTGCATCTATTAACTCGGCGTAGCTAATCGAAGTCTGACGAACAGTCCCAAATATTCAAGAGCATGCCTTATACGGACCATGAAGGTTGGGCCAAAGTGGAAACTTTTCGATGTATTTCATTGGTGATTAATAAAACATAATTCTAATGAAATAAAGACATAAAATTACATGAAATAATCATATTAACAGGATTGTTTAATAATTGCGTACATTACAAAGAGATTAAAATTCTCAAAAAATCGCTTTAAACTACTGTTTAGTTCCCAATACATGTGCGAGTGTAGGTGCTTGGGACCTGCACGTTTATTAATTTCTTGTAAGTCATAAGAAGCATCATGCAACCCTACGCTGGGTAAAAAGAAGACTGGCTCAGCACATCTCCCAAAACATCCGACACGGTCAACAGAAGGCAGTACATGGCAAGAATACACAACTAGAGGAAGACGGCTAGTGATGGCAGTGCGTTCACTGCTAAAAGTCTGTTTTTGTGTGTGTGGTTTCACTTGTGTAAAATGGGTCCAATATCTATTACTAGTGCCAGTAGTGGAAACGATTCAGTATTCAGAGATGGGGTAATTACATTGCAATTGTAATTGATTATGATTACTCTGAAAATGTATGGTTACTTTGAAAATGAGTGTAAACAATTAAAATTACTTGCATGTCATCATGATTACGGTTATGATTATATTAATATCTTAGCACCATTGTCTGTACATTGTTTACAACTTCACTTCATTTCACTGGTGTTATCTGAAATGGGATCACTAACACCTGGAATAGTTGCAAACAAATCTGATGTTTTAATGGAATTGACCCATATATGATTGCATGCGTTGTAATTGGAACCAGGGAAGCTTTTGGATATGGTTTTGGATGCAAAATTTGGATTGTTAAAGTCTTATGGCCAGACAACAAACTCAAAATGGTTTTCTGCCGGATTATAGTAATAATAATAACATAACTTCTATTGCGCCTAAATCCTTGGAAACCAAGCTCAGAGGCACATAAAAACAAAAGGATTGGTCAATCTCAAAATCCATAAGCAGTATTCCAGATGTCAACATATGGGTCTGATACCATTGTATGCATATTATCAATAAAGTTCACTTTTATGACAATTACATACCTCTAAGTGAGTTTTAGTCATGGATCAAGCATGTCGATGCTCAACATTCAAATGCTCAACATTCAAATGCATTTGTTAACAAGCTTGGTAAATAGCGGTCTGACCCTGTGTGTTGCAGCTGTTGTGTAAATAGTGGTCTGTCCCCATTTGTTGCAGCTGTTGTGTAAATAGTGGTCTGACCTGTGTGTTGCAGCTGTTGTGTAAATAGTGGTCTATCCCTGTGTGTTGCAGCTGTTGTGCAAATAGTGGTCTGTCCACGTGTGTTGCAGCTATTGTGTAAATAGTGGTCTGTCCCCGTGTGTTGCAGCTAGTGTGTCAATAGTGGTCTGTCCCCGTGTGTTGCAGCTGTTGTGTCAAAAGTGGTCTGTCCCCGTGTGTTGCAGCTGTTGTGTCAAAAGTGGTCTGTCCCCGTGTGTTGCAGCTGTTGTGTCAACAGTGGTCTGTCCCCGTGTGTTGCAGCTGTTGTGTCAAAAGTGGTCTGTCCCCGTGTGTTGCAGCTGTTGTGTCAAAAGTGGTCTGTCCCCGTGTGTTGCAGCTGTTGTGTCAACAGTGGTCTGTCCCCGTGTGTTGCAGCTGCTGTTTGTGCGAGCGTACCTGGATGAGAAGAAGGAGAGTGAGGAGGAGCAGAGGGAGGCCGAGGAGCAGCTCCTCCTTGAGCTCAACGCGTTCTCTCTTGCGTCGCACTTCCTCTGGGGTCTGTGGAGCGCTGTGCAGGCCCAGATCTCTGACATAAAGTTTGGATACTTGGTAAGTTGCCTTGGTCAGTTATACAAGTCCTTGCTGTCCATTGGTCAGTAGTGGTCAGTGTGAACAGGAGCTCTCATTAAGAGGCACACAGAGTTTTGAGCCGCCCACTTATCTAAAAAGCCCCATAATTTCATCCTAAATGATCCACAATAAAAGCTGAAAACTGTTCTGAATAGAGTGAAACCTGCCGTAGTGAACACCTGGCCATCATGAAATCCTGCCTATGATGAACGTAATTGACCAGTTTGTATTGTCCACTCCTTGTCCATAGTGGTCGACTAGCCATAACAGACCATATTGCATATTCCTAACAAGGTCTACTAGGGACAAGTTTTACTGTATTTGTTGACATGTTTAGGAGAAATGTCAAGGCCAATGACTGAAGAAATTCATAATTCTTTGGCTTTGCCAAAACAAAAGATGTCAAATATTAGCAATCATTCTGCTGTGAACTTCTACTGTATTATTGGTTGGGTAAAACTAGTAGCTTGTAATTAATAAAGATGAAATTATGTAAGTTTAAACAAATTCTTGCTATTAAAGATGAAATTGTTTTTTCCAGGATTATTCCCTGGTGAGATTTGATGCATACTTCATGCAGAAAGAAACGTTAACCAAAGCCATCAATCTGTAATGGCATTTAGTGGTTGCAAATGTGGGTCGACACAGGAAGTGCTTCGTTAGATGTGATGTTACACAGAAATTATAACACAGCTTGTTAGTGTGATGATTCATACTGCATTTGTGATTGGATATTTTCCAATATGTTCACCATGTTTTGTACATGGCACTTGTACTGCGTCATTTGCCGAATCAGTATTGTTGACTCGGTTGCGAAATTATAATTTTTTACCATTACTTTTTGCTGTGATTGGACGATCCAATACATTTGGTAAGGGACCATTTACGCAGATTGTCATTCTAAGCAAAAACAAGATGGCAAGCGAACAATGAAACCATTATGATATAGCACGTGCATAGTTATTTGTCTACATGCAAGTTAATGTAACCTGTTTTTCTGAGACATTTGTCAGTTTTGTTTTATTATTCACACTGCTAGCATTTACAAATCAGCAGATTATTTGTTCCATGCATTTATATTCCTGTATGAGGATGATTACTTTCTGATATCTAATCTACGTCATTCCTTCACCGATGTTACTTTGTGTCCTCTAGTCTTGCTATTTTCCGTGGGAAAAAACTTCTATCAATAGTTTGATAACCATTCAATATCTTTAAAATATTATATATTAAATCTACTCTAAATCTTATTGTCTCCTGCATTGTTAAACCACATTCTTCTTGGCATTTTTTGTGACAGAAGTCTCGGTTCAGGAATTGGTTTAGTTTCTCTACTCTCTTTCTTGTAATAATTATCTAGGTCCTATAAATTCTTTGTAATATTTATTAACATGAAGAGAAACATGAATGTAACTGATGTTTTTGTGTGTGAACAAGTTCAGGTAAATAAGTGTTCTTAGTTGCACCCAGCATACAAGAGTTAATCTGTGGTAGGCAGTGGTTTGATAGACTAGCTTTCTGGACTACGAGTACGATTCATATCATTTGCGATTATGTAATTGCAGTTACTTGTAGTTACAAATGTAACTGAATTATTCCTGTAAGTAAATGTTTATGACAAAAGTATAATTAAGATGTTCACATTGAAAGTTACCAGGTAATGTTGTCACGTAACTGATGTGTAATGATGCCTTTCTCCTGTTTGTCAATTTTAGCACCGACAATAGAGTTTTGTTGTGTATTGGGTGTTTCTCGAGAGCTCCGTAAGTCCATGACAGGTTACACAGTTGCACCTTTCTTGTGTGGGATCTTACTTCCCGGGCACCGAGATATGTGTGTATGCATTTTTGTTTCATTTAAGATTTTAACTTCAGTAATTGAACGAGAGATCATGAATTGATGTTACTGTGACTTCTGGGTAATTGAATGATTGAAATGAATATTGTAATTGATGCTAACCCTACTAGCCTTTGATTGTTTGTCAAAATTTGCTTATGGTTGCCTGCATTTAATGTGGAAGCAAAGAAATTGAATCTTGCAGCAAGTAGAGTCTGGATAAAGCTCTCTTGCTCGAATAGTTCTGTAGTAATATTGTTGTGTGATATATTGTGTATTTAAAGTGGCCTTGTCTGGTTCATTATTTGGAATCATTCCCAATCGACAGGTGGTTATATAGTGTTTACTATCTCGATGTTCCAGCCACAAGTTGGATGTTTCATATGTGCAACATTGAAATTACAAACAATGTTTGGGACTTACTAATCAACATTATATTAAAAAATTAACAGACAAAGTCAGTTTAAAGGAGATTCAAAATATATCTATTACTACAAAAACTATGTTGAACTGGCAATTGATACCGGTATACAGAGACTTAAATGTGCAATTGTAGTATTGTCAATACGTGTTATCCACAGAATAGTATGTATGTTGGAGCAGTGTTCATGTCAATGGTGCATTAGAATGCACAAACAGTAGTAACTTATTGGATGTTTTATCATTTAATTTTAATTACATTATGTTGTCAGAAGACTGTTATTTTACCTTTCCTGGTTGATGCTATTTTGTTCATGTCTAATCACTGGGGCTAGTATTATGTTTGTCCGATTGTTGTCAGGTTTTATTTGTTAGAGTCCTATGGAATGACCAAGCCAGAGCATGACACTAACACATTATGTATTAGTAACTTATTGTCGGTTAACATTTTAATGCATATTTTAATTATATACCCTATTCCATTGTGCCTGCCCTGGTTGAAATTATTGTTATGTACATGTTGGCTAGTAATTAATATAATTTACATATTTATCTGGAAATAGTTTAAAACAGACTTCAGGAAGCACATCATTTTGCGAGTTGTACTGTAGTTTTGTTACACTTCTGCGCTTCGACCAAGTGTGAAACCACCATTTACATAATTCTGTGATAGCATTGAGTAGATGATTTTTTCCAATGATGATATGATTAAATGGTATTGTCTTGATCAGGTTGTATTACTGCCTTACATGTGAATGGTAATAAAATGGTATTCTCAGTGAAATACGTCTTTTCAAATCACCACTACATTTCATATATTAGATTTTCAATTAGCAACCATGTTGAAAACGACCGAAAAGAGGACTGCACATAATACGCATTCAATCACATCCAAAACGACGACAACTGCAATTTTCTGTATGAAATGTACTTTATTAAATATTGCAAATTAATTCAGAACTTGTGAAAAAACTTAGACATGTTCATCACACAATGTTATATTGTATAGTGCTGTTATGATTTCATAATCAGACATGTTCAGTTGTGAGGCAAACAGTTGTTTGTCTTGATGTGGTCACTGTGTTCAAAATGACACATGTGATGACGACACAAGCTACTGTCTACATCATGACTTGCATTTACTTGTCATTTCAAATATCTCACACCATCACTACCAGATAAATCAATTTCCAGCCTGTGTTAATTTATCCATTTTGTTCGGATGCTAATAAATAACGGTTGCAATTTTTAAACTGATATTAGTAAAGCCTTGGGATACCAGGCTCATTTTTAATTTGAATGTATGTTAAGTGCTGCCATCTACTGGCCATAGCTTCACATTGGCTGGACACATAAATGATAAGAGCGTTAATGACGTTATTTTTTTATTAGTTAAAATGTAAAAAAACGCCATAAAATGTCACTATCTGTGGCGACATAAACACTTTAACAGCATACACTTAATTTACTATTGATTGTGCTGACAATTCCAACTGTCATAACAGTTTGTCATTAACCACTTACCGATTAAATGATATACTCCAATAAAAGATAAACTTTGCATATAATGCCGTGGACAGTCCTTTGCACTGCTCAGTGTTTTATATGTCATCCCCTGGCTCTGTTCATTCAAACAGCATCAACTTCTATGGGAATCATTCAGCCATGCTGTAGTTACTGTGCAAAAGCTTACTTCACCACTGCAGCCAGGCACTCGTTTATACTGCTGAGTGAGCTGAAGCAACAAAACTAAATTGCTTCAAAGTGGCAAGAGGATTGAGTGTGATGTAACGACTATGCCATTACGCCCCGCAAACACATTTTTCTTGGGGTTTCGTGTATATCACGCCCATCAAAGAAAACAGATCTAGGCAGCTTGCAGTTTATGCATTTATAATAACAATTACTTGACAGCATAAATGATGCAAAACTGATTCACTGCATACATTGTAATATTATGTAGGAACACAATCAGAATCGAGAATCATTGTAGCCAAGAAAAGAAAATGAATATCTATACTGATTTGTATCAATGGCAATTATCAGCCATGTGAACTGTTTTAACTCATACACAGGACACATCTACTGATATGCTTATTTATTTAATATTTACTACACCCACCACCCACGTTTATTCTCTTTTTACTAGTTAAAATACATTTACATATTATGCGGACCCTTTAGAATATGAATGAAACCAGTTGTTTACACAGAACTGTTTACATCGATAAAAACCTATTCCATTTTTAGGGCATGTTACAAAATGACCCATGATGACGAGTGATTAGAAAAAAACAGTTATATTTGTCATCATACAAATAATTATTACGTAAAGATCTGCATCTTTGACTATATATATAGGTAATCTGCATGAGTATAAAGAGAAATGCTAGCACCGGCACAAACCTTCCACATGTTCCTCTGTTACATGTGTACTTAGGAATTTTCCCATAAGTTTACAAAGACCAAAAATCAGTATTTTGTACTGGCTCAAACCATCATTCACGCATCCAATACTGCGAGTTACGATTAGGTGATTCACAAATGGCTCCCAAAACCACAGCCGAGAGATTCAATAGATGCAAAATGGTTGCATTACTAAAACATTACCGACGTCGCTGCAGTTCTGAAATCCACAACAGTAATTAGTACATGTTCCACTCGCTAGTTGGCACAAGTCTGTTCTCTCGCGGCATGTGGAGATGACCAAACAAGCACGCAAACACATGTAATGGTGTGTTTTTGGACTTCGCAAAATTATACGGCCACCCGTTACGATTATCCTCATTGTTTCAAAGAGTTTCTCTGACACCAGAATAATCAGCTGATTTCTTCACGACAAATGAAACATTGACACAGAGAATCACCCTCGTCCATCCGAACACAATCTACCACCATTTGTCGTTGTGCAACATCCATTAACAAACATCTGCTGTCATCTGTAAATGTGCTATATCATTTCATAGGCAAGCATCACACACGTTTTGATGTCGTGATATGCTGCCATCTACTGGGGTTTATGTCCTTCATTGGTATTCTGCACTGTGCTGCCACCTGCAGGCATTTACGGAGTCTGTTGCCTGCGACGGGCGTTGCGTTGTCGGTCAAATCTCGCTTCCATTTCCTCGAGGACTTTAGGCGTGTAACGAACCACCAGCTTCACAGAGCCTGCAACACACACCAGGTGGCACCATCACATCAGCAGAAACGTCACAAGTAACTGCATTGATGATATATTCCTAATGGTATATCTAAACTGTTTTTTTTTAATTCAAATGACTTAACATTTGCCAAGCAAGATAAACATGCATAAAACAAACTGAACCACATCATGGTAAATAAACCATGTTGATAACACAACCTTGTCTCTGAAATGAAAGTCACCATTTAAATAATCTTAGAGTGCAAAAGCTGGCTGAAGTACATATAAATCAATGTTGCGTTCTTAATAGCATTATGGAGGTGTTCTAAAGCTTACAAATATCGTTGAAAACGAGACATTACTTTAACCACTAAACCAATAGTTTTGTGTCCTAGTGGATGGTGTGACATTCTGGGTAAAATAATTGTGCCATTATTAGTTCACCAGACAAACCTATAATGCCACCTAGTGGAAATGGAGAAAATATCTAAAAACAGACATAAAAACATACCTGGGTGTTTGAAACTTACCCTGAGCAGCCTTGAGAAGATCAACAGCTTTCTCATGTGGTTCACCATCCACGTTCTGCAAGTTGATGTAACAGGACCAATAATCACAAATACAAACTAACTTACTAAACTTGATAATGTTTAAATGTATAATTATACAGCCTGTATGTGAATATTTAACTATTTTGTGGGTGTATTTATTCAGTGAAACTAGCATTTCTATACAACAGCCTGCATTAAGAGAACACCAAGCCCCATAAATCAACAATGATCATTATGTTGCTATTGTAGCAAAATTACAGACAATTTTGTGATAGCAGGTATACGCTGACAAAGAAGTTGGTAAGAACCCATATTCTTGAAGACAGAATTGTTGATATATAGACCAGTGGCATCACTAGTCTTGTGTGCCTATTAGTTGGTTGTAAAAAAGTAATAGGATGAAAGTAACCAACGTAAGTTAGAGTGAAAATCACAGGTTGTTGTTATTATTAAGGTCAAAATAATGACATCTGGATTCATAAACACCAGTGAACCCTGGTGAACAGTATAAAACTGCTGAGAAAGAACAACATTTTAAAAGATGTGAACCCAGGTGAAAAGTAGAAAGCTGTTGAAAACTGAGCAATAGTAACATTTTTAGATACTGTGAACTCTAATGAAAAGTGAAACTTGAGAGTGAGAAGGATTGACTTTTAAATACATTAGTTTTGAAATTCTTTTAATAAGTTGAAATTCTGTAAATATATATTTTAAAAATGCATTATATACTTAGCAATATACATAAGTTTCTTCCTGTTACTTTTCATGTGAGTCACTGTGACCCTGCTACGTACCACGCCGTTGACAGAGAGGAGTTGGTCCCCCCTCTTGAGTCCCCCCAGTCTGTCGGCCACTCCTCCGGGGATAATGCGGGAGATGTAGATGGGAGAGTTCTGCTCCTTGCCTCCCATCACATTGAAGCCAAGGCCCTCCTCCGTCTTGGGGAGTTCCACAACCCGAGGGTGGGCGTGACCTTCACTCGCGGCAAACGCAGCCACGGTCGCCTATGACAATAGGAGATTTACCTGGTTCAACAATCTTCTTCTTCTTCCATTAAATGCCCACAATCATTAAGGTGATTATTCTGGCATAGGGAGTTTAGAGAATGAGATCCCAGCTCAGAGAGTCAACGACAGGTTTTTTCCATTTCCCTGTGTGGGATCGTTTACTTCAGAGACACCAGATAGAAAGGACCAATGGCTTATAGCATCTCTTCTGAAAGACACAGGCAACATAGGATGGACAAAATGAACGATCGTCCAGCACTCTAACCGTTCGACCACTGTGCCCCACGATTGTACAACACAATATCATCACAGTCAGCTATTCAAGGTCTTAAGCATTTTAAAGTATTTCATATTACATGCATACATCTTAAACAAATGCACTAGTTAATTTATTGTAATAAAAATATCCCTATTCATTTACACACACATGCACACACACAATGGTTAATAGCAGAGGCAGTTGAGGCTAACTGCAAGTTCTTGAATTTGATTTTGGAAGACTGGTGTGTGAACGTCATACTATTATCACCGCTGAAATTATGATTCTGTGTAACAAAAAAGACATGGTTGTTTGTGGTATATTCGATACTGCATGTTGAGACATGAACAGACCTTTGCCGTAGCACTGGCCCGCACTTCGGGACTACCAGTGATGTCCACTGTCTCGTAGACATGCTCGTAGACTTCTCGGACCGCCGCGCAGAAGTCACTCTGCAGCACCTGCTGAAGGGCAGCTAACTTTGAATTCTCAAAATTACCACCTGAAACAATGTCAGAAATGAAAGTGAGAATGATGATAAATTTGGTGTGTGTGTGTGTGTGTGTGTGTGTGTGTATTTGTTTCAATTGTGTACTACAAGCAG
This sequence comes from Escarpia spicata, assembly GCA_963995525.1. Taxonomy (NCBI): domain Eukaryota; kingdom Metazoa; phylum Annelida; class Polychaeta; order Sabellida; family Siboglinidae; genus Escarpia; species Escarpia spicata. The sequence goes on from OZ023212.1 coordinate 31,945,265, forward strand.
TGAAAGTCAGTGTACAGAATAACATGTGTAAATACAGACATTCTGACCAGATTAGGAAATAAATATGCTTGGCTTTCAAAGTTAGATTACTTAGATAATTTTTGTTCCCAAGTTATAATTTTACCAACCAAAGGCAGATAAATTTTAGCTATCTTCAGACACAGGCTCAATGTTTTTTACATGTGTTACTTCTACAGATGCTTTTGAATGCATACTTCTTTGCAGCTGGTCCAGCAAAGCAATGGCCCTCTGGACATCTGAAAAAGAAGAAACTTCTTTAATAGTTAATACATTACCGTAAGGCTACATGCAAACCCCAGGTTGTAATCACAATGGCATGTTACAATGTATGCCTACAATCAACCAATTACATTTGGGCTAGTTAATTAAGTAAAATTACACAACCATTTAGTCATTACTGTTTTGTGAGAACAAGGAATAAGATAAATAAACTGAGCATTTTTATGCTTTAGAACTATTGTCATAGTCAGTATTAGTATTACTTTAGTAATAAGTAATACCAGTGTTCACGCTGACGCCGTTTTTGGGTGATATTATATGGTTTTTTGAGGCGGGATGGATTTTCAAGTTTCAATGCGTACCACGGACACAGTTTTCCATGTTTCGCTGTGTCCCTTCAATGCAATTCAATAGTTCTTCAAAGGTACTTCTAGTCCCACGTTAGACACGTTGCTAATACAACAGATATATAAATTGTGTGTCGACAAGCACACTTTTGTTTTGCAATGAAATGGTGCCACCACCTAGTGACCAAACTGTGAAAAATGGAACACTGAACAGTAGTTCCCACCAATGTGCATCAGTACCGCCTAACGGCTAATTCGGAAACTAGGTAGAACAACTTTAGCGTGGCGTCCGGTCAACGTTTTTGACATCGTGGCATCGCCAACGGCTAAGAAGCCAAAAGAGATCGAGGCCACGCATTAATTAATTTTGTCCATTTAATAGTCCACATCTTTGGAACCCATTTTTGTTTTTAGGACCCCATTTTTTCAGGCATATTGGGTCCCAAGACCCCATTTTTAAAAACTCTAATGCGAACACTATAATACTATTAGTATTATTCTATGAGTGGTCCCAATGTCCCTCACTATTCAATGTCACCATTGGAATGCAACCAACAACAAGGTACATGTACATATACACAACACTCAATTTTAATGGTATTCCATTATTCCGAACACAGTCTAGGTTTTGATATGGAATACCAGGCTCGTCAAATCTGTTTAGGTAATCACCATTTTTATGACAAACCATCTGAGCTAGGCATCATAAAATGTATGTGAAAACATGCAAAGAAATTAAAATACTGTTTTCAATTAGATAATGAAAACACTATATTCCAACATGTGGCATTTTTTTAGTATCTGGGCCCATCTCGACTTCAGCATTATAACTGTATATATTTTTAGAAACCTGATACTGCATATTTGACATAAAGTGTTAATTCCATCATTCCACTCATTGGTGCCCTATGTGTCCCCTGCTTGAAACTACCAATATGAGAGTGCACCAATGCAAACTGTAGCCCTATTTAGCCCTCAATGGTGTGCTAATTTTGGCCAAAACAGTGACAGTCATGGTCAAAGTGGTGACAAGGCATTAAACTGGTAACAAATATTTGTCAAAATGGTAACAAACCAAAACAGCGACATAGTCAAAATGACAAGCAAAATGGTGACCGATAGATTACTATGTGATAGTTAATTTTTTTAAATCTATTTCATTTGACATGTTTTTTGTTATTGGATGCGAATAATTTACTTGGGATCCTTTACTTGAAAGGATAGACTAGCATATGTGATACAGCATACAGATAATCTTGTCACATACATTTGAAGTTGCCTGTCAACAGTATCAAGATTGTTATAGCCAATAACACAATATATGGCAATATAGCCAATATAGGTGTGCATTAATTGTAGTTTTCAGGATTTTTTTTACATTATTCTAGATGATATAGACCTACAAACAACGTGTTTTCTATCAATATTAATTTGTTTATTTGAATGAATAAACACTTGCCTAAATTTCCCCAAGGCCAAGCCAAGGCTGCGAGAGCCCTGCCCAGCCAGTCGCAGGTGACTGTTCCACTTCCACTATCAGAGTTGACAGGTAGCAAGCCCGGTTTTATTAAGAATACTGTAGTTCTTAACAATATCATTTGCTAACAAAATCAAAGTCATTACAAGCATAAAATACATGGTGCTACTAATAAATGTAGCGGTATTCATTTTTATTCAGAAAGCACTAAATATTTACCTCTCTCAAGCGATAATGTTTCTGGAGCGGACATCTTGGAAGGTAATCTGCAGCTGTGCGTGCATATCTTTATATTACTCTCCATATACCCGGTAAACACCATCAAACTTTTAAGATCGATACCGACGTTTTTAAATTAACGTTTTGACACATGTATTGCTCCATCCTAATAATTATTCTGACATACTGCATAAAGCCGCCTTGCCAGGAAGCCGTAAAGCCGTAAAGCTTTTAAAGAAACAAGCGCAGATCTGACCACCGAGGCCACCGCCTACGGTCAGAAACAACCTAAGTAAACCTAAGTAATAATGGCATAATATCATGAAATATCTTTGTAAACACCACTGAACATAGTTTTACTTTGGATTTTAGTGTATAACTAAAGTTCTTGTTCTAGTTGTTTCCATGCAGTGTTCGGCAACGTTATATATTAACCGACTAGTCTGTATTTTGTGTTACATAACACTATAACCATGGTATACAGAGTCAGCCTTTTTCAGAACAGTATCTCCAAGCCGTCCTTTATATACTGGCACTGATGTTGGTCACTGCCAGGGTGCTTGTCGTCCTCAGTGGTTCTATTACGTCCCAAATCGAGACTGGACCGAGTTTATTATTATTATTATTGTTGTTGTTATTATTATAAAACGTTACATATGATGAAGCATGGTCAATATATGGAAAGGTTCCTCAAAAGACTACAATATTCTCTTCATGAAAGTATTATTAATCTATATGCATTTACATATATATATAAATATGTCCGCTCATGAACATATATATATATATATATATATATAGATATATGTATACATATACAAGGTGCATTCCCTAGCTCGCACCGCCTAGAACTGTAAAATGTTAATGAATATATGCTGTCGGCATCTCTATGTAGAGGTTGCGCTCGGCTGCCTTGTCACCCAGATAGTTATACATAACACTAAATATACAACAATTAATAACAAATAATGGTTGTAAATTTTAACGGATTGGGAGTTTCTGTGGCGAAGCAGTTCGTTCAGTGATCTATAAAATCTGCAGCGTACCATCGGAAACGACCATCTATTTCCGAATGAATCTTCGGGAAAGATCGGAGACAACAGAAGTCAACATGTTCGACCAGGAGGGTGTGTGATGTGGAAGAAGTGGTGCATTTCAACGTCAAATTATTTTAGATATGGACTTTGAAAAGCTGCTTTCATTTGCGAAGCAGGTTCAGCAGAGTAATACTAAAACTGCGGTGTGTTTCTGTTTCTACCATCTTCAAAAATAACTTCACAAACGTGATTTCTAGTTCTAGTTGTTTCCAGCGCTCGGCAACGTAACGAATGTAACGTTCTATTAACTGACTAGTCTGTATTATTGTGGTTATAATGACGTTATGATCTTATCATTATGAGGTCTCATTCAACTATTCAGCCTTTTTCAGAACATTATCGCCAAACCGACCTTTTTATGCCGGCACTGAAGGTGGTCACCGATACTGATATGGTGCTTGTCGTCCTCAAGCTCAGTAGTTCTTTTACGTCTAAATTGATCGACGTTAACGAATAACGTGATCTCCGAGTCACGAGGGATAAACAGTCCCCAATGTTGAATACCAGGTTTTTACACCAAATATCGTGCCTGCCCGGTCCGGGTTTTGAACTCTAGAGTGCGGGCATGCCTGGCGGATGTGCTAACCACTACACTACCTGCGATGTATATGCGTTGTTGGCTTCGTCTAGTCTCTAGTCTAGATCGTAAATGATGGAAGTTCCTGGACTGATTGAAGTTCTAAACCACCCACATGAACAGCTATTGTTTATTATTGGAGACATGTTTCCACATTCCAAAAGCTCCCACACACTTGCCATTCTTTCTTACCTCTGAGTAATTACGTGAAATTACTGATTCATCCGTTTTGTGACTTTTGTCATCATAAAAACTGTACATTTTATTGTTGAAATATGTTATCGATTGACTCCAGTCATTCATTAACAAAATTACATTGAGACACACACATTTTTCTACAGAATTTGATCCAGAACCACATGCCAATGCTGTTGGAGCCAAAGTTACGATGTAGTTAATGGAGTAAATTTTGGTTGACGCGAAACATTTTTGCCATTATAATCTCAATTGACCGGACACTTATATTATAGCCACAGGCATAAGAGATTTCACTAAGGCTAGGCTATTTGATGTATCGGCTATTTTAATAGACCATTTCCTAATGTGTAGTCTCAGGGTAATCCGTCTCAGCGATCATAAATGTATGTAACAAATGTTTTCCTTGTATGAGTGTCACATAGAAAACCCATCTTATTATAACAGGTGAAACAATCCAAAATTGATGGTCATTGTTCAGGGATGTCATTCACCCGGCATTCAACTGTACTAGCTGCCTGAACTTGAATATATATAGTACCCTGACAGAAACTGTGAGAGTGCTAAATGCATGTTTGAACAAGTAAATTTACTGGGGAGACACAAGGTACTGACATGCACCAAGCTTTTTATAAGTGCAATTACGGTCTTTTAAAAGTAAGTAAATTATATCTTGGATTTCTTAGACATGGGTGATTTAATTAAATCAATCACTTTCATCTATGGGGTATGCTTGTCTTTTTTAATAATAATAACTTTTTATTAAGAATAATATCAGTTCGTTGAAATGTTTATTATTGTTTGTATTGAAAGTTCTGATTTTGTGATGCAGGTGGCTAAAGGTGCCAAAATATTCTCTGCGAATCTGCCTCCTCCACGGAAAGAGGAAAAGAAGGCAAAAGGCATACAGTCAGAGGCAGTCAGAGCCTTCTTGGAGAAGCAGAAACGGGAGGAAGAGGAAAAAGGTAAATTTGTCCTTTTGTAGTTGTTTATATCAGAATACTGCTGGCAGAATGTGTTTGTTTATTGTCATTTTAAAGTTAACAGTGCTTCCTCAATTTGATTGTTTTCAGTCATCTCATTTCAAATTTTTTTTTGCGAAAAGCAAACTTACATAGTGTGCACTACGACATGCTGGCATGTTTGTGCAACTTTTGTGTGGAGTTATTGTAAGAAATATAAACTGATTTAATTCCTGCCCAGAAATCAATTCAAGTAATTTTTAACATTGAAATCTTCACTTGAATGCCTGATATGCTTATGCATATGTCTATGTTGATGATGTTGACTTAAAACTGAAATTTATCTCTTGAAATCCAGCATAATCTAGTCTAATATATAATATATCATCCATGTTTTTTTTGGTAATTTGCATGTCTTTGGTTTTTAACTTTAGCCATTAATAAACTGTAGAAAGTACTGGGTAGAATCAAGGGGCCAAAAAGTGTATTTACAATACCAACAAGTTGTTTCATGTTTAATGAAATGGTGTTTTTTGTTTCAGCCGCCAAAGAAAAGGAGAGAAAACAACAGTTGTTAAAGGCCAAACTTGAGGCGAAGAAAAAAGCGGACGAACAGAAACGCAAAGAACAGGAAGATGCTTCTTTTATACCATCCAATTTTGCTAGTGGACCCCGAAAGAGGGTCGGTGCTGCCATCTTTAGGCAAAACTCAACCGTTCCTACAGTTAACCCCTGTCTTGTCAAAGCACCAAATCCCTGTCTCGTCAAAGCACCGAATCCCTGTCTTGTCAAAGCACCCAACCCATGTCTTGTGAAGAACTCAACCTCTGATGAAAAAAACTCGGATTCAAAGAGAACATCTGCTGAAGCATCTAAGATGAAAGGGATAGGAAATGAGAACAAGCACAAAAACAAAGACAGACATAAACACAAACATAAAGACCGCAAGGAAACCTCATATGGCAGTCACACGTCAAAATTGCCAGATAAAACCGTTACACCTGCTTTGGGTGTGAAGACAGACATCAAAGGAGGATCAGTGAAGAAGATACATAAGAAGCACAAGGTAAAGAAGCCCCCTGGCAAACCTCCGCTCAGCTTTGAACAACTTCTGCAGATTGCTCAAAAGAAGCACATGGCGCCTGTTGAAATGCCGATTGTGAAACCGAAACCGACCGAGGAACAGCGACCAATGACGCAAGAGGAGAAGGAACAGTACATGCGCAGACACACAAAGCAATACCAAGCATGGCTAAAGTTCGGGAAAAAAACACCTGCAGAGAAGCCCGGCGAAGATGTTTGTAGGAAGAAAAGTAAGTTATCTGAGGATGTGGAATCCAGCAGTAAGCACACGACTCTGTCGACAGTCAAGAAACACGGCTCGGATACTAGAGTGCCTGGTGCCAGTAAGACTGTGGCAGACACTAAAACACTTGGTAAGAGTAGACCATGTTCTGAGATGCCTGTACAAAGCATACATGCTAAAGTAAATGGTAAGTCTAAGCCTGGTGTTGTGACAGGCAGTGGTCATTCCACGACAACAAGTAAACAGCCTGGAACTCTCGAAAAGAACAAGCCTTACAAACTTTCATCAGGCGTCTGTGATCCAAAAGTGCATTTAAAAACCGAGAGCAATGTCCGGAAGATTCTGCCGTCAGCTCCAACAAACATGCAACGGGGTGATGTGAAAACGCGCGTAAATGGCTTTAATAACAGCTCCATGAGGAAACCAACATCTGCGCCATCTGGCGTGAACAGGAACAGTGGTGGTAAGGATGGAGGTGGACGTTACATCTCGACTCGTGAAACTGTCTTAAAATGTGGTTCACCGGCGAAGGTAGTGAAAGCGAGCTCTGTGGCTGAGAGAGTGAAACCTGTGACGCCGTGGGACCGGATCTATGGCGAGATTCAGAAAAATAACCCTAAACCTGGTGAGTTCAACGCATGTAAAAGTAATGATTAATATTATTAATATTTTTTGAAAGCTGTGATAATGAACTAGCTTACACCCACCCATGGAGCAACAAACCAGCGGATGCAGTTGTCACCATTAAGTATTTAGAACTTAACTTATTCCCATGACCACTTTATTTCTGCTGTCACTAATGACTGCATTGCAGCTGATGATAGTTTCATCATAACACACAGTGGCCCCACCTGGGGAATGACAGACGACTCAATTTGTGTACTGAAAGAAGTCAATAACTCTCAAGTGACTACCTTTGTGTATGTTTTCAAATACAGTTCCAGTTTGTAGATCAGATATTAAGTGTCCAAGGAAGCGGATGAGAATAGAAAGCGGCGAGTAGATCTCGGCACCTTTGAGGAGATACACTTACAATACTCCAATGTTAGCATATTGATATATAATGTATATATATATATATATATATATACATACATACAGTGCAACCCCACTTTACGGTCACCTCGGCAATACAGCCACCTCATAATTAAGGTCACCCTAGGATAGTCCCAGATTATTTCTGTAACAGGAAAGTATATGAAATGAGTCTCGCTAATACGGTCACCTCGTCATTCACGTCACTTTTTCCAGTCCCGAGGGTGACCTTAATAGTGAAGTTCTACTGTATATATATTTAATATATCTGGATTCTTAAAATGTCTGTTGCAGTGCGAAGGAAGAGACCACTGGAGGAGGAAAAGGAAGAAGACGAGGAAGACAGTGAGTTGGATGAGTTTATAGCTGATGACGAGGAGTTGGAGGAGGCAGGAGGCATTGACTACTCCAGCCACATCAGGGACATCTTCGGCTACGACAAGAACCAGTGAGTGGAAGAGAGGCACTGACCACATTCTGACAGGAAAGAAACATTATTGTGCACATTCTGTTATAATCAGAATTTGTTTATTAAATAGTGACTGGTAGTTATTATTCTAGCTACTTATTTAGTAACATTTACAGGTCCTATTTATTTATCCAATTTTTATATATTACCTACTGCAAGTATTTGCTCTATATGGATTTTAACTAATCATTTCGACTTGAAGAGGTACTGCCTCTTGAAAACAAGTCTTCGTTGCGTCACTGCATTCATATAACTTTGTGTTAAATTTATATAAATCATCTAATAAAACATTGAACAAAAATTGAATTAATACAAAATTAGACTTTAAAAAATTGAAATGTTTTAAATCTTGATTTAAATCAGTGATTTCAATCAAACAACCCAACTTATGTGCCTGTCGGTGTATTGCTGCAGATTCCGCAATGAGAGGGATGATGATTTGCGAAACATGGAGAGCAGCTTTAGTCAGGTGATCAAAGAGGAACGCATGAGGTATGTCAACGAGATGCATCTACAGTTTGTGCTTGATACGCTGGTAAATGATTTCGAAATGTTTACTTGTCAAGCTGGAAATATCAGACAGCGTTAATTGTTTTAAAGCCAATTTTAGGGTATACAGTTTTTTAACAGCAATCTAACAAAAAACCAGCTGTGTACTATTTTTTGCATTATTTTTATTTATTTATATTTTACACAAACAATGAATCAATACATTATTGCACAAGAATGTTGTATTGATTCATTGTTTGTGTAAAATATAAATAAATAAAAATAATGCAAAAAATAGTGTGTTGATAGCATTGTTGACAAACATGCTACTCGCGCTGTCCCAATGATGGTATCCTAAGATCGGTTTGTCATTATAGAGGTAGGCAAATAGGTGTTCCTGTTAAAATTTACCCAGAGTTGGGAACAGTAAATTGTACAGCAATATATATGTTAGTAGAATGTCAGCATTGTTTGTTCGCTGCAGTGCGCGGCTGGGACTGAAGGAGGACTTGGAAGACATCCGTAGGGAGGAGGAGGAGATGAAACGTAAGATGATGAAGAAGGCAAAGAAGATGAAGCACAAATAGGACAAATAGGCTGTACACATGGGTCCGATGGATAATGTTGCAACTCAAACTGGGCATGTTCTATATCTATCCAAATACCGTGTCACACTGTGCGTGTGATATTTGTCCAATTACTTCTGCTCCTGTGGTGGTCTCGGGTAGATTTGATTTCTGGAAGAAATGCCAGTGGGACCTTTGGTTCTGGTCCCAATAACCCCGATCTCTTGCCTTTCAGCCATGCTGCAGCTGCCTCATTACTGAGTATTTGAAACACTAGGAATCATTATAGTATTTAACAAGATTGATACCCAACTTGTGTTATCTATATGTATGCCACTGTTCTGAGGCATCTGTAGATTTGTTTAACATTCACCAAGCTTGCATACACACAACCAGCAGATAATCTGAGGGTTCATTATCATTATGTACAAAGTAAATTTTTGATATAATTACTATTATGTGAATATATTTTTCATTGTCATTACAAGCCATCATTATAATTGTCATTATCATTACCATCAACAGCAAGTTCCAAATGTGGTTGTTGTTAGTTTTTTTATCTACTTAAATTTACATTTATCCTCTGATGTTTTAACAAAATATAATATTATGTTTCATGCAGACTGGAAACCAATGTCTTGATTGCCTTCACAGACTTGATTAAATGTTATTGTGGCATTTTAAGAAGTTATACATTATATTGGGAAATGTTAACATTGTTGTGCACACACTTGATGAAAACCATGAATTTAATTAATTAAATGTTAGGTGTACATAATGTTAGGAGTATTTATATGGTTTAACAAGCTCAGCTGTATAAGTGAGTACTTGATAGTTGTGGACATATGTACACAAATAGTCTTTGTGCAGTAATTGCAGCATGGATGAATACTTCCCAGAGAAGTTCACATGGTGTTTGAATGAACAGGTGTACTGGGGGTGTGATCAAATGAACAGGTCTCCCAGAAGTGGAGTGTAAAACGTGCTTTGATCAGTCCCAAGGACAGAATACCTCACCAGATAAGAACTGTTAATAATATTAAAGTCTTATACAGTGTTGTATCCCATCCTTAGTTCTGTTCAAAGCACTTTAAACTTGTGTTTACCTTTTAATTTATTTTGTGTGAAATGTAATTTGCAACAGTAAGGAAATATTGTATTAGTATGGTGCTGAGAGGCGTCTGCTTATGAACACATTTTAGTGTTCATTAACATTCCCTGTTACCCTAAAACCATTCTACCACTGGCCCCTTGGTGATACGGGTGGATTACTCTGTATGGGCACTGTACATTGTTCACTGTGGAATAACAGACTCATTGTTTTGACAGGATTTTGTTTGAGTTATGGAGATCAGAAAGTACATATTCTTGTACTTTAAAAAGTTTTCTAACTGCGGTCTTAGTTTAAAACTTTATACATTATTTATAAGTTAGTACTTTGGTGTGATTGCCGGTATTTGCTGGTTTTTATTTAGTTACTTCCACATTAAAGCTGAATCAGTTAGCTGTTTAAACGTCATTGTATTCTTAGTGTGATATTCTTAACCTTTGTAAAACAGCCGAGTCTGCTTGAAACATACTGAAACCAGGGGGCATTTGTTGTATTCAGGTACTTTGTGATTATGAATATGTGTAACAAGTACTTCCTCCAAAGAGTACTACATATGCATGTGTCTTAGGTTTAGGGCTTTATTATGTCCGTCATGCTTCAGTTTGGACCCAAACTCGCTCTTTGAATTTAGAACATATATATGTAGGTTCCACTAGCTCGGACATCTTTACAAGCTAGTTTTCATTTACAAGAGTTTGTAAATTTACTAGTGCAAATGAATTAAGGTAAGCTATCGCCAGTGTCAGTTTTCTCAATTGTAGGCCAATTTCCATAGACAAAGATATAAATCAGAACAATCCAGAATTTACTAACAAAAAATACATGATAAAAATGAAGCATAATTAAATGTCATTGTATTGCAGTATTGCTCAATAGTTATGTATTGGGCAGGACTGGTGCTGACTTCTCATAGCATAATAAGAATGTGTTACTACAGTATCTGTGCCAATGGTGTTGAATGCATAATACCTTATTTGTATTCACTTGTTTTGCTGGGTTGCTGTACTCTGTTTTAAGGGTTGAATATCAGATTAGACAGAAATATGATACATATTTCTGAAAAGTTGAATAGCTGCTTCAGCATTGGAGACGACCAGCTGTGGATACGGACAATATTTGTAAATAAACTATACTTTGCAGTAAACACGTCAGTAATTCTGAAGTTGTGTGAATACGTCAAACTTTCTTGACCAAAATCTTGTGTTTGAGACAACCACTGATCTATATCTACCTATCTAATTCAAACTGTTACTGCCTGTATATCGTTCTGTGTACCATATCAGCCATGCTTACATATCGCTTGTGACACACTACGGCGACCAGATCTCTTCGATCGGCCGAACAAGATTTCATATTTGTCATATATTATACTATGATTTATTTGGGTTTATTTAACTTTTATATAACTGTGATGTGCTACTCTTAAATCATACAATTTTCTTTTATATTTCTATTTAATGTATTTAACTCATTTAATGTATTTTACTTATATTGTACTATTGTCAGCGCCTTTGAGCAGATTTTTATCTGGATACACGGTGTTCTAAAAATGCTTATTATATGTATACATATTTAGAACTATATAATATATTTACATATATAAATGGACAAGTTTTTTTTGGCAAACTGCAAAAAAGTGTGTCTTCGGACTTTGACATGTTCTAGACGCCACACAAATGACCGTACAATCATCTTGTACGCTGACGAAATGCAGTCCAATTAACTGTAAGTTGCCTTCTCAAATTCTCAATCGACTTAAACTGTCTAATAGTTTTAGAGATATAGCCTTTCAAAAATGAGGAGTACCCCAAAAACGTGTGTCTTGTGATCTTCCACTTCTTACACCACTGATTTTAACTATTATTTATGGCATTAGAACCTTTCTTTTGCGTCTGTGTTTCGGACTATACATGGCATTGTGACATGTCGCCATCCAATCTATAAAAATGTAGGAAACAATGTTTTGAGAGACCAATTTATGTTGTCCACAGATTTGCTGTTTATTACGACATCCAAGGTAAATTAACTTCAAACACGTCAAGAACCATGATATTAGAAGGACTTGATGTTCCTATGCTACAGGGGATGGTTATATGTATGTAAGAAAACATTTTTGTTTACTTCTTCCAACCAAAAAATCACCAGACATGTTTGAAATCACAGAAATGTTGCGACTGTTTTAAGAAATGTTTATTTTTGACATCCGGTTTCTCCTAAACTATATATTATATACTACTATTATTACCACTGATCTCATTTGTCACTAGTACCAGTTAGATTATGGTACAAGAAGTCAAATAATACCAAACTTCCCGCATCTGTTTAGTAATTTATGCCCATTAGCTCGGCTATATGAGAAAAACACAACATTTTTTACAACATCACCGTTTATTATGACATCCGGACCTTGTGGAAGACGCGTTTATGTGGTAATACGCGATGTTATGGCATAGTTACGTGTCTCTTAGGGGTATCTATTCATCCAAGTAGTTGTGTTTAAAAATAGTCATTAGTTTAGTGACAATGATTTTTTGAAATAAAATAGTGTATTTTCCCCAAAAATTCTACATATAAATATTTGGTTATTATTTTAAATACTGTGCACTAATGAGGAACACACACAATACTAATAAAATAGTCAAATACATTTAGAATATTGGCATGTGGACCCGTAGTAACATGCATCAAAATACGGATGCCGTAATAATAAAAATTGTTTTTAATGCAAATATGTCATGAAAATGCTTGCAAAAAATCGGTTGAAGTGGTTTGCATGGTAATTTCAGCCTATGTGCAACATCGTATTAGCTAACCGAAAAACATATTGGAATTTGATGATATATACTTTATTTTTGTATGATTTTTCATATTTGCTAAAAATTAATACAGATTTTGTCCTTCAATGAGGGGAACAAGTGAACGTCTCTATTTGGAAGAATATTGACAAACTATCAACATAAATTTAACTTTTTAAAACAGAGGAACCAACTGTTGGAGTTTTTGTAAAGAGTCTTTTTAAAGTGTTATAAAAATGGAAGAATGGAAGAATGTGCAGCGGGTTTCAATGCAGAATGGAGCTCTGTCTTTGTCCCGAAGTAGTCCAGGTTTAGGACGCTCAAAACACTACCCCTCTGAAAACACTACGGTAGTGTTTTGAGCGTACTTTCAAAACACTACTGTAGTGTTCTGAGCGTACCCTCAAAACACTACTGTTAAGTTCAAAACACTACCCCTACGTACGCTTAAAACACTACCCAATTTCAAAACACTACCGTCAGTACATCATACCAGCGTAAATCGGTAATCTTTTGGAATCATTCGATACATTACGGTCGAGTTCGTAATCATTTAAACCAATTAGTCAACGGGAATAAATAGTTAATGCGAAATGTCATAACAACATAAATTCAGCTTGTGTCATTATTATAATTAGTTATGGTTTGAGGCATTTATGGTTGGGGTTAGGGTTAGTCATATTGTAATCATTGGAACCAGATGTATGACGGGACTAAACAGTCGGTGTATTAATCAGACGAGGTGAATCAATAAGTATTCATTAGGGCTAAAGTTATTATTATAATTAGTTATGGGTAGAGTCAGTTATGGAGGGTTAGGGCTATGTAAAGCATAACCGTTATAACCAATCACATAATGGAATAAATAGTAATTAATTGCGACATGTCCTTAGTAATTAGGTTTAGTATTATATATGGTTGGAGCGAGATGTGGTTGGGGTTAGCGTAATCGTTCGAACCAATCACACGACGGGAATAAATAGTTAGTGAAAAATGTCCTGATTAATTAGGTTAAAATTGTCATTAGCTATTGTTGTAGTTATTTATGATTGGAGTTAGGGTAATCGTTGGAACTAATCAGACCAATGTTATTATTAATTAAGTTAGGGTTATTATCATAATTAGTTATGTTTCAAGTAAGTTATGTTTAGGATTAATTATAGTGTAATCACCGGAACTAACTAGACGACGGGAATAAATCGTTAATGTCAAATGTCATTATCCACTAGGGTTAGGGCTATTATTAATATTATATATGGTTGGAGTCAGTTATGGTTGGGGGCGAGGCTAATTTTTGGAACCAATCAGATGACAAATATATGTAGATAGTGTGAAATGTTATTATTCATTGTGGTTAAGCTTATTATTATAAATAGCTATGGTTGGAGTCGGATATGTATACTTACATACATATTATATTCTTTATAAAATGGTATGGTATACACACACGCACGCACGTACTCAAGCACGCACACATGATACATGATGATGCAACACGTCCATCTCCGCAGCTATTAACGTCTCTCACCCTCCACAATATTTGACATATGTACAACGTTGTCCCCCCCCCCCCGACGTTCCAGCTGCCGGCGATAAAGCAATTTAAAAAAGAATGACGCTACTCGTACTCGTGCACTCAACTTATCGTTGACATGTCGAGATTGTTATTAATATAATCACGTTTTAATCGTTACGTAACCTTGATAAGATACCACCTCCCCATATAAAGTTTAGTAAAGCTTGTCCAGATACCACACGACCTCCCGCCAAGCGAGACATACTTTATGGATGTTCAATAACACATTTAAATATATATATATATCAAGGGAGCCGGAACCGGAAAGGCTAACCTGAAGCTTCTGCACCACTCTGCTTTCCGTTGCTGGCTCGAGTATTTTTTCGTCGCCACGCCAGTGTAACCTGATGACAACGGAAGACTGTTGACGTTTTTGTCATTCACGATGTAACGATCGCATACCGCCAACCGGTGTAGCTGGGCTGTACTGTAGGGCGTAATTATGTCAAAGTGTAACTAGTTTTAATTCGTACGTCTGAATACCGAATGGCGAAAATACGCTACCTTAACTTCAAGAAGGTAGCAACTTTGCGAGTTTAACAAAAATTAATATTTAGTTCACGTTAAATTATTACTGTTTCAGATCAATCATCAACTGAAAGATATACAGTGTATGTACAGTTAGTTTATTTTTTTTAAATTTTATTTCAGATATGGAAAGCTACTTGAGCTTAACGTTACTATTGTCACCAATCACAGGTGGCGTCACCTCATGCTTATTTTATCAAAAAATATGTTGCAGGAAAGATCGAATTTCGTTATTAATTTGAATGATTGGCTGACGAGTGACTTATCAACAGCTGGTACGCTTACATTACTATTGTCACTAATCATAGGTGGCGTCAACTCACGCACATGTTACCAATATTTCTGTTGCGGGAAAGGTCGAGTTTCGTTATTTTAATGCTTGGCTGACGAGTGATTGTATATTCAGTTACGCCATTATTGTAGGCCCCTGTGCAATTGCGTGCAGAGTGTTTGGTAAAAACAAACTTTCATTTGACTGTGAGTTTTTATGCTATAATGTTATTTGGTAAACAATAAAAGTGTGGCAAATTTTCAAATTTCACCATGCGGATTGCGCTAATTTTCATCATAATATCATTTTAACTATAATAATAATAATAATAACACAAGTTTATTAGCAACTCAACTGAGTTGAGTTAACTAATTCCTTGCATATGTGTAATGGTGCCTGGAGCCCTTACATGGATACTACCCTTTTATATTAATACTAATCGAGTTACGTTGCACGGAGAAAAAAGGCAGTCGTAGGCCTATGTCTTTTCCAATTTAAGCCACACTATACAACAATTGGTACGACTAGTGCAGAGGAAGTTGAAGGTAACCGTGCACTAAAGGTCCCACAATGTTTTTTGTTGATTTTGTATCTTCAAACTGTGGAGAATCAGAATCCGAAGGGTGGCAAGTTGTCACCCATGGGCGTTTTTAAGAAATGGCTGGTTTCTATGGCAACCCTATCTCACTTTTGGGTAGAAATGAGAAATACGAATATATTCATATATTAGCAACTATGACAGATGTTATATTCACTAATATGTCCATTTCTATGTTTTTCGATGTGATGAATCCATTGGACACGCTAACACGCACGCACTCATGCGCAAGCACGTACACACACACACACACACACACACACACACACACACACACACACACACACACACACACACACACACACACACACACACACACACACACACACACACACACACACACACACACACACACACACACACACACACACACACACACACACACACACACACACACTCCTCCCTCCATATACTATATTAACATTATATTATAGCAAAACGAAAGTGGTAGGCTACCTCACAGCTTGGCATCAATGAGAAAAACGAATATACGCATATAGGAACAACTATTACTGTATATTTATGTTATTCGACGTATTTATGTTATTCGACGTGTGGAATCTGTTGGACATATTATGTTGATGATCTAAGGCCAAGGTCATACTTAAATGCCAAGGTCACGCCAAAACAATGCTTAAATATTCCTTGCGATATTGTGGAATGTAATCATTCGTTCAGTCAACTTATCTTGTTGTTTATAATTCAGCATTTTCATCTTCCTCGTCAGATGCATATTGTACTACCATCGTGTGTTCATTGCAACAGTCCACTCCACCTTCACAGTGGCAGAACAGTGAACATGGCAACATTGCTGACGAACACGAGCATCTAGATGATCTACAGTTGTTGCAAGTACACTTGATGAATTTCAAAATGTCTTCTGGAGCGGCTGTCGCGTCGCTTGGTAGCATCACTGGTCGCAAAGTTGCGTTTACTGCATCTGCTGTCCATCCATATTGGAGAGGATCTACGTCAGGTGGAGTAACCTGGGTACCATGTTTCCATATGCAGGTTTGCAAGTGAGCTCTCATCACATTTAGTCGAAAGGCCTCATTGGTGGGAGGCAGATACATCAGCTTTGGAGCCGAGACAATATTTGCCCTTGCAGTTTTCAATTTCCACATCTTGTAGCGCACATCGGTCATATTTGTGGCTTCAGCAAATCCATAGCAAGCAGCTACGGATGTTGTAGATTGTTGGACTACATCTGCAATTTGACCTGTAGGCTCGCCCAGTTCCAAAAGTTGATAGCCTGATTGAAGGACTTTCACTGTTTTAGCCTTTCCAATGCCACAGTACTGGGCCACAGTGTCACAGCCTGACAAGGCGTGAGCTGCTAGTAGTTGTCCTGCAGTGTTTTGTGCATGTGCGAACTTGCTTGGATGTCAATGCATTTCCTGTCTGGGAAACTGGCTTCCATCGTTACAGGGCAGGTGAGGTTTCCGTGTTGGTAGAAGTGGATTAACAGTACGAACACGTCAGTATCATCCGAAATGACATTGATATTACAGTTCATAGCATCAGCTTCTACAATGAACATCAAATGGTGGATGATGATCACATCAGCCTCTTCATGGGTGTTTCTCATGTCTTCCAGGTCAATCATTATGCCGTTGTTGATTTCTACAGGGACCGGATCACTTTCTGTTACCACAAGTTTGTGGCGCGTCATCTTTAACTGCTTTCCCTGTTCCCGTAGAGTCTCAACGACCAGATCGATCAGTTGTATTTTGTTATATGTCACAGTTAACACAACTTTCCGTGATGGGAGTAGCGTCGAGCGTGAGAGTTGGTGGTGTCTGCTTGCTTCCTTCACTCCTGCTATACGGGTGACACCTTTGATACTGTAGTCGACGTATCTGTCAATCACCAAATACTCATCAGAGTCCTTCATATTTCTTGCCACATATGCAACAAAGTTGTCAATAAATGGTTGCACTGTACCTTGTGTTGGCCAATGAACTACCCACAGTATGGCAGATCCAGCGATTATAACACTGGTAGCTTTGGGATATTTGCAGATACCTCTTTTAGTCAATTTCATTGACTTTAAGAAGGCTTTCGACAGTGTCGCTATGACAGAAATTCGCTATGACAAATCATGTAGCCATACGGACATACAAGCAAATATATAGACATTTTCAAATCGCTATACCGAAACACCAACTGCTGCATCAAGACCAACGATGGCTACACAGACATGTTCGATATAGAGACAGGTGTACGTCAAGGTTGTATCCTATCCCGTTTCCTCATTGTTGTTGTTATCGACTTCATCATGAGGAAAACGATGAAAGATCCAAACTTTGGTGTTAAATGGATAAATAATAGGTTGGCAGACCTTGACTCTGCCGATGATATTGCAATGCTCAGCCACACGCCGGAGATCCTGCAAGAGATTACCAATAATTTAAACGAAAATGGATAGATGGTCGGATTACGAATCAGCTATGGGAAGACAAAAACATTGTCAGTTGGTGATGGATCTGACCCCCACATTGTGATCGGTCAGCAAGAGTTGCAATGCGTCGAGAACGATGTACGAGCGAGGATAGGCAAAGCATCAGCAGTATTCCAAAGACTACGTCCAATGTGGTCCAGTAACACCATCAGAAAGGACATACAACTACGTCTTTACACGTCAATCGTAATAACAACAGCGATATATGCCTGTGAAACGTGAAAGAATACGGCGAGGATATAAACAAAACTAGACATATTTCATCGACGATGTCTCCGGTTCATATTGGGCATATCGTGGAGAGAGCACATCACCAATGAAGAAGTGATGAGGAGGGCAGGTCTGGATAGCCTGCATTACATAGTTAAGTCTCGACGACGAAGACTAGCGGGACATAGCCTACGCTTACTACGAGAGAGAACAGCACATGTAGCAATGGAATGGGTTCCTGAAGGTGGAAACAGAAGGAGAGGAAGGCTGACTAAGACTTGGCATTTAAAGAAGATCATTTAAAGAAGATCTGGCAGAAATGTACATTACCTGGAATGAGGCCAAAGAAATTGCGAAAGACCGTAGTAGATGGAAAAAGCTCGTCGCCCGATGTCCCGAAAGGAACAGGAGGAACTAAGTAAGTAAGCTTTGGGTGCAGTTCTTGCCGGCACGTCAACTTTGAGTTTGTTCTTTAGTATTAACGTGTTTGTTGCTAATCTCATGTCACCAACGTTAGTGAACATTGGAGTAGGCATCGGAGCCAACTCGTAATTCAGAGCCTTCTCAATATCCATGTATCTAACAGAAGCCTGCAGACGAATGAATCAGATTGGTGTTGGTAGCTGTTAGCATGGTGTATGGATCAGATGGCTTCATGTCGATCAAAGGTGTGTACAGTGCTGTGACCCTTTGATCGTTTCTATTTAACACACTGTTGAATCCATTCCACTCTGGACATGCCTTATCATTTGCTATTTGTGACAGAAAGTCAAAGTCTCTTAAGTATGCCCTGTTGAGTGCGAGCACTTGCGTTGTCAAAAGTTTTAGGGATGAAACATACTTATTTGCTCTACTCTGTGGCATATCTGGGCTTTTCGGCCCTTTGTATCTCTTGGCAGGAACATCAGTATCCACCTCCATAAACATTTCATTTTTCCTGATACGTTGTATCGTTTCTGGTAGCACTTGTAAACTACAAACCTGGGAATGGGAAACGGAATATGTGTGCGAGATGTTAGAGTTAAATAAGTAGATACAGTTGACAGTTTATTAATTAACATAATGTCTAATACATTCAACACGCACTAATAGAATTACACGTAGTTAACGCCCGATCGATTGCAGCATGTGTGTGTGTGTGTGTGTGTGTGTGTGTGTGTGTGTGTGTGTGTGTGTGTGTGTGTGTGTACTTGCGTGAGTGCGTATGTATGAGTGTGGTTTGTGTATACGAACTCTGGCATATTATGCTTCCTTTCATAATATGTCATGAAACTGGTGTATATTTTTGGTTTGATCTTGATATTTACGTATGACCTTGAACTTAGATCATCAATATAGCGTGTCCAATGGTTTCATCACGTCGAAAAACATAGAAATGGACACATTAGTGAATATAACATCTGTCATAGTTGCTAATATATGCATATATTTCGTGTTTCTCATTTATACCCAAACGTTAGATAGGGTTGCATTAGAAACCAGCCATTTCTGCAAAACGCCCAAGGGTGACAGCTTGTCACCCTTCGGATTATGATTCTCCATAGTCTGAATATACAAAATCATGAAAAACCCATTGTGGGACCTTTAGTGCAAGGTTGGACCAACAATCACACTTTGGCTGCAGGACTACGATTGAAATGTAATTATTCTTGTAAGTAAATATCTTATGTTATCAATAATAATACGACAACAATATTATGGGTCGAATCCGGGTATCGAACTCGGTACCCCAGACTTGCTTTTTATATCATGTTCGTTTGAACGTAAACATGTAATTGGGTCATTCTCCAAATAGCGTGACTTTTTGATTCGGGCGGGGGCGACCTAGTTGGAAATTATCCTTCCGTGGCTACGATTAATGTTCACCTATCGTACTAAGGTACACTGAGTGGGTAGAGCTGAATCAGGCGTATTTATATAATTTCAAGGTTATTATTATTATGACGTCATCTTTTTTGTCACTGGACAAACTACTCCAGCTTGTATTTATTTAAAATGTATTTAAAGATATATCCAATGGTTTGTGGGCTGTGTGACGTATTATTATTTTATGTACAACAAATCCAGCTAAATTAAGATTAACATTTCACGTTCAAATCTTGTTTGTTTCACTCCATCGGATGTAAGAATGGTGATCGACCGATACCAGTGCCATACGATTTCTTGTAGAGGGCTAATACCTTCATTTTATCATGTTATATCCAGGATGATCATAAAGAACTTTGCACGCAACTGTTGATCCTTGTGCAAAAATGCTTTGTGGAAAAGGGATCAAAACCATTCTTGATACGCAATATAGACACGTAGGCCCTTGAGTTTCCGATCGTTAGGAGTTATGAGCTTATCAATGTTGTGTCCAGTTGCACACAATTGGATAGCATTTGGGTCGGGCAATACAAAATATTCATCTTAATGGCAACTGCATCCGTCATGCACTGAAAAAGACCAGTCCACTTCCTTGCCAGTTGTCAATAACATGGGAAACCTAAACTTCACACAATGAAGGAACCACAGCAATCAAACATCCATTTGGATCTGGATTCGTTGTCCTATGCTACTAGAGTTGCAGCATGCATGGTCTCCGTTATCGAGGCAACGAGATAGATATTCTGCCAAAGGAATTATATAATTAAGATATTCCAGTAACCCAGGGTGCTCTGTAGCAGTATTCAGAGCGCATAGCATACCAAGCTTTTTATTTGGTTGACCATTCCACTGATTCCACAGCACACGGACACTCCAAATGGCTTGGGATATACACTGTACATGGGGCGTGAAATGGCTCTCATGTGCACAAACATAATATCAGTTACTTAATAAAAATATGTTGACACAAGTTTGGGTTTGTGACCCTCAAAATTACATTCAAATTGTAAATTGAGGGTGGCATCCACCCACAGCTATTTTCTCATCCCATGGATGATGCAAAAAATGCTGTTAAAAGTATAACATCACATGTTGACTGGCCTACAATCAGCGGAATGGCACAATTTCGAAAATGCATCTTATGACGGTGACCTTCACTCCACAGTTAGACCACCCCTTTAACATTCCATGCCAATAATTTTGACAGGGATACAATGCGCATAGGTGTATAACATGGCCTAGTATAGGTAGACAAAGTAGATATGCAAACATTGTAATTGTACAACGTTTGTGGAACGGCGGTGTTTTGTACAATCATCATTTGGTGATGACTTTACTTGACCTTCACTCGACACTTACTGCACCACTTGACAGCTCCTTTGGTATCACGTATTTAAGGGGAGACAGTAGGCTTTCCATAGGTGTGACATGGCCATGAGTAGGTAGGTAACGTGGATATAAGCCACCATTGGTATTGTATAACGTTTGCTGGATGGCGCACCATCGAACATTTATCACTTGACGGTGACACTGTTTGATTGTCGTCCCCACATAAACGCCATCAACTAACACCTCCAAGTCATATCTCATTCTGACGGGAAGAAATTGGTCTTTCATGCTGTTTATTATGTGTCCATTTAAATGAAGTAGATACAGAGTCATTGTAACTTTATGACGTTCGCGGTATTGTAAAAGTTCGAATATTCATAATTTCACGGTGACATTGTTTGACCTTAGTTCCACAGTTACTACAACGAGTAACAGCATAATACGATATCTCATTTTGATGGGGTGAAAATAAGCTTTCCAAAAATATATAATATTACCATTTTATTATTGCAGAAAGCAGATATGCAACCATTGCAATTTTAAGACTTGCGGAAGCGCGCAATTTCGAAACTTTTTCATTTGATGGTGACCTTGTTTGACATTGGAGTCACGTTTGTTCTACGTCAGGCCTTGTTGTGATGAGGATAACTTGTTGTGATGAGGGCATTAAAATGATATACCATTTAGGTGTTTGTACGTGGAGAGGGCATTTAATTCGGCCCGTTAGGGAGTGCCTACTGCTAGCCTATTGAGGAAATATAAACAAAAATCGTGAGGTTATATTGGTCAGAGCTAATTTGCGTTTTCATGCGATAAATTTGCATACTATGATTTGTTCACTGACCAAGTCATATCGATATACACTGAAATCATGCGTTTGTACACATAATTTTGTTGTTTGGATGTTTACAATTAGAGATATTCAGAGAAGTAGTATATATTTTAATGGCGATAACTAATTTACATAGTGGGTTTATACAAAAAACGCTCGAGAGCATCCGTCGGATTATTGACCTAGAAAGTTAGAAGGTCAAAAAAATGCAAAACAAGCATCGTGCGGACCCAGTGCACGCTTCACTGAACAACATCCGGACTAATGCGATAAATCACCATGTTTTTGAAAGATATAAACATCTCTTCAAAGCGAATACTGTATTAAAACATCACAATACATAAGTATTCAAAATCGCAAACAACATAGTTCGATAATGATTACTTCGACAAGTTACTGAAATCTCCAGAAAACAATGACTGTCAACAAGGTCACCCAATACGATGTAAGCATGTCTCAAGTTACGTCGTACTTGATGTTTGTGTTACGCAAGAGCAGACGCAGTCGCCGTCGCCGAAGACAAAAGGGGACACGTGTCTCAAGGTGTGCCATCCGACGAGCAGTGACACTTGTATCGCGTCGACTTAGCGAACATTCCTGAAACGCTGCTGACAGTATGGACATCATTGAACTGTTAAGCAAGAGAGGGCAGACCACAGAGACTATGTTTAACAATGTCAATGTTTGTTTTGTGGTAGTTATTGTTTTCATATGCGATCGGAGATTCTCATGAAAACAACATATCATGGTACTGTCGCAATGTTATTCTTAAAATGCGCTGTGAATTTTTAATTCTTTTTATCTTTTTTTATAATTACAGTTTCTTTGTGGAAAATAATGTTTTCGCTGTGTCATGTTGGACATATGCAAATTATCTTTTTATACACTTTTGATAACAATCCAATCTGATATCCTTCTTTTCTACATGATGTTATATTACTTACCTGCGTCCCTGGATCATCCATCGTCGTCATGATCCAAGGTGGAATTAAACTAGTAATGATGTTTCCTTTGTTTTTGTTTTATTATATTTACTTGGTCAACAAAGTTTAATGTCTATGTCATTTCATTCAACGATTGTCAAAGTAATAGAGAAAATACTATTTACACAGTTATCATCAAACCTTGTTTGTCTTTACATTAAAGGACCAACAGTCCATAATCTGTCCATTCTTCTTTTGTTTTCGGAGTTCGTACAGCAGCTCCGAACGAGTCTTCGTAAGGTCTTCGTTTACGAATAAACGAAAGTTTTGATCCGCAGTTTTATTATGGTCTTTTAAGTTGTTTCTTGCCGTGTAGATAGCGTCTCTCCGCCGTTCACCGTTAAATCTGACAATGGCAGTACGTGGTCGTCCACCGTTTTGGGGCGGCCAAGTCTGTGCGCTCTCTCAATCTCGTGAAATTATCGCCTCCCGACTTCGAAAAGTCTACCAACTTGTCACATTTCGAACTTGTAATATGTCGCCTCGACTTTATTTGCCGTTTACACGACGCCTTGGTTTAGTGTAAGTAATTACAATTTATTCAAGCTAGTCTTACAACGAATTTGATAGTCTTAAGGGATCAGCTCAGGCAAAATTACTTTCGATCGGAGAGGGGGTCAAAGGCATTTTCGTCTGGCGTCGGACATCGATATTTTACGCTTCGGACCGCTACATGTAATATATTGATATGATCATAATTATCAATGTTGACAAACTTTCGTTTGAGGAAGGGTGTGGGGGACTGAGGAAGGGGGTGGGGGACTGAGGAAGGGGGTGGGGGACTGAGGAAGGGAGTGGGGGACTGAGGAAGGGGGTGGGGGACTGAGGAAGGGAGTGGGGGACTGAGGAAGGGAGTGGGGGACTGAGGAAGGGGGTGGGAGACTGAGGAAGGGAGTGGGGGACTGAGGAAGGGGTGGGGGACTGAGGCCAGATGAAAGTAATCTCATCTGATATCGGGCATCGACGCTCTGAGATGATCACTTAGAAATATAATTCTCCTTTTTACTACTGTATACTTTATGCTACTGCAGGTTTTATTTACTTATACATCCTGGCTATTTTCGTTCACGCTAACATTACTGTTGGTGACCATTTTAAAAGACATTACCACTACCAGTGGCAGTTATTTAATTACTGCTTCTTACTTAGTGTTAATAACAGTGGATATTGTTTGTTTGTGATGTCTATACACTATTTTCAAAACGTTCAATTCCAAAATTCGAACCCGCTGAGTTTTATGGTGCAAGATAAACACACAGCTGCTATTTATGTCAAGGATTTAAAAAATAAAAAGTAGGGAAGGGATAATCTGTGTAATAAAAGGAGAGTGACTAGAGCGGCCGTCCATGTTAGATGGCTTGATTTTTAATAGTGCGTTTCACTGAGCTTACGTGCAGAATTATAATTGGGCTGTATAATTAATCATCAACGTAGCAACAAGCTCAAAATTATTCGTGTAAACACAATTGATTATCGGCTATTTTGGCCATAATGCAAGACATAAGTGGCAGAGAATGTACTTATGGGAGAATATTATGTTATGTAGACACGATAGAGGTATGTTTACTGCAAATAAAGGTGTGTTATATTTAGTTAGAGGTCCCAATCCCGGCAACTCTCCCCATATGTTGTATGTTACTTATGTACCTGCAGACATGTATTCTGAAATAAAACAGTTACATAATGTAGAGTTGTATTATAAATGACAAAACGTCGTGTTGTGCTGTGAAGTCTATGTTGTAGTATATAGGGTGGATGGAGAACTGCTATGCTAGGATGACCGATCATCCACTGCCCAGGGGCTTGGAAAGGTCTTAAATCCGGCGCTGTAAATACCCGTACTTACGTCATATTTCAAGGTGCTTTACTAGTCCAGGCAGTTGGGGTCACAGCATAGTTAACATAGATGTGTTGCACTTCATAACACAGCATATACAAAATGGTGATATTAGAAATGTAAAAATTGAGTGCAATAAATCAGGCATATTTGAAGGCTTAGTAGTAGAATGTATTGGCAGTGAAATGACGCATATTTCAAAGAGAATAAACTAGTTGGAGGAGTGATATTTTGTGCCATTTTATTCACATAGCACACGTGGTTGCAGAGATACATGAATATTTAGGTAAATATTGAAGGACATTGTGCATGCATGTGTCTTAAAAAACCTGGAGAATATTACCTGTGCTCTGTGCCGTCGACAAACGATAGAAGGCGCCTGGGTAATCGAGCCTATCAGAACCTCAAAACATTTATCTCTGAGAATGGTAGGTAGATGTTTCTATTGTTTGTTTCATTTCACTATAATAACGCTTTTGTGTTGAGCAGAGTTAACCATACTGATATGTTAAAGAAAAATATAGTACCTAGAAAATGGTGATATATGAACAAACTGTTGTTGTGGTAAATAAACCAGGCATATTAGCAGATTGAGTGCAAGCAATCATTTACTTGGCAGTGTAATGAAACATATTTAGAAAAGTCTCATTGGCGGAGTGCTGTTTTGCAATTTTTTCACGTAGCACACGTGGGTGGAAAACATGGAAATGTGTTTTAATTGGCGGAGTGATTTTTTGCCATTTTTTCACATAGCACACGTGGGTGCAGAACATGGAAATTTTGTTAAATATTGATGGGCACTGTAGATGCATGCGTTTGAAAAGAACTGGAGGTATGTGGTTTTGACGAGATTTGATCAGCATATGAATGTTAGGGGCCGTGAAGACATTTTTGATTCTTCTCAAGTACAGTTTTCCGACAATCTGAAAAAAACGTTAACATAGCCACTGGCAATGAGAAAACTGACAGTGGTATCTGCAATTTTTTGGTTTACTGCCCTGAATTCCAGTCAACGATACTGCTCCTGTCCCAATCACAGCATTGTAATTACAAAAATAATAGTTATAAAAAGAAGAAAAATCCATGCTTTTTATTTCCCCAACCCGATGAACGTTTTTGCCGAAATAAAACAGTATATATTGAACGTGTTGTAGAGTCTTTATGGGCCTATTTCAAGGGCCGGCAGCCTTCTTGGATGGAGGGCCAAATAAGTAACTTGGGCTAGGTCATCGGGCCACACATTTATTTCTTGATATTGGTTATCGCGAGCCGAATCTTCGTGGCATTCTATCTTATATGCGTCGAAGTTGAACTTAGACATTTTAGAGTTGGTATTATTATAAAACATCGATGATTAATTTTGAACAGTTTCCTATTGAAAGTACACATTATTCAAGGTCTACGTTGTCGCCATGTAATTGACATTTTGAGCAAGTACTCCACGTCCAATTGAGCTTGACGCGTGTGATCAGTTTAAGAAATTGTTCCGTCGGTGTGTGCGTTTGGTTGCAAGATACCCCTCACTGAATGCCACTTAGAGTACCACAAAACCACATTACATTTTGGTGAACTTCATCTACACAGCTTACGGCGGGTTTTCGACTATAATAGGCTGCAAAATAAGAGCAAAAATACGAGCAGCGAGATCTGTAAAACGCCCTGAAAATTCCCCTCCCAGCAGCTAAATGAATGCTTCGTATGTGTCCTGCCATTCTGATTCGTTTTCAAGACTGTTGATAAATGCACTAGTTAAGTATATTAATAAGCCTACTGCATACATGAGTAATAGTTGTGTTATAAATGTTATACAACGTTGTGGTGTACGTATGCACCTGTTTCAATCGTAGTCTCCTTTACCAACTCTCTCTGAACCACCCCTGTAACTTTGTTTGTAATGATCAGACGTCGCGGTGCCCACTTGGTTCACAAACAGCAAGTATTTTGAGATGTGGAGGTGTGCTGTGAGCGAATGGCATAATGTCACATTTTAAAAGTCACGAAATTAAGTCACAGTTTTGGCTTTTGTTTGCAGCAGACCGCTCCATTACGTGAGTTATCATATATATGACCTTTACAAAAATGCTTTCAGTATCACCAAAATAATGTTTGTGTGTTACAAATATTGCACTTGTGGTTAAACACTTATGCTAATAGTTAGAATATGGAATTAAAATATATTCCCCACTCAACCAGAGTCAAAACATTAAGCAAACCGGCTGTGGTCTGCTTAATAGAGCCAACACTAACATTGGAACTAGGGCTTTTTCTGTTGCTGCACCAACTCTTTGGAATATGCTTCCTCTTAGTGTTAGATCAGTTGAAAATATTAAAAAATTCCGTCGTCATTTAAAAGCGTATCTTTACAACCTTGCTTATCCACCTTAGCTCCCTAGCGCCTTGACCCATCTGTTGACAACTGGAAAACTACTTATGGACTTTGAGATTGACCAACCCTTTTATTTTGATGCGCCTCTGAGCTTGGTTTCCAAGGATTTAGGCGCAATAGAAGTTATCTTATTATTATTATTAATACAGTGACTTTTTCCAGTGACTTTATGTGTTGTGACTTTGTGACATTTTATGTTACTTTATTTCCTATTGTCGTGCTATGGACAGTGAGGGATTATTGAGGGAGCACAAATGGATGTAGTTACCAAGTGTTGTCGGCATAGATAGGGCAGGGTGATGACAACAATGTGACAGCACTACAGAGGTTACACTGCTGATAGTAAGGACGTCACTGCGTTCACACGTTTGGCTACGTGTCACGTTATTTATATATGATCATATCACTGTGTTTCATGATTTGAGGTCCTCTGTTGAAGGGTGACAAATCACTATTAACTGTTAGGGTTGGACGCATAAGTTCGCAAAGCCCCACAATATCTTTGCATAGTGTGGAGTGTTGGTCATTTGTATTTCGCGGGGAAAATTTCTAGCAAGGGAAACGTCCACGTCAAATAAACAAGTTTGCATAACAAATTCCACACTACATATACATATTCATGTGGGAGGGTATTTGAACCAATTCTGCACTTGTGATTGTTTTTCTGACTTTGAGAACTTGAAAGACCATCTTTTATGTGCAACAGAACTGGGTGATGAGACAACGTTCTGAAGAGGAACTCTTGACATCTGCCTTCAGTATCAGTCAGGCAGGTTCATCGCTCAACAGGAAGCTCCGCCTCATTGTGTGCACCACACCAGCAGCATCATATATCACATGTTAAACAATCCAATCGGCTACTAACAAACGTAATTGATCTCTCCTGGATGTCACCAGCCATTTGCACTTACTTGTAAAGCAACTGCTGTCGAGAGTGTTGCTCTAATACCTGACACAACCACCGGAACGATGAGGTGTACGAAACTCTGTCGACCATGCGTCAGCATCGCGTGTTGTTCCCTGACGGTGTGTGTGATGTTGATAGCTTGTTTCCCGCAGCTTAGGCCTTCACTATACGGCGACACGGCTAAGAGTGTGGTAGATGCCGTCTTGCAAAACAAATGGAGTAAACAGACCGATGTGTTTATTGACGTGTTGAAGAACAAACTAGAGACGGTGGGTGATATCAATATGTATAAGCCCACCATCGTTGATCCGATACCCAGGAGGTGTGTCGGAAACGAAATCGAGGACGATCATCAATTCAAGGAGGTGTTCCAAGACGTGTTTGTCTACTCTGCGTTCTTAGATATGCGAGACAATAACATCGATGCAAGAAATAGACATAATACCCATGCAGTACGTGTAATGGCAATTATGCCGAGTCCGGAGAAAAGACGACATCCAACACTTTATTGCGTGGGATTGTTACCATCCGGGCAGTACTGGTCAGTGCAGTTGGCAATTTATGTGACGCGTGTGAACCTTCACAGGAGTAACATTCCGCACATCTTGTCATGTCAACTGCCTAGGGAGCTGTGGCAGACTCCGCCATGTTCGGTGATTGTGTCTCCATCAACAACACCAAGGAACACTTCGCAGTGGTTCAAAGTTCACTCATCCGTGACGACGACACTCCAACACGATGTTGAGGTATGTGTCCCGCCTTTGTATGGTAACAAATCTGACATGGACCTGATTGAGTTCATCGAATCGGTACGCTTGTTTGGTGCTGAGCGGATACATTTCTATAATTTTCAAGTGTCGCCGTCAGTCGAAAAAGTACTATTATATTACAAGAAACTCGGCATTGTGACTGTACTACCATGGAAGTTGGATAATCGACTAGTATCAAAAAAAGACCTGCACAATCATGGCCAGACATTGCACCTTCAAGACTGTCTATATCGCAACATGTTCTCTACCCGCTTCCTTGCCTTCATGGACGTAGATGAAGTATTGGTGCCACGAAACCACTCCAACTGGTTCTCAATGATGACTTCTTTGAAGAACTACAGACAGCTTGCAGGCGTATGCGTACGCAGTGCCTTCTTTGACCCGCGCTGGCAAAACAAAGACAACGGTAGCAATGAAGTGAGGATACATCGACTTGCAGATGTCAAACGGACACAATGGGTTCGTACCGGTCGCACAAAGTGCATTGTGAATCTCCGCCACGTTTTTCAAATGGGCGTTCATGAAGTGAGTAGGGCGATTGCGGCAGGGCTGAGGAGTGTAACACTACCCGTAGAGTTCGTACTGTTACATCACTACCGTTTTTGTGTAGGCAGTCGTGTCTTCTGTATGGACCATCTTACTGATAACACTATGTTGGCCTACGCCTCTGAACTAGAGACAGACGTCAAGAAAGTTCTGGTGACATATACGTTATAGATTCTTGCAAATTCTACATTTACACACACACACACACACACACACACACACACACACACACACACACACACACACACACACACACACACACACACACACACACACACACACACACACACACACACACACACACACACACACACACACACACACACACACACACACACACACACACACACACACACACACACACACACACACACACACACACACACACACACACACACACACACACACACACACACTCCTCCCTCCATTCCCAAACATTGGCCGCAATACGTATCAACTCGGCCAATACGGATTCTGATTATTAGTGATGCAGCGAAACGAGCGGGAATGCGACGACGTTATCAATGAGCAGTTTACATCGTATTCAGGCAATAATTGTACAATCATTTAACAAAGATCTACCAATACTGCATTATCTTCTCAGCCAACTGCCTATGCCTGCCACAAGTGCGGCAGCAACTGCCATACCAGAGTGGGTACTTCTAAGCCACTCCAGGCGATGTGCATTACCACATTGACAATCACGGCCCATACCATTGTCTATCAACGCAGAAGGATGCCTACTACTGATTTAATAACATATAATATAATGCATCACCAATTGTAAATATAATACTGTGTGCGTCGAACTCGACAACTGACAACTATAATAATTATTATTGTAGCTATTAGTACTGCACACATCAATTGACCTACAAAACACGTGACCTGTTGCCTAGCAAAAACCTCCGTCATGCCATTAAAGGGATTCTTTGAGAATTTTAATTTCTTTGTAATGCACGCAATTATTAGGTAATCCTGTTAATATGATTATCTTATGTAATTCTATGCCTTTATTTCATTAGAATTATGTTTTATTAATCTAATGACCTTAACAATATATCGACAAAATAACTCTGCGAACGCGGAGTTTCTACTTTGGGCCAACCTTCACGATCCGTATAAGGCATGCTCATGAATATTCGGGACTGTCCGTCAGACTTCGATTAGCTACGCCGAGTTAATAAATGCAAGAAATACGACATCAACGTGTGTGTATATGGATTAGTCACCGCCTTGCGAATGAGTCGTGACCGATAAAATTATCAAAATGAAACGTGGACCAGCTGCTGTTTATGTCACAGATTCAGCAAAGAAAAGAAGGAAATTATATGGAATAAACGGAGAATGAACATACCCTTACAAAAAATACCATTCAAATACCATTGAATGATATTAGGTAGTATTATGGCCAATGGTATTTGAATGGTATTTGAATGGTACTTGAATGGTACTTGTAATTAACCCTTTCTGTACTGTTGAATTATATTTTGAATGGTCTTCAATGATATTAGGGGGTATTATGGCCAATGGTATTTGAATGGCATTTAATCCAATGGTATTGAACAGTCCTCGGTGGTATATCATTGAATGGTATACCACTGAGGATCATTCAGAATACCATTCAAAATATCATTCAATAGTATTCTGAAAGGTCTTTAATGATATTAGGGGGTATTATGGCCAATGGTATTTGAATGGTATTTAATCCAACTAAGTCAACTATTGTACAACTTCCGTCATGACACCAAACTAAAATGTTAGTACGTGTGGGCTAGTTTTGAGCTTTTCTTCGAAATACAACGCAGTTCGTTTATTCATTGACATAGACATATGACTACCTTTTCTAATCTAAAACAAAGATGGCGGAAGGAGTTGGGAAGATCGTGAGATGTCGATAATATTTGAAAGATATTAATTTAAGCTAATTTACTTCATACATAATAATAAGGATGAGTCAGACAATCGGATAGACAATGTAATGTACTTTGACATGGTGATTAAAGCGATGTTAGTCAATGAATGTATACTATAAAGGTTTTGTCGCGTTTTGCCCAGTGGGAGCATAACGCATTTTCAGCGGCATCAAACATAATATGACTTGCCTATACCAGGTGTATACGAAATGAACGATTTACGCCAAAGTTAAATTTTAAAAGTGAATTTAAATTTATTTGTAAGTAAAATGAGATTGTTTTAAGATGAAAAAACAGTGTTCATGTGCCGCGAATGTAAGCAATCATACAAACTTCTGTACACCTTCGGGTAGGAAACAAAAGTAAAATGTTGGCACACATGTAACTTGCTTTTCCAAATATTTTAATACTACGATTACCCATGTAACCTCTCCCTGTACTTTGTAGATATGTAGCCGATTGTGGTGATGAAGAATTAGGGATAACGTTAGAACTATAGTTTCTATGCTTGATATTACATCGTCAGATAATCTAGTACTATTTTATTTTGTATGAACTGGGATCGGTTTTGAGATTAAACAAGTGTCATGTATATATATATATATATATATATATATATATATACACACCACACATGTAATAATGGCTTGAACTATTATACACATTTTGGTTAAGAATCAAACTAAAGTGTTAATATCATTTGGCATGTTTAGAGCTTTCATTTTAAATTCGCTATCAATTTACTGTGTGTTTGTGCGTGCGTGCGTGCGTGCGTGCGTGTGCCTCATTATTTCACACATGCTAATACAACATTTTGCACAGTTTGAGTTTCAGTAAATCCGTTTGAGCAATATTGTTAAGCAGTAAGTTTCAGTAGTTAAGGCGACTGCAAATTAGGGCTACATATATTGCTTTAGCAATACATAAAAAACGTTCGACGAATTCGATGGAAATCACGAATATTTTTGAAACAGAATTTGCATGCTTGAGAAGTATTCTGTGGAAAGTTGAATTCACCGTGAAAGACAACACCTAGATTACGAACGGTGTCTCATGGTGATGAATCAGTACCAAACAATTTAACTGAAAATTTGTTAACAAACTTGTTTCATTGTTTTTTTGCCAATAATAATTAGATCAGAACGTTTTATATGGATTTAGCGTCAAGTTACTTGATTCCATCCACAGCAAGAATTTTGTGAGACAAACATTTAATAATAGTAATGCGCCTAAATCCTCAGGAATAAGAGCTCAGAGGCGTAACATACAAGAATCTTTGGACAAAGTCGTTAACATGGACAAGCAAGAGTCGTCATTAGAGCAAGGGACCACCGAAGATCAGCGTGATAGAGATGCTTGTATATATTTTGGTGAAAGTGATATTTACATCTGTGCGACATAAACATACAAATGATGATTTATATTAAGATTAGTAATGCTTCGACTAAGGCATGTAATGTGTAAGTTAATCAGAATTGGGTCAAGAACGGAACCATGTGGGACGCCAAATAAAAGAAGTCCTGGGCAAGACAATGAGCCAGATGTATTAATGCTTTTGTATAGGTGTCGTGTACTGGCCGTGGGCTGTGCGTACAGCGACATTATAGAATGAAGATTCTCGTAGAGAAAGTACGAACACGTTTATTGTGACACATTGAGATGTAAAAGGAAAAGAGGAAACGGGGCATGGTAAACGGTTCCGCGATCAAGGATCTAACATTCCTCCCCCTTTAAGAAGAACATAATTAGTATAATTATTAAAATGTAAACTTTTAACGCAAACAAGAGTCCCTTATACGTATCAATGTCATATCTAAGATAGCTAGTATGCCATTGTTTATAGTACTAATCTAGTGCTCTCGCGACTAGCCACATCTACCGAAACCTAGTCTATTCTGGCTATCTTGATCTATGCATTGTCCGTTATGACAAGTTCACAAGTTCAATCTGTCCGATGGCTTCACCACTCTGTGTGATCTTCTCAGCGGTACTACCACGTCTGGTACTACACAGGACTGCGACCGTTCAACTGTTGGTCTTGAGATCACCTCTCCTGTGGCGGTACCCGTAGTCACGTCCGAGTTGCCAGATGATAGTGGTGTCGATGTTGTTCGCTCGAACCAAGGTAGTACTTCACGTTCTGCAAGCCTCGGTGGAAGTTGAGGTTCTTCAACCCTCAATGGTACCAGACGCTCTTCCGTCGCCTCGATCGGCCTTCTCTCGCGCAAATGATCCTGGTGACGCTTCCACACTCTGTCATCCTGCAGACGTACCTCGAAGGTCAGCGGACCCAGCCGGTTCTCTATCACCGCAGCGACCCATTTCGGTTGTCCCTGAAAGTTCAACGCCCAGACACAGTCTCCTGTCATGAAACTTCGCTCCACTGCTCTCTGGTCGTGGCGTTCTTTGTCTTCTTCCTGTTTGCGCAAGACTCGGTTCTGATTGGATGGTCGTAGAAGATCCAGTCGTGTGCTCGGTGGTGTCTTCAACACAAACTCTGTTGGAGCTCTGTCGGTTGTAGCTTGTGGAGTTACCCTGTAGCGTGCTAGGAAGGTGTAGAGACGATCTTCTAGGTTGCCATTTGTCTTCTTCAACCCTGCTTTTACAGTCTGAACGGCGCGTTCAGCTAAGCCATTACTGGATGGGTGATAAGGTGAAGACTTGATGTGTTTGATTCCGTTAGCTCGACAAAACTGTTCAAACTCCTCACTGGTGAAACAGCTTCCGTTATCTGATACCACTGTGCTTGGTAGACCCAAAATCGCAAACGTCTGTCTTAGCTTCGTGAGAGTTGCACTGGTTGTCGCAGCTGATACAACGTGTGCATCGATGTACTTGCTGTGAGCATCGACTATGATGAGTATCATACGTCCCTCGAACGGTCCCGCATAATCAATGTGTATTCGATGCCACGTTCGTCCCGGCCATTTCCATGGATGCAGTGGTGCCACTGGTGGTTGTTTGCTGTGTATTTGGCATGTCGTGCAGTCCTTAACACACATCTCGATTTCAGCGTCCAAACCTGGCCACCAGAGGTAGCTTCGGGCTAACGCCTTCATCTTCACTATGCCCGGATGCGTCTCGTGTAGTTCTTTCAACAACGTGTCATGACCCTTTGGTGGTACGATGACTCTTGCTCCCCACATCAGCACCCCGTGTTGGACACTCAGTTCGTCTTTCCTTCGAGAGTAACTCTCCCACTCGCGTGGTACATCGTTAGGCCATCCTCCTTCCACGAACCGTAGAACTTGTGACAGCATCGGATCGTTTGCTGTCCATTTAGCGATGTGTTCTGCCGTGATGGGTGTATCGTTCATGGTTGCAAGTGCTAGAACCACTTCCTCCGGGACTGGTACTCGTTCAGGAGTGTCTGGTAGCGGCAAGCGACTCAATCCGTCTGCATGACAGATACTCGTACCCGGTCTGTACTCCAGATGGTACTGATAGTTGCTTAGTGTTAGTGCCCATCTCTGAATGCGTGCACTAGCCATTGCGGAGATGGCACGATCTTCCTTCGACAGCCCGACCAACGGCTTGTGGTCGGTCTGCAACGTGAAGTCCCTCCCGTAAAGGTACTTATGGAACTTGGATATCCCGAAGACCAACGACAACGCTTCCTTTTCCAGCTGTGCGTACTTCTTTTCCGCTGTGGAGAGAGAGCGTGATGCGTATGCGATAGGCTTGTCGCTGCCATCGGGCAATCTGTGTGACAGTACGCTTCCAATCCCGTAAGGAGATGCGTCACTGCTCAAGATGATCGGGAGTTCAGGGTTGTAGTGTACAAGCACATCTGAAGAAACAAGCAGTGCCTTAGACTCATCGAAAGCCTTTTGTTGCGCCGGACCCCACTTCCACTTTGTGTGTTGGCGTGTCATTTCATGCAGCGGAGCAAGCAGCGTACTGAGATTGCGCAAGAAGTTGTGATAGTAGTGAATGAGTCCTAGATAACTCCTCAACTCCTGTACATTCTGTGGTGCAGGCGCGTTCTGTACTGCTCGCACTTTGTCTTCCGTAGGATGAATACCTTCAGCATCAATCGCATGACCTAGATAGGTGCACGATTTCTGACGAAACGCACATTTCTCCTTCTTCAGGCGTAACCCTGCGTCTTGTAGTCGCGTTAGCACAGTAGCCAGATTACGATCATGCTCTTCTGGCGTTCTTCCTGTGACCAGGATGTCGTCGAGGTAGACTACAGTCATGGGTATGTTCTGTAGTAACTGCTCCATGATTCTCTGGAAGATACCTGGAGAAGAACTCACACCGAAAGGCAGACGTTCGAATGCGAACAGCCCTTTCGACGTGTTGATTGTAGTCAACGGACGTGATTCTTCATCCAGTACGACCTGTTGATACGCATGGCTCATGTCCAGCGTTGTGTACAGTGTACCACCTGCTAATTTTGTAAACAGATCAGATACGTTCGGGATCGGGTACTTGTCTACCTTGACGGCTCTGTTGATGGTTACCTTATAGTCGCCACAGATTCTGACTGCGCCGGTAGACTTCAAGACCGGTACAATGGGCGCGGCCCACTCAGAATACTCCACAGGACGGATGATTCCGGCCTTCTGCATACGATCTAACTCGTCCTCTACTTTGGCTCGTAAAGCAAGAGGTACAGGTCGAGGTTTACAATACCTCGGTTTAACCGTGTCATCAACGTAGAACTTCGTAGTCAGCCCCTTTAGAGTGCCTAGTCCCTCACTGAACATTGATTCGTAAGGCTTTAGGAAGTCCTCTCTGTCTACCTGGTTCACGGTAGCCCAGTTCACTTTCAACACTGTCAGCCAGTCCCTTCCCAGCAGGTTAGGTCCCGACCCAGGCACTACGATTGCCTGCAGCCTGTGCTGTTGATTGTTGTGACAAACGTTCACCTGTGCTCGCCCTAAAGGCTCAATTGTGGTACCTGCGTACGTTCGCAACCTCGGAACGTTACGCGTGTCGAGAGTGAGCACAGATGCCTTGCAGATTTTAGCCCACTCATCCCCCGATATAAGCGAAACTGCTGCTCCGGTATCTATCTCCATAGCCACTTCACTTCCCTCTATCTGGACATTGCAAATGTACGGTGGTATGGTGTGGGTGGCACTTGCATGATACAGGCCAAGTGTGTATGTGTCTTCACATAACTTGTCATTGCGTTGCGAGTGTGTGTCATTTTCTACTAAGTGTGTCTGTTGAGTGTTTGCATTGCACACATTAGCAAAGTGATTTAGCTTTTGACACTTGTAGCATCTCCTGCCCCAAGCTTTGCACATTCGCCGATCGTCGTGTGGCGGTCCACCACAGCCTGAGCATGCTGGTGCTGCCCCCTTGTGACGTCTGTACCGCTGCTGACTACTCACGACTGGTCGATCGTCTCGACGTGGCGTCCTTTGGCGATCAGGCGGAAAACGCTTTCTTGGTGGATTGCTATCTCTGTGTGTCGCCACCTGGCGACCAAAGCTGAAACCTCCACGTGAAGAGTTGCGCCGCCCCTCGTCATTCGATACGGCGTGGACAGGCTTCGGTACGGTCGAAAAAGAGTTTCTCATGATTTTCGACTGCTGTAGCGTAGCTTCCAGTGTGCGCCCGAACGTCAGTAACTTCTCTAGCGTGATTGTAGGTTCACTTAACCCCTTGTCACGCACTTTTGACATGGCACATTTTTTGATGATTTGCGACTTCACTTCTCT
Source organism: Escarpia spicata (assembly GCA_963995525.1). NCBI lineage: Eukaryota > Metazoa > Annelida > Polychaeta > Sabellida > Siboglinidae > Escarpia > Escarpia spicata. The sequence goes on from OZ023212.1 coordinate 31,982,844, forward strand.
GTCTTTCTCATGGAACTTAGAGTTTTTGGCTAGTTGCTGCAATCGTGCATTGAATTGGTCCAGCGTCTCTGACGACGTCTGTTCAGCCTGTCGGAACTTGAATATTTCATATTCTTCATTGCACTGCGGCCTGAAGTAAGCAGTGAGCTTCCGCTTGGTTTCTGCGAAGTCATCATTTTCTGTCACCCCCACTGCTTCACTCAATTCAAACACTGCCTCACCAGCATAATGAAGCAACATCGCTCTCATTCTTGTATCGTTCTGAATGTCTTTAGCCACCAGAAAGTTCTCAAAGCGCCTCACCCAACGTTCCCAACGATGGCCTGCGCTGTCAGTCGGCTCCAGCGAAAAATGTGCGACGTCAGCTAGTTTCCATTTTCACACAGAAATTAGACGTAGTCTAGTTCAAAGTAACTCGTAGAGTTGTCAGTTTACCTCGTCGCCAATTAATGTCGTGTACTGGCCGTGGGCTGTGCGTACAGCGACATTATAGAATGAAGATTCTCGTAGAGAAAGTACGAACACGTTTATTGTGACACATTGAGATGTAAAAGGAAAAGAGGAAACGGGGCATGGTAAACGGTTCCGCGATCAAGGATCTAACAATAGGTCTAAAAATACGAACTAAACCACTGAATAGCTTTGATAGAACGAAATCGCTTATATGCAGATTGTAGATCACCTGATGAGTGTTCTGTATAAATATATTCATGGAGGCGATTAGCAACAAACTTTACCAATACCTTCGACGGAAAATTGAGATTAGAGATAGGACGGTAATTCTTTAGGTAATTTATGCACACACATATTTTTGATAAGAGGATTAACAAGTGTTTGTTTGAAATCACGTGGAACAACACCATCCTATATTGACGTATTTATAATACATGTAATAGGACAAACCAGTTGATCTAAGCAACTTTTCAGTAGAAATGTTGGAAAAGGGTGAATATCCCACGATTCACTTGTTAGGACACTTGTTATGATAGTTCGATCTTCACTGATAGATGTAGGTGTAAAACATTGCAGTGTATGTTCAGTATGTTGGCTGTTCAGTAAACTCATAATCATCTTCATTAATGACAAAACGTGATCGAATGTGAGCATTTTTATCCGTGAAGTATTTTAACAAGATTTAACAAGATTGCCGACTAGAGCTATAAGCTCCAGACGGAATGCGGGCAAAGAGGCCTTTGGCTTATTGAGAGTCTAAAACTTGTACACCTACATGTAACCCTCTCTCGCCAGATAGCTGTCAATTTTATTTCTTAACATATACACACTGCCAGCATTAACACAATCATCAGATAATTTGTTCCGGTCATTTATTGTCTTTTGAGAGAATTAATACTTTCTCATATCAAACCTACACAGTTCCTTGACTAATGCTGCATTGTGCCATCTGGTTATACTGTCTTCTTTCAGTTTGAAGAAAATATTTCTATCAATATTCTCATAACCATTCAATATCTTAAAACACTTCTATTTGGTCTCCTCTTAGTCTCCTAGTCTCAATTGTTATCAACCCACATTCTAATAGGTGTCTTGACTGCCGTGCGTCGGATCGAGCGATGTATTGATGACGTGAAGGAGTGGATGACTTGGAATTATCTGCTCATGAATGACACGAAAACAGAAATTCTACCGGTTGTCCCCAAATCAGCATCTGCCATCGTAAGTGGGCTCCGTGTGCGCGTCGGGACAGATGAAATCTGTGCAATTGATCACGTTAGAAATATCGGCGTCCACCTTGATAGACACCTGGATATGACTATGCAAGTGTCACGTACTATCAGCACTTGCTCGCTGCACCTGCGCAACATCCGGCTGATTCACCGTTACCTCACTCAACCGACAGCGGAACGCGTAGTCAATGCTATGATTACATCCCGTTTGGACTACTGCAACTCTCTACTGTTCGGAACCTCAACCAATAACATCGGTCGATTGCAGCGACTCCAGAATGCTGCCGCTCGCCTTATTACTCGACAGGCTCGTTGTGAAAGTGCGACCCCTATTCTTCGCGAATTGCACTGGCTACCTATTCAACAGCGCATTGCATTCAAGATCGCTGTTCTTACGTACAAGTCGCTGCACGAAGACCTCTCGCCTGTCTACATGCAGAAACTCGTGCGTGTCTACATGCCAGCCAGACGTCTTCGGTCTGCTGACTCGAACGCACTAGTTGTTCCGAGAACACGCAGCAGAGCCGGTGACTGTACATTTGCTCACGCAGCGGCAGCAGTGTGGAACGCTCTGCCGTCAAGCGTTACTAACAAAACATCACTGGAATAATTTAAATCTGTGTTGAAGACTCATCTGTTCACTGCAGCGTATATGTAACTCGGACCCTTACCAACACTGTTTTACCATAGCTGATTGATGTTTAACGTTTATTTATTTATTTATTTTTCGTATACATTTTAGCCAAATTTATTGATGTTTACATTAATTTTAGTTTATTTATTTAAGAAAAAATTATCTTAACAATTTTATTTTATGATATAATACATCACATTCCTTTTCTACTTCTACTATATTTATTGTTTTAATTGCTATTATTATTATTAGTTCATTTTATCTATGATATAATAACTATTGTTTTTATTCAAATGCATTATTTTTAACATACGCTTGTATATTGTTGTAAAGCGCTGTGAACAATATTGGATGTGGCGCTTAACAAAATAAAATATTATTATTATTATGTCTTTCATAACCAAAATCGCAGTTCAGGAATCAGTTTAGTGGATCTTCGTTTCACTCTTTCTAGCTTATCTATGTCCTTCTTACGATATGGCCTTCATGCATGTATACAATATTCTAAATGTGGCCTAATTATTTTTTGTACAGTGGTACAATTAGCTGTTTCTCTTTAGATGTGATATTTCTCCTAATTAGCCTTAGTATTTGGTTACTCTTTGAAGCAGCAATTACACATTGCTCCGATACTTTCATGTCAGCACTAACTGTTATTCCTAAGTCCTTTCTTTTACAGTTTTACCTAATATCATATCCCCCATTATGTATTCTTTATTCTTAATATATATCAACGATTTGGACGATGATATAACAAGCAAGGTGTTAAAATTTGCGGATGATACAAAAGTGTTTAGAAGGATCAAAAGTGATGGAGACAAACAGCATTTACAAGATGATCTTGATAGGTTGATCAAATGGTCTGAAAAGTGGCAAATGCTGTTCAATTTTGGGAAATGTAAATGCCTCCACACAGGTCATGGGAATGAAGAGGTAAAATATAAAATGGGGGGTACTGTACTAAGTACTACTGTAAAAGAAAAGGACTTAGGGTTAACCATTAGTGCTGATATGAAGGTTTCAGAGCAGTGCGGAATTGCAGCGTCAAAGGGAAATCAAATCCTTGGATTAATTAGGCGAAATATAGCGTATAAGAAAAAAGAATTAATAGTACCGCTGTACAAAACAATAGTGAGGCCTCATTTAGAATATTGTATACAAGCATGGAGGCCATATCGCAAGAAGGACATAGATATGCTAGAAAGAGTACAGAGGAGAGCGACTAAAATGATACCAAATCTGAGGGATCTTAGTTACGAAATACGCCTAAAAGAATGTGGTTTAACAACACTAGAGACCAGGAGATTGAGAGGAGATCACATAGAAGTGTTTAAAATATTGAATGGTTATGAAAATATTGATAGAAACATTTTTTTCTCAGTTAAGAAAGATAGAAGGACCAGAGGACATGAAGCTACATTAGTAAAGGAGCAGTGTAGATTAGATATAAGAAAGTTCTCATTCTCACAAAGGACTGTAAATGAATGGAACAGATTATCTCCTGATTGTGTTGGTGCTAGTAGCGTGAATATGTTTAAAAATAAAATCGACACACACCTTAAAAAGGCGGGATACATGTAGATAAAAAGTATTGGACTCTCGATAAGCCAAAAGGCTTCCTTGTCCAACTGCCATCCAGAGTAATTTTCTGGATGGCAATCTTGTTAAATCTTGTTAAATCTTATTCACATTTCCATGTCCTATATGGATGCATTTACACTTCCTAAAATTGAATAACATTTGCCATTTTTCTGACAATTTGACGAATTTGCTAGATCACCCTGTAAAGTGTATTTATTTGCATGTGTTTTAACTGTTCTGAACACTTTTGTATCGTCTGCGAATGTCCGTACTTTGCTTGATACATCACCATCCAAATCATTTATATATATCCAAAATAAAATAGGTACCAACACCGACCCATGTGGCACTCCACTGAAAACTGGTTTCCAGTTTGAAATCTCCCCCTCTACTATTACTCGCTGTCTTCTGATTGTCAACCATGTTTGTATCCAACTGATCACACCATCCCATATACCATGTGTTTTAAGGTAACAATCTTTGGTGTGGCACTTTATCAAATGCTTTCTGAAAATCTAAGTAGACAATATGCACTGGTGACCCATCATCTACCCACTTTGTAATTTCTTCTAAAAAACATAAGAGATTGTTTAGACAAGACCTAGCTTTTAGGAATCCATGTTGAGAGTCATTTATTAATTTGTGTTTTACAAGGAATTTCACCATGTGTGTGACGATATCACAATTAAAAGTGATAAACTGAAACGCCACCTGGCGAATAAGGTGTATATCAGCATGCCAGTGGCTACACAAAAAGCCATCGTGGTATTGTGTGTGTTGTCGCCATGATGTAAACGGTGTAAACGAAACAAAGTATTGTTATATACATCGACTTATTTATATATATATATATATATATATATATATATATATATATATATCTATATATATATATATATATGTATATATAAACAGTTATCGTTATATGGTGTCAGTAATGGGATAGTACAAGCCACAGAGGAAACCGAAGAAGACGCGTACAAGATGAGTGCAAGATTGACGGCAAAAATGCCGAATCAGCTCTCCTTGGAAAACAGAGGAGAATCATGGCGGATCTTCAAGAGGGAATGGAGATACTATGAGACAGCGACGAAAATAGCGAAAGAAGACGACGAGGTAAGAGTTGCTGCGTTTTTGAACGTATTAGGTACGGAAGGAGTAGATCTATATGAAACATTCCAGTGGCAAGAGGACGAAGACAAGAATAAGATCGATGTCGTCATATAGAAATTTGATGACAACTGCATTGCCAAGACCAATGAAACCTATGAATCATACAGATTCTTCAACAGATCGCAAAATGCAGGTGAGACGGTGGAAGCCTATATAACAGCGCTATACAAGCTGTCAGCCACTTGTAATTTTGGGACTTTCAAAGAGAGAGACTGATTCGAGACAGGATGGTCATAGGTATAAAGGACGATAAAGCAAGAGAAAAGTTACTTGCAAAGGAAGACCTAAATCTGGAAACTTGCGTTGCCATGTTGAAAACATTACAAGTGACACACACACGTGCACAATAAATAAGTACAGAAATGGCCACTCACTTAGTTCGACACAAGGCGGCGCCAGTCAAGCCACCAGCTGCAAGTCCATACAATGCAAATTATGGCAATCCTGCAAGAAAGTACAACATATCTAGACATTCGAGTACTAGCAAGTACACACCCACCAGTAACAGATATGCACAACTTTCTGATGAGGGACGATCAGGATGTAGCAGGTGTGGTGGTATACATGCAAAAGGGAAGGACAAGTGTCCTGCTCGTGGCGCCACTTGCCATGTGTGCGGAAAACTAAATCACTTCGCTAAGATGTGTAGAAGCGCAGCTACTCATCAAATGGTCGAACAAGCGATCATACACACAGTGGGCAGTGAACGTAAGACGAAAGCACATGTAACACTGACAATAAATGGCAAAACAAATGTGTCGTTTCACATGGACACAGGGTCATCGGTGGACATCCTGCCATATCAGGACTACGTATGTGCAACAGTAGATCACTCATGCAGCAAGTTGGAGAACACGAACATTAGACTCGTCATGCACAACAAGTCGGTAGTGAAGCCGATAGGACTGGCGCGTTTGCAAGTTCACCGCAAAGGAACACAGAGACAGATGCGTTTCGTTGTTGTGCGTGCCAATGTTGTTCCACTTCTGAGTTTGCAGTCATGTCTGGACCTTGACTTAATTCAGATAAACTACTGTGATGCAATAAATGCAGTGACCATGAGAACATACCGTCGGAACCGTGACAGAGGTGGTGACAGCCAACAGACAACGATGGAGACAACACAAACAGTACCAACGACTGGTAATTGCAGTATGGATGATGAACTTTGCTGGTATTCCAAAACGGTTTCCCGGAGTACTTCAGACCACATGACATGGCCAAAATACAATAGCATCTGCATAGTAGAGGCTGGTCTGAGGCATTGTTTCAACACATTTACTCCAGTAATATTATTGGAGCAGATATGCGTTTTTCACTACACCTTCCAGCTATTGCGTAATACTTTAGATGGGATATTCTTTTTTGTTTTGTAGTAACAATGGTATTTTTGATACTTGATACACAATTTGAATTTCTATGGATATGTATATTTTGTGATAACAAATGTCTTCATGTGTTGTGTAGGTTAGAGGTTGTTCGGTCGTGACACCAAACTAAAATGTTAGTACGTGTGGGTTTGTTTTGTGCTGTTGTTCCAAATATAACTCAACTACACACGCACGCACTCACGTACGCACACGCACATACACACATGTGTATATATATATGTGTTGGTATATATATATATATGCCTAATTGTTCCAAACATTTTTGTTTACTAAAATATAATTATCTAGCTCTATAATAATAGATTTGTAGCCGATTGTATTTCAAAAAGACGCTAATGAAAAATAATTGGGTTGTATAAGTTGTGTGTTTTTCTATGTATGATGCAAAATTGGTTTGACAACAGTGGTTATTTAACCATCTAATTATTTGGAATGAAACTAGTATTGGTGTGAAATAAAAAAGTTATGTGCACATGTGTATTGTATAGTTATCGAAACGGTGATTTTTGACGATTTTGACTTTTTGTTTATAAATTATACTTTAATATATTTTATATCGATTGGCGTTGGTTGTTCGCACTTATATTAATATTTAGTACCAATTAGATCCTTTCTAGAAAGAGTACATAGCATATCATGCATGAATTCCGTAAAACAAAAGCGACAAATCGGACATGTTCCTGGCCTTTTTGGGGGATATCCCTCAACGAAAGGCAGACATATTTGGTTTTACGAGAAAGCACTGCATGTCTACTTACCACACATGACAGGGAATCCGCGGCTGGCCTCGTGCCTGATGCAAGTCCCCTCATTGGATTACTCTGTGAGCGCATGCGCAGGGCGCCCTTTCTTGGCCTCGCTAACTGTAAACAACATACGGGGGTGATGGGTTTGTCGTTAAGAAACATTCCTAATTATTTGGATAATGTTGCGATGATCACAGTGAACAGTTTGCGAAATATATCTTCGGCAATGAGCCTGACTTGAGAGTGTATTTTGAAGTGCATCGAACACAGGAATACAAACAAAACGGCCGAATTTGGAACCACAGGTGTAGCGATGTTCGATCACTCGCTGTAGCCTTAGCTTAGGCTTCGACGTCGGGGCCTTGCTCTGGCCTTGTAGACCGTCGATTAATTTGATAAAGCCACGGAGCTTAGGTGTTATAATCATTTGTATGCAATTGTATAACATTCTATTACGTTCACCTGTATCGATGTCATGCTGCGTTGTTGCTCGGTTGTTATACGGCGTTTGTGTGTGAAGAGATTATGCTATGTTATAAAAGGACTTACGTTTTACTATAGTTATTTAACCAGATTTAACAAGATTGCCGTCCAGAGCTATAAGTTCCAGACGGCATGCGGACAAGGAAGCTTTTGGCTTATCGAGAGTCCACCAACTTTCCACCTACGTATAGCCCGCCCTCCCTAGATAGGTGTCAATTAAGGAACATATTCACATTGAGTGTTAGCATTAACAACTTTGTTCCAGTCATTTATTGTCCTCTGAGAGAATAAATATTTTCTCACGTCTAACCTACACCGTTCCTTAACTTAATGCTGCATTGTGCCCTCTGGTTCTACTGCCTTTTTAAAAGTTGCATTCTGAGTTAATTACCATTTTTAATGGTAAATTTTTGCTTATTAGTGTACTTGATATCATATGTGTCACTTTGTGTGATCTCATACGTTATTTTTTTTATAAATAAATAGTGCGTTTGCTAACAAACAACGAAGATGGGGTTTCCAAAGATGTTGATCTATTTTTACCTTCCGATCGAACTCTCCTCCGAACGAGATTATAAACGATGTCTCGCGCATGTTGCGAACAATAAACACGCAGACAGGGTAAACAAATGAGGTATGTGGACGATAAAGTCTGGTTTTGATTAAATACCAATACTGTAGTTAAGTGCACGCATAGTTAGTTGACAAATACATAGGCTTGCTTGTTATGTAAATCACGCTGTTGAAATAATGTTATTTGCCTAACGACAACCGAAACGTGCGTAATCACTGGCGCTGGCCACTGGCACTGCACTGCCGCGCCGGGAATGGCATGGATGCAGTCGGAGCAGCACAATATCCAAACCATTTCAGATTATGTCTTACAGTTACAACAACACGTACTAATTACTTAATTATACATTCCATATACATGCATTGAACATAATTTCAACCGCTTCTAATAGTTAGTATTAGTGGTGAGTCAAGTTCATCGTTCGTCTTTCTGTTGCCTGGGTTACGTGTCCTAAATTCGTGCATCGTCTTGTTCAGACAGTTCAGTGCCCCGCAGCCTTTTGTGTCATTTGTTATCTTCTGTTTGATTGCATCGATTAAGGTATACGATAAACCGACAGTAGCAATGACTAAAGGTGGTTGGCATATCATAATTCAATGTAAACATCTTAGGTTTTAGAAAAAAAACAGCGATAACACCGCCTTGCCACGGAATTACGCGATGCACGAACTTGAATCGCTAGTATAATAAATGAGTTGATCGATCCAGTAATGCATTGTACAATGATACATGAACCAAAATAAGTACTGACTCAGGTAGAGTAGTTATTCCTTGGTTCAATCATCCCACGAAGGAATGCATTGTTTAAATTTTTTTTATTGAGTTTTGCTCTTTCTGTAAATAATTTATACTCTTTCCAACGTATGAAATATAATCACCATGAATAATAATAATAAGATAACTTCTATTGCGCCTACATACTTGGAAACCAAGCTCAGAGGCGCATCAAAACAAAAGGATTGGTTAATCTAAAAATCGGTGGATAAGCAACAAGGTTGTAAAGAAAATTTTTTAAATGACGACGGAATTTCGAAGCTGGGTAGGTTTTCTTACAGAACATATTCATGTTTCGGAACATGGGTAGAAAATCTAATACTTATCAGGTATGTAAACATTTTGTTTCCAGAACATATATCAGGGGTGGATGTGGTACGAAAAGAGAAAAAAGAACAGAACAAGGAGGAAACGTTCATTGAATAACATGCATTGATTTTGCATGTTACAGTTGATCAATACAGACATTTTAATAACCAGTTCTTTGGCTGAGACATTTCGGAGTCCAGTCATGCTTCTGTTATAACTCGTTATCCTGTTTGTATGAGGTCGACCAACCTGAATGTCCAGGACAAAAGTATCTTGCATAACATAACCATTTATAGGAATTGGGTAAGAGATGATGGGTAGGACAGGAATTGGGTAGGAGATGATGGGTAGGACAGGAATTGGGTAAGAGATGATGGGTAGGACAGGGATTGGGTAGGAGATGATAGGTAGGACAGGAATTGGGTAGGAGATGATGGGTAGGACAGGAATTGGGTAGGAGATGATGGGTAGGACAGGAATTGGGTAGGAGATGAATAATTCTAGACAGAATGATTTCATAGGAAACCTCAGCATGATTTATGACCAGTTGTCTTGTTTGAGTTTCACTCTGCAAAGCCCCATCTGTTATACTTGTAAGTTGACATATTACATGCTGCTGGCTGGATCACTAGTTTTGGATTCACTGGTGTGAAGTGACTATTGATATAACTCTAGTTATCTGCAGTCAGGTATATGCATTTCTATTATCCAAACAAGGATATTTGCTAAGCCAAGAATGTAAACAAATTGCAAACGTCTAAGCTGGAGTAAAGTTGCATATCTGGTAGTGAATATAAATATTACCGGTAGCATGTGTTTAATTGTGCGTAGGGTAAAAGGCATTGTTAATGTTTGTGAAGAAAACTTATTGTAAAGTTGCTCACAATATCATAAGATTGTGAAATTTCCGTGTTGTGTGAGTCATATTTGTAACCAGGGTTATTGTGCTGGTCGTCAAATGGCCTATTGTTGTAATAACAGAACACAACAGTATGTGCATTAATGACATAACATCTGAGAAACAATATCATAAGTCAACAAGCTACAAATGAATAAGGTATATAAATGTATAATTTAGATTTCTGTACCGTAATAACAGCATTCTAGAAACACAAATGTGCGTTTTGTAATCTAAAAATGGATTGTTGTATGTGTGTGTTTACTTCTATGTTTAAGAATTGAAATATGTAAATGCTATTTTGAGGTATACATCAAAATGTAGCAGTGGAACACTTTCTGCTCACCAGTGTAACTGGAAAAGGATACCATTATAAATACTGTTCCGACATTTATTGTTATTGCCAGAAACTTGTTGTCCTATGGAGCGCTCTTTCATATATGTTGTCTACATTGTTAGATATGTGGGGCGTAGTGGCACAGTGGATAGAGCATCGGACTCTCAATTGAGAGAACCCGGGTTGGAATCCTGTGCTGCCGTATCGAACCTTGGACAAGTTTGTTCACTCTATGATGATTCAATTCACTCGGCTGTATAAATAAATATCCACCACAGGCTACCCACAGCAATCTTACGTACACTACAGTCTCCTTTAAAAGGTTTTTCTTCCTGGATCGTTTCCCTTGCTTTTTCAGGGGAACAAATCTTTCAATAATGCCCTCATTCTCAACTTTCAAAACGATCCAACATTGTGTTGCTGTCTTGCTCTTCATTTAGGTAGTCCAATTTATGTATGCTAAATATTTTCTCATCTGTTTATATCTACCTTTATTGAAGTTTCTCCTTCGGTGCTTTTTCCATTATTCCCTAACTGTACTTTTATATTAAAATTTATCTGATTATGATCATTAAATCCCAGAGATTCACATACTTTCATATTATCAAGTAATTCCTTCTAAAAAGAGAACACTAAGTCCAACAAATTCCCACCGCTGGTTGGTTCCAAAACATGTTGAGTAAGAAAGCAGTCCTGTATTACAAGCAGAAACTGTTGGTCATCACCTCCAGCACTCTAGTGATTTCCAATGAATATGTCCGTGATTAAAATAATACATTCCCCTTTACTCATCTCCTTTATAGAATTGTGCAGTTGTGCATCGTTATATGCACCTTCGTGGTCTTAATATTATTAATATGTGACGTACTTGGTTCATATTTACACTATGTTCGAAAAGTACAATTACCCAGCAGTGTGCAAAATCTGTTAAGAGTAACTAAGGTAATTTGAAGTAAACACGCGTAAACATGTATATGAGCTTCAACCAAGTCATGTTCAGTATGGCATAACTTTGGCTATGTGTGAGCTAGGTCACTGTTTTATGTTCTGTACTATTGGAAAGTTTAACATCTCGTCTTTGTTTCTTTCTTTTCATTTTTTGACATATGACTCATTTTGTCAACATATATATATAAATGTATGTAGTAGCTATGTAGCCGCTTACTGTATGGAAGTATCAAGCATAGGCGCCGGAGCGAAATTAATATTGGGTGGGATGAGCCGGAGCTTCAGCACCACTCCGCTGTCGGATCATGACATCGGAAGTCAAGGGTAATGTTGGTGAGTATATTTTTCGCGACAACGTTCACAATATTCAAGCGCACTAGTAAACTCCAACTCGACTATGCACCCTCTTTCAAGCTCGCCAGAAAACACATTTAGGCTCCATAAGAAGGAGCTACTCTAAGGCATTTATTGAGGGGGCAATGAAGAAAGAGAGGGTGTTTATGGGCGGCTCCATCTTGAGAAAGACGGACAAGACACTGAGCGAGGGGAAGGACATCGTTGTTTGTCTACCGGGGGCTAGGATTGAACATTTGACTGACAGGGTAGAGAAGGTATTGGGATATGGCAAGGGAGGGCCTATACTGGTACATGTAGGAACACATAATGCAGACAGGGAGGGAACAACTGGGATAGTACAGAAGTATAGACAGTTAGTGAGGAAGCTAAAGAAGACAAGATTTGAACAGATTATTCTGTCAGGAATTTTGCCAGCAATGGAAGGAAGGGGGGCAACGTATAGAAACTGCAAGAGGATGGCGATCAACGCACTAGTTGAGCAGATGTGTGAAGAAGAGTGGGTGGGATTCACAGATTTATGGGAATACTTTGTTGAGAGGGAAGATATGTACATGAGAGATGGCCTCCATCTTGGTGGAAAGGAGGCAGCAGTTTTCTCAGAGAACCTGTGTCGTGTACTGGCCGTGGGCTGTGCGTACAGCGACATTATAGAATGAAGATTCTCGTAGAGAAAGTACGAACACGTTTATTGTGACACATTGAGATGTAAAAGGAAAAGAGGAAACGGGGCATGGTAAACGGTTCCGCGATCAAGGATCTAACATTCCTCCCCCTTTAAGAAGAACATAATTAGTATAATTATTAAAATGTAAACTTTTAACGCAAACAAGAGTCCCTTATACGTATCAATGTCATATCTAAGATAGCTAGTATGCCATTGTTTATAGTACTAATCTAGTGCTCTCGCGACTAGCCACATCTACCGAAACCTAGTCTATTCTGGCTATCTTGATCTATGCATTGTCCGTTATGACAAGTTCAATCTGTCCGATGGCTTCACCACTCTGTGTGATCTTCTCAGCGGTACTACCACGTCTGGTACTACACAGGACTGCGACCGTTCAACTGTTGGTCTTGAGATCACCTCTCCTGTGGCGGTACCCGTAGTCACGTCCGAGTTGCCAGATGATAGTGGTGTCGATGTTGTTCGCTCGAACCAAGGTAGTACTTCACGTTCTGCAAGCCTCGGTGGAAGTTGAGGTTCTTCAACCCTCAATGGTACCAGACGCTCTTCCGTCGCCTCGATCGGCCTTCTCTCGCGCAAATGATCCTGGTGACGCTTCCACACTCTGTCATCCTGCAGACGTACCTCGAAGGTCAGCGGACCCAGCCGGTTCTCTATCACCGCAGCGACCCATTTCGGTTGTCCCTGAAAGTTCAACGCCCAGACACAGTCTCCTGTCATGAAACTTCGCTCCACTGCTCTCTGGTCGTGGCGTTCTTTGTCTTCTTCCTGTTTGCGCAAGACTCGGTTCTGAATGGATGGTCGTAGAAGATCCAGTCGTGTGCTCGGTGGTGTCTTCAACACAAACTCTGTTGGAGCTCTGCCGGTTGTAGCTTGTGGAGTTACCCTGTAGCGTGCTAGGAAGGTGTAGAGACGATCTTCTAGGTTGCCATTTGTCTTCTTCAACCCTGCTTTTACAGTATGAACGGCGCGTTCAGCTAAGCCATTACTGGATGGGTGATAAGGTGAAGACTTGATGTGTTTGATTCCGTTAGCTCGACAAAACTGTTCAAACTCCTCACTCGTGAAACAGCTTCCGTTATCTGATACCACTGTGCTTGGTAGACCCAAAATCGCAAACGTCTGTCTTAGCTTCGTGAGAGTTGCACTGGTTGTCGCAGCTGATACAACGTGTGCATCGATGTACTTGCTGTGAGCATCGACTATGATGAGTATCATACGTCCCTCGAACGGTCCCGCATAATCAATGTGTATTCGATGCCACGTTCGTCCCGGCCATTCCCATGGATGCAGTGGTGCCACTGGTGGTTGTTTGCTGTGTATTTGGCATGTCGTGCAGTCCTTAACACACATCTCGATTTCAGCGTCCAAACCTGGCCACCAGAGGTAGCTTCGGGCTAACGCCTTCATCTTCACTATGCCCGGATGCGTCTCGTGTAGTTCTTTCAACAACGTGTCACGACCCTTTGGTGGTACGATGACTCTTGCTCCCCACATCAGCACCCCGTGTTGGACACTCAGTTCGTCTTTCCTTCGAGAGTAACTCTCCCACTCGCGTGGTACATCGTTAGGCCATCCTCCTTCCACGAACCGTAGAACTTGTGACAGCATCGGATCGTTTGCTGTCCATTTAGCGATGTGTTCTGCCGTGATGGGTGTATCGTTCATGGTTGCAAGTGCTAGAACCACTTCCTCCGGGACTGGTACTCGTTCAGGAATGTCTGGTAGCGGCAAGCGACTTAGTGCCCATCTCTGAATGCGCGCACTAGCCATTGCGGAGATGGCACGATCTTCCTTCAACAGCCCGACCAACGGCTTGTGGTCGGTCTGCAACGTGAAGTCCCTCCCGTAAAGGTACTTATGGAACTTGGATATCCCGAAGACCAACGACAACGCTTCCTTTTCCAGCTGTGCGTACTTCTTTTCCGCTGTGGAGAGAGAGCGTGATGCGTATGCGATAGGCTTGTCGCTGCCATCGGGCAATCTGTGTGACAGTACGCTTCCAATCCCGTAAGGAGATGCGTCACTGCTCAAGATGATCGGGAGTTCAGGGTTGTAGTGTACAAGCACATCTGAAGAAACAAGCAGTGCCTTAGACTCATCGAAAGCCTTTTGTTGCGCCGGACCCCACTTCCACTTTGTGTGTTGGCGTGTCATTTCATGCAGCGGAGCAAGCAGCGTACTGAGATTGCGCAAGAAGTTGTGATAGTAGTGAATGAGTCCTAGATAACTCCTCAACTCCTGTACATTCTGTGGTGCAGGCGCGTTCTGTACTGCTCGCACTTTGTCTTCCGTAGGATGAATACCTTCAGCATCAATCGCATGACCTAGATAGGTGCACGATTTCTGACGAAACGCACATTTCTCCTTCTTCAGGCGTAACCCTGCGTCTTGTAGTCGCGTTAGCACAGTAGCCAGATTACGATCATGCTCTTCTGGCGTTCTTCCTGTGACCAGGATGTCGTCGAGGTAGACTACAGTCATGGGTATGTTCTGTAGTAACTGCTCCATGATTCTCTGGAAGATACCTGGAGAAGAACTCACACCGAAAGGCAGACGTTCGAATGCGAACAGCCCTTTCGACGTGTTGATTGTAGTCAACGGACGTGATTCTTCATCCAGTACGACCTGTTGATACGCATGGCTCATGTCCAGCGTTGTGTACAGTGTACCACCTGCTAATTTTGTAAACAGATCAGATACGTTCGGGATCGGGTACTTGTCTACCTTGACGGCTCTGTTGATGGTTACCTTATAGTCGCCACAGATTCTGACTCCACAGGACGGATGATTCCGGCCTTCTGCATACGATCTAACTCGTCCTCTACTTTGGCTCGTAAAGCAAGAGGTACAGGTCGAGGTTTACAATACCTCGGTTTAACCGTGTCATCAACGTAGAACTTCGCAGTCAGCCCCTTTAGAGTGCCTAGTCCTTCACTGAACATTGATTCGTAAGGCTTTAGGAAGTCCTCTCTGTCTACCTGGTTCACGGTAGCCCAGTTCACTTTCAACACTGTCAGCCAGTCCCTTCCCAGCAGGTTAGGTCCCGACCCAGGCACTACGATTGCCTGCAGCCTGTGCTGTTGATTGTTGTGACAAACGTTCACCTGCGCTCGCCCTAAAGGCTCAATTGTGGTACCTGCGTACGTTCGCAACCTCGGAACGTTACGCGTGTCGAGAGTGAGCAAAGATGTCTTGCAGATTTTAGCCCACTCATCCCCCGATATAAGCGAAACTGCTGCTCCGGTATCTATCTCCATAGCCACTTCACTTCCCTCTATCTGGACATTGCAAATGTACGGTGGTATGGTGTGGGTGGCACTTGTGTGATACAGGCCAAGTGTGTATGTGTCTTCACATAACTTGTCATTGCGTTGCGAGTGTGTGTCATTTTCTACTAAGTGTGTCTGTTGAGTGTTTGCATTGCACACATTAGCAAAGTGATTTAGCTTTTGACACTTGTAGCATCTCCTGCCCCAAGCTTTGCACATTCGCCGATCGTCGTGTGGCGGTCCACCACAGCCTGAGCATGCTCGTGCTGCCCCCTTGTGACGTCTGTACCGCTGCTGACTACTCACGACTGGTCGATCGTCTCGACGTGGCGTCCCTTGGCGATCAGGCGGAAAACGCTTTCTTGGTGGATTGCTATCTCTGTGTGTCGCCACCTGGCGACCAAAGCTGAAACCTCCACGTGAAGCGTTGCGCCGCCCCTCGTCATTCGATACGGCGTGGACAGGCCTCGGTACGGTCGAAAGAGTTTCTCATGAATTTCGACTGCTGTAGCGTAGCTTCCCGTGTGCGCCCGAACGTCAGTAACTTCTCTAGCGTGATTGTAGGTTCACTTAACCCCTTGTCACGCACTTTTGACATGGCACATTTTTGGATGATTTGCGACTTCACTTCTCTGTCTTTCTCATGGAACTTAGAGTTTTTGGCTAGTTGCTGCAATCGTGCATTGAATTGGTCCAGCGTCTCTGACGACGTCTGTTCAGCCTGTCGGAACTTGAATATTTCATATTCTTCATTGCACTGCGGCCTGAAGTAAGCAGTGAGCTTCCGCTTGGTTTCTGCGAAATCATCATTTTCTGTCACCCCCACTGCTTCACTCAATTCAAACACTGCTTCACCAGCATAATGAAGCAACATCGCTCTCATTCTTGTATCGTTCTGAATGTCTTTAGCCACCAGAAAGTTCTCAAAGCGCCTCACCCAACGTTCCCAACGGCAACGATGGCCTGCGCTGTCAGTCGGCTCCAGCGAAAAATGTGCGACGTCAGCGACAGTTTCCATTTTCACACAGAAATTAGACGTAGTCTAGTTCAAAGTAACTCGTAGAGTTGTCAGTTTACCTCGTCGCCAATTAATGTCGTGTACTGGCCGTGGGCTGTGCGTACAGCGACATTATAGAATGAAGATTCTCGTAGAGAAAGTACGAACACGTTTATTGTGACACATTGAGATGTAAAAGGAAAAGAGGAAACGGGGCATGGTAAACGGTTCCGCGATCAAGGATCTAACAACCTGTATAACGATAACTTTATATATATATATTTTTTTTTTTAAATTAGTCTTTCTAATAATTTGCAAATCACTGACGTTAAACTCATTGGTATGTAGTTCTCTGACTTGTTTCTGGAACCTTTCTTAAATAATGGTATAATGTTGTTTGCTTCTTTCCATTCTAAAGGAACCACCCCCTCTTCTAATGACAAGTTGAAAATTGTTGCATGTGTATGCTAATTTGTTCTACAATTTCCGATAGTAGTTTGGACGGAATCCCATCCACTCCAGGTGATTTATTATCCTTCATAGCCCTACTTTTCTTTTCCGGGGTTACAATTAACTAAATCATTAATATTTTAGAAGCTATTTTTTGTTCGTAGCTTCTCTTTGAATTTCTAATTTGAGTTGTAGCTTGGTTTAGGGCTTCTTTATAACTGTTGTCGTCTTCGTTATTTCCAGTACGTCTATATGACTTCCACATCGTTTGTTTGTACTGAATTGTTTTAATGGCTTCTTTCTTCTTAAGTATTTCTTTCTGGACCGTTTCCCTTGTTTTTTAATGGAACAAATTTATCGACGATGCACTCTATTTCACCCCTTAAGATATTTCAGCGTTCTGTTGCTGACTTATATGTACGTATGCAGGCAAGTGATGGGTGTCATATTCGGACGAATCTGTGGCTTGGTACTTTCACAGTTAACTGTCAGACACAGATCAGCGTAAGATCACTGTCACTGCATGTAATTGCGAACAATATCTGAAATAAAAAGGCCATCGTGTATCATATAATGATAACTGTTTTGATTCTACATGCAAATCTTGTGAAAATAATGTTCTTATCTCTGCCTCTGTTACTCAAGAGAGCAGTGTGAAATTCTATAATGCATTATGTCACACATAAATTCATAATAATTGTGATACTTGAGAGGTTTAACTGTGATGTTTAATGTACTGCGTGTTGTCACACGATGAAACGAATGATGCTACAACTGGTCAATGTATTTATGGTTTACATTACATTTACAACATGCTTTATATATATATATACATATATATATATATATAATCCGACGGCGTCCGTGCCCGTGGACGTGGTGCGTTAATTTGTGTCACCGACATTTCATTGTCTAAAACAACGTTTCTAACCGTTTGTTTGCATTCAGTCGATCAAATAAATGTTACTGATTTCGAATACTGACACTTTAAAACAATTACTGGTTCCGATTTTTATTTAAACAGCTTATTAAAATCAGTATGTAGATGGGAACTCAGTAAATGTAATATTATGATTACACGACACCAGTGTCAACTTATGTAGTTAGCGGCCCAAACAAATAAACCGGTACCGTTACAATAATTATACCTATTTTCCTTACCTTGTTGGGTCTTTCGGAAATGAAAATAAAAGTTTTTTGGTGTTTTCGATGACCGGTTGTTGCACCAAAACACGGCACAACATGAGCCACCACAAGGACGCCGTCCTGGCTCGGCGGTCATATTTGCTGCGCTGTAGACTCAGTCCAGTAGATGGCGGCACCATCCAATTTTAAATGTGACTGCTTTGTATATATTTGCTTTGGCTGGATGCAGCAGAAAGGAGTTTATGGACAATACAAATTAAAAAAAAACTATTTGAATTGTCATGTGCTACAGGAATTAATGGACATTGATTGCAACTTTGCTTTTCATTTACTTGTATTAAATTACTTGTTAGTTATATGCATTGCAGTTGTTTGTCTATTTAATAAAAAAAATATTTAGATGGGATACTCGATATACATTCTGTTTTTTAAGCAGTTTTATATTTGTCATGTTCCTAAATGATCTATTACTGTATTATTTTTATTATTTTGAACTTCCAAATTCCAGCTAATCCCAAGACATTGACGAATGTGTATTGAGTAGTGCTCATTCTATCATTAATGCTTGGTGCTTACTATTGAAATGTCCAAGTTATAAGACCAATACACATGAGTGTATATGTATAATTTGGTTTTATAACTTGAAAACTCACACATATATACACATTCAGCAAAATTAGGCACAATCGGTTTATGAGCGGCTAACCATCGACACAATATCATTAGCCGACTATGAGCCGGCCTCGTCCCGAAGACGAGCCGGACAAAATTCACTCTGCCCGCAGGCGGATGCGTCAGCAGGCCGAAAAGTTTGCCGCTCTCGGCCTACTGTCGGCTCGCCGTAGGTGTGCTATCTGGGCAGGAGCCCCTGGGATTTGAAACATTGAACTCACCCCATTTACCTGTATACGTTATATTCACTCTCTAACCGAACTTCGTCGTTTTGAACTGACAATGACGTGACTATTCATTTCTGCGATTATTTTCCTCCATTCCCAAACAATGGAATATATATGCCAAATCATGATGGCGTTCGAAATTATGCTAACGTCATAACGTAGCGTTCTTCCCTAACTCGGCCAGTACTGATGAACTCGGTCGTAATACAAATACAGTAACAATGGGGCGGTCAATGATTAATGCATGCTAGTCCAGTAATTTTAGCACATGACCTGCCACAAATTGCAACAGAAAGTTTTTCAAAAATTTTATATTCATAAATATATTATGTGTAACATACTAAAAATAGAAATAAATCGTGGGTGGGAAAACCCCCCAAAATGCATAAAACCAAATGGCCACCATGTATAATACAAATCGCCACAAATCGCATCTTCATTAAATTCTTCATGTGACGATGTTGTTCCAACTATTCCATTATTTGAGTCTTGTTCTGTTACATCATATGGGCATTTTTAATTTGAATGGCCATGTTGACGGCATACAGACACTTCAAAGGATTACGATGCAATAAGTGTGTTGTCAGCTGCATCAACAGCTCCATCAACAGCGTACTGCGCGCGATATGGGTTTCCCTGTCGCGATCTGTTCAACTGCTTTAGGGGCATACTCAGGTTCCATTAGTTCCTTTAATCCCCAACCATCAGATGTCCAATGCACCAAAGAAAAAACTAAGTTTTGTGTGAAAACCACCAAGGTTCAAGGTAATTCTATGCAGGTCACTTCCTACAGGTTCGCTGATTATAATCATGAGGGCTTTCCACCAAAGAGGCTGGTCAAACGTGATGACCGGGGTAACACCATGGCATCGAGCATGCTCACACGCAAACACTGATGTTGAAAATATGCATGTGGCGTCACTTGAACTCATGTTAATCATCGGAAGGAATATTACTGATGACTTCTCCAAACTGGAGCGATGTCTTTCAAAGAATGTTCAGCTGGCCTGTCGGGTCACTTGGTTTCATGCTGATTAGTGTCTGGTATTCTACTGCTGACAGGCCGTGTCTTTCTTCTCTGTGGAAACGGATTTATATGCGTCCCAAAGTGCATATTTCTTTGCCAGTGACATTTCTTTTTGGAATAGATTGGGTTGTCCTTGTACCAGGAGTTAATGTAGCAATTATTCCCATTCCGTGAAATGTCGTCTAATGTCCGGGTGTTGTGGTCCACATTGTCTGCTGCATATTGAACAAACCCCAACGATGTGAAATCGGGTATAGTGGTCCCTTGTGCAAATGCCGCATTGTTTTCAAACTTCTGCACTTCATTATATGGACAACAGAATCCATGGCTGTTCAGTGTGTCTGTCTACAAGGACACACGATGCAAAATGATGATGGATTTGTACTCCCAACCCAACTTGTAGTGGCGCAGTCAGAACTCTTGGACGCGTTGCCTGCATAATCGCCTGTCCAATGTATGCTATCTTTAGACGAACATATTTCCCCGCAATTATCCTTTCCAGCAGACGCTTCAGACTTCCTGGCAGGAAGCTGATGCATTCCGCTTCAGATTCCATTTCAAGGTAGGATGGATATGACTCGGTCGACGTTTTTATGTATTTGATATAATCCCGAATGAGTTTTTCAATGTCACCCTTTTCACGTCTTCGGTGCTATTGAAAGTGACTACATTTGCCTTTCAATTGATCCGAGTGGTTATTATCCTGGTCCCAAAATATTCCTCGAGCTTTGCTCTCATAAGAGTTTTTCCATACGGTTCACTTTCTGAGCCGATCATAAATATCAGCATTTTGCTAACGAGGTCATTGATAGTGATCTCCTCATCATCATTTTCTTCCAGAAATTTGACAACCTTGATGAATGCATTTGTTTTGTCTTTGTCAGTTGGTCGTCCGATTTTCTTCTTCTTCGGAACACGTACGTCGCTTTCAGACTTCTTTGGGATGTCTTTCATTGTCCGGAAATGTATGCTGCATGCTTGATGGCACATGGCATCAGCAGCAGGAAAATCATGCACATGTAACAGCCTTACTTGCACGGAGTCGGACCATGCATCATGTAACAGCCTTGCTTGCATGGAGTCGGACCATGCACATGTAACAGCCTTGCTTGCACGGAGTCGGACCATGCATCGTGTCTTTCGCGACATGTCAATAAAACATTATCTTTGAAGGCGATGGTTTGTATTGGAACAATGTCAGATTTTTTTTGTCTTCCTACCACCGTTGGCTTCTTGGCCACGTAAAACACAGTTTTTTTTGGCCGATCATAGGACACACGCATTAGTGTCTATCCCCGCATTTTTACCCACTTTAGTTACTCGACGAATTTTATTATTATTACAGTAACTGAGTCTGCAATAGCGGTGGACTTGTTGTCCAGGTACAGTGATTATATTATCTTTCCTTTGTTCGCTGGCTGTATTAATGCTTTCACTCCCTTTTTATCAAGGGTAGCTTTTGCTGAATCACCACAGCCAATTTTTTTTACATATTGCACAATACTATGTCATGGTTACTTCCATTTCAGAAAAAAATCAATGGCCAGGCTTGATTTAATGCAGCCAGGTATCCGATGATAACAGGAATGCAACTGCTGCAGAGCACGGAACACAAGGAATGACTGCTCCCACGTTTACGTAATAATCAAATTGTCATACCTTAGTTAAGTCATTATTATATTAACAGTCTATGCAATGTTTAGCTCACAGCATTATCTGTTATTTTTTACGTTGTTAGGCGACCGCCGACGTCATTTTCAAAACTATTCTGCTGCTATGTTTCCTTTATGTTTTCATTGTCACGGCTTCATTCATTTAAATGATTTAATTTAAAAACATCTTGATTATACAGCGGTATCAATTTTCCACTCATTATTCAGATAATTATACAATTGTTTATTTCTTGGCTTTGTTTGTTATTGTTTACATATATCATATGTATTATATAGTATCACCAACAGAACGGCTAATGTAATAACTTATTCAAGTTTCGTCTGCATATGCGAAGCGACTCGACCTAACCATGCAAACCATTTGTGGTAGTTCTTAGACGTTTTTTTTTTATTTTGTATGCGTGGACGATTTTAATATTTACAGATCAGTAGCATGTATGTTCTTATAAGATATAACACCAACTTTCAATAACAGTATATTACCAGTTTATTAACTTACCTCACCGGGAATAGGTACCTACATATGGCATAGCACGATTTGGCCGTGGCTCCGGGGGGGCATCTTAACATTCAAAGGGATCATTTTGTGTTTCATTTATTTTCAAAATATTCATATTAAACTACTATTACGCAATACCCGGCTGATTCAATGCACATGATAATGTTTCTAACAGATCAGCAGATGTCAAATATGTAAGAAAACCAGGTAAGATGATCTGTACATCTAAACTACAAGTGCCCTTATAATGATTAGTAGTATACTATGACGATTTGGGGGTCTACATTTTTAGCGTTTTTTGGGGGTTTGCCCTCATGCGATTCATTTCTATTTTTGATATGTCATAGTGGATACTTAACTGAGTATGTTCCACACAACGTACTTTCTGTTGCAATTAGTGGCAGGTTGAGCCTTTTTTGGCCGTAAAATGACTGGACTATGCGTGGCGTCGTCTGGCGTCGATGAGCTAACCGCGTTGTAGCGCCCATGTAAACAGATAGGAAAACGGTTAATGCGTTACGTATTTGACAACAGTCACCATTCAGACGCATGTTTCACTAACCCAATGAATCAGCGAGGTGAAGTGATGTGTCAGTGTCAGATTAATGGAGTTTAATAGCAACAACGATCAATGGTATTATAAACACCGCCGAAAAAGTGTCAGGCGCCGGGACACTGCCAATGAATCAAATCAGATGACTGTTGACAGTGTTGTTGACATTGTCAGTCGATGTTGTTCTGGTAAGTACGCGTATTTAAGTAATGTTGGCAGTTCCATCGTGTGTGTATATATATATATATATATATATATATATATACAGTATATATACATATATATATATATATATATACATATATATATATATATATTGATTTGTATGTAATTTGGTCTAATCTTCGCTATTACACCACCTATTTTCTATTACATGTTATATTTGGGTAGGTACATATAGTAAACAGAGAAGACACTTCAAAAAAATATCCTGCTAGAACATTTGGCTTAGATTAAAGGTAATAGCTTAAAGGTGCTCAATCATTTCGATTGTTGTGCTCCTCACGTGTCGGACTAATTTCACGAAACGTAATTGTAATGTAGTCGCATTGCTAGGAAGAACTACACGGTTTACGTCGTATTATCGGAGCCGCACCAGTAGTATATCCGCCGGCTTGTGTGTTTGGTTTCGTTCCGTTCATGTTAATAAACGAATCCAGCTTCAGTCAGTCTGATTATATCCTGAATATATGACACTGGCGACGAGGATCTGAATCCAACCTGCGCGATGGCTTCCTCGAGCATCATCGGTGCTATGTGCGAGTTCGATGAGCGAAGAGAGGAGGTCAACAGCTATCTGGAAAGACTGGAGCAGTGGATGCTGGCTAACGCTATTGGTGAGCCTACGCCGGCCGGCACAGCGGATCGTCGTGTGAGTGTGCTTCTAGCTGTAATCGGGCCTAAAGTATACGCCCTTCTATGGAACCTACTCACTCCAGCAAAGCCGTCTGATCAGACTTTTGCAGTGCTGACAGCGACCCTGGTGACGCACTACCGACCACAGCGAATTGTGATCGCTGAACGCTTCCGGTATAACAAACGCAACCAGGGTGACGGGGAGTCAGTAGCCGACTACATAGTGGCACTGAAAAGCTGGCCTCGACGTGTGACTTTGGAACGTTTCTGGATGAGGCGTTGAGGGACCGTTTCGTATGCAGTCTACACAACGAAGCTACGCAGAAGCACCTCCTAGCGGACAAAGATTTGACGTTCATCACGGCGTGCACGGTCGCTCAAGCGATGGAGCTGGCAGCTCACAACACGATCGAGCTGACTGGCAAGGCAAGTGTGATGGAGGTACACCGGGTGACGGGTCATCCACGACGGCAGCAGGTGTTGACGAAAGAGCATGTGGTGTCGAGGAGAACGGGCGATAATACAGCGAGGCAGTCGTGTATGCGTTGCGGGCTGAATCACGATGCTCAGACTTGCAAGTTTCGCAAACCTAAGTGCTATGGGTGCGGACGTATTGGACATTTGCATAAAATGTGCCAAAGTCGCAGCAACACCAACCTGGTGCATGATGACGGAGGGGAAAGTGACAGCAGTAGTGGACTCGGAATTCACCACATCACGGAGGCCAGATCGACGGGCGACAGTGACGTGTCCGCGATTATGGTGGGACAGCGCACACCTAAGTACATGGTGACTGTCAAGGTTGATGGTAGGCCTATCGACATGGAGATCGATACTGGCGCAGTGGTGTCAGTCGCGTCCGAGCAGCTGTACAATGAACAGTTGTCTCGCTTTGCACTAGAGCCAACACAGCTGCAACTGAGAGACTATCAGGGTGGTCTCCTGCCGCTAAGAGGAGTGATAACCATCCCGGTGAGCTACAACAAACAGAGTGTTGAACTACCTCTCGTCATCGTGGCAGGTGACGGACGACGACCAGCGCTGCTAGGTCGCAATTGGATGGCGCAAATCCAGCTGGACTGGACTGGCCCAGCATTCGGGCAATCTCGCTTGACAGCGACGTGGCGACAGCCGATGACGTCGTGAGGCGCCACCTACCGGTCTTCGAGGAAGGCTATGGTGGAATCAACGACTTCAAAGTGACGATTCATGTGCGGCCGGATACGACTCCGGTGTTCAAGAAGTCTCGTCCAGTGCCGTACGCTAGACAAGAGATGGTGGCCGCGGAGCTCGATAAGTTGGAGGCTAACAAGGTCATCACGAAGGTGGAGCGCTCTGACTGGGCGACACCGACGGTCAATGTGTTAAAGTCGGATAAAACTGTACGAATCTGCGGTGACTACAAGGTCACAGTTAACCCGCATGTAGAGGTGGACCGCTATCCACTTCCTACAGCCGAAGACATCTTCGCGACGCTGGCGGGAGGAACAAAGTTCACGAAACTGGACCTGGCACACGCGTACAACCAGCTAGAGCTCGATGATGAGTCCAAACGCCTGCTGACGATCAATACACATAAGGGTCTGTATCAGCCGAACAGACTTAGTTATGGTGTGAACTCTGCCCCGGCCATATTCCAGCGAACCATGGATCAGGTGTTGGCGGGGATAGACGGTGTCGCTTGTTATCTCGACGACATCTTGATTACTGCGAGGTCGAACGAGCAACATCTGCAGAGGCTTGATGAGGTGCTGAGCCGACTGCAACTCTACGGCATTCGATTGAAACTCGCAAAGTGCAAGTTCATGGCGGACCAGATTGAGTATCTGGGTCACCTGGTTACCGCGGAGGGACTGCTTCCCACAGCTGACAAGATCGCGGCTCTCAAGGAAGCGCCGAGACCGACGAATACCACAGAACTGCGCAGCTATCTTGGGCTGCTCAAATACTACATGAAGTTCTTGCCGGACTTGTCCACGCTGTTGGCGCCGTTACACACGCTGACACACTCGGGTGCAGAGTGGTCATGGGACACGACGTGCGAACAGGCGTTCAAACGCACCAAGGAACTAATCTGTAATGCGGACATTCTGTGCCACTATGATGCGAAGAAGCCTTTGAAGCTCGCTTGTGATGGCTCTTCGTATGGAGTAGGTGCGGTGATATCGCATGTTTCACCCGATGGCGTGGAGAGGCCGATAGCATTCGCCTCCCGCACGATGACGTCGGCCGAGCGTAACTACTCGCAAGTCGAACGAGAGGCATTGGCCATCATTTTTGGGGTGAAGCGCTTTCGACAATATTTGTGGGGCCGCCACTTCACACTTGAGACGGACCACAAGCCGCTAGTCACTATACTGGGGTCAAGGAGCGGTATACATACGATGACAGCAGCTCGTCTTCAGAGGTGGGCGTTGATTCTGTCGGCCTACACCTATGACATCCAGTATCGGCCTGGCTCGGAACTGCTGCATGCTGACGCCTTCTCCAGGCTGCCGTACAACGATCCTGGGAAGACAGCTGATGGGAGTGACGACATTTTCCACTTTACGATGAACTGCCAATCACGAGCCAACAGATCAAAGAGGCCACTCGAAAGAACCCTGTGCTAGCCAAGGTGTTCAACTTCATCATGAATGGCTGGCCTGCGAGAGTGAATGATGACGACCTACAACCCTACTTCATCCGTAGAAACGAACTCTCAGTCGAGCAGGGGTGCATCCTATGGGGGTTGAGAGTGGTCGTGCCACCGAACTGGCGCCAACGGCTCATGGACGACCTATATGAGGGTCACATGGGCATGACACGGATGAAAGGCGTGGCAAGGAGTTACCTCTGGTGGCCTCGTCTGGACCAGGAGATCGAGTCACGTGTCCACGAGTGTGCGGTTTGCATGACTACAAGCAACACACAGCCTGTGGTGCCATTGCAGCCGTGGTCGTGGCCTGTACGTCCGTGGATGCGCGTACACATAGATTAAGCAGAGAAAGATGGAAACAACTTCCTAGTCCTGATTGACAGCCACACGAAGTGGGTGGAGGTGTTTCAGAAGCGTCTGACGACTTCACAGCGTACGATTGAGATTCTACGCAACCTGTTCGCAGCTCATGGTCTTCCTGAGGAGATCGTTAGTGACAATGGGCCGCAATTTACGTCTCATGATTTCCGAGATTTATGTCGCCTGAACGGCATCAAGCAGACGTTGGTGCCGCCCTATCACGCAGCCAGCAATGGGGCGGCTGAGAGGGCAGTGGGACTCCTGAAGCAGGCGCTGCTGAGGGACGTTCTCGAGACGAAGTATGGCGGCGTTCACATATCGCTTCAGCATCGCCTGGCGAACTTCCTGTTGCGATATAGGAACACTCCGCACAGTGTGACGGGGTGGACACCGGCCGAACTGTTCCTGAAACGGCAGGTGAGAACCCGGTTCACTCTGTTGAAGCCGAGTCTGAACGAAGATGTTGAGGAGCGACAAGCGAAGCAGAAGCTCTTCCATGATCGAGTCGGTGTGAAGGATCGCTACTTCATCCTACATCAGCATGTCGCGGTGCGCAACACTCGAGGTGGAGTAGCGAAATGGCTCACGGGAACGATCGTCAAAGTGGTGGGACCCAGAACGTACATCGTTCGTGTTTCTGGGACAAACCGGTACGTACACGCCGATCATCTGATGACGACTTCAGTGACGGAGGACGCACTGCGACGCGATCTGCGAGTGTCGACTCAACCAGACGCGACGACTTAACCAGTCGTGACGACGCAACAGGGCGTGGCGACTCAACCGGGCGTGACGACTCAACCAGACGCGACGACTCAACCAGTCGTGAAGACTCAACCGAGCGCGACGACTCAACCGAACGAGACGACTCGTCCAAGCGTGATGACGACACCGACTGTGATGACCACTCCTGAGGTGATTACGACTCCGAGGGCGCGTGCCGCGACGACACCACCGGCGACTGATGGCGTGAACTCTGTGAGAACGTCACACTGCACCCCGTGGGTCATAATAATACCCTGTGCATTACTTAAGTTGTTTGTGACGTTTACTACATTTCTTGTCCGTGTTGCCATACAAGAACTGAACTGAACATTAGTAGTAGAGAACTCTTTAATTTAGTGTGGAGGAGTGTAATGTAGTCGCATTGCTAGGAAGAACTACACGGTTTACGTCGTATTATCGGAGCCGCACCAGTAGTATATCCGCCGGCTTGTGTGTTTGGTTTTGTTCCGTTCATGTTAATAAACGAATCCAGCTTCAGTCAGTCTGATTATATCCTGAATATATGACAGTAATCGTATCAGGTATTCATTATTGATACACTGGTTCATTTGTACGTATGCTTTACTTCGTTTTAGTGAAATTAACAGACAAACAATAAAATGAGTTTCGGTTAGTCCTAACCGAATATCAAGACACATATCTGAACTTGGATGTGGTCTGAGATAGACCTCTCGTGTAATAGTCAAGTGAACGGGAATATGCGGCGACATCGGCCTTTAACCCCCACCTTTCGGTGCCAGGATTCAGTCAACATTACGTATTTACGCCATCCATTTTTTGTACAAGTGATAGCTCGATAATTTTATCTGTGACGAAGGGATGCCCACGGATATATGTCACCGACTCGGCTAAAAAGAGGGTGAGAGCGGAAAGACCAAAGAGAGTATCCGCGTACAAAGGTGTATATTGGAAAGGTTATGGATTTGTGAAACCGAACGAAAGAAACGGCTGGCGTGAAAAGTGATGCAGCATTCGCCAAGTTTCTTCTGGACAGGTTAGTAATATTGAATTTATCAGCAAGCACACACACACACGACTGTGTGTTCAATAGATGGAACAGCCAAAACAAAGCCGTCATCGTCCGCCATCTTAATTCCATCTTCGATCGACGTTCCGCGACGTTCCATCGCACATGAATATACATTATTGTAGATATTATGACTTTATATTGATGGACATGTTATATTATATCAATAGTTAACTAAGTGCGAAGTGTCAGTCTCTTCCGAAGCACACACCGAATGGTAGATGAACTTAAAAATCCGCTCCATCGACGTTCCGCGACGTTTCATCGACGTTCCATCAATCCGTGTCGTTCCATCGCAAATTAATATACAGTAATGTAGATATTATGCCTTCATATTTAAGGACATGCCGTATTATATCAATATGTAACTATGTATAATGTAATACATAATACAGCTGTAGCACCCACTGGACATTCACACGTTACTCTCAATCACTGACTGACACTGCCTCTGGCTGGACATTTGAGACTAATAAAATAATCGAATGCCTAAAATAATTACCTGGATCTAACTATAAGTACTTGCTTTCTTGGATGTCAGTTGAAACTTGAGTCACTGGCTGCTTGTAGTGTGCACTTTGATCATCAAAGCTAGTTACATTTACTGACAGCAGATCAGTGACAATCACCTCAGGAATCACATAATACCCAGTAAAACACAGCTACCAATTGACCTTTAGGCTTTACCCATGCCTACTCAATAGCAGTATGAGTCTATGAGATTTACTACCATGTTTTGTATGATATAAATATATCTTTACTTGCCTTCAACAATGTAGAATACAAAATAACACTTCTTTACTGTTTGTCCATGTGTGATGTACAACATGAATGCTGATTGTAATAACATATAAATTTTATAATCTTGTATTATGTAAATTTAAAGAGTAGTAATAATTTATGATTTCTGTAGAGAATACTAATCATTTATATATGTATATTGTGACCGTAATAGTCTACATATATTACCAAGGGGTAAACGACCCAAACTGCATATAGTATGTGTAGAAGTATGTATAATATATAAAGAAAAGTTTATAAGTTACATCTCTGAAAAATGCAGAATATGTATACACATTGATAGAGATCTTCTAGGCCTCTATGCTAACCTTAGTTTGATAGGGAGCAAGAAAACAACTACACCGGGTGTATGAACATAGGAGGACAATTTATTTTATTATTTCTGAAAGTTATTTAAATAGCCTGGATATTATTTTGATGTGTATACTACGCTGTCCATTTTTAGGGGTAGTAGTTAAAAAATGTAAAATTTAATCAATTTTGGCCATTCCACTTTATGCCTTCACTTGAGTTTCACCACAAATATATGCAAATGACGTCCACGCCAATCCAGCCACCACAGACAACAACCGCTGCATTGGCTCTATCGAGTATCGGTGGTCGCAGTAAAACCAGTTCACTGTCAGGTATTCAGTCTCTTCCCGAGGCTGGGTGCAGCTCTAAACCATTACAACCAATGTCAGTTTAAGTAATGGTATTAATGTACTGTTATGTTCTGGTTTGACCAGTCTAATGTGTGTACAATTATTCAATGTTTATATGATAGGGTGGTTGTCAAACTGTCAACTACATAGCACATTTCATTTGCAGATCATTTTTTTAACTTATGTTTCTTTTTATTTAATTTGGAATGTTTGTATTGCAAACATAAATGTGTATATACAATGCAAGTAAGTATACGTGACACAATATAGCCAAGCCTCAGTGATTGTCATTTCATAATAATTATGCTTATGCTGGCGCACAGATCTGCTAAAGGCTGCAACTGCTTTAATGTTAATGTTATGTCACATGACATTTTATCTCTATAATCACCTGCTGGCTTGCACAGCACAAGATGCTTATGTTCAGTTTCTGATTTGTATCTTTGAATGTATATTTTAGTGTGTGTGTGTTCAGAAGTCAAAATAACTTAATTTAACCTGTTTAAACATACAATGTGTGGAATTATTTTAATAATACGTAAGGTTGGGGAGACTCTTAATAAGACATATGATATAATGTCGCTAGTACTATCAGTGAAAAATTGCAAACATTTTTTTGTTGTTGAATAAAATTACTTTGTGACTTTATTTCCTGTGACCTTCTTTCCAACCCACCTATGCTCTACCTGCACTTACAGGTAGTTAATTATACTGGCAATTGGATGGTGCACAATCCAAATTTTATTTCACATTGTTGGCTCTGACACTTGTAAATTGTCTATTTTGTTTGTTATATACTACAATTTTACAATAAATGCAATAATAACTTTGCCACTCTCATATCATTTATTGTATTTTTTTTACAACTGGGCAAATGACCTTTTCACACTTGAGTGCTGGGCAAATGATCGTGCAAAATATTGTTACCTATTAATGAAATTAAAACATTTTTAAATTACACACCACATGTATACACACATATATTTACATATACATACATATATAATATTATATATATTTACGTGTAGTAGTGCTGTCAAACCATGTTCACCTTCACAAATAATCTGACTCATTCCATATTCCAATTCATGACTTTGTTTGACAGCTTCAACACAAAGGCGTGAACTACCTCAACACCACTGCAGCCATCACATATGACAAGATCTGTGGTGGCTCTATCGAGCATCAGCGGTCATAGCAAAGGCAGCTCACTGTCGGGTGTCCAGTCACTTGCTGAGGCTGGATGCAGCTCAGGACAGTAAGTAAACGTAAGTATTAATTGCTGCTGGTATGCAAACGTGATATATACAGCTGTATATATATATATATATATATATATATACATAAATCATAGCATAACATTTGGAAGATATGCAAACATATGTGTTTGGTTGTTTTGACAATTATGTTTTATTCTGACCAATCTTATTATTTGGTACACCATCTTTGAAAATGTTTCAACAGCACCCCCCCCGTCTTCCGATATCACCACTCCAGCCGAGACAGCAGAGCAGCTGAAGTTATAGCGGCTTGATAGCGACAAAATTTAGACTACACCATTTGGTTCAGTCGCCAGTGGAGGTTTTTGTGCCCCCCAGACCAGACTCCACCACTGTAGGTGATAGTTTTGGTTGTCTGCATTAGGATTTTGCAGTAATGGGTGTCCTCGTTAAATTGCATATTGTTAGAAATGCATGTGAATTAAAGTAAAGACAATGTAAATTAAAAACACTTTATTGAAACTATTTGATGAGATCATGACTACAAAATTATGAAAAGCACAATACAACTACAGGTACAATCATTGTACTTGATGTGTATAATGTCATAATTTTTAATATCACATGCACATAAAATGCAAAGCAACAATAGAAGAAAAAAATTAGGAAGAGGTTGAAAAAATGTCAGGTACAAATAACAAAACAAACAGTTACTTTTATCACAATTCTTTGTTACAAAAAAAACAACACTACACATGTGATATCAAATGCTAGTTATATGTTTACAACTCACAAAATTAGTGACTAAACAATTATGTGTATTTAACAACAAATTTATATATTTAATGCCCATAAAATGTAAACCAATGAGAACAAATTACTTACGACGATGTTTAGTTGAACAAATTTAATATGTACATATAAAATAAAAATAACTATATTATGATTTTTTGTTAAAAAACATCAATAGGATATAAAATTCAAAACTGTTGTAGTATGTGCAATGCTTGGTATGTTTATAACTCGCAAAAAATAGTGACTAGACTAGACAGGGTCATCGCCATGTGACTGAGAATTACATGTACAATCGCTACATGCTACATTGCTCCAGTTTACTCAGCTGTATGAAGAGTACCGGCTACAGACGGTGGATATTTTTGTATGAATAATCTTTGCATATTAATTTCAGTGTGGCTGAATTCTTCCCACATAAGTCAAGATGGTGTTTTCAATTTAACAGGTCTGCCAGGGAGTAAAGTTTAAAGCGCTTTGAGTAATCCCAAGGACTGGATACTACACCATATCAGAACTAAACTTACCCAAGTGTTGTTTAATTATCATGCAAAATGAAAATTAATGTAAATTGTGAAAATATAAAACAGTGATAAAAAAGAATAATTTTGAAAAATTATACATGGCATGAAAAATATATAACAGTCCTCGTGATACATAGATAATTTAAACAAGTAAAATGCTGCTGTCAGTGTATCAACAGATTGTTGTTGAAAAATGTGAAAAGGCTTTCAATACCATTACTTCCTCACAAACTTGTGCCTGGTGTATGTTGCAAGAACTCAGCTGGCTGCCACTGACTATCAGCAACACAAAGGCAATGAAACCCTACCAGTTGTAACAATTCTAGATAATTAATGTATTTTTTCATGGACACTGCTAAAAGTTATAGTTGAATTGAATACAAATACCTTGTATTATTGACTTTTGATAAATGTGTCGTCACATATAAAAATATCATGCATGTCAGAGCCATCCTAATTGTCATTTTGTCTCCGGTATAGGTAGATGCAGACGTACAGCAAAATGTCAGGAAGCTGGTATGCAGTACCATCAAAGACAGCGAAAACATACAGTGATGTCATCGATATCTAAACCGATGCAGTTCACCGAAGAATGCTCGACACTGAACCTGTGTGACAGCATCGAAAGTTGTTGTCACTTCTGCAGACCCTGGCACCCACCGTTCCATCACCAACTACAGAGCTAGTCAGGCGTCATCACATTCTTATGTCGAGCAACCTGCATTCTACATTGGTTTCCAGGCAGTCAAGCTAACTGACTGACCTGGAAGCCAGTGTACACCCCATCGGCACTGGGGAATCTGTCACGGATTCAACACGACACAATTGGGATCACTCAGTGGACATTCATATGATAAACTGTTAATATGCAGCATGTTGCATGACTGTAGAATCTTGTCCGAGATCCTGAACAAATACAACTGCCCAGTATGCCATATTAACTTGGAGAGCTAGTGGTACTAAGCACACTAGTTCAATTTCCTGTAAAAAAAAAGCATATATTCAGTAAACAAAAACAGGCATCATAGTAGTGTTGGGAGTAAATAATTATGATGTGTTTATTTGTCATAATCAATATATAATAATGTTTCATGTATGACCTGCATCATTTCACAAGAAAAAAGGCAGCAAGAAATGTTCTACTACAGCTGCATCTATACATGTTGATATCTTAGGAACAGTCAGTGTTTACCAGGGTTGTTCTGGGGAAGGGTGGCTTGATACAGCATGCAGACATTAGTGGAATATGCAATTTCTCAAAACGGTGAACAATTTTTCTTTACTAGGTGTTCATTGTCATTACATGAATTAAAAAATTTTCAATTTCATTACAGTGACGCCTGATCTTAGTCAATATTATAGACTGATTTGAATTCTGCTCATCAGTAAAGCGCATTTATATTTTTAGTTTTGTTTTCAGTATACAACTTCATGTCAGTATCTGCCATGTAACTACTATACATATTCATGTTTTACATTTTAAGCCTGAGGTTGAATGGTCAAGGTGAATGTTGGAAATGACAGAATGAGGTGTTATTGTGATGCTAACAATATATTTTCCTCGTCAAGTATTCAAAGGTTCATAATACGTATATCTACCTTCTTCAAGAATGAATAATTTATAAAAAAAAACTTATTTCAGAGTCATCGCCATATGCTAAATACTGTTTAAAGGTGTATTAATATGTCTGTGTTGATACACTTGTGGGTATAATATACAAGTGCAGAAGTCAATCTAGTTTTCCATGCCCAAGATGTTATTATTAAAATGTGTATGAAAACAAATGTGGTATATTTAAATGTGCACATTACAATTTTGTGATAACTTATACGTGGTTGATTGTTATAAATTTGAAATTACCTGGATTGATCAAATGTGGGCCTGCCGCAGACTATGTATCCTCCCTGTGTCTGCCTGGCCCGGGTGACCGCCTCTAGCCCCTCCTCTGCCTCCTCTCATTCTCATTCATGGGTTGCAGTGTGGTCTCTAGCAATATCACAATTCAAGTTACATATATTATTATGTATTCATATATTGCTGTGGTGAGAGTATATACATATATTGGTAAATACATAAGAATAGCCGGCATATGTCAGTTGAAAGGTATCACAGGATACCAATTAATGCATTACATACACTATAGCCAGGCATCAAGGACCACAATGGAGACAAGTGCGTGCATTTTCTTGTGTAATCGTTATATATGGTGTACTCTAGGTGTATTGATATTTTATGTATTTACACGTTTACATTTTTATATTGAATAAAATCATCACCATCATGCTTGTCATAAAAATCTAAATTATTTTGCATAAAATACAATGCAAATCAACAATATTCTGCAGTAACAGTATCAACAATATGAGTCACAAAAAATGTTTTAATAATTACTATCACCAACATAATACTTCCGTGTTTGACGTTCTCTTGCACAAAATTACGGATGCTCCCTGACTAAGTTACTTGGACGATCAACAGGGGCCTGCTGCCAAAGCAATGTTACTTGTTATTTCGCACCCTCACGTCATCTACTCTCAATATGTATTGTCGGAATAACAGCTTATTAACAACATCCTGCGTAACCAAATACAATATATATCAAATATTATGCTCGTTGTCACTCTCTGACTGAATCTCTGGCTGATATGGTGACTGTCTTAGACTTAGTCTTAGACTTGTCAGCCTCGAGTCGAGTGTAGACATTCGCAAGTTGCAATTCTCGTTGAATTAATACACGGCTACGCGTTCTTGTTGCTAACTGCGATAGTGTAATACGTACCTTTGTACAACTACTTTGGAATTATAATCTTCATCTTGATACGCTAAAGCACGTGTGTGTTGTTATTGTTTTCGAATGCCTGGGATGCCGATCTCGCGTAGAGCACGTGACCGAAGTGGCGCAGTAGGCAGACAGCGCTATTGGCTTTCGCCAGCGATACCCGCTGTAACGACAACTCTTTTTTTTGACGATTAAAAAACAAGTACGCATTTTTTTTATTAAACCGACTGTGCGCACTAGTTAAACTATTCACACATTACACATCTGGACATAAAAGAACCGGATTGGCGATGGGCAAACGAAGTGATTGAGCACCTTTAAGGGTCACGTAACTGTTTATTTTATTAAGATATCTTTAATAGTTCAAAAGTTATTGTGATTTTAAGACGGCAAAACAGCATAATTTTTGTGTGTCTCTTACAATGGGAATATGGACTAATTTTTGTGTTTTCTTTGGATATATAGTTGCTTTAAAATGTCAATGTTTTATTTATATAGACATTTTAATACCGTTTTCAAGGTTTTAAAACACATTGGTTGATTAAGTAATAAATTTACAATATTTTTATATTTTTAGTACTATTTGTAATCAAATTAATGCAATTAATTATTTAATTTTAGTAATGTAGCAAGCAAACTCAACAGACCAACACGTTCCAATTAAAGGCCATAATGTCCATGATTATGAAAATATGTATACATATTATGCAATGTGTATAACCACATTAATAATGGTAATAAATCTACATTAACAAATAATTTAATAATTTAATTAATAATTTAATTGATTAGTCAATTTTGGCTAATTAGTGCGCAACTTCGACCGACCAACATATTTCAGTAAAAGGCCGTAATGTCCATGATTATTTTTGCACGTGATCTCCGTCAAGCTTTGCCTTTTCCAACAGTGTTGACAACAATTATCATGTAAATTACATTACTATTGCTGCATGACATCTCATAAATCAAACATTCCCGCATACAAGTGTCACTTTAACAACTTTGCCTCATGTTTTTGTCAGGGTCTATTCACGTCTATTCACGTATATAACCATTACCAATATTGGTAGCAAAGGTAAAGCTTGACGGAGGTCACGTCCAAACTTGCTTGTGACGTACGCAAACCGTGACGAACTGGATACATCAGTTATTTATATAAGGCATTTACCAGCGGTGGAATTGTTACATCTGGTGGGACAGTTACAGGTGGTAGGAGACAGTTCCTTGTGGTGGGAGAGTGGATATACACCTGTGGTGGGACCGTATCTTACAATCTCAGTGAAGGCATCTGAATTTGCAGGAATTCTTGAACAAACTTCCGCCAACCCCACGGTTACGTTGTTACGTGGGGCTGTTTGCATTGCTGCATCTGCCATTAGCCACAACTTTGTCTGGAAACTTGACGAACTAAATGTAACTCCTGCGCGCTTTTTATTGGCGATATCCTCTCCAGCTCCTGGGGCCCCTTTCAAACATATCATATCCGGCTGAATTGACACCTCAAAGTAGACATGGGATACCATATTTGTGCAGCAAGGGCCATTTTTCACATAAAATTAAATTTGACACAAAATATAAAAAAACTATGTTGATTACGTGAGGCCTATTGTGTATATTACGAGATGCCAACCTGTTTAATATTCTATACATAGGTCACTGATTACGAAATAGGTTTTAGCCGCCAACTTGTTTTTATTTCTTGTCCAATATAAGCCAGTTTGATACCACAAATTGTAACGCTTGACCAAATAATTATTAAATAACAATTTTTAACCTCATATTTCAAGACGAAATCAGTGCGTTACAACCTGCCAACATCTGATTGTTTTCACCTGCAGTAGTGGTTATAACATAATGCGTTATTCACAACATGTGTTCACCTCCAAATGGATATGGGTCACCACACCCCCTGCAGATGAATACGTCTGTGTATTCCACGTAGAGTCATCTCTTCCAACACTACAAAGTAGACGTGAGTTTGATACAAATACCGTCCAATATAGTCTTACTGAATCCGACCAGTGATTTTGTGGAGTCGCAACCTATCAAACCGTGGAACCCGAGAACATTGTCCGTTACCTGCTGTGAATGTTTGGTGATAAAATAATGTACAGGATAACATTTCTTTTGCTGAGCTGAACCTCTCTCCATCCAAACTACAACTTCTTGCTTTTCACATATAAAGTGACGCAGCAAGAGGAAAATGTATGTGACCACTATCCCATTGAACGTGTTTGTTGCTGCATCACATGCATGTAATAATTATAAGGAGCGTGTCTTTTTCCTTACTTAAATGCACAACATCTCGAACAGTTGATTCGTTGTCTACAAATCCCTCACATACGATGAGTATTGGGCAGGTCTTTACGGTGCTAGTGACTGCCTGGTGTAGGTGTCAATTACAACGTTCACCCAGTTAATACTTGCATACTGGCAATAACACAGCTAGTTACATACAAGTTAATAAATAGGTTTATTACGGTGGTCGTTGTCATTTGCTGGCGTCTGGAGAACTGGGCGCATACCAAGCGTTGTTACATGAGGATCAGTGATGCTGGTGATTTCAATGAAACTGGACTAAGATCGTTCATTTTTGTTTGCATAATTGAAAATACTGGAAACCACCCATGCATCACTCACTGTGAAGCAGTCTTCTACACCTATCTTGTTGACAGGGTAGAATACAGGGGATGGTCAAGAAGCAGTGACCACCTCGGGCATGGTGCAATGTGTGAAGCTGAGAATCTATCACTTGCCATTGGAATGCTTTTGGTCTGCCGATAGCACGATCATCGTTAGAGCGTTCACGAACTGATCGTCATTGCCAGATAATAACATGTCTAGTGCAACAGTGAAGGTGCTCTTTCCGTCGATGGTCTCCTCAACTATATCAGAATCCAGCAGTTATCTTGTGAACGCACTATTTTATTACCAGTAATGCACGTGAAACCAATCCGATACGATTGGCATCTAACATACTGATTACATCATGTCTCATAAAGATCACAATGGTTATTTAATCGTGTGTTGGTCATATGTTGCAATTTCTTAAACAAATGCCCATGTTGGACCAAATATAATAAACAATTGGCGGATAAAATCTCATTACTCATAGAAGAGTTCATTTGCAGGTTGTGTGGTGTCCATATCCATTTGGACATTTTCATCAAGCCGGATATGATATGTTTGAAAGGGGACACCAGGAGCTGGAGAGACTACGACCAACAAAAGGTGCATTGGGATTTGAACCTGCCACACACGACACTGGGACAACTTTATCAACCATACTTCCGGTTACGGTACACTTGCACGATGTATTGCTAACCCTACTTCCGTTTACCGTATAGGACTACGACCTCCCCATAACCCTAGTTCCGGTTAACGTAAAGGTTCATGTCTTTTTATGTGTGCTCCCATATACCACACCGTTTCAGGATGTCTCTTTAAGCCTACTTCCGTTTGCCGTACATTACACCAGAAGGGATGTTGGATCGATCATAAAAAATTTGATATGTGAAGGTATGCAAGTCTGAACTTGTCCACAACGTACAATGTGTTACACTGTAACTGCACATCGTTGCTTTTTTTTGATGTGACGTAAGCGCTATTAATAGTACCACGTACCTCGAAACCAGTTTAAACTAGAACACATACCAGTTACGAAGAAAAATGCAAGAGTTTACAATACAAAATTGAACTTGTCCACGATGTACAATATGTTACATTGCAGTTACACCTCATTGCGTGTTAACATTTGCTACACTATTTGATTCTAATGAAGTAGCACGACGTGCGAAACATTAGTATATAAGGAATCCGCCGTCTGCACTATAATGCGCACTTTGAGTTCGTGAGGTCCCTCAAACAACGCCGTCTACGCCTTAAAAATCTCTACTATCAGCGTCTCTATCGACGTAACAGAACATTCCAGCATAATCCCTAGGCCTAGACACGGCAACAGACGTAAACTATAACCTGGACCTTTTCTTAGGTGCTTAAATAAAATTCAATTAAGACACAAATGTTGTCGACATTTTATTGCTTAATTAAGAAAATTTCAAACTACATAACATGCAGACATTACATGCCATTCTTAACAAAGTCAAATACACGACAGTCATATTTCTCACTGAACATATCCTTTACACTTACAAATAGACCAAATCCCCTCAACTATCCTTCTTGAAAGGCCTAAGTTTTCCATCATGACATTGTGTCCATACCCGTCCCTTCTTTTTTGCGTCCTTCGAAACCAATTTTAACTGCAATTCATAACATCTAAAGAAATACTAAACACAATTCAGGTGTTAAGTCCGTCACTTTATCTTCGTATAATATTCTGGAAAACTTATGAGTAAGCCATACAACATTACACAACGTTGTCAGCCTCATTTTCAAAGCGACTCTTTTATTTGAAATAACACTAAATCTATAACCTGGCATTAACAACTGGCAAGGGGAACAACTAAACATTAAACTGACTTGTCGCCTATAAAGACTAGTACAAACACATCAATGAAACGCGGTGACCGGGCCTTATTTTTACCTGACACTACCCAACAACGGTACGTTGTCTTTTATATATTCATTGTTATAGCCTTGTAGCTACGCCTACGTACTAATATCATACCGGAAGCAAGCAAGATACAATACGCCTCCCTTCCGAATATATTAATAAAAACACGCTGTGACTCGTTTTTATCGTGTATAGCGCCCCGTTGCGTGTACATTTAGAACTATAAAATACATACAATTAAATCTTCTTCATAATCAGTTGTATATATTTTTTCGAAACAAGCGTCGTTGCAGTCATCTCTCATTCCAACTTCCCTTTGAATGTATTATGTAATGTAGTTTTACAGTTAGACATTAACTAAAGTCCCGTAACGCCTACATTTGTAACTAACTTCACATATTAATGTCCTCTAATAATCTCTCTCTCTCTCTCTCTCTCTCTCTCTCTCTCTCTCTCTCTCTCTCTCTCTCTCTCTCTCTCTCTCTCTCTCTCTCTCTCTCTCTCTTCTCTCTCTCTCTCTCTCTCTCTCTCTCTCTCTCTCTCTCTCTCTCTCTCTCTCTCTCTCTCTCTCTCTCTCTCTCTCTCTCTCTCTCTCTCTCTCTCTCTCTCTCTCTCTCTCTCTCTCTCTCCTCCCTCCCTCCCTCCCTCCCTCCCTCCCTCCCTCCCTCCCTCCCTCCCTCCCTCCCTCCCTCCCTCCCTCCCTCCCTCCCTCCCTCCCTCCCTCCCTCCCTCCCTCCCTCCCTCCCTCCCTCCCTCCCTCCCTCCCTCCCTCCCTCCCCCTCCTCTCTCTCTCTCTCTCTCTCTCTCTCTCTCTCTAGTTGTCTTTTTGACAAGTAACTCTCCCTCTCTCTAGTTATATTCTTGGCAAGTAACTCTTATCGAGGTAACTTCTTAGAATTATAACGTGTCAACACGTGAGCGTCGTAAATTCTTATTAGTTTAGTACATCACCGAGGTAAACAAGATAAAAGTAAGCAGACATACCAAACAGAACAAGTAGACAAGGTAAACGTGAGCAAAAAGAACAAGTAGACAAGATGAAAGTGAGCAAACATAACAAGTAGACAATGTCAAAGTCCAAACATAACAAGTGGACAAGATAAAAGTCCAAACAGAACAAGTAGACAAGGTAGAAGTGAGCAAAAAGAACAAGTAGATAAGGTAAAAAATTAGCAAACCGACCAAACAGAATAAGTAGACAAGGTAATAATAGTGAGCGTACAGATCAAGTACACAAGGAAAAAAGTATGCAAACAGAACAAGTAGACACGGCAAAAGTGAGCAAACAGAACAAGTAGACAAGGTAAAAGTGAGCAAACACACAAAACCAGACACGATATTTACTTCTCGAGAGAAGAGAAATGACCATAATCGTCTGAATCAAGGTATTTAAATTAGTTTCTAGCGTCACGTCATTTACATAACCAACCGAACGTACATAAACAAGACCGAACGCGGGTAAACGACGAGAGTAACTTTCAGTCCACCGAATACCGAACTTCAGAGGGGCATCAACTTGTTTTGGAAACCCTTCTATCTATCGAGGTGCGGTATTCGGCGCCGTGGGCGCGTCGGCAAAAACGTATCGACATCCCAAGTAGGGTCTTGGGGTGTCGATTTTAAGGCCTAACTAGTTTTTTTGGTTATAACAACTACTATTACTATAATAAATATATATATCGGTCATCATAATTTTGAATTATGTTCAAACATATGTTAAAATTACGCTACATGTGGTAAAATATACGCTGCGAATAGGACCATGGATCTCTGGCTATCTCACTAAATGTTCCAAAATGATTCACTACATAGGTGGTCGTAGTCTTGTCTCTGTGTACATGGTATGTATTCTAGTTGAGTTAATAGCGCATACGTCACATTAAGAAAACGCAAAATGGTGTAGTTACAATGTAACGTATTGTACATCGTGGACAAGTTCAGTCTTGAATAATAGACAGTCGATTTTTCTTCGAAGCTGGAATGAATTCTAGTTGAATCTAGTTTCCAGGAACGTGGTATTATTAATAACATTTACGTCCCATCAATAAAAAAGCAACAGGGTATAGTTACAATATGTTATATTGTATGTTGTGGACAAGTTCAGAATCGCATACCTTCACCGATCAAATTTGCTTTGATCAACCCAACATCCCTTCTGGGGTAACTATACGGTAAATAGAAGTAGCCTTAAAAAGACATCGTTGACCTGTAGGGTCAACGATGTCTTTTTTGAAACTGGAAGTAAGCTTTAAAAAGACATCGTGAAACTGTACGATATATATGGAAGTAGGCTTAAAAGACACGGTAAACCTGTACGTTAACCGGAAGTAGGATGATAGGAAGGTCGTAGACCTGTAAGGTAAACGGAAGTACGGTGGTGGAAAGGTCGTAGACCTGTAAGGTAAAGGGAAGTAGGGATAAAATACATCGTAAAAATGTACGGTAATCGGAAGTAAGGTTGATAAAGATGTCCCAGTGTCGTGTGTGGTAGGTTTAAATCCTGTCGGTGTTCAGTATAGAAAGACTACAGTTTGTGCACATAGACTAGTGGCAAACCTGTGTTGTAAATGGAAGTAGGGTTAAAAGACATGGTGAAAATGAACAGTAAACGGAAGTAGGGTTAACAAGACACTGTGAAACTGTACGGAACTGGAAGTAGGCTTAAAAAGATATGGTGAAAATGTTCGGTAACCGGAAGTTGGATAGTGGGAAC
The DNA here is from genome assembly GCA_963995525.1 of Escarpia spicata. Taxonomy (NCBI): domain Eukaryota; kingdom Metazoa; phylum Annelida; class Polychaeta; order Sabellida; family Siboglinidae; genus Escarpia; species Escarpia spicata. Next base: position 32,025,591 of record OZ023212.1, read on the forward strand.
GCTACTACCACCAACTTTTTATAGATATGTTAAACAAGCGGCCGGCTGACAGTCGCCGCAAGGGGACGAATATAATGGTAGCCGATACAGAAATGAGACTACTTACACGTGAGCAAGGTCGAAATGCCTGCTAATTTGACCGAATTACTACCAATTTGATCGATTTACAGCACGCGTACCTTTTAATGCCGTCATTGACCTATGGTATTGCATAACTGGAGACTACATGCATGTCTGCTAATTTGACCGAATTACTATTAGTTTGTCCGAATTACCACGTACACCTACGCAAATATCCGCCAGTTTGACTGATTTTGCGAGAAGTTCCAATTTTATAATTATTGTAACATATACGTAGGTGTTATAAATATATACGGTCCGTCATAACCTAGGCCAACAAGTATTCCACCTATCGTATACAACCCGTCAGATAGACACCACCTCGTTTAATTAATGATCCTTCATTAATGACAGCTTATCAATCATAACACCTTATTTTAGATTTGCCTTCATTATTTAATCGACCGCGACCCTCTCACACCAGAATCGCTCGGACCGGGTGACTACATCACGGTTATACGTCGTGATTACAATGTAACGCATTCTCGTTACGTTGTTGGTTCTAGACAAGTTCAGACTTCTTCTTCTTCTTCCAGTAATCCACTACCGTCATTACTGACGACTTCGTGGATGGTGTGGTGTTTGTTGCGTGCGCCAGGTGTGCATGTGTGCAGTGCTAGTTGTAAATGTTTATAAAATCATGTGCAAGTGCAAGTTAAAAACAGACAGGGGTCACTCTTAGTTAAACTTTGTTTGCGGCAGTGTCGGCAAGGCACTGCTTGAAAGCATCTAGGGAGGGAGATTGAACTGATTGGGCAGTTAGGTTATTCCAGGGTACTATTGTGGCTATAAAAAAGGAATGTTGGAAAGCCTGTGTTCGGGAACGTTGAACCATTAATTGGAATGGATGCCCTCTGCGCCCCTCAGCTAAGAGTTCTGTTGCGCAGTGGGTACGGGCTGGCTTTGTGTAAAGGCTGGCATGGATGTTTTGGTCGTATAGATTCATCGTTTACTCGTGTTATTTCATCAACCAGGCGACCAACTGTCGTATGTAAAGACTATAGCATTGATACATGTTAAAAGACAGGGAGACCTTAATTTTGTTATTGTAGCTAAAAAGTACTGAAACGGAGTGAAAAAAATGTGTAAAAGCTACAATGAAACTGTTCGTGTTAAAAGGTACGAATTACAAAAAAAAACATCCTTTTGAGCTATTTGGAGCTATTTTTTTTGCTATTTCGTTTTCACATTTACCTCCCATGTTAAAATATAAGGATATTTTGATTTTGTCCCCTGAAAAAGTGCCACTTTTGGCGCAATGAACCGGGTCGGAGCAACCGGTGGAAATCCAGAATTATTTTCCCATCTTTTAGCATGGGACATTTCCACTCTTCCTCAGCTCCGCTCCTGCATACCTTGTAAACGACATATATTTCTACGATTGTTGAACGGTATTGATATACTAGGCTATTAATTAACGGATGTTATAATTAGTGTCGTCTGAAATGTGCAGTATATTGTGGACCGGGCCACATTTAGATACACATGGATATATGTTTTAGTGTTAATGCGCGGCCTCAATAGGGATACGAGTACCGGGCTGCTTTGTTGGGTTGGGTTTCGTGTTGGTTGTGTTTTGTTTGTGTTTAGCTATAAATGTGTGACTCTTAGTGGTTCCAATCTAAGGCAATGTCTGCTTAAAGGCTTGAGTGTTCAGTTGTATTTAGACATTGCCGGTATGTACTTTTCTGTTTAGCTTGATTAGCTATAATAAACAATGTTTGCATATCCTACCACAATTGTCAAAGACTTAAACTATTTAGAACCTTGGATTTAGTCCGCTATAATAGTTTCAGTTTGGACTTCAGTGTGATGTTCTTGTGTCTCCAACTGGTTTCAGTTTCACCACTGCTGCTGATGTGTTGCAGACTTTGCAAGGATTTCACTTCTGGAAACCTCGTCACTGATGATGGCTCCAAGGTATTTAAACTGTTTTATTCTTTCCAGTTCTTATCCATTGGTAGTTCTTAGGGAATTCATTATGTTGTCGCTGTTTGTTATTAGCTTGTTTTTGTATGCACTAATTTCCATCCCGTATCTAGCTGATGTTTCGTCCAGTTGGTTCACCACGTTAGCAAACTAGTTCCTCTTTATCTCCAGCCAACACGTCGATGTCATCAGCGAACAGAAGATTGGTGATGGTCCTCCAATGTCGACTGTGCCGGTGTGGTCATCCAGGGCATCTGTCATTATTCGTTCCAGGAATATATAGAACAGTGTAGGTGACAGGAGGCATCTTCGGCGGACTCCGACCGATGTGTGGAACCATTCACTAATTGCGTCTTGCACCAGCACTGCACTGTTAGCTTTAGCGTACAGCTGTTCGATGGTATGAACATGCTTGCGTCCAATGTTGTAATTCTTCACACCCCGTCAAAGGCACTGTACATTACACAATTCCAACGTGTCCAACATTGCTTGGCAAAGGTACTTACACGATCTACTCGTTTTTCTCGCTCAGTGCCACTTCAATAAGCACTGCATTATCTACCTGTGCGATATTGCATTATTTTAAAGATCTGTACAATTACTTATTAAGTCGTATCATCCAAACAACCTGCGTACTTACCATTCTATGCTTTATCCAGCAAAGAAACCTGAAGAGCTTCGGTCGGCAGACTCTGATCTACTTTTTATTCACGTAGTGTCACGTGCGTACTGTATGTGTGTGGTGCCCTCTATAAGAGTTGAGTTAATTCCATGCAGCGCCATTCTGCGTAGATTCGCTGACATGCCAACACTGTAAGTGTTTAATTTAGTCGCACAGCAATCCGTCACTAATAGTACAATAATTATGTCGTCAGCCGATTTGCTACAACAGTTACACAGGATGATAAACGAAGACAATGATGAGGCCGGACCAGATGTCTAACCCGAAGATGCTGCGAGTCAGGGAACTGCTGAAATTGCACATTGACATTGCAATAGCCGAAGCAGAGGCAGAATTCTATGAAGCTGAAGAAGCGAAACAAGGCGATGCAAACAAGACAACTACATAACGATCTATTCGAGAGAGGGCGCCACTTGTGCTACAGAGTGTCGCAAGTCAACGAAAGGCGGCACCACTGAATGTGAACGAGCCTAACAAGGAGCCACCCCGATGCGCTTACGACCCACCTGAACGTGACGATCTCGTGTTTGAACTATTAAAACAACTATAAAACATATTACAGATGATGCAGATGCCTAAGATAGAGCTGATGAACTTTGACGATGACCCCCGAAGTATTGGAGGTTTGTTAGGGCATTCGATAGCAACGCCAAAGATACTCTTGATAACAGTGTCAAACTTGCTATGCTCATGCAAATATGTTTTAGTAAGGCTAGTAAGGTGATCGAATCTTGTATCATAATGGAGCCTAGTGCAGGATATAGGAGGGCAAGTGAGCTGCTAGAAGATAGGTTTGGCAACACGTACCATATTGTAGATGCATGGATTAAGAGGGTGACAGTAGGCCAGGTAATTTCCTCTACGGACTGTGATGGCTTAAAAGAGTTCGCACACGAAATTAGGATTTGTGGTGAGGCACTTAAGGCAATGGGGTACATTTCTGAGATCGGTTCTCAGATAGAAATGGTCAAGATTGTGGAAAGGTTGCCAATATACGTGCGTTCCAGATGGCTAAATGAAGTGCAGTCAACAAGAAATAAGTCCCACGTGTTGCCAGACATAAAGCATCTCATCACCTTTGTAGAAGAAGCTGCTACAGAGAGCATCAACCAGGTGGACGGCCAACTGATCTACGCACCGCATGAAAAGAGACAGCCCGCCTACGGTCAATCGATGAACGCGCCACAGGAAAGCAGGTTCGCCCGACGCCAGAGAAACGAGAAAGGGATTGGGATCTGTAGCACATCCACAGTTGTCGACACTTGCTCTCTTTGCACCCAGAGTCACACTTTATGCGATTGTAAACAATTCAAGAGCTTAAGGGTCGAGTCCAGAATAAAGACAGCAAAGGTCAACAACTTGTGCTACAACTGTTTGCGTCCTGGTCACTATGCCGCAAAATGCAAGTTAACCCGCACTTGCTCCATGCAGGGGTGCGAATGGAAGCACACGAAGTTCTTCGTGAGGTCAGTCCTTCACCAGTCAAGTAGAGTAACGAACAGTGCCAAAATGTCGACAACTATGTCAAACAAGCCGAGAAGGACGTCAGCTAGAATACCACTGGGGCCGGCATCGTCAGGGTAGCCATACCCATAGTCCCTGTCAGGGTGAGGGCAAGTCGTTCACTGAGATACATTGAGACCTACGCTTTGCTGGACAGCGGGTCCACCAGCACCTTTTGCTCCGAGAAACTGGCATATGTGTTGCGGCTAGGCGGAGAATCACACGAACTTACGTTGACGACACTTGACTAGGAGGATAGAAGAGTGGGCAATAGAGTGGTCATCCTAGAGGTGCCGGCCATAGATGGCGACTATCACAGTTTGGAGCGCGTGTTAACCAGACCAGCGATACCAATCAAGAAATCAAACATTGGACAACAGTGTGAATTGAAGCAACGGCACCACCTCCGAGATATAGAGATACTGGAAGTAGACGCAACATCCGTGATGCTGCTGATAGGCCAGGATAACCCACACGTCCTGATGCCACAAGAGGTACGAAGAGGTGACGTCGGTGATCCCTATGCAACAAAGACTGCTGGGATGGACCTTGAACGGTCCTATAGGTACAGACCGAGGAAACCATTGCTCTGAAGAGAGCACAGTCACTTCCCATTTCCTTGCTACCGATGACAACTTACACCAACAGATAGAAGAAGTTCTGGAAACTAGAGGAATGGGACACACTGGTAAACGAGAAGCCGGAGATGTCCATTAACGACAAGAAAGCGGTATCAATCTGGGAGGAAAGCATCACACAGAAAGACGTCAAGCAAAAATTGGCTTACTTGACAACCGTCAGGTTGCAGATACACGGTTAAACAGACTAAAAAGACAACTCAACCGAGACACCACTTTGAAGAAAGACTACTGCAGCTATATGCAGAACATCGTGGATAAGGGATATGCGTAGACTACACAGGAGCGGTGATGGACTTGTACGGTCAGTCCAAGTCAAGACCAGTACGACATCCTTCAGGCGTCCTGTTATTAAGATATGTCCACTTGAACATGTTAGCAGGGGCTGAACTATGTCCGCATGAGTTCAGCTAGCGAGACATTAAGATGTCCGGTGTCAAAACTGTGTACACGTGTCAGACTACGTTGGTTTCACACGTTAGCCACTATATATACACAAGATGTATGAAATATCATGTTAATTCAGTTTACGCATGAGTCAGCTAGCGAGACATTAAAGTGGCTGCATTGGCTATTATATTCTTCTTTTGAATTAATCATTTCTAATATACGTTTTGAAGATAAGCTAACCATTTTTTCTCAGAGTTTGCCTCAGATAAAAAACAATACTCCAGACCAAAAAGAATTGATTTTTATGTTGTTTAGAGATATTTAAATGTGTTTAAAAACAATGAAAAAATATGTCAAAAATCACCTTAAAATTGCATTTTATTTCATTTTGAGAAACTCCCCAAAAGAAAAATTTGTATGGTTGTATGTACAAACATGTTATTGACATTCAGACGGGTTTTTTTGTAAACAAATGCATATTCAGTTTGATACAGCTTCATAAACATCTTGCTACAATGTTGAAAGACAGCAAAAATCCGTACTGCATTTTTGGCACGACCCCTTCACCAAACATAAAACCATCCCGTGCAATTTTGAGGTAAACACAAGTCGAGTTCATATGCCAAGTTATGGCTTTGTAAGTGTTGTAGTTTTTGTAAAAAGTTACATTAAGTAATACTTCCTAGTTGTTACCAACAATACAACTGTCACCAGATGCTTGTTTTTTGCTTAGAAATGTGACTTTTTTTACTGGCATATGGCTTATTTCAACACAGTTTGACAGACACTTCGATTACTGAGATTTCCCCCAAGGTTTTCTCGCCAAGTTGTCTCATGATATTGTGTTACGAAGGGCGATGTGTTGAACTTGTTGTGGTAGACAGGATTGATTGACACCTGCTGGGGTCAGTCACGTGTCATTGCAAATGGTGGCTGAGGTCGGGCATTATCGGAGAATAAACAAAACTACGGCCAGTATTTGGTGATTTGACAGCGTGGTGTATTTAGATAATTATAATACAACAGCACAATGGCATGAGAATAACCAGACTATTATGATCTGCATTCATGGTGAATGAATTTATGTTTGAACTGGGCTGACGCACACGTGATAGTCACTATGGAAACATCATCAGTTTCCAAGAATCTGAAGGGACTTTCCACATACACACTAAAATATTAGTTTTTGAAGGACTGATTGGTGACATATGGTGATAATGCCTTGGTTTTTTTAATAGTACACATGTTCATATTGACACCTACTAATGTTCTATGAAGAGAAAAATTAAGAAATCAACTGACATGATAGGCGGTGCAGCTACCTTAAGATGTCCGGTGGCAAAACTGTGTACACGTGTTAAACTACGTTGGTTTCACACGTTAGCCACAATAAATACACCAGATTTATGAAACATCACGTTAATTCACTTTACGTGGTATTAATCTGTCCGTCGACATTCCGCCTGCTGTTTTATTGTTGTGTTAAATGCATTTCGGTCGTTTAAGGGGCCGGTGTTACGGACATAATGTATGTGTGTGGTGCCCTCTGTAGGAGTTGAGTTAATTCCCTGCAGTTCCATTCTGTGTAGATTCGTTGACATGCCAAAATTGTAATTGTCTCATTTAGTCGCACTAATTAATATATATACTTGATTGTGTTGCTGTGTGATATTTATTAACTTTATTACAATATGTTTATGTTACTTTTCTTAAAATATATGTGTTTATTGTCACTAATTTACTTTATAGCAGATTATACCTCGCGACACGCCACACTACTCCATCGAAATAAACAGCGAGCGTTGAATCAGTAAATAATGGCTTGCCTTGAAATCGTGACAACAGTCGACACAGCAATCCGTCACTAACAGAACAATAATTTTGTTGTCGTCAATAACACGTTGTTAAGACGAATACTGTAACACGAGCCTTTTCGGTTGGTGCACCAACTTTGTGGAACTTAATCCTTATTGGTGTTAAGTCAGTCACAAATGTACTTTCATTTCGCCGTCATCTATAATCTATCTTTTTAATATTCCGTATCTTTCATAGCTTCTTAGCAATTCCATCCAAGGTTAATCGTTCGGATTTATTGCGCCACTGAGATCGGACATTCCGAGGATATTGGCGCTTAATAAGTAATTCCATTATTATTAATATTATTAAATGCTCGTACTTCCGTCATATTTCAAAGTGCTTCACTAGTCCGGGGAGTTTGGGTCGGGGCATAGCTAACATTTCAGAAGAATATTCCAGAATGTTGCAGAATAACGTAGGACCTAGACAATAGTGATATTGGAAATTAATAAATCATGAGTGCCATAGATCAGGCATATATTAGCGGGCTTAAAGGTAGAATGTATTCGCAATTAAATGACGCATATTTGGAAGAGTCTAGACTATTTGGCGGACTGATATTGATGCCATTTTAACTCGCGTGCTTGCAGCATTGCATGACTATTTTGGTAAATATTGATTAGCATGATACATGTACGTGTTCTAAAAGACCTGGAGTATGTGGTGTTGACAACATTTGACCACAATATCAATGACATGATGGCAGTGGCTGTGAAGAGGTTTCGCAATTTTATCACGAACAGTTTTGTCATAATTTGACAAAACGTTAACATGACCACCAACGGGTAATCGATTCAGAGATCCTCAAAACATTTATGTTCGAAAATGGTCGCTAGATGTCACTACTGTTTGCTCGATTTCACAACTACCGTTTTTGGAGTAACCTTCCTGGTGTGCTAAAGAAAAATAAAATACCTAGGAAAAAGTGATATTTTAAAGTTGAAAACATTTTTTTTTTATAGGAAATGAGTGCAGTAGACCATGTATATTAACATTAGAATGACGCATAGTTGGACGAGTGCACACTGTAGTTAGCGGAGTGATGTTTTGCCATTTTTGTCCGCGTAGCACACAGAGATACAGAAAACATGGCAGTTTGGAAAAATATTGATTGTTACTGTGAACGCATGCGTTGTAAAAGAGCTGGAGGCATGCAATTTTGACGAAATGTGATCTGCATGTGAAATAATGAATGGTGTGATGATGGTAGTTGGACAATTGTATGTGCGACATGTAGCGAGGTAATGTCCACGACAAATCAACGCAAATAAGTAGTGTGAATCATAAACACAGCAAGTCCCCACCACATATTGATGGGGAGGGTATTTGAACCAATGCTCAACTGGTGACGGTGTCTGACTTTGCGAATTTGAAAGACCATCCTTTATGTGCAACAGAACTGGGTGATGAGATAACTTTGTAACATCTGTCCTCAGCCAGACGGATTCATAACTCTACCGGAAGCTCCCTCTCCTTGTATACACGAGACCAGCAGCATCATCTATCACATGTTGAACCATCCTATCTGCTAATAATTAACGTAATTGAGCTCTCTGGAATATCATCAGCCATTTGCACGTGTATGCGTGTCGAGATTGTTACTCCAGTGTCTGACACAACTACTGTAGCGATGAGGTGTCCGAAACTCTGTCGACCATGCGTCATCATCGCATGTTGTTCCTTGATGGTGTGTGTCATGTTGATGGCTTGTTTCCCGCAGCATAAGCCAACATTATACGGTGACACGGACATGCAAAACAAAGTGAGTAAACAGACCGGTGCGTTTATATCAGTGTTGAAGAACAAACTGGAGGCGGTTGGTGTCATCAACAAGTCAAAGCCCACCATCGTTGATCCGGTACCCAGGACGTGTGTCGGAAAAGAAACCGAGGACGATCATCAGTTCAAGTAGGTGTTCCAAGACGTGTTCATCTACTCTGCTTTCTTAGATATGCGAGACAATAACATCGATGCAAAAAATAGAGATAATACCCATGCAGTACGTGTAATGGCAATTATGCCGAGTCCGAAGAAAAGACGACATCCAACACTTTATTGCGTGGGATTGTTACCATCCGGGCAGTACTGGTCAGTGCAGTTGGCAATTTATGTGACGCGTGTGAAACTTGACAGAAGTTACGTTCCGCACATCTTGTCATGTCATCTGCCTAGGGAGTTGTGGCAGACTCCGCCATGTTCGGTGATTGTGTCTCCATCAACAACACCAAGGAACACTTCGCAGTGGTTCAAAGTTCACTCATCCGTGACGACGACACTCCAACACGATGTTGAGGTATGTGTCCCGCCTTTGTATGGTAACACATCTGACATGGACCTGATTGAGTTCATCGAATCGGTACGCTTGTTCGGTGCTGAGCGGATACATTTCTATAATTTTCAAGTGTCGCCGTCAGTCGAAAAAGTGCTATTATATTACAAGAAACTCGGCATTGTGACTGTACTGCCGTGAAAGTTGGATAATCGACTAGTATCAAAAAAAGACCTGCACAATCATGGCCAGACACTGCACCTTCAAGACTGTCTATATCGCAACATGTTCTCTACCCGCTTCCTTGCCTTCATGGACGTCGACGAAGTATTTGTGCCACGAAACCACTCCAACTGGTTCTCAATGATGACTTCTTTGAAGAACTACAGACAGCTTACAGGCGTATACGTACACAGTGCCTTCTTTGACCCGCGCTGGCAAAACAAAGGCAGCAATAGCAGTACAGTGAGAATACATAGAATAACAGATGTCAAACGGACACAATGGGTTCGTGTCGGCCGCACAAAGTGCATCGTGAATCCACGTCACGTTTTTCAAATGGGCGTTCATGTAGTCAGTAAGGCGATTGCGGCAGGGCTGAGGAGTGTAACACTACCCGTAGAGTTCGTACTGTTACATCACTACCGTCCCAGTCCAGGGAACTGTAAGCAACCTCTTAATGATACTACTCTGTTGGCCTACGCCTCTCAACTAGAGACAAACGTCAAGAGAGTTCTTGTGTCACTGACGTTGTAGGTCCTAGTAGATAGTACATATACAAATACAAATGTTTGTGTGTGTGTGTGTGTGTTTGTGTTTGTGTGTGTGTTTGTGTGTGTGTGTGTTTGTGTGTGTGTGTGTGTGTGTGTGTGTTTGTGTGTGTTTGTGTGTGTGTGTGTTTGTGTGTGTGTGTGTTTGTGTGTGTGTGTTTGTGTGTGTGTGTGTGTGTGTGTGTGTGTTTGTTTGTGTGTTTGTGTGTGTGTTTGTGTGTGTGTGTGTGTGTTTGTGTGTGTGTGTGTGTGTGTGTGTTTGTGTGTGTGTGTGTGTGTGTGTTTGTGTGTGTGTGTGTTTGTGTGTGTGTGTGTGTGTGTGTGTGTGTGTGTGTGTGTGTGTTTGTTTGTTCGTATGCGACGGGAAATGTTGCCGTTTGCAAAGTTACCATCTTCATCTTGTCGCATTGTCATTACTTTAACATACATTGCCATATACTTGTTATTTTAGTGTATCTGCATTGCAAACCTCGTCGGAAACACATCTATGGTTGCAGTATAGCGTTACAACAGTTGGTTTCTAATAAATGGTTGATCAAATTGGAATACCTACCCACATGTCACGTGTTCTTTTACGTTTTCCATGTTTGGTATATTGTCACTAGAAGGCTTTTGGATTTAGAAAACCGTCGCCATTTTTCTTTTTGTTTCAAATGATGAAATTATCATATGTCATGAACCACGTTTTAAACACTTTTGCGGTTTTTAGATAAGTAGAATGATAACATATATCCGGTCTATTTGCAGTCAATTAACACATAATATTTTAAGCTGTCATATATACTCATTCATCCTGCGAGACAAATAAATTGTTATTTATAAATGGCATCTATCTGTGGTCGCTCAAATATTATGTTCCTGTTTTAATGTAAATCTCATAACGGACATCATGTTCAGATTTCCTCCAGCTTAAACATGTTGAACTCAAAATTGGCTTTACTGCCTCTAATGGCCGGTATATCCCCCATTGTCTCACAATATAATGTATCTTGATATAGTTTCCACATGTGCATGTACTATATATGCAAACATATTAAGATATCTGTCACGTGAGCAATTACACGTGATGTCCGTCACGAAAACTGTTGCAATCACTAGCATATGCATATTTACACATCATCAAATTTTGTGAATGTACAACACCTTTGCAAGAGGTTTCCCGCATCGTAATGTATCGACCAGATCAGTTCAACTCGATGGAGCTTAAATATACGCAGTGTGACATAAAATATTTTACTATTCTATATGCTAAAATAATATAATAATAATAATTTATTTCCTTCCAAACGTGAGATTGGATAAAATACAAGAAACATGATTAAACTGTATTTGTTTAAACTACTACATTTTGTTAGAAAATAATTTAAGTTAAAAAAACATTAAAAAGATATATGCAGTGTATATATATAATTCATGTATATATATATATATTTATATATGAATTATATATACACTGTATACATCTTTTAATGTTTAAAAAAAATATTTATTATACATATATATAATTACACACACACATACACACACACACACACACACACACACACACACACACACACACACACACACACACACACACACACACACACACACACACACACACACACACACACACACACACACACACACACACATACACGATTTACATATACATGTACAAACACATTTAAAAGTGATTGTATTAAGAATACGTTATAAATGCATTTGATTAGCATCATGAACTAGTTGGGTAATGTCCACGGTTTCTATCTTAAAAGATGTACATGTACTTAACAAAAGGAGAAATTCATAGATTTTATATCAGGCTGATATTGTGTTTAACAAGATTGCCACCCAGAGAATTAACTCTAGGTGACAGGTGGACAAGGAAGCCCTTTGGCTTATCGATAGTCCGACCCTGTTATCTATGTGTATCCCGTCCGTCTGAGGTATGTGTCGATTTTATTTTAAAACATATTCACGCTACTAGCACTCAATACCGATTTCCAGTTTGAAGCCTCCCCATCAACTACTACACGTTGTCTTCTGTCAATCAGCCATTGTTCTATCCAGTTTATTATACCATTTCCTAAGCCATGGGCCTTTAGTTTAAGCAGTGATCTTTGATGTGGTACTTTGTCGAAAGCTTTTTGAAAATCTAAGTAGACGATATCTACTGGTGACCCCTCATCTACCCACTTAGTGATGTCTTCCAAAAAACATAACATATTTGTTAAGCATGACCTCGCTTTTAAAAAACCATGTTGAGATGGGTTAATCAAGTTTTGTTTAACAAGAAAATCCACCATGTGATCTTTAATTAGACTTTCTAATAATTTGCAAATCACTTATGTTAAACTCACTGGTCTATAGTTCTCTGACTTGTTTCTCGAATCTTTTTTAAATAATGGTATAATGTTTGCCTCTTTCCATTCTAAAGGAACCACTCCCTCTTCTAATGACACATTGAAAACTGTTGCAAGCGGTACGTTAATTTGTTCTACAATTTCCAGTAGTAGTTTGGGCGGAATCCCATCCACTCCAGGTGATTTATTATCCTTCATAGCCCTTATTTTCTTAGCTACCATTTCCGGGGTTACAATTAATTGTCCTAAATAGTCTGAATCTGCCCCCTTGAACTTAGCCTCTGGTACTGGCAGTGAAATAATCTCTTCTCTGGTAAACATTGAACTAAAGTACTCATTCAGGTCTTCTGCCATTAAGAATCCCTCTGATATTATATTTCCAGCACTATCTTCTAGAGGACCGACCTTATCTTGAACTTTGCTTCGAACATACGCATAAAAACTCTTGCTGTCATGTTTTATATTACTAGCTAATCGTTGTTCATAGCTTCTCTTTGAATTTCTAATTTCAGCTGTAGCTTGGTTAAGTGCTTCTTTATAACTGTTGTAGTCTTCATCATTTCCAGTACATCTATATGACTTCCACATCATTTGTTTATACTTAATTTTTTTAATGGTTTCTTTCGATAAGTGTTTCTTTTTGGACCGTTTCCCTTGTTTTTTGAAGGGTACAAATTTATCGACTATGCACTTAATTTCACTCTTTAATATATTCCAGCATTCTGTTGCTGTCTTATTTTTAGTGTGTTATTCCAGTCTATCTTTGCTAAATATTTCCTCATGTCCTTATACTTTCCTTTCTGGTTTTTACTATTCATTTCTGATTTTTATTTGATGGTAAAATGTATCTGGTTGTGATCGCTAATCCCCAGTGGCTCACATATCTTGACATTGTCAACTATTTCATTCTGTGAGGACAAAACTATGTCTATGAGAAAGGAAAGTATCTTGAACTAAAACTAAAAACCTGTGGTCCTCACTCCCCATACTCTGTAAAGATTTCCATTGTATATGCCCGTGGTTAAAATCCCCCATAATAATACAGTCCCGCTTGCTTACTTCCCTTATAGGGTTTTTTATTTTTTTATTCTCTTCTATGCTTATGTTTGGACTTTGATAAACTAACCCAACTGTTAACGTTGAGTTTCCTGTAACTATGTTACACCAAACAGCTTCTTCGCAATCTGCTTCTCTTTCTAATTTTATTTCATAAGCCTGGATAAATTCTTTAATATATAAAATAACTCCACCTCCCTTTCTTCCTATTCTATCTTTTGTAAACATTACATATCCTGTCAGTCCCATTTCGGCATCTGATATATCGGTGGTGGTCCAGGATTCGGTTGTACCTATTATATGATGGTCAATATCTTCTACCATAATGTTTAGTTCATTTCTTTTGTTTACTATACTCCTTGCATTTAAACAAACACATTTATATCCAGCCTCAGAAGAATGTTGGACATCACGTTGTCTTATCATATATATTATTTAATTACGAATTAATTAGTAAACATTTACCCCTGATGCCACGCTGAATTAATATGCTTGTGAGCTTTCGTTATGGTTACTAATAATTACATTTGCTGAATTTGCGTGACGGATTTCTTGGATTGTGTGTGTGTGTGTGTGTGTGTGTGTGTGTGTGTGGTATGTGCGTGTGTGTGCGCGCGTGTTAGTGTGTGTGTGTGCGTGCGTGCGTGCGTGCGTGCGTGCGTGCGTGCGTGCGTGTTTGTATGTGTGTGCGTGTTTGTGTCGGTGTGTGTTGTGAGAGAGAGGGTATGTGTGTGTGTGTGTATGTTTGTGCGTGTGTGTGTGTGTGCGTGCGTGCGTGCGTGTTTGTATGTGTGTGCGTGTTTGTGTCGGTGTGTGTGTGTGAGAGAGAGAGGGTATGTGTGTGTGTGTGTGTGTGTGTGTGTGTGTGTGTGTGTGTGTGTGTGTGTGTGTGTGTGTGTGTGTGTGTGTGTGTGTGTGCGTGTGTGTGTAATTAAGGAACATGACAGCGAAGAGATCCGTGCATAGCGCTATACGTACTAGAACATGCATGAACGTTTGAAGTGAATGCTCACTCGGGCATTGACATGTTGTTTGCCCGCAAGATAGAGCCCATTTTACTACGTCGGTTGCCAGAGGCAGACTTCAAACACAAACAAACACGTGCAGAAATCGTGATGATGAGACATTCACGATCCAGACTTGATCTTGTGCATCCAGCTTCTGTCAATCGTGTGGTAGACAATCAAGCCCTGGAGCACCGTGATATAGCGTTGTCTCCGCATGAATTCTATGCCGGTGATGCGGTATGGATGATGAACTTTGCGGTTTCCCGGAGTACTTCAGACCAAATGACATGGCCAAAAATACAGTAGCATCTGCATAGTAGAGGCTGGTCTGTGGCATTGTTTCAACACATTTACTCCAGTAATATTATTGGAGCAGATATGCGTTTTTCACTACACCTTCCAGCTATTGCGAAATACTTTGATGGGATATTCTGTTTTGTTGTCTAGTGACAAATGTCTTCATGTGTTATGTAGGTTAGAGGTTGTTCGGTCATGACACCAAACTAAAATGTTAGTATGTGTGGGCTTGTTTTGTGCTGTTGATCCAACTATAACTCAACTACACATTTGACTACACTTTGCCGCCATTTTTGGGATGATTCCTAACTAATCGGATATCCCCGCGAAGCTTGACACGTCGTCTTTCCAAATATGTGTACATATATGCTAATTGTAGCGAACTGTGACCTACAGAAGGCAAAGAACACACCCCCTCTAATGTCAGATGTGTAAACAAGTTCGGATCATGTTGTAGCAACACAACCACGTGACCCAAGTGGTTTCATGCATTGGTTCAGTGAAGAGGTAGTTTGAATAATTCTCTATGCACGCATGCGTACTGTGTATTTCCACCGCGTCAGCGCTGTCGCTTGTGACCCAGATAGTTGTTTATAACGAAGCAACAATGGCGTTCGGCGTGGCTTCGAAGATATGCTCTGTCCTAGCCCAGCCGAGAAGGTTGCCTCTATTACAGGATCGCCTGGTTAGTAGGAGTCTGTGCGTCGCCGGAGACTGACCCTGTTGTTGGACCGTCTGGTGAACAGGAGCCACAACGAGAAACTACTGCGGCTGCATTTGAGCAGGCAGGGTCCAGCGAACCCGTTCCCTGCGAGGATGCGGCCGGTCTGGAAGCTACACTTGACTTACTGGGCATCGTCACCGATCTGTTGTTGTTATATAGTTACATTGTCCTTTGGTATTAAAATTCTTGTTAAAGGGATTCTTTGAGAATTTTAATATCGTGGTAATGTACGCAATTATTAGGTAAACCTGTACCATAGGTAATGATTATTTCATGTAATTCCATGCCTTTATTTCATTAGAATTATGTTTTATTAATCACTAATGACCCTGACAATATATCAAAAAAATAACTCTGCGTTCGCGGAGTTTCTACTTTGGGCCCACCTTCACAATCCGTATAAGGCATGCTCATGAATATTCGGGACTGTCCGTCAGACTTCGATTAGCTACGCCGAGTTAATAGATGCAAGAAATACGTCATCAACACGTGTGTATATGGATTAGCCACCGCCATGCGAATGAGTCGTGACCGATAAAATTATGAAAATGAAACGTGGACCAGCTGCTGTTTATGTCACATATTCAGTAAAGTAAAGAAGGAAAATATATGGAATAAACGGAGAATGAACATAACAACAGTTCATGACAGACGGATTGATTTAAAAGAAAAAACACCACCTCTCCATGCACGAAGCCGCCGATGGCGACGCCGATGTCATATTGAATAGTTCGCATTGCTTTTGTTGGAATATAAATACTATGGTACTATCATGTTCATTTTTTACTAGATACAGCCGAGAAACATTCAATAACGGAACCATTTTATTTGCACCATAAATCCAGCTGCTATTTCCATAAGCAGTATAAATGCATTATACATAACTGATGTAATTTATAGTATTAAAATAGGATAGGTGGTTATGTACTTTCCTATCTACGTAAGGTTTACTTATACTAGTTTTAGTTTGAAAAATGTAGATCTATAAAGAGCATAACATTATTGTCAACCAAATATTAAAATCTATTGCATCAGTGTAAAAACGTATGTTACTTTGTATTAGGAGTGCAATAATTATTTGTTCTGTCCATCATTTAGAGTAAAATATATTGAATTTGTTTCTGTCGAACTCCCGTTTCGATAACAAATAAAATGTTCATTGTATGATGGAAATAAAGTTATAAAATTACAAAACTTTAAAAGTAACGCATATTCTAAAACACTGTTCTCAGTCATCATTGGTGTATTTAGCTCGAGAAGATCCCTAAGACATTTTGAATGTTGTGGAACATTTATATTTTATGAATTTTCAAAATTATTGTAAAAGCAACTTTGTCGACACCTTTTTATACACTACTCCCAGTATAATTCACTTAACACAAACTTGTTTCAACAAATTTTGAAGAATATGCTGTAGAACACAATCCAATCATGATGAGCATAAAGCAAACATTTTATTATGTACTCCTACTTTGCAACATAATGACGGGATGACGTGCATTTGGATGCACAAATCGATCGATTTCACAAATCCATTTGAAACGTAGTGATGTACATATTCCCAGCAGAAGCCACACGGAATTAATGTGGCAGAACAAAGTGTCAGTTAATATATTGTCCTATTAATAGCACTGCTATGCATTTTGATACACAACGCTATCAGATGCACACATCCATTTGAAACTGGAAGTGAGGTACAACTTCCCAGAACAGAATGGGGCAGAAAAAAGTCAGACATCATCTTATGTCAGGTGACCCATTGTCCAATTAATGGCAGTGTTGAGTAGAGCTCTTCAATTTCCTCTTTCCATCAGTTCAGCTATTTCCAATGTTCCTGCAAATAAACAAAGTTGAATTTATTAAACTGAGCTTACGTATGAGTTAACTACCTCAACACTGTGCAGATTAATTCACTTTACATATTGGATTATGGGACTTATCACCAAGTGTACAGCTGGCTAAATGGAAAAGAAATACAAGAGAAGCTTGTTATGTTGATTCAGTCAGACTAAAATCCCAATCCATTATTTTGGCCAACTTTTAATTTGCTTCTACACAATTACCTGTATGCATTGGTCATATACAGTGCACTCCAGATAACTTGAACTCACATAAGTGAATTTTTGCCAAGTTAAATCAATCTTTTCCTCGGTCAAGGGCAAAGGTCCCAATAAGGGGACCTTCTGATAACTTTGTAGTTATAAGAAATTCCACTTATCAGTATTGTCATGGGTCCCTGGAAGTTCTACCTTATCCAGAGTGCACTGTATATTTTCCTTTTTTGTTGAAGTTTCTCCTTCGTTGCTTTTTACCATTATTCCCTGATTGTACTTTTATATTAAAATGGATCTTCTTATGATCACTAGATCCCAGAGGATCATATACTTTCATATTATCAACTACGTCCTTCTGAGAACACTAAATCTAACACATTCCCACCTCTGGTAGATTCCAAAACATGTTGAGTAAGAAAACAGTCCTGTATTACAAGCACAAGCAGAAACTGTTGGTCATCGTCTCCAGCACTCTCTAGTGATTTCCAATGAATATATCCGTGATTAAAATCACCAATTATAAAACATTCCCCTTTACTCATCTCCTTTATAGCATTGTGCAGTTTTACATCGTTATGTAGACCTTTGTGATCTTAATATTATTACTGTGTAACGTATTTGTTTTTTTGTATTGTGGGTTTTTTCAGTTGACCTTTTAGATTACTATTGGCATTTTATATTATTACAATAAATACGGTATTTAAAAAGGAATCATGGTGCAGTTAATTGCCATTGAGTGATTGATACTACAGTCTGTTTCTGCCTATCTAAGACTAAGGCTACGGCTGACTGAGTGAATTATAATAAATATAGATAGTTCTTCCTCCCTTAATAGGCCTGTAAGTCTCAATTTTGTTACCGGAGTTGGCCCCGGTTCAACATTTTCTAATTAAATAAAGTAAGCTTTATTGTTAAAATTGAGACTCTACTGATCATGTAAATATAATTTAGTTTTTTATTTACGCCGTAGGCTTAGCATTAGCTCTGGGTTTAACATTCTTTACTATTTATTATCTATATGATATAAAATGATATGGTTTTGATCTATTATTTTCTACTAAATATGATAATAATCTAACATAATTATGTCACCATTACTCTTATTGGGTGTTTTCTGCTTGTCTTGCTCTGTTGCTGTAAGGGATATAGATTTTGTTTTATGCAAACCATTGAGATCTAATCATTGTAATGTGCTTTTTCCTAATCACACTAAAATTCATCATTCTATTTCAATTTTGCATAGTCTGCCATGTCTTCATGTTTGTTGTAATAGAAAGTTACTGCCAATCCCCCGCTCTACGCCAACAATGAAATTAGCAATAATTTTATTACTAGCAGGAGATATAAATCTTAATCCTGGGTCATCTGTTAGACGAAACATTCGGGTGGCCACTACAAACGTTCGATCTGTACGAGATAAGACAGCCTCACTTTGTGATTTATTAATTTCAAAGAAAATAAACATTCTAGCTGTAACTGAGACCTGGCTCAGACCACATGATACACATGTATGCATTGCTGACGTTTCCCCTTCTGGTTACACCTTTCACCATCGACCACGTTTAGTCGGCCGTGGAGGTGGTGTTGGCTTTCTTATATCACAGCAGTTCAAAGTTAAATTACATTCTAACCTTGAATACTCTAGTTTTGAGTCCATCTGTGCTGACATTTCAGAGTCTTCTTTCTCCGCACACTTTGTTTGTATCTATCGCCCTCCAGGACATCCGGCCAATTTCTTTGAAGACTTTCAGGATATGTTAGAAAATCTGGCAGTTATTCATTCAGAATTTTACATTCTTGGTGATTTTAATCTACATTTGGATGTACCTTCTTCAACTACAACTACGTTTGATGATATTCTGGCATCATTTGATTTGAAACAACATATTACCTTTTCGACACATATACATGGCCATTGGCTTGACCTCTTGATAACCCGTTCAACTTGTAATAATATCCAAGCACCTACTGTTTCAGATGGGTTATCAGATCACCATACTGTCATTGCCAATATTAACGGTTCTATAGCCCATTTACAATCGAAACACAATGTGTCTTACATAGCCATTCATAGGATTGACATTACAGCTTTAATGGCTGATATCCTTATACCTGACCTTATCACAGATCCAAAAAAACATCTATCTGATTTACATAAACAGTACTGTCAAGTACTCAATGCATTACTTGACAAACATGCACCTATAAAATCCAAATGGGTGTCAGAAAGGCCACCGGCTCCATGGATGACTTCCGAAATTATACTATCTAAAAGGCGTCGTCGTTATTTAGAGCGTGTATGGCGCAAATCACGCTCGCCATTAGATAGATCGCGCTATTCTAAGCAATGTCACCTCTGTAACAGACAAATGGCTAAAGCTAAATCAGATTATTTTACAAATATGGTCATAAATAAGTATGATAATCCGCGTCAGTTATGGAACTGCATCAACAACATTCTACACAGACGGCCTACTCCATCGCTACCTGATCATGTGTCAATTAAGTCTCTATTTGATTCGTTCTCTAGTCACTTCAAGAATAAAATCAGTATTATTCGTTCTGCTTTCCCACGTCATAATATAAGTAATGTCAGTGTGGACTTTCCACAAGTAAATTCTCAACTTGTATCATTTGAACCTGCAACAGTTGATGAAGTTAGGAAAATAATGATGTCCTCCCCAAATAAATCTTGTGCACTTGATCCATTTCCAACAATACTGCTAAAAGCATGTCTCGATACACTAATTGGACTTATAACAAATATTATAAATTGATCACTTTGCTCTGGCTGTTTTCCTGATGATTTTAAATACGCCCATGTCACACCACTTCTTAAGAAGTCATCTCTGCCTAAACAAGACCTAAACAGTTATATACCTATTTCTAATCTCAGCTTCATTTCCAAAATACTAGAAAAGGTTGTAGCAAGTCGTCTAAGGTCTCACATTAGCACAAATGTCTTAACTAATGTGTCACAATCAGCATATAGGCAGTTTCATTCAACAGAGACTGCCCTCTTAAAGGTTCATAATGACATTAACTTGAACATTAATAATGGTAAAGTGACTGCACTTACCTTACTAGATCTCTCTGCTGCGTTTGACACGATTGATCACAGCATTCTCATTGAACTCCTATTAAAGTGGTACGGCATATCTGGCACAGCTCTAAGCTGGTTTTCTTCGTATCTAACTGATAGATACCAAACTATAAAGATTGGGAACTGCTTTTCAGCTGCACTGCCGGCTTTATTTGGTGTTCCCCAGGGTTCTGTTCTTGGGCCTTTGCTTTTTACTCTTTACACTACGCCACTAAGCTCTGTTATAGAAAGACATAACTTAGATCATCATCTTTATGCTGATGACACTCAGATCTACATTTCGTTGGCTACCCCGGATACAAATCGCTCCCTTAACCAACTTAGTGATTGCCTTCAAGATAACTTCCACTGGATGACTGACAACAAGTTGAAATTAAATGCAAATAAAACTGAATTGATCATTATTGGTACTCCAATGCAGCGTTGTAAACTGGATGGTTTTTTCCCTACGCGTATTTTGAATAAGTATATCACGCCAGGAACCTCGATACGGAATCTAGTAACTAAAATTTCCGACAACACATATCACAAACATGTCGCTGCTGTTTTTTTTAATCATATTCGTGATCTTCGCCGTATTCGCCTGTTTATGTCATTTTCTGTTGCTAAGACTATTGCAACAGCTCTTGTTAGCAGCAGACTTGACTACTGCAATTCCCTCCTTTATAATATCGCTAGCAAGGATATCACAAAACTTCAGCGTGTCCAAAATTGTCTAGCAAGAGTAGTTACAAGATCTCGTTTTTCTCGCTCTGTACCACTTTTGAAGTCTTTGCATTGACTTCCTGTACGATATCGTATACTAATTAAGATCTATACCATTACATACCAGGCACTGTCCAATAAGCAACCATCTTATTTGCATTTATTGCTTACTCCTGTAAGAAAACCTATCCAGCTTCGATCATCTAGTTCTGACCTACTTTTCGTTCCGAGTCAACACTAACATTGGAACTAGGGCTTTTTCTGTTGCTGCACCAACTCTTTGGAATATGCTTCCTCTTAGTGTCCGTCGTCATTTAAAAACGTATCTTTACAAACTTGCTTATCCACCGTAGCTCCCTAGCGCCTTGACCCTTATGTTGACAACTGGAAAACTACTTATGGATTTTGAGATTGACCAACCCTTTTGTTTTGATGCGCATCTGAGCTTGGTTTCCAAGAATTTAGGCGCAATAGAAGTTATCTTATTATTATTATTATATTTACATTATGTTCGGAAAGTACAATTAGCCATCGGTGTGCGAAATTTAAGCAAAATATGTTAAGACTAAAAACGGTAATTTGAACTAAACACGTGTAAATGAATATGTACATGTATGTGAATGTGTATTTCGTGTATGAACATGTGTATGAACTTCAATTGCGTTTTTCTCAATTTGAACATTTCTTCCCAAGCTATGTTCAGTATGGCGTAACTTTGGCTATGTGTGAGCTAGGTCACAGTTTTATGTTATGTACTATTGGAAAGCTTAACATCTCTTCTTTCTAATGGTATTGATAACTCAATGTTTTAAATTTTTGGATGTTTGACTAATTTTGTCATATATATATATATATATATATATATATATATATATATATATATATAAACCACCTTGAGGCTGTCCAAGAACCTCGATTTGCATCCTTCACCCTCCCACCCAAAATCTCAAAATCAATCCTTGAGGCTCTCAAGAAGCTTCCATTTGCACCCCCTTGAGGCTCTCAATAGCATAAAATTACAAAAAGCACGTCTTCCCTAAATATTGGGGATTTAATCCTAACTCCAATCCCCTCCAAAATATAGAGGAGTTGAACCCCAAGCCCATCTCCGGTTACGGTGGCTAAACCGGGGGTAGAGTAAGTATTTTATCAATCTAGTCACTCGACTGATATTTTATTTGTATATAAAATGGGATTGTTTTAAGAAAAAAAATAGTTATAATTTCGCGAATGTAAGCAAACATTTAAACTACTATACACCTTTGGTCACGAAATCAAACTAAAATGTTAATATCATTTGGCATGTTTAGAGTTTTCCTTTCAATTTGATCGGGATACTTTATTTACAGTTTACTAGAGATATGTGCCTCATTATTCCAAATATGTTGATACCAAATTTAGCCCTATCATTTGTGGACATATATCCGATTATGCTTATGTTGAAAATGGTGAAAAATGCTAGAATTTTTTTTCACAAAAAAGCTCATGGCACAGTTGAAAATCACAATAGAAAAACTTTTATCCTGGCTTGCTGTGACATGTACAGGTAATAGATAAACCCTGGCACAGATGAGAACTTGTAACATTTAGTCATTCGTAATGTGTGCATCAGCAGGAAGTGTGAGTCTGTCTTTACCCAAAACTGTACCATTCATTTAAACTTGTGTGCCCTTTTCTTTTCTATGGCATAGACACAAAATGGCAAACTAAGGTGAACAAAATCGCACGAAATTTCCAAATGGCGCGTTAGTTCTAATTTGTGTAGTTCACTCGTATCCGTCGTTTCGTGAAGTTCCATGCATCATGAAACGTGAAACTACAAACACTATTACTTAGCAGCTACAAACACGATATACGTTCACATAAAGGAAACAAAAGTGTCTTCTTTCACTATAACATACATCTAGCCCGGTCAAATCGTTAAGCATATAAATCTGTCAAATCACGCGTTACAAATTGACGCAAAGTTCCCCCATATAAAACCTGTGTATCAGTTTCAGACAGTGGAGGATAGGTCCTGTCAAACAGTATATCAGAAAGACGAGCTACACACATACAAACGCACTCCCTCCCCAAAACACAGCATCACTGTCACTATCACAACGCTGTCTACCCCTTAGCAATAGTTAAAGAGAAACAAAACATAAAGCAAAGGCACAGTACTGTTAATATTGGCACAAGAGAATGTTTACGATCAAACGAAATCAGCAAAGGGAGAAATTGACTCAGTGGTAGAGCTAACGCTCAGCAACTGCGAGATACTGAACTCGATAACACGACGCGACACTCCATATGAGTACATTTCGCACTGACACACTGACGGCCCCTTTGCCTTATTCATCAGCATGAATATATTTTTTGATAAAATAACTCCACCTCTCCTTCTTCCTCGTCTATATTTCCTAAACATTACATAACTGTCAGTCCCAATTCAGTGTAAGATATGCCTTTGTTGGCCCACGATTCTATTATACCTGTCATGAGAGGGTCAATATCTTCTATCATAATGTTCAGTTCGGTCCTTTTTGGTATGCTGCTTGAACTTAAGGCATTTATATCCAGCTTCACAACAGTTTTCTAGACTAATCTTTACAGATTTATTTGTGGTATCATCATCTATGCCTCCAATTTCAAGCTTTTCTGTGAATTCACCCAGCTTGTTTAATTTAAATAAATAATACCAATGTTAACAAATCATAGCAGGTTTTCTATAGCAGGTTTTCTACGAAACCTGCTGCTTCCTTTCTGTTCAGATGGCGTAGGTGTGTTTAGGGGGCCTGAGGGGTACGTGCCCCCATAGACGTTTGGAATTTGACGTGTACCAAGACCTTTTGTATGGGCCACCGTGACCGTGCCCCCTAGAACCTTTTTAATGTACCTCCTTGACTGAAGTGATGGGGGTACAGCGACTACAATTTTTAAACAGCACCGATCCCCCTCCTCCTCCTCTGCAACAGTGGAGCGGAGACAGCGGATAAGCTAAAAAAAGATGACGATACGGCGACGCTGCGGTGAACATTTTTCAACAGCACTCCCTACCCGCGTCCCCCTGTCTTCCGATTGTATCAGTAGAGCCAAGACAGGAGACAGGAGACAGGAGAGAGGAGACAGTGCAAGACGGTGAAAATAAGCTGAAGTTACGGCCGCGCAAAGACGAACAATTTTCAACAGCACACCACCGTCTTCCAATGTCACCAGTCGAGCTGAGACAGCGTTACGGCGGCGCGGGCAGCGATAACATTTCGACACCATTTGTAACTTGATTGTTATGTGATACGGAAACCAGTGCAACTGTCTAAGTAGGGACAGTTATTGTGAGAAACGAGGGGTTTTAAGTATCACACGTGTCAAACTATTTTGAATAGTTTGTAGTTCCGGCAAGTCCGTTTTAGCGATATTGCTTAGGAGTAAGTTTCAGTAGTCAAGACGACTGTATATTAGGACTACTGATATTGTTTTAGCAGTACATAACAAAATGTGTACGAATTCGACGGAAATTACGAATATTGTAGAAACAGGTTTTGCAAACAATTTAATTGGAAAGTTGTTAACAAACTTGTTTCGTTGTTTTTTGCCAATATTAATTATATCAGAATGTTTTATATGGATTTAGCTTTAATTTACTTGCTTCCATCCACAGCAATAATTGAGTGTAACATTCATTTTAAGTTGATAGAGATGCTTGTCCATGTTTTGGTGAAAGTTATATTTACATATGTGGCCAAGAACGGAACGATGTGGGATGCCAATTGGAAGAAGTTCTAGGCAAGACAATGAGCCAGATGTATTAATGCTTTGGCATAGGTCTAACAAATACGAACTAAAGTTGTGCCAGTAATCCCAAAGGAGGCTCTGCAAAAGAATGTCGTGATCAATTGCATCGAAAGTAGCTGATAGATCTAGCAAGGTGAGAGCAGTCAATTTGCTATTATCCATATTGCATGCAATGTCATTGTGTATTTTAAGAAGAGCTTTCTCATTTGAACGAAATCGCTTATATGCAGATTGTAGATCACTTGACGAGTGCTCGGTATCAATACATTCATGGAGGCAACAACCTTACCAATATCTTCGACGGAAAACTGAAATTAGAGATATGACGGTTATTCTTTCGGTAATTTATGCACATACTGTTTTTAAAATTCCTATGTTGATGTAATTATAATATATGTAATAGGACAAACCAGTTGATATATGCAACTTTTCATTAGAAATGCTGGAAAAGGGTCAAGATCACACGATTGATTAGTTACGACACTTTTTATGATAGTGCGAACTTCACTAATAGTTGCATGTGTAAAACATTGCAGTAAATTACCTACACTCGGCTTTTCAGAAAACTCTTAATCATCATCATTAATTACAAAACGTGATCGAATATGAGCATTCTTATCCGTGAAGTATTTTGAGAACATAATGCATATCATGTTAACTGCTTATTCCTATAAAACAATTATTGACCGTTATTATTAATAATTTGTAGCGAAATGTTGATGAAAGATTGCAGTTAAATGAGAAGACTATCTAACCTCGTGAACCTCTGCTCACATTAATGGTGTTCGCAAAAGTTCACACATTTCGTAAACGTCTTGGATTACGTATGGGTGGGTAGTTGATTGGACTTCACCACCTATCGTGGAGACAACAAATGGCCTGTCACGGTAGTAAATTTACAAACTCTAGACGTGTCGCTATCACAAACAATTAATCTTGAAAACATATTTGAACAAATTAATATTTTGCTTTTCCAGAATGTAATCATTGTGAGATTTGTTCTCAAATTAAAATTTTGGTAGTGCGTGCGTGCGTAAGTTTGTGTGTGTGTGTGTGTGTGTGTGTGAGGTGTGAGTGTATGCGTGCGTGCGTGCGTGCGTGCGTGCGTGCGTGCGTGCGTGCGTGCGTGCGTGCGTGCGTGCATGTTCGTTTGCGTGTGCGTGCGCGAGCGCGCACGTGTGTGTGTGGGGTGTCCTTTAAATTCGCTTTACAATTTACTGTGTGTGCATGTTTATGTGTGTGTGTTTGTGCGTGTGTGCGTGTGTGCGTGTGTGCGTGTGTGCGTGCGTGTGTGCGTGTGTGCGTGCGTGTTTGCCTTATTATTCCTACCGTTTGTAGCTGTAGACCCGATTATGTTTATGTTGAAAGACTTTGAAAAATGCGTGAAACCATTTTGCAAAATACAGTAAACCTCGCCTAAGTTGGAAATTGCTCAACTCAGACATAATTCTGAGGAACGGTTGATTACTAATGTGTTTCCCATAAACATTTTTGTCTAAGGCCGATTATGTAAATCGGATCTTCGCCTAACTAGGACTATCTGGGTCGATCCATTTGATCCGAGATAATGTGATTTCCTCGCCTAAGTATTCAACAAACATAACGTGGTTGCTTGGAGTACATATACCAGATTAACTAAAAGTGAAACGGCTGTTCCCAGGAAATGATCCAGACAGCAACAACAACGTTGTGCTGGACTTGAAATGCTCATCTAAAAAAATAAAACAGATACGTTCTTATATAGCGTAGTATCCAGGACCCGTGACTGCTCAAAGCGCTTTACACTTTACTCCCTGGCAGACCTGTTCAATCGAACACCATCTCAACTTCTCTGTGAAACATCCAGCTACGTTGCAACCAATGCGCGAAGACTATTCGTACACAAATATCCACCACTGTCTATAGCCAAGTATTCATCCATGAGTGAACTGAAGCAACGAAGAGTGAACGAATTTGCCCAAGGTTCGATATCGCAGCACGTGTTCTCTCGGTGGAGAGTCCGAAGCTCTATTCACGCTGGTATTACCAAGGAAATTACGTTCCTTTACTGGTACTTAGTAGACACCAATGAGACTAGAGGCATTAGAAGGAGTCGCGCCATTTTCTGAAGAAGTTGGACGATCGTGGACGTCGGCATTGGCCTGAAGTCAGCGTGGAATAAAATGAAACCGGAAGCACTTCTAAACTACTACAAAAACGGGAGAAGGTGTGAGACATTAAAAAAAAGTCAAAATCATTCACTGTGCCCCAGTACCAGGGTAGAGTGGATCGGCTTCCAGGGCACAATGAATCACCCTCATTAACGTGAGTGGAATTCACGTTAATTTACTTGAATCAAATTTATGTAAACTTTAAACTTAATAACATATGCCACATAGGCTGGTTCATGGTAGATGGGCAAAATAACTATATGAATTCACTTTAATTTACTTGAATCATATTTATGTAAACTTTAAACTTAATAACATATGCCACATATGGTTCATGGTAGATGGACAGAATAACTGTATGGTCCACACATTTGTTTTCAGAAATGTCCAGTAACACATTCAGTTTCAATTTAAGCTTTTTGGGTTTTCTGCCACCTTTTTGCTGTGCCTTGCCCTTCTTTTGCATCCTATTTTCACGAGCAGCCCTTAATTGTTTCTTCACAGGGGTATCGGTGAAGACGAGTGACTTCCTGCACAGTCGGGCTGAATAGGCTTAATTGTTGGACGATGTCAACGCAACTGGCTCAGGGATGCTTGGTGTTGATGCAACTGGCTGCTCCTCAGGGTCGCTTAGTGTAGCAACACTTGCTGATGTTGCCGGGACAGCAGGAGGCTTGGGAACTGGTAGGCCTATTTCTTCGCCTGGGTCTTCCTCGAGGTCTCTGTCGGTGACATATGAGCAGAGAAAATCTTCGTAAGACAAGATATTCGGGTTGTACGGACAAATGCCTGTACACTTGAAACCGGTTACGATGTTCATCGGAGTGAACGCCATGGGGTATACAGAGCCTACAATCTCACCAATATCATAAATCGTGATCGGCTGTCCAGGATGGTTTACCATGAACGCGTCGGCTGCCCTATTGAAAGCGGATTTGAATGGCCCGTACACTGTACGGTCCAGCGGCAGTAGTCTATGGCTACAAGGTGGGGGAGGGTGCAGCATTCTCTCCTTGAAAAAGACACGCATGAATGGGGGATTGAGTTCCCAGCAGTGGAGTACCCAGTTTCGTCGGCGTTGTGGATATAATTTGGGGTGAATTCGTATTTCTTCTGAACCGTCTCCAAGTTCTTGTATAATTCTCCCACATGTGTTGTATTGAAGCTGGTTGCTTTGGAAAGGCTAGTTGCATTAGGGCGACGTAAGGTTCACTCTGGAAATTGTTTCGTGTAGCTGGAAAACCAATCATCACCGGCACGCTTGTTTTGCACCCATGACGCAGGAATGTTCTTCCTGCTCCGAACCTGCACGCTCATAGGCTCCATGACTTGTGGGTTAGTCAGCCCGTATTGAATTTCTGAAGCTTTCACGAGATAGTCCTTCCAAACCACCTCTTCTTCAGCGGTAAACTTCTCCACAGAGCGACGCAACATCGAATTCTTGATACCATCTTCATCGTTTGTTCATCAGTCTTGCCAATTTTACTCTCGTTTCTCTTTCTGTTTCTAACCATTTTAGGCCTTCCTGAAAAAGAAAATTCTGCTATTACAATATTGAAAGCACATCACATATAGTCACATAATCATTATGTTGGACTACATTATAACAATATTAGACAACTCCCTTGTTACCTTAATTCAGAAGGAGTCTGAGCCCTTGTCTAATGGTCATATTCCACGGGGGGCACAGTGAATTACATGTGCTATGATTCACTGTGTCCAGATTCACAGTGCCCCATGTACGCTCATAGACCTAAACTGCCTCATCAGCTCACAAGCTGCTTTAGTTCGAAAGAAACACACATTCAGTAGTCTCACAAATAAACACTCTAAATACTACAACATGATTGGGTTACTACTTCTGGATGATCTACAAGATATGGCACACAAACCTAAGTTGTGGAAATTTACTTTTGATGCCTAAAACATACTTTACCTTGCTATTTTGTCTGTAGATATCTTGAAGCCACAAAGTGACAATTCATGGATAGGTAAACACAAACAATGATAATGTCATCTCGGGATTCCCCCTTGTCCATTTTCTAAAATAGCCCCTGAATCACTCAAAATTATCGCAGCATCCAGTCACTTTCAAACGTTATTAACAAGTACCTAAGGGCTTACAGAGGGTTGCCTTTGGTGTTAGCGCTGGGACATATATCATCTTCGGTTAAGTCGTATTTTCACATAACTCGGATTAAATCACTCTGTCCGAATGAATTAGACTTAGCCGAAGTTTATATATATATATATATACATATATATATATATATATATATATATATATATATATATGTATATATATATACAGACTCTGACATTGATGACAGCTTGTAACATTTAAGTATCTATAATATGTATTCTAGAGCCTTTTAAACATTATTTGCCTAGAGTATGTTACAACTTTCGGTACTATACGTAAGATCGATGAAGACCAAGATGTAGAATGATGCGGTATTCTACGCCATCAATGCATGCATGACCTGTGGCATATCAAACTAGAACAGTGAAGCTTTTTCCTGAAGTTTGTAGACAGAGATATACGTACATGACATGGCTTAACATCATCACTATCACAAACCACAGGTGCCGGTCCCTCACAATCAATTTATCAATTATACTGTTGTGTTGCGGAAAAGGGTCAAGTTTCGATATGTGGATGAATGACTATATTCAGTTACATCATGTGTTAATCACCACATATGTATACAGGTTATTGAAGCGACATCCGTATCACCATGTAGACCGATGTCCCTCCGTGTCACTGGACTTTGCGACTGCGACTATGACTGTTCATTAGCTTCTTAATGCATTGGCAGGTTATCTCGGTATGTCTTTATGCAAGTCAGCACCACTACTTTGAGCCAATGGCCTTTTCTTCTCTGGCAAAGACAAGTGGAAAGATCGACGACTTTCAGTGTCTCTTCCGAAAGACGGTGGCAAAGTGAGATGAACAAAATTGCCCAAATTTCGAAATGGCGCGTAAATTCTAATTCGTCTAGTTCGGATGTATCTGTCGTTTTGTGTTGTTCCCAGCAACATGAAACATGAAACTACACCCAAAACTATTACTATTACATAGCAATTATAAAAATGAAAAACGATCACACCAAGGAAGCAATAGTGGCTTCTTTCACTAAACCATAAATTTAACCTGGTCTAATTGTTAATCATATAAACCTGTTGCATATAGTTCGGTTGCAGAAGCAGTCATAGACGAATAGTTCCCTCATATAATACTTGCGTATCAGTTTCTGAAAGTAGAGGATAGGTCCTGTCAAACAGTTTATCTGAAAGACGAGCTACACACATGCATACGAACACCCCCCCCCCCCCAAACACACCATGACTGTCACAACCAACACATCTACTCAATAGTTAAACGGAGAAAACAGAAAACGAAGGCACAGCAGTAATATTAGTGGCACGGAGAATGTTTACGATCAATCGAACTGGGCACAGGGACAGATCAAGTCAGTATAAAGAGCTCTCGAGAAGCAAGTGCGATATACCGGAATCGATACCAGGACGAGGCACTGGTGGATCTAGAAAGCTAGTCTGGGGGGGGGGGCACAAAAACCTCCTCTGGCGGCCGAACGAAAATGGTGTA
Organism: Escarpia spicata; assembly: GCA_963995525.1. Classification (NCBI taxonomy): domain Eukaryota; kingdom Metazoa; phylum Annelida; class Polychaeta; order Sabellida; family Siboglinidae; genus Escarpia; species Escarpia spicata. The sequence continues at coordinate 32,056,574 of OZ023212.1, forward strand.
GAAAAAAATGCAGTGCCGCCGGCCTAATGAAAGTATCTAGTAAATGTGACTCTATGTAAGTAGTTTTATGGTTGTTACCTTAACTGACGGTGAAATATGACTCTATGTAAGTAGTTTTATGGTTGTTACCTTAACTGACGGTGAAATATGACTCTATGTAAGTAGTTTTATGGTTGTTACCTCAACTGACGGTCAAATGAAGGTATGAACGCAGAGCATACTGTATTGTATGCAATGGCCAGGACAGGCTTAGTGCGGGTATTGAGGTAACTGGCTGAGGCGATAATTACTTCCAGCTGTTTGGCTTAATAAAACCGCCCAGCGCCTTCAGCCAATCATGACATGTCAGGATTAGGCCGCAGCCTACGATTTGGATTAGCGGTTAAGCCGCCACTTTCGCGTTAGGTATCTGTTTGTCATGTCGTGTATATCCTGATACTTCTAAATCTTGATTTCTAACTGTTTGTATACCCTATAGATCAATTAGATTTAAATGCAGATACAGTTACACTTCGTTGACGTCTACCAAAACGCGGAAGGAAGACCGTTCGAGCGCCGATTACAGACGAGTATCGCTCGTTTAATATTTGCCTTCATTTTTTTGTCTTGACGTCTTGTGACGATCAGAAATGGCGTCGGCCGTAATGTTGTCAGCTGCGATTTCTGATCTAGAAATACTTATTATCGGACATTCTCATGCATATTGGTTGGGCGAGTTTGTCGAGTCCGCTAGTTCCCCTGGGTTAATTGCGAACTTCGAAAAGCAGGTCGGGCCGTAGAAGCAAGCTGCCGGACCGTATATCTCTTTTCGGCAACCAAATGTTATGAAATTGGCCAAAGGATGACGTTTTTTATTGGAAAGTGGATTACTTCTAATGCAGCCACTTTTGGGCATAAGGATGGTAGGAATGTGATGTCTAACATGCAAACCAGATGGGAAACTGAACCTTTGTACAGCCCCATCAAAGTTTCTCAGGCACACATTCCTACAACATGACGACAATATACAGACATACATTATTTGTCGCTATAGAGGTATAAAACCACTATGAGTATAAACCTAAGCAAACAATACAAACATTCCACCACCAATAGACACATGCAATTACAAAAAGGTGGGGCCATTCCGCCACAAGGTCACCAAGAGGAACCTGTGACCACCCCACCTTTGAAATTGCGCCATCCTTCAAACGTTATACAAGATCAATGGTTGCGTATACGTTACCTACCTACTCATGACCATGTCATATACCTTTGGAAAGCCTACTGTCTCGCCCTACATAGAGGATACGATGGGTAGATATGAAGTAGTGCAATAGGTGTGAAGTGAAGGACAAACAAGGTCACCACCATCAAGTGATCAATGTTCAAAACTGCGCCATTCTATAAACGTGATAAAATTACAAAGGTTGCGTATCTGTGAAGTCCTATACAAACATTTTCTATATAGTAATATAATGTATTAGTATAGGACGGCTTGGTAACTCTTACGTACAGAAGATATGTCCATAATGAGTATATGTGGATAATGTGTGAGGCAATAGTAAAATGTTAAAGTGGATGTTATTTGTTTTAGATGACTATGAACTATATTCAACTCGTACAATCTCACATAAAAGTACGCCACGCATGGTGTTGGTGTTGGTTCAATACTGAGCAATGTTTATTCAATTAGTAGTGATTTGTTGTTCGTAGTCTAATGCAAACAATACTGAGGTATTTTGTTTACTGGTAAAACAACGTTGTGTTCACGTTTATATTTTCAAATTGTATTTGAGATTCCCAAATCAGACAATTCTCCCTGTCTGCTTTCTGCCACTTCTGCGTATATGTAGACACATATTCTGAAATAAAACTTACACAACGCAGAATTATGTTGTAAATCACAAATCGTCGTGTTGTGCTGGTAAGTCCATGTTGTAGTATGTAGGGAGGATGCTATGTTAGGATGACCGACCATCCACTTTCTAGGGGCCTACAAAGTCTTATATCCGGCGCTGTAAATACCCGTACTTCCGTCATATTTCAAAATGCTTTACTAGTCCTGGTAGTTGGCGTATGAACGTAGCTAACACTCCTGTTGTGTTGCAGAATAACACAGGACATAGAAACTGCTGACATTGGAAATAATTTAAAAAAATGTTAGTACAACAGATCAGGCGTATTAGCAGTCTTAGTAGTACAATATATTAGCAGTGAAATGACGCCTATTTGGAAGAGGGTAGACTAGTTGGCGGAGTGATACTTTGTTCCATTTTATTCACAGAAGACAAGTTGTTGCAGGCTCTATTGTTTGCTCGATTTCACAACTATAACGTTTTTCGGATGAGACCAAAACGCGAGTTACAATACACGACGAGTGAAAACATTGTCCTCAACATCACCACCATGTTTGTGTGTAAATAATTACAAACATTATATTTCTGATTAAACTACGTATGGTAACAGTTAGAATAAAGAACTAAGTGTATTATCCAAAAAAACAGAGTTAAAACGTTAAGCAGGCCGGCTGTGGTCTGCTTAAAGTAGCAATACATTAGCGATCTGTACGCGACGCTATATACATAATTGGTCGACGTATTGTGACTTTTTCCAATGACCTTATGTGTTGTAACTTTTCCATGTAACTTTTATTGAGACTTTATTTCTTATTGTCGTGCTATGGACAGTGAGGAACTATTGAGGAACCATTGAAGGAGCACAGATGGATGTTGCCACCAAGTATTGTCATCATAGATAGAGCAGGATGCTGACAGCAATGTGAGTTACAAAGGTTACACTGCTGCAAGTTCACACTTTTGGTTACGTTCACTTTATTTATATATAAAACCATATCACTGTGCTTCAAACGATTTGAAAAGCGTTTATGGACTATAATAATTAAGCAACCTTTTCATAAAATATTTGAATTGTCAATTGCGACAGCAATCAATGGACACTAATTGCAACTTTGCTTTTGATTTATTTGTATTGAATTGATTGTTTGTTATATGCATTGAAATTGTTTGTGTATTTAATTTTGGTTTATAATATTTGGATGGGATACTCGATATACATTCTCGTTTTGAAACAGCTTTACCTTTGTCATGTTCCTAATAGATATATTACTGTATTAGTCTTATTATTTTGAACTTCCAAATTCCACTTAATCCCAAGACGCACTCGGCCCGAAGACGAGCCGCCGGACAAAATTCGCTCGGCCGCAGGCGGATGTCGACAGCGGTCAGATAAGTTTGCCGCTCTCGGCCCGCTGTCGGCCCACCGTAGGTGTGCTATCTGGGCAGGAGCCCTTGGGATTTGAAACATTGAACTCACCCCGTTTAACTGTATGCGTTAAATTCGCTCTCTAACCGAACTTCGACATTTTGAACTGGCAATGACGTGACTATTAATTTGTGCGATTATTTCCCTCTATTCCCAAACAATGGAATGTATGTACCAAATCATGATGGCATTTGGAATTATGATAACGTCATAACGTAGCATTATTGATGAACTCGGCCAGTACTGATGAACTCGGCCGCAATACGTATGAACTCAAATCAAATAAAATCAAATTTATTGTAACTCATTACAGTACATACAATACAAATTAAATTAAGACAAATCATATATAATAACATAATGATCACAACAAGGGAAGATCATTAAATAATGCTATACTCCCTTTTGTATATTTCAATGTAAATATAATTATATTGAAAACAAAAACAGCGTGCAGTTGAAGAATATATAATCGTGTTTGAAAATGATGTTATATATTAACATCATTGTGTAAAATAAATTGCTTAAGTATACATTTGTAACTTATTATTGAGTAAGTAGTAAAACGTAAGTCTTGTGCTGAAATGATTCCAAATAATAGCACCCTTATTTCTTATAGCACGAAGTCTTATTTCTAAAGTAGCCTTGGGTATATGAATTTGTGCAGATTGTCGTGTGTTATAACTATGGATATCTTCATTAAGTGTAAACATATTTTCAAAGATTGTTGGTAAAAGACCCATCTTGTATTTATACATAAATATTTGTATTGAATATATTACAATTGTCTGAAAGTTAAGATATTTAATAATTTTAAGATAGGTTTGTATGAGTTAATCTATTAGCTGAGACAAGCATTCTCACTACTTTCTTTTGAATCTTAATAATACTTGAACAATATGAGTCAAATGCACCTCCCCATACTTCAATACAATGTGTCAAGTGAGGGAATAACAATGAGTAATACCAGGTGACCAAACTTGATCTAGTTAATAATCTTTAGGCTTTGTTGAGAATGCCAACACCTTTAGAAATTTTACATTTAACTTTGTTAATATGTTCATCCAAGTTGAGTTTTCTATCAATAGTCTCACCAAGAAATGTCATAGAAGATACTAGTTTAATAGCATTATTATTAATTTTAAGTGTTGTTGGTTTGGAATGTTTTCTGTTTTGTGTTTTAAATATCATGTATTGGGTCTTATCAATGTTTAAAGACAATTTGTTGGCATTTAGCCAAATTATATATTTGTTTAATTCAAAGTTCATTTTGTTAGTAATATCATCCAAATGATCACCATTTATAAACAGACTAGTGTCATCAGCAAATAATATGGAAAACAAAATCTTAGACACTAGCAATATGATTGATATATAATAGAAAAAGCAATAGCCCCAAGATGGAACCTTGCGGTACACCACAAGTAATAGTTTGCTTCGTGGAGCTAGTGTTATTTTAGTACACATATTGACTTCTATTAAATAAATAACTTTTAATCCAATCACTGGTTATGCCATGGATACCATAACATTGGAGTTTCTGACAGAGTATATCATGGTCAACTGTATCAAATGCTTTAGATAAATCTAAGAACACCCCTAGCACAAATTGTTTGTTTTGTAAGGCTTCTGATATTTTGTCTATGATAGTTATAAATGCCATGTTAGTAGTGATTTTTTTGAAAACCAAACTGATATTTATACAAAATATTATGCTTATTAATAAAATTTGACAATCTGTTATACATTAGTCTTTCCAATATTTTAGAAAAAGTAGATTACATTGAAATTGGCCAGTAGTTAATAAATAAGTTTTTTTTTGGCTTTGTAAATAGGTATTACCTATGCTATTTTTAATTCATCTGGGAATATTCCAGTATTTATAGATAAGTTATATAAGTATGTCAATGGTTTAATAAAATTATTATATGTTTGTTTATTATTTTAGAGGAAATGTCATCTTATCCAGGAGACGATGCTTTGAGAGAGTTTAATATTACTGATACCTCATTTTAATTTACCGGTTCAAGATATATTGTTTTCATATTACTGTTTTTTATGTATGACATAGGATCTGTTTGGTTCTGTGGTATGTTTTTTGCTAGGTTAGAACCAACATTTATATACAAATTATTAAAACTTTCACTTATATGATTTTGTCTGATGTTTAAACTTTGTTAATAATGAATTTTGTCTGTCTTACAGTTTCATGTTTCTTATTTATTATTTCTTTTAATAGGGACCAAGACTTTTTAAGGTTATGTTTATTTTCTTCAAAGAGAGTTGCATAATGTTCGCGTTCAAATTTCCGTAGTAAGCCATTCAATTTACTTTTTTAAACTTTATATTTAGTTTCATTATATATTGTATTTTGTCTTATTTTGCTCTTTTATTGAGTTTTTTAAACCAGTAGTTAGCCATGGTTTCTTATTCTTGTAATTAAGCTTCACTGTTTTAATGGAAAGCAATCATTATATTCTCGAAGTAGTAATTTATAAAATATTGAGTAGGCTGTTTGACAATTATTTATGGATGTTATAATTTCCCAATCAATGTTCTGCATGTTATTATAAAATTTATCCATGTTTGCCCTCGAAAAGTTTCTGTTTGTTATATATTTAGAATAATTGGTTAATTTACAATTATTATCAATGAGAAAGACTGGGAAGTGGTCAGATACATCTGTGTGCATAATGCACTGGAACTTGTTTTTATGGTTATTTGTGAAAATGGTATCAATCAATGTTGCTGATTAATTAGTTACTCGTGTTGATTTATTTATTAATGAAATATAAGAATGCAAAAACATCAGGTTTAAAAATTGCATGTTGGTACATGTTCTTCATAATTAAAAAGATTAATATTAAAATCTCCCATGGTATAACATAATTTGTCTTCATTGTTGAGAATGTCAAGTATATTACACACTTCATCAACAAAGGTATTTATATCATTGTTCGGTGGTCTGTATATGACACACTACAATATATTTACCATATGCAGTACTATCTTTATGAATTTCTATGAACTGACATTATATGAATTCATTTAATTTATTAATGTCTAATCTAGTATGGTATGCAATATTATCTTTAACATACAATGCGATACCACCACCTGTTTTAGTATGCCTATAAATATGTTCTGCTTTGTATCCTGGTAATCCACAACAGTTGAGATTGTAGTCTTGACACCATGTTTCTTTAACACCAATAACAGAAAACTTATGATCTAGTACCTGAAGATATTGGTCTAATTCATATAGATGCTTGCCAATACTTCGAATATTAGTGTGCAGTAAGGAAAACATGGTGTTCATTGGTGACAGTTGAGAACATTGTGTTAATAAAAGTGTCTTCAACAAAATAGTCACAGTTATTTAGCATAGTTGCGTACACATTATTAAAATATTGTAGATCTGGATCATTATTACGGTACAAACCATTGTCTAGCAATAATAACATAATACTAATAATACGATAACTTCTATTGCGCCTAAATCCTTGTAAACCAAGCTGAGAGGCGTACAAAAACAAAAAGATTACTAAATCTCAAAATACATAAGCAGTATTCCAATTGTCAACAGAAGGCGCTGGGGAGTTATGATGGATAAGAAAGGTTGTAAAGATAAGTTTTTAAATGACGACGGAATTTTGTAATATTTTCAACTGATCTAACACAAAGAGGGAGAATATTACAAAGAGTTGGTGCAGCAAAAAAAAAGCCCTAGTTCCAATGTCAGTGTTCACTCTATGAACACAAAGTAGGTCAGAAATAGATGATCGAAGCTGGATAGGTTTTCTTATAGGAGTAAGCAGTGAATGCAAATAAGATGGTTGCTTATTGGACATTGTCTGGTATGTAATGATACACATATTAAATATTATACGATATCGTACAGGATGCCCATGCAAAGACTTCAAAAGTAGTACAGAGCGAGAAAACGAAGACATATTGTAACTATCCTTGCTAACGATATTATAAAGGAGAGAATTGCAATAATCAAATCTGCTGCTAACAAGCGCTGTTGCAATAGTTTTAGTAACAGAACATTACATTTACCGGCGAAGATCACGCATATGACAGCAGCGACAGATGAGATATGTGTTTCGGAAATTGAAGTTAGTATCAAAGATCACTTCTAGATTCCGTACCGAGGTTGCTGGCGTGATATGCTGATTCAAAATACGCGTAGGGAAAACCCATCAAGTTTACTACGTTTGGATTACCAATAATGATCAATTCAACTTTATTTGCATTTAATTTCAACTTGCTGTCAGTCATTCAGTGGACGATATTTTGGAGGTAATCACTAAATTGGTTAAGGGAGCGATTTGCATCCGGTGTAGCCAACGAAATGTAGATCTGAGTATCATCAGCATAAAGATGATGATCCAATTTATGTATTTGTGTAACATAGTTTAGTGGCGTGGTGTAAAGAGTCAAGTAAAGGCCCAAGAACATTACCTTAGGGAACACCAAATAAAGTTGGCAGTAAAGCCGAAAAGCAAGCCCCAATGTTTATAGTTTGGTATCTATCAGTTAGGTATGAAGATAACAGCTTAGAGCTATGCCAGGTATGCCGTACCGTTTTAATAAGCGTTCATTGAGAATGGTGGGTTCAATCGTGTCAAAAGCAGCAGAGAGATCTAGTAAGATAAGTGTAGTTACATTACCATTATTAATGTTCAAGTTAATGTCATTGTGAACCTTTAAGAGGGCTGTCTCTGTTGAATGAAACTGTCTATATGCTGATTGTGACACATTAGTTAAGAAATGTGTGCCCTCCCCCCGTGTGACCTTAGACGACTTTTCTAATATTTTGGAAATATAGTTGAGGTTAGAAATAGGTATATGAATGTTTAAGTCTTGTTTAGGCAGATATGACTTCTTAAGAAGTGGAGTGACTTGGATGTATTTGCAATCGTCAGGAAAATAGCCAGAGCAAAGTGATGCATTTATAATATTTGTTGTAGATCCAATTAATGTATCGAGATATGCGTTTAGCAATATTGTTGGAAATGGATCAACTTCACAAGATTTATTTGGGGAGGACATAACTATTTTCCTAACTTCATCAACTGTTGCAGGTTCTAATGATACAATTTGTTGACATTACTTAAAGTATGATCTGGGAAAGCAGAACGACTAATACTGATTTTATTCCTGAAGTGACTAGATAACGAGTCACATAGAGAGTTAATTGACACATAGTCAGATAGCGCTGGAGCAGGCCGTCTATGTAGAACGTTATTGATGCAGTTCCATAACTGACGCGGATTAATATACTTATTTATGACCATATTTGTATAATAATCTGATTTAGCTTTGGCCATTTGTCTGTTACAGAGGTGACATTGCTTTGAATAGCGCGACCTGTCTAAAGGCGAGCGTGAATTGCGCCATACACGCTCTTAATAACGCTTTTTAGATAGTATAATTTCGGAAGTCATCCAGAGCCGGTGGCGTTTCTGACACACATTTGGATTTTATAGGTGCATGTTTGTTAAGTAATGCATTGAGTATTTTACAGTACTGTTTACATAAGTCAGATATATGTTCTTTTGGATCTGTAATAAGGTCAGATTTAAGGATATCAGCCATCAAAGCTGTAAAGTTAATCCTGTGAATGGCTCTGTAAGACACATTGTGTCTCGACTCTAATGGAGTTACAGAAACGTTAAAATTAGCAATGACAATAGGATGGTCTGATAACCCATCTGAAACAGTAGTTGTTTGGGTAGTATTACACGTTGAACGGGTTATCAAGAGGTCAAGCTAATGGCCATGTATTTGTGTCAAAAAGGTAATATGTTGTTTAAACTCAAAATATGCCAGAATATCATCAAACGTAGTTGTACTTGTATAAGGTATATCCAAATGAAGATTATAATCACCAAGAATGTAAAATTCTGAATGAATGGTTGCCAGATTTTCTAACAGATCCTGAAAATCTTCAAAGAAATTTGCTGGGTGTCCTGGAGGACGATAGATACGAACAAAGTATGCGGAGAAAGAAGAAACTGAAATTTCAGCACAGATGGACTAACAACTGAAGTTTTCAGGGTTGGAATGTAATTTAACTTTGAACTGCTGTGATACTAGAAAGCTTACACCACCATCACGTCCGGCTAAACGTGGTCGATGGTGAAAGGTGTAACCAGAAGGAGAAACGTCACCAATGCTTGCAGCTGTATCGTGTGGTCTGAGTCAGGTCTCGGTTACAGCAAGGATGCTTACTACTGATTTAACAACATATAGTATATAACCTATTATCAGTTGTAAATATATTATTGTGTGCGTCGAACTTGACAACTGACAACTATAATAATTATTATTGTAGCTGTTAGTACCGCATACATCAATTGACCTACAAAACACGTGATCTGTTGCCTAGCAAAACCTCCGTCATGCCATTAGGTGTGGATGCCAACACGTGGTGGTTTCGAACATTTTTTTTTAAATTCTGGTGTGAAAAGTGTTTCTTTGTGACAAAAACTTAAGGCAACATTTTAATGTGGCAAATGTTCTGTGCGGTATCAACATTGGTGGCAAAGGCAAAGCTTGACGGAGGTCATGCGCAAAGTTAATTGTGACGTACGCAAACCATAAAGTACTGGACACATCAGTTATTGATTTAGGGCATTTACCTGCGATGGGGCTGTTACATCTGGTGGGACAGTTACATGTGGTAGGACAGGGGACAATTACTTGTGGTGGGAGAGGGGGACAGTTACATTAACTGGGAGAAGGGGTAGTTATATGTGATGTGACAGTTACCTTTGGTGGGACAGTTATCTTTGGTGTGTGAGGTGGCGGTTACCTGTGATGGGATAGTCACATGTGGTGGCAACGTATTTTAAAAGCTCAGAGAAAGCATCTGAAATTGCCTGAAGTCTTGAACAAACTTGCGCTAATCCCACGGTTACGTTTTTACGCTAACCCGATGGTACGGCTGTCTGCATTGCTGCATCTGCCATTAGCCACATCTTTGTCTGGAAATTTGAACGAGCAAAATGTAACTCCTGTGCGCCTTTTGTTGGCGATAGCCTCTCCAGCTCCTGGGGCCCCTTTCAAACATATCATATCCGGCTTAATTGACACCTCAAAGTAGACATGGGATACCATGTTTGTGCAGTATGGGCCATTTTTCACTTAAAATCAAATTTGACTTTATTTTAAAGAAATTTTTAACTGTGTAAATTATGAGACGCTAACCTGTTTAATATTCTACACACAGGTCACTGATTACGAAATGAGGTTTTAGCCGACAATTTGTTTTTATTTCTGGTCCAAAATGGGCCAGTTTAATATTACAAACTGTAATGTTTGACCAAAAATGATTAAATAACCATTGTTAACCTCATATTTCAAGACGTAATCAGTGCGTTACAACCTGCCAACGACACCGGATTGTTTTCACCTGCATTAGTGGTTATAACATAATGCGACTAATTTGATTGTTATGTGATACGGACACCAGTGCAACTGTTTAAGTAGGGACAGTGGTGGTGAGAAACGACGGTTTTAATCATCACACGTCTTTTGCACAGTTTGTTGTTTCGGTAAGTCCGTTTTAATAATATCATTTAGGAGTAAGTTTCAGTAGTCAGGACGACTGCAAACTAGGACTACTGATGTTGTTCTAGCAGTATATAAAAAATGTGGACGAATTCAACGAAAATAACGAATACTGTAGAAACAGGATTTGCAAAGAATTTAACTGGAAAGTTGTTAACAAACTTGTTTCGTTGTTTTTTTGCCAATAATAATTAGATCAGAACATTTTATCTGGATTTAGCTTCAATTTACTTGCTTCCATCCACAGCAAGAATTTAGTGTGACAATCATTTAAAGTTGATAGAGATGCTTGTGCATATTTTGTGGAAAGTGATATTTACATCTGTGGGACATAAGCATCCACATGATGATTGATATTATGATTAGTAATGCGTCGACTAAGGCATGTAGTGTATAAGCTAAACAGAACTGGGTCAAGAACGGAACGATGTGGGACACCAAATGGAAGAAGAGCCAAATGTATTAATGCTTTGGCATAGGTCTAACAAATACGGCCTAAGCCACTGACTAGCTGTGTCAGAAATCCCAATGTGTCCATGGAGGCCCTGTAACAGAATGTCGTGATCAATATTATTGTAATTACATCAACATTGGGTGGTGTTGATCCACATGATTCCAAGCAAACATTTGTCAATTCTCTTATAAAAACAGTATGTGCATGAATTGCCTAAAGAATTACCGTTCTACCTCTAACCTAAGCTTTCCGTCGAAGGTATTGGTAAAGGTTGTTGCTAATCGCCTCCATGAATGTATTGATACAGAGCACTTATCAAGTGATCTACAATCTGCATCTAAGCGATTTCGTTCAAATGAGAAAGCTCTTGTAATACACAATGACATTGTATGCAATATGGATAATAGCAAAAATAGATAAGCGAGCGAAAATGAACAACTCGGAACACGTCCAAAACATGAAATTCTACGGTCGCTAGCACCCTTATGGCTCGTCCTGTCCGGACGATTTTGGTATCATTTTAAAGTATGCACATTTTGTTATTCTAGCGTAATTTATTTTCCCCGGTAACCGTTCATATAACACCTATAAACCGACCTACAATCGTGCCGTTTTCGGTGTTATGTACTGTTCCGAACAATGTTGTCGGCGTGTACCCAGTAAAATAATCTTCCGATTGCGGCGCTGTTTTCCTCATTTGCATAGGTTCAGACATGCGCACTTTACCATTTCTTGATTTCATGTTATAAGCTCCACCCACTTTTAAACTGCAACGAAACTGATGTGCTTTGATCACAGCAAAACCGATATATATATCTACGTCGGCGTGACGTCTCGGCAACCAAAGGGTCAACATTTGTTGCGTTGGTTGGTTGATATACGTGATTGTGACGTCATACCTACTTCGCGTATGTCATTTTAGCAGCCATTTGAAAATGGGTGGAGCTTATACCATGAAATCAGATAGTGGTGCATCAATCGGTAGATTGGTGAACTGTGTCGACGAAACAACATCGTCCGCAGTGTCTAAGACACCGGAACTGGCACCGTTGTATGTCCGTTTATAGTTTATTTTAGGAATGCCTATCAGGAAACCATTATATATATATTTGGATAGCAGAAATAGTACCCTTTCAAACGATATCAAGATTATTTGTATCGGACGAACCGTAATGGTACAAGCATTGAAGCAATCGTTCAAAAAAGCATTTTTGGGACATGTTTTTAGTTGTTCATTTTTCGCTCGCTTATCTATTTTTGATAATAGTAAATTGACTGCTCTCACCTTACTAGATCTATCAGCTACTTTTGATAGAATTATTTTTTTTATAAATGACTTACAAACAGCTTGTGAACACATCACATATGTAGACGATTGCACAATGTGGGAATCATGTTCACCTTCAGGCCTCGATAGCTCGCTCCAACCAGCGGCAGACGAAGTAGCACAGTGGACTGCCACTAACAAAATGGCATTGAACTACGACAAAACGAAGCAAATGTGCATATGCTTCAAGAAAAAACACCAGACATACAGTCGATAATGATCAACGACCGACAGATAGAACAAGTAAACTGCACTCGCCTACTACCGTAGGTGTCACACTTTCACATGATCTTACGTGGCAACTTCACATCGACGAAATCACCGCTAATGCGTCGCAAAGACTATATTTCATAATCCTGCTCAAGCGAGCAAGAGTCGACCCCCATCATCTCGTCAAGATATATACACGATCGGTCCTTGAGTATACCTGCCAGACGTGGCATACGAGCTTAACGAAAAGGCAAACCAAGCAGCCGGAAAGTATCCAGAGACGAGCTATGTGGATAACATTCCATGACGTGTCTTACGATGAAGCCATCGCCATAGCGAGACTACCAACGCTGGCAGACCGGAGGGAGACGTTGTGCAGAACTCTGTTCACGAACCTAACCACAAACTGCACCATCTACTGCCTCCCTCCCGGACACCTCCAAACGCAATCCGAAACTCACATGTGTACATTACTCCTAGGTGTAGGACCGAACGCTTTAAGAACTCTTTTATAACTTATGGACTGTATCACTGACAGTAACCGGACATTTTAGTTCCTACGAATTACTCGCAATTGACAGTGAATCTTGTTTTAATTATTTATTCTATTTACTTATTTATACGCAAATTATACATTTCAATTAGTTATAATAACTTATTTAGGTTGTATATTCAATTTAGTGTTTTATTAATCTACTTTATTTAATTGTTTTATAAATGTTAATGTACCTATTGTACTTTTCAGCCTCTATGGCTGCCAAAGAAAATAAACTCATTACTTATTATTATTATTATAAGCGTGCGTGCGTGCGTGCGTGCGGGCGTGCGGGCGCAACATCCACAAACAGCAAAACTATTGTGCTGTGGAAATGGAAACGTAATCACAGTTTTCGCTAGGAAAAAGTAACAGAAAATTCAAGACATTGTTTTAATCTTAGGCTATTTACTAAATATAAAATATATTTATCCCGTGTGCTTTTAATATTTAGTTTTCTGCAGACCGCTCCATTGCGCGAGTTGTGATAAACGATCTCAGAAAACAATATTCTCAACATCACCAACACAATGGTTGGGTGTAGGTAATTACAAATGTTATATTTCTGGTTAAACTGCTGATGCTAACAGTTGGGACTAATATGTATTACCAACGCAACCAGAGTTTCTACCAAGTCAAATATAACTAGAGCGATGAGCGTTCATTGAAACAGGGTAATTATTTTTAACTAACAGTTATAATATGGAATTAAAATATATTATTGACGAATCCAGAGACAAAATATTAAACAGACCGGCTGTGGTCTGATGTGTTAGAAAGAGCAGGTTTTACTGTAACTTTATTTATGAGTAACCATATCACTGTGCTTCAAACATGACATGAGATAGGACTGTCTTTGCCTCAGGTGTGATCTATATGTTTTGAGTTCCTTTGATGGACGGTACACATCACTGGTAACTGATATAGTTTGTCGCATAAGTTCGCAAAGTCACAAAATATTTTAAGTAGATATAGTGTGGAGAGTTGGTCATTTTTATGTTGCACGGAAATTAAATTGCTATAGTGCGACATGTTGCGAGGGAAACGTCCTGGGCACTTTGATGCAGGTTGCAAGTTTAGATCTTAAAACAAGCATCTCCCAACCACATGGGGATTGGTGGGGAAGGATCTTTGAACCAATACTGAACTGGTGACGGTGTTTAACTTTGTGAACTAGGTGATGAAGCAATTTTCTGATGCGGAAGTCCTGACATCTGCTTCAGCCAGGCGGATGCATCGCATTACAGGAAGCTCCGCCTCCCTGTGTGTACCAGACCTGCAACAACATCTATCAAATGTTGAACCATCCAATCTGCTACTAACAAACTTAACTGAGCTCTGTATGATATATCTTTGAGCTACACTAGGATGTCGAGATTGTTGATCCAGTGTCTGACACAACTACTGTAGCGATGAGGTGCACGAAACTCTATCGACCATGCGTCATCGCGTGTTGTTCCCTGACGCTGTTTGTGATCTTTATGGCTTTTACATCTCAGCATACACTGAGCAGCGACACTGTTAAGATTGTGGTAGATGCAGTCATGCAAAACAAATGGAGTAAACAGACCGGTGCCTTTATTGACGTGTTGAAGAACAAACTGGAGGCGGTTGGTGATGTCAACATGTCTAAATCCACCATCGTTGATCGGGTACCCAGGACGTGTGTCGGAAAAGAAACAGAGGACGATCATCAGTTCAAGGAGGTGTTCCAAGACGTGTTCATCTACTCTGCCTTCTTAGATATGCGAGACAATGAGATCGATGCGACGAATAGAAATAATACCCATGCAATACGTATAATGGCAATTATGCTGAGTGGTAAGAAAAGACGGCATCCAACACTTTATTGCGTGGGATTGTTAACACCCGGGCAGTACTGGTCAGTGCAGTTGACAATCCATGTCACGCGTTTGACCTTTGATACGAGTTACGATGCGCACATTTTGTCATGTCATCTACCCAAGGAGCTGTGGCAGACTCCGCCGTGTTCGGTGATTGTCTCTCCCTCACCAACTTCAACGAACACTTCGCAGTGGATCAAAGTTCACTCATCCGTGACGACGACATTCCAACACGATGTTGAGGTGTGTGTCCCGCCTTTGTATGGTAACAAAACTCACATGGACCTGATTGAGTTCGTCGAATCGGTACGCTTGTTTGGTGCTGAACGGATACATTTCTACAATTTACAAGTGTCAGCATCTGTCGAAAAAGTGCTATTATATTACATGAAACTCGGCATAGTGACTGTGTTACCATGGAAGTTGGATAGTCGACTAGAATTTACAAAAGATTTGCACTCTCATGGCCAGTTACTGAACATTCAAGATTGTCTATATCGTAACATGTTCTCTACCCGCTTCCTTGCCTTCATGGACATAGACGAGTTGTTTGTGCCAAGAAACCACTCCAACTGGTTCTCAATGGTGACGTCTGTGAAGAACTACAAACAGCTCGCAGGCATCGTCGTATACAAAGCTTTCTTTGACCCGCGCTGGCAAGCCGAAGGCAACCGTAGGAGTGAAATGAGAATACATCGACTTACAGATGTCATAAGGACAAAAGCAGTACGTTCCGGCCGCACCAAGAGTATTGTGAATCCACGCCACGTTTTTGAAATGGGCGTTCATCATGTCACTAAAGCGATTGCTTCAAGACTAAAGAGTGTAAAACTACCCGAAGAGTTCGTACTCTTACATGACTATCGTCTCTGTGTAATGAACCGCACCTTCTGTAAGGACCGTCTTACTGATAACACTCTGTTGGACTACGCCTCTCTACTAGAAGCAAATGTCAAGAGAGTTCTAGTGTCATTGGCGTTGTAGGTCCTTGTAGATCATACAGATAAAATATGTGTGTGTGTGTATGTGCGTGGTGTGCGTGGTGTGCGTGGTGTGCGTGGTGTGCGTGGTGTGCGTGGTGTGCGTGGTGTGCGTGGTGTGCGCGGTGTGCGCGGTGTGCGCGGTGTGCGCGGTGTGCGCGGTGTGCGTGGTGTGCGCGGTGTGCGTGGTGTGCGTGGTGTGCGTGGTGTGCGTGGTGTGCGTGGTGTGCGTGGTGTGCGTGGTGTGCGTGGTGTGCGTGGTGTGCGTGGTGTGCGTGGTGTGCGTGGTGTGCGTGGTGTGCGTGGTGTGCGCGGTGTGCGCGGTGTGCGCGGTGTGCGCGATGTGCGTGGTGTGCGTGGTGTTCGCGGTGTGCGCGGTGTGCGCGGTGTGCGCGGTGTGCGCGGTGTGCGCGGTGTGCGCGGTGTGCGCGGTGTGCGCGGTGTGCGCGGTGTGCGCGGTGTGCGCGGTGTGCGCGGTGTGCGCGGTGTGCGCGGTGTGCGCGGTGTGCGTGGTGTGCGTGGTGTGCGTGGTGTGCGTGGTGTGCGTGGTGCCGGTGGTGTGGGTTTGGTGTGTGATGTATGGTGTGTGGTGTGTGTGGAAGATCTACACAGATGTACAAATAAAAAATTAAGGAAACTTATGCTATCTGAAAGCGAAGAGATCCGAGCAAACCATAAGGACATGCTAGAATTGTTTGAACTGAATGCTCACTCGTGCATTGACACGTTGCTATCCCGGAAGACAGATACTATTGCCCGTCTGGATCTGGTTAGATCGCGAGACCGAACTCCCACACTGGTAGCCAGACCTCTAGTGGTAACAAAACCAATAGTCAGGCGGCCACGGAACGTCTATGACTATATGTGTTCTTGGGGTGCGTATACGTCTGAATAAATAACATTCCTATAACTGTTTTCTGTTGTGTAAAACATACTTATTAATGTGCTTTACCAGCGTTCTGTTTCTTGAGTCGTAGTATTGCGATTTCAGCTATAGGATAATACTAATACTGTTCCCCTTTGTTGACTTCGGTCTAGTTTCAGTGTTGTTTATGATACTGGATACACCAACCTAAAATGTTAGTACGTGTGGACTTGTTTTGTGCTTTTCTTCCAAATACAACGCAGTTCGTTGGTTCGTTGACAGATTTAAAACAAATATATAAGAAGGATTTGGGAAGATCGTGATATTTCGATAATGTTTGAAAGATATTAATTTACGCTAATTTACTTCATACTTGTGATAACAAATAATAAGGAGGCGGCACACAAACGGAGAGACAATATAATGCAATTGGACATGCTGATTCGAGCGATGTTTGTCAGTGAATGTATACTATAAAAGTTTCGATTTGGAGTGAATCGAACACGGCACCGCGTGTGGCACCACTAAATGTGACAATTCAGCTAAATGTGACAGGTCCGCTAAAAAAATTTCGCTATATGTGAAAAAAATTACACTAAATGTGAAAAAGTAGGCCCGGTAAACGTAAAAAAGTATCAACGCTAAATGTGAAACATGAGGAGGTCCACTAAAGATGAAAACGTTCCTAAGCTAAATCTAAAAACAACATTCATATTCAGTTCCGTATAAGAATGGAGTGTGTGCATGCGTGCGTGCGTGCGCGCGCAGAGATTGAAACTGTGACTACCTGCATGTCAGTCGCATACTATACCACTAGGCTACACGACCATCCATGCTGTGATCAGTGTGTGACAATGCCCTCCCTAGTCACGGGAGAGACTACGGAACAGACATGAGTTAATTGTATTTGTTAACTGCATGATTAAATTCACGCAATGGAGTTAATTTGAATGTAATTAATTAATTGCCCAAACTGATAGCATTGGTTAATTTTAATTGTTTGAATTTATTATTAACTCGAATAAGTTATTTGCAATTGAAGTATTATGTTTTTATTGATAGTTAACCCATATCTGTTATGTAATGACATGAATTTTTGTTCGTAAAGAGGGTGGGCGAGTCTTTGGGTGTCTCAATGGGTAGGTTGGTTGGTTGGTAAGTGAGTGAGTGAGCGAACGAGTGAGTAAGTGAGTGAGTGATTGAGTGAGTGAGTGAGTGAGTGGGTTTGTTAGTTGGTGGGTAAGGTGTTAGTAGGTGAATGTGTCGGTGGGTGGGTGAGTGAATGGGTGCGTGGGTGCGTGGGTGCGTGGGTGCGTGGGTGCGTGGGTGCGTGGGTGCGTGGGTGCGTGGGTGCGTGAGTGCGTGGGTGGTTCAGTGGGTAGGTGGGCGTTTGCGTGGGTGAGAGGGTGAGTGAGTCGAAGCACGCTGTCGCGATTCATTCGTAAAGATAACTAACTATACGAATTCTCGCTAATGAAAGTACGCAATTATTATTATTATATCATAAAGATATAATATAGTAAAATATTAAACATATATTCGTGCATATTCAATATGGTACAGAAAACAAAATCAGATATTCGAAGAGAATACGTCATCGAAATGCACGTACAAATGAGTGGTTACAGATTATTCTACTTTTATTAACAAAACTTGCTTAGTTAACTTTTTACGTTTGTGTTATCTGCTGGAGTGGTAATGAATTTATGTTTGTTACATCTCGGACATTAGTTTATAAATGTTTTATTTGTATTTTGTGAGTGATTTATATCACAATATGTCGATTTGTGATGTTTGATAATTCATTTTATGTAGGCTGGGAGATTTTTTAAATGATAAACATGATTAAGTTCGGTTATATTATTTTGTAAACCCAATAAAGTAAATGTGACAATTTGTCTGAAAATATTATTCTGATGTGATGGCATGACAATGCACTTATATAGAAAAATAATGCCACACACATGTACGGGTGTATTTGTTTATGTAGTTACACAATTCCAATATATTGTCAACGTATGCGTTTATCTACGACACATTATATTTAAAAGTAATATTTAGAATAATATGTGACCACTAATTTGTAGGTGCATTTCGATGATGTATTCTCTTCGAATATCTATCGTTTTCTGTACCATATTGAATATGAACGAAGATATGTTTAATCGTTTATGATATGGTTACATATGTTATATTTTCGTAATAACAATAATAATTGCCTACTTTCGTTAGCGATAATTCTTATAGTTAGTTATCTTTACGAATGGATCGCAACAGCGTGCTTCGACCCACTCACCCTCTCACCCAAGCACACACCCACCTACCCACTGACCCACCCACGCACCCACCCATCAACTCACCCACCCACCGATACATTCACCTACTAACCCACTCACTCACTCACTCACTCACTCACTCACTCACTCACTCACTCACTCACTCACTCACTCACTCACTCACTCACTCACTCACTCACTCACTCACTCACTCACTCACTCACTCACTCACTCACTCACTCACTCACTCACTCACTCACTCACTCACTCACTCACTCACTCACTCACTCACTCACTCACTCACTCACTCACTCACTCACTCACTCACTCACTCACTCACTCACTCACTCACTCACTCACTCACTCACTCACTCACTCACTCACTCACTCACTCACTCACTCACTCACTCACTCACTCACTCACTCACTCACTCACTCACTCACTCACTCACTCACTCACTCACTCACTCACTCACTCACTCACTCACTCACTCACTCACTCACTCACTCACTCACTCACTCACTCACTCACTCACTCACTCACTCACTCACTCACTCACTCACTCACTCACTCACCCACCCACCCACCCACCCACCCACCCACCCACTCACTCACTCACTCACCCACCCACCCACGGTGATCTTGTTTTAGCTGCACACTTACCATGCCTCGCGACAGTACCAAGTTGTACGTCTTGTTGACGGGGAGACAATAAGCTTTTCAAAAATATATGACATATGTGTGTCTGTGTGCAGCATAAACAAGATCACCGTGAAATTTTAAATATTCGATTTTTTTGCAATACCACGAGCGTTATGAAGTTATGAATCTGTACCTGCTTCATTTCTATGTACACATCAGGTACTGTGTGAAAGAACAATGTCTCCCGCCAAAATGAAGTATGACAAAGAGCAATTAGTCGGTTGATGGAGTATGTGTGAAATGATGGCCAGACAGAGTTACCATTAAAATAATAAATCTTCGACACTGCGCCATCCATCAAACGTTATACAATATCAATGGTTGCTTATACATTACCTATCTATTCATGGCCACGTCATATACCTTTGGAAAGCCTACTGTCTCGCCGTACATTAGGGATACGACGGGTAAGAAGTGGTGCAATAGGTGTGGAGGAAGGTAAAACAAGGTCACCACCATCAAATGATGAATATTCAAAACTGCGCCATTCCAAAAACGTGGTAAAATTACATTGGCTGCGTATGTATGAAGTCCTATCACGATATACGTTTTCTATACCCCCGACATAATAATACCATTTATTAGTATAGAACGGCTTGGTAACACTTACTTACAAAATATATGTCAATAATAAATACATGTGGATACTGTATGGGACATTAATAATATGTTGAAGTGGATGTTGTTTGTTTGTGATGACTATGCACTACATTCAATTCGTACAATCCCCCGTAAGAGTTCGCCACAAAAACGTTTATGTACCAATATTAAATGAATCTATTCTTCTACAATTTGCCAATTATTAGGAAATAATACGAGACAAAGGTGAACTGATATTCTTTCAAAAAGTGAACTTGTTAAGTAGTCGGATGAAGTGAAAAATCCATGAACGCCCTCTGACGTCTAGCAAACCAAATTGCCGAAAGCAACGTATTAAACCTCAAACACTGTTGTATCCAGGGTGCCCTGTCGGACTACAGAATGCCAATGTCAACTGTAATCTCCCTGCAATAGTTTTATTTTGGCACAAACGAAAACATTGAGTGGTGCATGCGAGGAAGGAGTGTCCACGATTGGACCATTTGACATTCTTGAAAAACAGTGTTGATTCAATACTGATCAATGTTTATCCAATTAGTAGTGATTTGTTGTTGAGAGTCTAATGCAGACAACATGGAGGTATTTTGTTTACTAGTAAAAACGTGTGTTCGTATTTATATTTTCATGTCTTTAATCGAAATTCCCAATCCAGGCAACTCTCCCTTTCTGCTCTTTGCCACTTCTGTATATGTGTAGACATCTATTCTGAAATAAAACTTACATAACGCAGAGTTGTGTTCTAAATAACAAAACGTCGTGTTGTGCTGTGAAGTCCATGCTGTAGTAGGTAGGGAGGATGCTATGCTAGGATGACCGACCATCCACTGTCCAGGGGCCTACAAAGTCTTAAATCCGGCGCTCTAAATACCCGTACTTCCGTCATATTTCAAAGTGCTTTGCTAGTACTGGCAGTTGGTGTCAGAACATAGCTAACACTACTGTTGTGTTGCAGTATAACACAGGACATAGAAACTGTTGACAGTGGATTTTTTGTAATGTGAGTGCAACAGATCAGGCGTATTAGCAGTCTTAGTGGTAAAATATATTAGCAGTGAAATGACGCCTATTTGGAAGAGTGTAGACTAGTTGGTGGAGTGATTTTTGTTCCATTTTATTCACAGAACACAAGTGGTTGCAGAATTACTATTTTTGGTAAACATTGATGGGCATGCACGGTGCATGCGAGTGTCTTACAATACCTGGATGTATGTTTGTTTAACGACATTTGACCAGAATATCAATGCCATGATGGCAGTGGTTGTGAAGAAGTTTGACTGATTTCCTATAATCTAACAAAACGTTAAAATGGCTACCAGTGGGGAAATTATATGTGATCTGTGCCGGCAACAATAAGACCAAAACGCGAGTTATCATACACGACGTCTGAAAGCAATGTCCTCAACATCACCAACATGTTTGTGTGTAAATAATTACAAACATTACATTTCTGGTTAAACTACATATGGTAACAGTTAAAATATGGAACTAAATATACTACCCAAGTAATCAGAGTCAAAACATCAAGCAGGCCGGCTGTGATCTGCTTAAAGTAGCAATGCAGCAGTGATGTGTACGCGACGTTATATACATAATTGGTCGATATATCGACATTTTTCCAGTGATCTTATGTGTTGTCGCTTTTCCATGTAACTTTTTATGCGACTTTATTTCCTATTGTCGTGCTATGGACGGTGAGGGATTATTGAGGGAGCACATATGGATGTTGCCACCAAGTGTTGTCAGCATAGATAGGGCAAGGTGATTATAGCAATGTGACGTCACTAAAGAGATTACATTGCTTTAAGTAACGAATGTCACCGCGTTCACGCTTTCGGTTACGTGGCAGAAACAGCAGGTTTTACTGCCACTTTATTTATTATGTAACCATATCAATGAGCTTATTAAGCATTACATAGTGTGGAGGGTTGGTCATGTGTATGTCTCAGGGGAATCAGTAAGTCCCATACGACGTGTTCGTGTGTGAAGATGGTTGAACCAATGCTACGTAAGTTACCGTTTTTAACTTTGCGAACCTGACACACCAAGATCTAAAATTTTATTTAGTGAGAGTTCGCGAGATGGCATCGTAGTCACTACGAACATTGAACATTTATGTCATGTTTCTCGTTCCATGATATATGAACTACATTGTATTCACTGATATTGCAGTCCGTGTTATTTTATGTCAGTGGCACATGTCTCATTGTTATTACTGAACCACCCTCTAGTGACCATTGACTAGACTCTGACCAATTAGATTACAGTGTCTGCTATCTTGTTTGTGGAAGTGACCACATGTATTTCTCAGTTGTTTTGCAAGTTTCTCTAATTATACTCATTGTTTGGTGAAATTCACTAGTATATAAGTGCACAAAAGTTGGTGTCAGAAGTGGGATCGAGTGTGCATTGCACCAATCAGCGAACGTCTTTGAGACGAACTGCGGGCCATTGTCGGATACAATGGTCTCAGGCAGGCCCCAGATAGCAAACAAGTCATCGCGCGCGGACGTAGTAGTCTCAGATGTCGGATACTTGTTTAAGTTAAGAACGTGCGGCCATTTCGAGTGGGCATCCATCACGACCAACCACATGTCATCTAGGAACGGACCGGCAAAATCAATATGATTACACTGCCATGGGCTTTCCGGAACGGGTCATGCAGACAGATTTTCAGGTTGATTTGGGCCTGTTTCAGCACAAGCTGAGCAGTCCTTGCAGTGGGCGGCGATGTCGACCTCGATATTAGGCCACCACACATGCATGCGTGCGAGCGACTTCATGCGCACTATTCCACTGTGCGTCAAGTGCAGCATGTTGAGGACCCTAGCACGAAGTGCAGTCGGAATGATGACTCGAAAGTCGCGTAGAAGGAAACCATCCTTCAATGTGATCTCCGTCTGGGCGTTCAGGTATGTATAAACTTTGTCCTTATCCTGATTATGCGACCACATGGATGGCCACCCATTTGCAACGAAGTCTAGCACCTTTGCCAGAATCGGGTCCTTTCTGGTGTAGTCGGCGACGGTTTTCGCAGAGAGCGACAAATTGAGAATGACCTGAATGTCGAGCAAGTTCACTTCCTTGTCGATTTCGGTTAGGCTCTCCTCTTTGTCGAAGCTCGGATCGGGACCAATGGGCAGGCGAGACAAAGCATCTGCGTTGGCGTGACCAGCAGACTGTCTGTAGACGATGTGGTAATCGTAGCCCATCATTATCAGTGCCCATCGCTGCAGTCGCTGTAACGTCATCACTGGTAAATATTTCTCTGGACTAAAGATGACCAGCAGAGGTTTGTGATCTGTGGTGAGCTGGAAGTGGCGACCACTCAGGTACTGTTGGACACAGACACAGTGACTTTGCATTGTCCTTTGACTGGAATCGGATGCTTGCCATAACCGAAAAGTCGGATCTTTGACGACGTCAAATATAGCGATCCGATGCGCTTCCAGATATCCGGGCCAACCAGTGACACAGCAGCCCCAGTATCCACTTCGAAGTGTAGGTCGACGTTTGAGATTTGCAGTAAAATCTGCGGTTTATCGACGCGTGTGGAAGTGGAGAGCACCTCAACTGCGATAGTCTCTGTATTTTTTCGACCGTGTGTTGAGCCATTTTTCCTTTTCTGACGAGCTTTCCAGAAGACCTGCTCACAGCCTGTAGGTGTCCTTTACGATCGCACCCGTAGCTGACTGCGTCGATGAATGGACAGTCTCTGTGATGATGCGTTGGCGAACCACATCGATAGCAGGCTTTCTGGCCTCTCCTGTTAAGTTGACTGTTTGCCCGGCCCTTTTCTCCGTGATCAGGTCGCTGTTTAACTCGGAAGCGTTGCTTCTGGCGAGACGGGTGACTTTGACTGCCTGTTGTTTGTTCGTGCATTTTTTTCAGCTCTTTGCTAAATAATTCTGCCATTTTAGCACACTGTAGTACGTTCGTCAGTGATGCGTCTGTTTCTTTCAGCATTGCCTGCTGTATACAAGTGTGCCTACAGCCCATGACAAGCCTATCTCGTAGTGCATTGTCCTGACACTTTACACAGCACTGCTCTTCGAAGTCACAGTCTTTGGCTTTAGTGCGCAGTTCGGCCAGGAAATCAGTGATGAATTCACCTTCCTGCTGAACCGTGCGGAAGAAGTCGAGACGCGCAGCAAGAAAGTTACGCTTTTCCTCGAAATGCAGTTTAAGCGCCGCTTTTACTTCTTCGTAGGAAGTTTCTGTCACTATCTTATTCAGTAGATTCTGAAGAAGTGCAAATGTTTCCGGTCATATGGTTGAACACAGAGCAGGCTTTTTCTTTGGGTGTGTCGTGATGTTGTTTGAGTCGAAGTAGAACTCCGCTCGCATCAAGTAGGACGACCATCGCTCTCTATCTGGGTCGAACCGGTCAAACTGGCGTGCCATGCTTGAATGACAGTCACTCAGACAGTAGGCTATTGTCTGCAATTCAGAGCCAGTTCAGGCATGTACTCACTGAAGCATGTCGACACAGTTTGTAGGTAGTTGAACACAATCCCACCTGACTTCTGCGCCATTTCACCCACCATCGAATGGTGAAGCTGAACGGCTTGTTGGTATTTTCAAACAGGCCATGAAACGAGCTGTCAGAGGGGAGAGGAAGTCGAAACATCTGGCATTGCGAGAATTCCTCCAGCAATACCGTGTCACTCCAAATTGCACGACTGGTCGTACTCTAGCTGGACTGATGCTCGGACACCAGCTGCGGTCTTCTCTCTCCGTTCTACAACCACATGTGCACAAAGAGAAAACACAGAAGAAATCAACATTGCCAGCCAAGCAGAAATTCGCAATCGGTGCATATGTCCATTACAGAGATTTAACCAAAAATCGTCCAAAATGGGTGGCTTGAAAAGTGACTGGTCATGTCGGAAAGAAAATGTTCATTGTCCAAAGACCTGATGGACATTGCCACCGACACGAAGATCAGCTGAAGTCGCGTTCCGTTCCAACAACGAACCGCCGGTGCAATCTGAAGCGTTCTGCTGCACTCGCGACTGAACGCCCTACAAAGACGGATCAGCAGCAATACGACAACGGTGTTCCCGACTTGCACGTTCCCGACGTTGACGAATACCAGCCTGACGAAGCCATGAACGATGAACCACCTCTCCCTGTTGATCAGCCTGTGGTACCTCGTCGTTCGACCCGCGTTAATTTTGGTATTCCGCCGAAGAGGCTCATTGAGGAATGAGCAACGAACAATCTGGAAGGGAGGACTGTCATGTTTCTAATTCCATGATATATGAACTACGCTGTATTCACCGACATTGCAGTCCATGCTATTTTATGTCAGTGGCACATGTCTCATTGTTATTATTGAACCACCCTCTAGTGACCATTGACCAGACTCTGACCAATTAGATTACAGTGTCTGCCATCTTGTTTGTGGACGTGACCACATGTGTTTCTCAGTTGTTCTGCAAGTATTAAATGTTTATCTAATTATACTCATTGTTTGGTGATATTCACTAGCATATAAGTACACAAACATTTACATTTAACTTGAATTTTTACTTTCTTGTTTAACATCAACTGCACACAGACACACATATATGTCATATATTTTTGAAAAGCTTATTGTCTCCCCGTCAACAAGACGTACAACTTGGTACTGTCGCGAGGCATGGTAAGTGTGCATCTAAAACAAGATCACCGTGAAATTATGAATATTCGATTTTTTTAAATACCGCGAGCGTTATGAAGTTATGAATCTGTATCTGCTTCATTTCTATGTACACATCAGATACTGTGTGAAAGAACAATGTCTCCCGCCAAAATGATGTATGACAAGGAGCAGTTAGTCGGTTGATGGCCATCACTCCATCACTCCACATGTGTGGAGTGATGGCCAGACAGAGTTACCACTAAAATTATAAATTTTCGTCACTGCGCCATCCATCAAACGTTATACAATATCAATGGTTGTTTATATGTATGTATGTATGTATATATATATATATATATATTTATATATATATATATATATACATATATATATGTATATATGTATATATGTATATATATATATATATATATATATATATATATATATATATATATATATCAGTTAAGGTAACAACTATAAAACTACTTACATAGTGTAATATTTGCTAGATTCTTTGATTAGGTAACATTTGTTGTTAACATTAAAATGTATATAGTAGGACAGAAGGTGCACATCAAGGTGTTTCACGTTGAGTGTCGAATACGACAATCAATGCACTAGTTGAGCAGATATGTGAAAGGGAGAGGGTAGGATTCGTAGATTTGTGGTGATACCTTACTGGTAGGGAAGATATGATGTAAATGAGAGATGGGCTCCATATGAACGGAAAGGGGGCCGCAGATTTCGTAGAAAACCTGCAGCGATCTGTTGGTATTGGCACGGTATTACTTGTTTGAATCAAACGAACAGGGGAAATTCACAGAAAAGCCTGAAATTGTGGAGGACGATACCACAAATAAATATGTAAATATCAGTCTAGAAAGTTCTGAAGCTGGATATAAATGCCTCTGCAGAGATTGAAACTGTGACCACCTGCATGCCAGTCACAAACTATACCATCCATGCTATGGACTGTGTGTGACAATGCCCTCCCTAGTCACGAGAGAGACTACGGAACAACAAACATCAGTTAATTGTAATTGTTAATTGGTTGATTAAATCACGCAATGGAATTAATTTGAATTTAATTAATTAATTCCCCAAACTGATAGTATGAGTTAATTTTAATTGTTTGAATAAATCAACTTGAATACGTTATTTGCAATTTAAGTAATCCACTTTTCTAGTTATAATTAACCCATATCTGCTATGTAATTATATGAATCCTTTTTTGTAAAGAGGGTGGGCGAGTCCTTGGGTGTCTCAGTGAGTGGGTGAGTAGTTGAGTGGGTAGGTTAGTGAGTGAGTGAGTGGGTGGGTGGTTGAGTGTGTGGGTTGGTGAGTGGGTGGGTGAATGGGCGAATGGGTGGGTTGGTGAGTGGGTGGGTTAATGAGTGAGTAGGTGGGTGAATGGGTGTATGGATGAGTGGGTGAGAGGGTGGGTGGTTGAGTGGGTGGGTTGGTGAGTGAGTGAGTGAGTGAGTGGGTGGGTGAGTGGATGGGTGAGTGAGTGAGTGAGTGAGTGAGTGAGTGAGTGAGTGATTGAGTGAGTGAGTGAGTGAGTGAGTGAGTGAGTGAGTTAATGGGTTTGTTAGTTGGTGGGTGAGTGGGTTAGTAGGTGAATGTATCGGTGGGTGGGTGAGTGGATGGGTGGGTGGGTGCGTGGGTGGGTCAGTGGGTAGGTGGGTGTGTGCTTGGGTGAGAGGGTAAGAGGGTGAGAGGGTGAGTGGGTCGAAGCACGCTGTTGCGATACATTCGTAAAGATAACTAACTATAAGAATTATCGCTAATGAAAGTAGGCAATTATTATTGTTATTACGAAAATATAACATATGTAACCATATCATAAACGATTAAACAAATCTTCGTTCATATTCAATATGGTACAGAAAACGAAATAAGATATTCGAAGAGAATACATCAACGAAATGCACCTACAAATTATTTGTCACATATTATTCTAAATATTACTTTTAAATATAATGTGTCGTAGATAAACCCATACGTTGACAATATATTGGAATTGTGTAACTACATAAACAAATACATCCGTACGTGTATGTGGCATTATTTTTCTATATAAGTACATTGTCATGCCATCACATCAGAATAATATTTTCAGACAAATTGTCACATTTACGTTATTGGGTTTACTAAATAATATAACCGGACTTAATTATATTAATCATTTAAAAAATCTCCCAGCCTACATAAAATGAATTATCAAACATCACAAATCGACATATTGTGATATAAATCACTCACAAAATACAAATAAAAGATTTATAAAATAATGTCCGAGATGTAACAAACATAAATTCATTACCTGTCCAGCAGATAACACAAACGTAAAATGTTAACTAAGCAAGTTTTGCTAATAAAAGTAGAATAATCTGTGACCACTCATTTGTACGTGCATTTCGATGACGTATTCTCTTCGAATATCTGATTTTGTTTTCTGTACCATATAGAATATGCACGAAGATATGTTTAATATTTTACTATATGATATCTTTATGATATAATAATTATAATTGGGTACTTTCATAGCGAGAATTCGTATAGTTAGTTATCTTTACGAATGAATCGCGATAGCGTGCTTCGACCCAGTCACCCTCTCACCCACGCAAACGCCCACCTACCCACTGAACCACCCACGCACCCATCCACTCACCCACCCACCGACACATTCACCTACTAACACACTCACCCACCAACTAACAAACCCACTCACTCACTCACTCACTCACTCACTCACTCACTCACTCACTCACTCACTCACTCACTCACTCACTCACTCACTCACTCACTCACTCACTCACTCACTCACTCACTCACTCACTCACTCACTCACTCACTCACTCACTCACTCACTCACTCACTCACTCACTCACTCACTCACTCACTCACTCACTCACTCACTCACTCACTCACTCACTCACTCACTCACTCACTCACTCACTCACTCACTCACTCACTCACTCACTCACTCACTCACTCAGTCGCTCGCTCGCTCGCTCGCTCGCTCACTCACTTACCAACCAACCAACCTACCCATTGAGACACCCAAAGACTCGCCCGCCCTCTTTACGAACAAGAATTCATGTCATTACATAACAGATATGGTTAACTATAACTAAAAAACATAATTACTTCAATTGCAAATAACTTATTCGAGTTAATAATAAATTCAAACAATTAAAATTAACCAATGCTATCAGTTTGGGCAATTAATTAATTACATTCAAATTAACTCCATTGCGTGAATTTAATCAAGCAGTTAACAAATACAATTAACTCATGTCTGTTCCGTAGTCTCTCCCGTGTTGGTGTATCCAGTATCATAAACAACACTGAAACTAGACCGAAGTCAACAAAGGGGAACAGTATTAGTATTATCCTATAGCTGAAATCGCAATACTACGACTCAAGAAACAGAACGCTGGTAAAGCACATTAATAAGTATGTTTTACACAACAGAAAACAGTTAAAGGAATGCTATTTATTCAGACGTATACGCACCCCAAGAACACGTTCCGCAGCCGCCTGAATATTGGTTTTGTTACCACTAGAGGTCTGGCTACCAGTGGGGGAGTTCGGTCTCGCGATCTAACCAGATCCAGACGGGCAATAGTATCTGTCTTTCGGGATAGCAACGTGTCAATGCACGAGTGAGCATTCAGTTCAAACAATTCTAGCATGTCCTTATGGTTTGCTCGGATCTCTTCGCTTTCAGATAGCATAAGTTTCCTTAATTTTTTATTTGTACATCTGTGTAGATCTTCCACACACACCACACACCATACATCACACACCAAACCCACACCACCCGCACCACACGCACCACGCGCACCACTCGCACCACGCACACCACGCACACCACGCACACCACGCACACCACGCACACCACGCACACCACACACCATACATCACACACCAAACCCACACCACCCACGCCGCGCGTACCGCGCGCACCGCGCACACCGCGCGCGCACACCCGGCCGCGCACACATATTTTATCTGTATGATCTACAAGGACCTACAACGCCAATAACACCAGAACTCTCTTCACATTTGTTTGTAGTAGAGAGGCGTAGTCCAACAGAGTGTTATCAGTAAGACGGTCCATACAGAAGGTGCGGTTCATTACACAGAGACGATAGTCATGTAAGAGTACGAACTCTTCGGGTAGTTTTACACTCTTTAGTCTTGAAGCAATCGCTTTAGTGACATGATGAACGCCCATTTCAAAAACGTGGCGTGGATTCACAATACTCTTGGTGCGGCCGGAACGTACTGCTTTTGTCCTTACGACATCTGTAAGTCGATGTATTCTCACTTCACTCCTACGGTTGCCTTCGGCTTGCCAGCGCGGGTCAAAGAAAGCTTTGTATACGACGATGCCTGCGAGCTGTTTGTAGTTCTTCACAGACGTCACCATTGAGAACCAGTTGGAGTGGTTTCTTGGCACAAACAACTCGTCTATGTCCATGAAGGCAAGGAAGCGGGTAGAGAACATGTTACGATATAGACAATCTTGAATGTTCAGTAACTGGCCATGAGAGTGCAAATCTTTTGTAAATTCTAGTCGACTATCCAACTTCCATGGTAACACAGTCACTATGCCGAGTTTCATGTAATATAATAGCACTTTTTCGACAGATGCTGACACTTGTAAATTGTAGAAATGTATCCGTTCAGCACCAAACAAGCGTACCGATTCGACGAACTCAATCAGGTCCATGTGAGTTTTGTTACAACACAAAGGCGGGACACACACCTCAACATCGTGTTGGAATGTCGTCGTCACGGATGTCCAGTAAGTCAAGTGTAGCTTGCAGACCGGCCGCATCCTCGCAGGGAACGGGTTCGCTGGACCCTGCCTGCTCAAATGCAGCCGCAGTAGTTTCTCGTTGTAGCTCCTGTTCACTAGACGGTCCAACAACAGGGTCAGTCTCCGGCGACGCACAGACTCCTAGTAACCAGGCGATCCTGTAATAGAGGCAACCTTCTCGGCTGGGCTTGGACAGAGCATATCTTCGAAGCCACGCCGAACGCCATTGTTGCTTCGTTATAAACAACTATATGGGACACAAGTGACAGCGCTGACGCGGTGAAAATACACAGTACGCATGCGTGCATAGAGAATTATTCAAACTACCTCTTCACTGAACCAATGCGTGAAACCGCTTGGGTCACGTGGTTGTGTTGCTACAACATGATACGAACTTGTTTACACATCTGACATTAGAGGGGGTGTGTTCCTTGCCTTCTGTAGGTCACAGTTCGCTACAATTAGCATATATGTACCCATATTTGGAAAGACGACGTGTCAAGCTTCGCGGGGATATCCGATTAGTTAGGAATCATCCCAAAAATGGCGGCAAAGTGTAGTCAAATGTGTAGTTGAGTTATAGTTGGATCAACAGCACAAAACAAGCCCACACATACTAACATTTTAGTTTGGTGTCATGACCGAACAACCTCTAACCTACATAACACATGAAGACATTTGTTATCACAAAATATACATATCCACGGAAATACAAATTGTGTATCAAGTATCAAAAATACCATTGTCACTAGACAACAAAACAGAATATCCCATCTAAAGTATTACGCAATAGCTGGAAGGTGTATTGAAAAACGCATATCTCCTCCAATAATATTACTGGAGTAAATGTGTTGAAACAATGCCACAGACCAGCCTCTACTGTGCAGATGTTACTGTATTTTTGGCCATGTCATGTGGTCTGAAGTACTCCGGGAAACCGCAAAGTTCATCATCCATACCGCATCACCGGCACAGAATTCATGCGGAGACAACGCTATATCACGGTGCTCCCGGGCTTGATTGTCTAACACACGATTGACAGAAGCTGGATGCACAAGATCAAGTCTGGACCGTGAATGTCTCATCATCACGATTTCTGCACGTGTTTGTTTGTGTTTGATGTCTGCCTCTGGCAACCGACGTAGTAAAATGGGTTCTATCTTGCGGGCAAACAACATGTCAATGCCCGAGTGAGCATTCACTTCAAACGTCCATGCATGTTCTAGTACGTATAGCGCTATGCACAGATCTCTTCGCTGTCATGTTCCTTAATTACAAACACACGCGCACACACACACACACACACACACACACACACACACACACACACACACACACACACACACACACACACACACACACACACACACACACACACACACACACACACACACACACACAAACTCACACATACCCTCTCTCTCTCTCTCTCTCACACACACACACACACACACACACACACACACACACACACACACACACACACACACACACACACACACACACACACACACACACACACACACACACACACACACACACACACACCGACACAAACACGCACACACATACAAATACGCACGCACGCACGCACACACACACGCACACACACACACACACACTAACACGCGCACACAAACACACACACATACCACACACACACACACACACACACACACACACACACACACACACACACACACACACACACACACACACATACACACACACACGCGCGCGCGCGCGCACACACACACACACACACACACAATCCAAGATATCCGTCACGCAAATTCAGCAAATATAATTATTAGTAACCATAACGAAAGCTCACAAGCATATTAATTCAGCGTGGCATCAGGGGTAAATGTTTACTAATTAATTCGTAATTAAATAATATATATGATAAGACAACGTGATGTCCAACATTCTTCTGAGGCTGGATATAAATGTGTTTGTTTAAATGCAAGGAGTATAGTAAACAAAAGAAATGAACTAAACATTATGGTAGAAGATATTGACCATCATATAATAGGTATAACCGAATCCTGGACCACCACCGATATATCAGATGCCGAATTGGGACTGACAGGATATGTAATGTTTACAAAAGATAGAATAGGAAGAAAGGGAGGTGGAGTTATTTTATATATTAAAGAATCTATCCAGGCTTATGAAATAAAATTAGAAAGAGAAGCAGATTGCGAAGAAGCTGTTTGGTGTAACATAGTTACAGGAAACTCAACGTTAACAGTTGGGTTAGTTTATCAAAGTCCAAACATAAGCATAAAAGAGAATAAAAAAATAAAAAACGCTATAAGGGAAGTAAGCAAACGGGACTGTATTATTATGGGGGATTTTAACCACGGGCATATTCAATGGAAATCTTTACAGAGTATGGGGAGTGAGGACCACAGGTTTTAATTTTTGTTCAAGATACTTTCCTTTCTCAACATGTGCTAGAACCAACCAGGGTTGAGAATGTGTTAGACATAGTTTTGTCCTCACAGAATGAATTAGTTGACAATGTCAAGATATGTGAGCCACTGGGGAGTAGCGATCACAACCAGATACAGTTTACCATCAAAGTAAAATAAGAAATGAATAGTAGAAAGGAAGGTATAAGGACATGAGGAAATATTTAGCAAAGATAGACTGGAATAACACACTAAAAATAAGACAGCAACAGAATGCTGAGTGAAATTAAGTGCATAGTCGATAAATTTGTACCCTTCAAAAAACAAGGGAAACGGTCCAAAAAGAAACACTTATCGAAAGAAACCATTAAAAAAATTTAGTATAAACAAATGATGTGGAAGTCAAATAGATGTACTAGAAATGATGAAGACTACAACAGTTATAAAGAAGCACTTAACCAAGCTACAGCTGAAATTATAAATTCAAAGAGAAGCTATGAACAACGATTAGCTAGTAATATAAAACATGACAGCAAGAGTTTTTATGCGTATGTTCGAAGCAAAGTTCAAGATAAGGTCGGTCCTCTAGAAGATAGTGCTGGAAATATAATATCAGAGGGATTCTTAATGGCAGAAGACCTGAATGAGTACTTTAGTTCAATGTTAACCAGAGAAGAGATTAGTTCACTGCCAGTACAAGAGGCTAAGTTCAAGGGGGCAGATTCAGACTATTTAGGACAATTAATTGTAAACCCGGAAATGGTAGCTAAGAAAATAAGGGCTATGAAGAATAATAAATCACCTGGAGTGGATGGGATTCCGCCCAAACTACTACTGGAAATTGTAGAACAAATTAGCGTACCGCTTGCAACAGTTTTCAATGTTTCATTAGAAGAGGGCGTGGTTCCTTTAGAATGGAAAGAGGCAAACATTATACCATTATTTAAAAAAGATTCGAGAAACAAGTCAGAGAACTATAGACCAGTGAGTTTAACATAAGTGATTTGCAAATTATTAGAAAGTCTAATTAAAGATCACATGGTGGATTTTCTTGTTAAACAAAACTTGGTTAACCCATCTCAACATGGTTTTTTTAAAGCGAGGTCATGCTTAACAAATATTTTATGTTTTTTGGAAGACATCACTAAGTGGGTAGATGAGGGGTCACCAGTAGATATCGTCTACTTAGATTTTGAAAAAGCTTTCGACAAAGTACCACATCAAAGATCACTGCTTAAACTAAAGGCCCATGGCTTAGGAAATGGTATAATAAACTGGATAGAACAATGACTGATTGACAGAAGACAACGTGTAGTAGTTGATGGGGAGGCTTCAAACTGGAAATCGGTATCGAGTGCTAGTAGCGTGAATATGTTTAAAAATAAAATCGACACATATCTCAGACGGACGGGATACACATAGATAAAAGGGTCGGACTATCGATAAGCCAAAGGGCTTCCTTGTCCACCTGTCAAGTTAATTCTCTGGGTGGCAATCTTGTTAAACACAATATCAGCCTGA
The DNA here is from genome assembly GCA_963995525.1 of Escarpia spicata. Taxonomy (NCBI): domain Eukaryota; kingdom Metazoa; phylum Annelida; class Polychaeta; order Sabellida; family Siboglinidae; genus Escarpia; species Escarpia spicata. The sequence goes on from OZ023212.1 coordinate 32,091,608, forward strand.
TATAAAATCTATGAATTTCTCCTTTTTTTAAGTACATGTACATCTTTTAAGATAGAAACCGTGGACATTACCCTACTTGTTTATGATGCTAATCAAATGCATTTATAACGTATTCTTAATACAATCACTTTTAAATGTGTTTGTACATGTATATGTAAATCGTGTATATATATGTGTGTGTGTGTGTGTGTGTGTGTGTGTGTGTGTGTGTGTGTGTGTGTGTGTGTGTGAGTGTGTGTGTGTGTATGTATATATATATATATACATGAATTATACATGTATTTTTTTAATGATTTTTTAAACTTAATTTATTTTCCCAAAAAATGTACTAGTTTTGTTTAATGATGTTTCTTGTACTTTATGCAAACTCACGATTGGAAGATAATAAATTATTATTATTATTATATTATTTTACCATATACATATATTTGTATATGTATATATAATTCATGTATATATATATATATATATATAATGTATAATTATATATATATATATGTATATTAAAAAAAAAAATTACATTAAAAGATGTATACAGTGTATATATAATTCATATATATATATATATATACATGAATTATATATATACACTGCATATATCTTTTTAATGTTTTTTTTAACTTAAATTATTTTGTAACAAAATGTACTAGTTTAAACAAATACAGTTTAATTATATTTCTTGTATTTTATCCAATCTCACGTTTGGAAGGAAATAAATTATTATTATTATATTATTTTAGCATATAGAATAGTAAAATATTTTATGTCACACTACGTATATTTACGCTCCATCGAGTTGAACTGATCTGGTCGATACATTACGATGCGGGAAACCTCTTGCAAAGGTGTTGTACATTCACAAAATTTGATGATGTGTAAATATGCATATGCTAGTGATTGCAACAGTTTTCGTGACGGACATCACGTGTAATTGCTCACGTGACAGATATCTTAATATGTTTGCATATATAGTACATGCACATGTGGAAACAATATCAAGATACATTATATTGTGAGACAATGGGGGATATACCGTCCATTAGAGGCAGTAAAGCCAATTTTGAGTTCAACATGTTTAAGATGGAGGAAATCTGAACATGATGTCCGTTATGAGATTTGCATTAAAACACGAATATAATATTTGAGCGACCACAGATAGATGCCATTTATAAATAACCATTTATTTGTCTCGCAGGATGAATGAGTATATATGACAGCTTAAAATATTATGTGTTAATTGACTGCAAATAAACCGGATATATGTTATCATTCTACTTATCTAAAAACCGCAAAAGTGTTTAAAACGTGGTTCATGACATATGATAATTTCATCATTTGAAAGAAAAAGAAAAATGGCGACGGTTTTCTAAATCCAAAAGCCTTCTAGTGACAATATACCAAACATGGAAAACGTAAAAGAACACGTGACATGTGGGTAGGTGTTCCAATTTGATCAATCATTTATTAGAAACCAACTGTTGTAACGCTATACTGCAACCATAGATGTGTTTCCGACGAGGTTTGCAATACAGATACACTAAAATAACAAGTATATGGCAATGTATGTTAAAGTAATGACAATGCGACAAGATGAAGATGGTAACTTTGCAAACGGCAACATTTCCCGTCGCATACGAACAACACACACACACACACACACACACACACACACACACACACACACACACACACACACACACACACACACACACACACACACACACACACACACACACACACACACACACACACACACACACACACACACACACACACACACACACACACACACACACACACACACACACACACACACACACACACACACACACACACACACACACACACACACATTTGTATTTGTATATGTCGGATCTACTAGGACCTACAACGTCAGTGACACAAGAACACTCTTGACGTTTGTCTCTAGTTGAGAGGCGTAGGCCAACAGAGTAGTAACATTAAGAGGTTGCTTACAGTTCCCTGGACTGGGACGGTAGTGATGTAACAGTACGAACTCTACGGGTAGTGTTACACTCCTCAGCCCTGCCGCAATCGCCTTACTGACTACATGAACGCCCATTTGAAAAACGTGACGTGGATTCACGATGCACTTTGTGCGGCTGATACGAACCCACTGTGTCCGTTTGACATCTGTTATTCTATGTATTCTCACTGTACTGCTATTGCTGCCTTTGTTTTGCCAGCGCGGGTCAAACAAGGCACTCCGTGCGCATACGCCTGTAAGCTGTCTGTAGTTCTTCAAAGAAGTCATCATTGAGAACCAGTTGGAGTGGTTTCGTGGCACAAATACTTCGTCTACGTCCATGAAGGCAAGGAAGCGGGTAGAGAACATGTTGCGATATAGACAGTCTTGAAGGTGCAGTATCTGGCCATGATTGTGCAGGTCTATTTTTGATACTAGACGATTATCCAACTTCCACGGCAGTACAGTCACAATGCCGAGTTTCTTGTAATAAAATAGCACTTTTTCGACTGACGGCGACACTTGAAAATTATAGAAATGTATCCGCTCAGCACCGAACAAGCGTACCGATTCGATGAACTCAATCAGGTCCATGTCAGATTTGCTACCATACAAAGGCGGGACACATACCTCAACATCGTGTTGGAGTGTCGTCGTCACGTTGAGTTTCCTGTAACTATGTTACACCAAACAGCTTCTTCGCAATCTGCTTCTCTTTCTAATTTTATTTCATAAGTCTGGATAGATTCTTTAATATATAAAATAACTCCACCTCCCTTTCTTCCTATTCTATCTTTTGTAAACATTACATATCCTGTCAGTCCCAATTCGGTATCTGATATATCGGTGGTGGTCCAGGATTCCGTTATACCTATTATATGATTGATATTATGATTAGTAATGCATCGATTAAGGTTTGTAGTGTATAAGCTAAGCAGAACTGGGCCAAGGATGGAAATATGTGGGATGCCAATTGGAAGACGTTCTAGGCAAGACAATGAGCCAGATGTATTAATGCTTTGGCATAGGTCTAACAAATACGAACTAAAGTTGTGACAGAAATCCCAAAGGAGGCCTTGTAAAAGAATGTCGTGATCAATTGCATCGAAAGTAGCTGATAGATCTAGTAATGTGAGAGCAGTCAATTTGCTATTATCCATATTGCATGCAATGTCATTGTGTATTTTAAGAAGAGCTTTCTCATTTGAACGAAATCGCTTATATGCAGATTGTAGATCACTTGATCAGTCCTCGGTATCAATACATTCATGGAGGCGATTAACATCAACCCTTACCAATATCTTCGATGGTAATTTATGCACAAACTGTTTTTATAAATCCTATGTTGATGTAATTATAATATATTTAATAGGACAAACCAGTTGATCTATGCACCTTTTTAGTAGAAATGTTGGAAAATGGTCAAGATCACACGATTGATTAGTTACGACACTTTTTATGATAGTGCGAACTTCATTAATAGTTGCATGTGTAAAACATTGCAGTAAATTACCAACAATCGGCTTTTCAGAAAACTCTTAATCATCATTATTAATTACAAAACGTAATCGAATATGAGCATTCTTATCCGTGAAGTATTTTGAGAACATATTGCATATCATATTAACTGCTTATTCCTGTAAAAAATTATTGACCGTTATTATTAATAATTTGCAGCAAAATGTTGATGAAAGACTGCAGTTAAATGAGAAGACTATCTAACCTCGAGAACCTCTGCTCATATTAATGGTGTTCGCAAACGTTCACAAACTTCGTAACCGTCTTGGATTACGTATGGGTGGGTAGTTGATTGGACTTCACCACCTATCGTGGAGACAACAAATGGCCTGTCACGGTAGTAAATTTACAAACTCTAGACGTGTCGCTATCACAAACAATTAATCTTGAAAACATATTTGAACAAATTAATATTTTGCTTCTCCAGAATGTAATCAAGTTTGTGTGTGTGTATATGTGTGTGTGTGTGTGTGTGTGTGTGTGTGTGTGTGTGTGTGTGTGTGTGTGAGTGTGCGTGCGTGCATGTTCGTTTGCGTGTGCGTGTGCGAGCGCGAGCGTGTGTGTGCGGGGTGTCCTTTAAATTCGCTTTACAATTTACTGTGTGTGCATGTTTGTGTGTGTTTGTGCGTGTGTGCGTGTGTGTGTGTGTGTGCGTGTGTGCGTGTGTGCGTGTGTGCGTGTGTGCGTGTGTGCGTGCGTGCGTGCGTGTATGTGTTTGCCTTATTATTCCACACATGCTAATACCAAATTTAGCAGCGTAGCCATACCGTTTGTAGATGTAGACCCGATTATGTTTATGTTGAAAGACTTTGAAAAATGCGTGAAACCATTTTGCAAAATACAGTAAACCTCGCCTAGGTTGGATCTTTGCTCAACTCAGACATAATTCTGAGGAACGGTTGATTACTAATGTATTTCCCATAAACTTTTGTCTAAGGCCGACTATGTCAATCGGATCTTCGCCTAACTAGGACTATCTGGGTCGATCCATTTGATCCGAGATAATGTGATTTCCTCGCCTAAGTATTCAACAAACATAACGTGGTTGCTTGGAGTACATATACCAGATGAACTAAAAGTGAAACGGCTATTCCCAGGAAATGATCCAGACAGCAACAACAACGTTGTGCTGGACTTGAAATGCTCATCTAAAAAAATAAAACAGATACGTTCTTATATAGCGTAGTATCCAGGACCCGTGACTGCTCAAAGCGCTTTACACTTTACTCCCTGGCAGACCTGTTCAATCGAACACCATCTCAACTTCTCTGTGAAACATCCAGCTACGTTGCAAACAATGCGCGAAGACTATTCGTACACAAATATCCACCACTGTCTTTAGCCAAGTATCCGTCCATACAGCTGAGTGAACTGAAGCAACGAAGAGTGAACGAATTTGCCCAAGGTTCGATATCGCAGCACAGGATTCGAACCCGTGTTCTCTCGGTGGAGAGTCCGAAGCTCTATTCACTGCGCCACCGCGCTCCACAACACATCTAGCATCACCCAGCCAATGGACGCTGGTATTACCAAGGAAATTACGCTCCTTTACTGGTACGTAGTAGACACCAATGAGACTAGAGGCATTAGAAGGAGTCGCGCCATTTTCTGAAGAAGTTGGACGATCGTGGACGTCGGCATTGCCCTGAAGTCAGCGTGGAATAAAATGAAACCGGAAGCACTTCTAAACTACTACAAAAACGGGAGAAGGTGTGAGACATTAAAAAAAGTGGCTTGTGGTCTGTTTGGGCCTCAACATCTTTGTCATAGATGTACTGGTGAAACTAGCTCGTTGCAAACACTACAGCGAGAAGTTCCTTCTTTAGCTGAGCTTAGTGTAGCTCTGGGCCCACGAGTGGCCGTGACGCTTAGCAACTGCATGCCCTTCCTGCAGCAGACATGCTCACAGGCCACTCTGCGAAGCATCTGACTGCAGCGTCACTGGTTTGCGTACATCGTAGAACTTTAGCACCGGCATACTGCTGAGCAGTCCTTTCAATTTGTTCACAGCATCTGTGTGCTCTGGCTGACAACACCACACTGCATCTTCCTTCAACAGTGCTCGCAGTGGTACGGCAATGTGCGACTCTCCAGGAATGAACTTTCCCTGGTACTTGATCATGTTCAAGAACCTGAGCAGTGAACGCTTGTCGTTAGGAAGCGGCATGCCCACAATAGCTTCCACCTTGCTCGGGTCTAGGCTGAGGCCTGCTTCAGACAATACATGTCCCATGTAGAGCACCTTGTTCACTTTCAGTTGTACCTTGGAGGCGTTGAACTTTACATTCCTCTCTCTGGCCCTTCTCAGTACCCTGAGCATGATAGCATCATGATCTCGTTCATCATCACCAGCGATGATGATGTCATCTGCGAAGATATAGGCCCCATCAATGTCGCCGAATGTGTATTGCATACCCTTCTGTAGGACTTCACTTGCCGAACTTTTGCGATTGCGCCCCCGTGGTGTGTGAAACGTGCACAGATAACTGGATTCCTCAGTCAGTTTCACATGCCAGTATGCCATCGACATGTCGATAACTGAGAACACTTTCTTGCCTGCCAAACGTGCCTGGACACTTTCTGGTGTCGGAATTTCAAAATGTGTTATTGCTCTGTTTAGATGCTTCGGGTCAAGACATATTCTCAAAGAACCACTTCTCTTCCCAGTTATCACCAGATTGTTCACCCAAGGTGTGGGCCGGTGGACATCTGCGATAATTCCATATTTCTCCAATTTGTCTAGAATCTCATTCAAAGTCTCCACTCGTGCATATGAAATCTTCCTTGTTGCTTGGATCACTGGCTCTACATCACCACGCAGCTCAGTGTGATATGGCTGTTCAAGTTCACCAATCCCAGTGAACACGTCCTTGTACCCTGACGTCAACAGGTCTTTGGTCAACGATTTCTCACGTGGTACGTCATTGATGCCTTTCACAAGTCTCAACTTCTCACATGTTTGACAACCAAGCAGTGGTGTCTTAGTATGGTTTTTCACATAGAACTCACTGGTTTCTCTGAATGCTCTGGAATGCACTGTAGTGTCACAGTGCCCGCTGGCCTGACTTTGACAGTATTGACGAATGCTGACAATACCGTCTGTTGTGGGCTGCATCGGTATTCTTGGCATTATCTTGTCATACGTTGACAGGGGAAGCACGTTTGCTTGAGCACCAGTATCCAGCTTGAAGCTTACTCTCTGGTTGCCTACCATCATTTCTGTTGTCCAGTCTTCATTAGACGCATTGTGTGCATATACATCTAGGAAAAGACCTTCCAGAAACAGACTTTCATTGTCCTCGTCCTTCTAGCTGTACGCTTACCATGCATCACGGCAAAGTGATTCCATCCCTTGCATCGGTTACATTGTTTACCATGCGCTGGACATGTCCTTAGAGGGTGTCGTCTACCACGTGACTTACAGTCAATGATTCCTTCGGTACGACCTTGTTTAGATGGAGCTCCATGGCTATTTGTAACAACTTTACTCGCTACCCATGAACCCTTGCCTTGCGACCGGAAGTCTTTGTTTGTTGTCTTCCATGTTGGCTTGTCCTGTCTGACAATATTCACTTTGGCATATAACTTTCCTTCAGCTGTCATGACCTTTAGTTGCGCTTTTGTTGTCTCCGCTCTATTGCCTTACTCAGCGTAAGCTCCGACTCTCTCAGAAGTCGTTCCTTTACACGTTCGTCATTCACACTGAACACCATTTTGTTCCTGATCATCAAGTCTTCCTGATCACCAAATTCACACAATTTGGCTTTACTTCGTAGGTCCTTGATCCACTGATCCACTAACTCACCGCGGCCTTGATGTCTGCCCCAGAAACAATATATTTCGTAGACAGTGTTTTTTCGAGGCTGACAGTACTGACACGGAACTTTGTAAGAACAGTCTCCCAGTCATTATTCCGTTCAGCTGGTGGGTTATTGTCAGGTCCTGCTGGCCTGAATACGAATTGGTTATACACTTCTTGTGCTTCAGGTCCAGCAAAATGGAGCAGTATTGCTACCTGGACTTCAGGTGACTTCGCGTTTATTTCACATGCAGTGAAGAATGTTCTAAACTGTTGTTCCCAGCTCTTCCATGCTTCATCTAGGTTGGTGATGTGACTGGGTGGTTTGAAAAATTCATTTTTTCAGTCACACAGCCTTAACTATCAGACTATTTGTAGACAGTCACCTGCCCTACCTTATAGGTATACCAACTCAACCTTTAATATTCATTATCACATAATGAATGCCACTTACGACACCATATTATGTTCGTGTTTAACACAACATGTGCTTCTAGTTTCAACAGGAAGTGATGACTCTTTATTAAGAGAATGGTAACGTGGCATGATAGCATGTCAAGGTATAACCAACCCGTTATAACGGTCTCCAGCTACAGTACAATATATGACACAGCTTACTGCTTCGCAGCCTGAAGAAAGGACCATAACATGCACAGACATGTACCCAAAGATAATGCAGCTTGCAAAAGAGGAGCCTGGACAATCAACACCAGGCAGATATCTTGAGAAGGAGTCGTGGTGGTGGGATGAGAAGGTGCAGGAGGCGGTCGCAGAGAAAAGAAAGTGTTACAAGAAATGGCAAACATCAAGAGACGAAGACGTTGGGTGAGATACAAGGAAGCAAAGAAAGAAATTAAATTGTAACAACTTCCGGGGGATAAAACTTCCGCTCTGGGTGAGGTTGAGAGGAATGGAGATAAATGAAAGACAGTATGGATTCCAACCAGGAAAGTCGACAGTTCTGCGTCACGATGCTTCATAAGAAACATAGGGATTTCAAAAAAGGTTTACACATGGTGGTTGTGGACATGGAGAAGGCATATGACAGAGTTCCTAGATAGCTGATCTGATATAGCCTCCGAAAGAAGAGCATACCATATTAATACATTAACTTCATAAAGGACATGTATGAAGGGTCTACGGCAAGCATAATGACAAATGCTGGAAAGACAGAAGAAATCAAGATTGAAGTTGGTCTACATCAGGCGTCGACCCTTAGTCCTTTTCGTTTTATCATTATGCTGGACGTGATTACAGAGGAGATCAAGGAGTGACAGTGCATACTTCTAGCTCTTGCAAAATGCCTGTATGTATGACACCCGTCAATATTTACAAATGGATGCAGGCAGTAATCCGGCTAAAGGGTCAACTAGCCAAACTGCTGCCAAATACCTTTCCGCTTAGGACAATCAGCTAAACATACACCATTTTACTGTCAACAGCTTCTACAATCACATCTAGAAATCTGACTACTCAAATGCACTTATGTCAGAGCAGGTGAATATTGTAAAAAAATCATTTCCCAAAAATACTCTGCACTTTTTTGTCTGTAACCAAGCAGGAAGTCTAACAGTGTCCTGACCCCTGTGGTCTATGTCCAGTTGTGAGGCGATAAATGGTGACTGACTCCTGGGTAATTGAGCCAGAGAGATCGTCAAAACATCTACTTTTGAAAATGGTCGCTAGATGTCTGTACTGTTTGCACAGAATGTACGGATTAGACGAGTCAGAGGCCTACGTATATTATGTTTAAAGTGGTATTTTTGTTACAAATGTTATAACACAATATAAATGTTACAACACAATGTGATGTGCGTACGCACCTGTCCCGATCGTAGTCTACTTTAATAGAGGAAGGTGGGGACGAGTCGGTTTTTATGAAAGGTGGTGTGCGTGGGAGATGGAATATGTATATGGCAGTGCCATAGTTTAACCCGTATGTGTTTTGATAGCCATGGCACTAGAGAGTGGGAAGGTATTGGTATGGGGTGTTGCCGCCTAGCGGTTTCGTGGGTGTTTGTTTTGTGGGGTGAGGCGTTTTGAGTGGCGCCTCCTCGGAACCTTAAAGGAAATAAAAATAAAGCATTAGCTAAAATCCTTTTCCCATGTGTACACAAAGTTTAACATTGTATGTAACATTTGACAACATTAAAAAAATACAGAAATACTTTGTAGCATAAATTTGATTTTAAACCCGTCTGTGTAGCGATTTCCGCGGAAAATTAAAATTTAATGATCATAGGGGACCTTTGAGTCACTCTCGTAACTTTTTTTATTATCAGACGTTTCACTTTTTGAATTACCAGAAAACAGTTCACGCTAGTTACAAACTACACCTATCAATGTCAAGACACTGTTAGAGGACATCCCTATTTATATGAGTAATTTTAATGTTAAAAACTGTCGTAGTGTTTTTTTGCGGAAACTTGAAGAATATCTCGTACGTCCTTACGTTCCATATAATCTGTTAAATATGAGTAATGTAGAAAGTTATTCTGCGATAATGACAACAGTTATCGACCAAACACAGTTCTTCAATCTAACGTGCTTTCGAAAGATCAATGGTATATCCAGACGGTTCGAACATCTTATGCTATCAAATCCTCGTTTTTCCAAAAACCTTTATGTTGGCCAATTACGATGTTACTCATCAGAACAAATATACAGATCAATTAGTTTGTTAAAGTTCCAACGGCAGACAGGACACAACATACGACTTTCCTATATGCAATGCAAAATTTGGAACTCTTGTGAAGTTTTCGCCGGTACCCTGATTAAATAGGAATATCTCGGGAGCAGACGTGTAGTGTTGTCCCCCAGTGAATTAAAATTGGAAATATTTAAATGTTAAACAATGTTTTAGTTAAGAAACAAGTCTTTGTAATAAACTGTTGGCGTGTCGTGCCTGTCGTCAGTGGGCGTGCAGTTGGACGTTTTTGATGAACCTCGCTCTCCCTCAAGAGGCGGATGCGGTTGGGGGTTTTTGGTGAGTATCAAGGAGGTGCAGTTGGAGGGTTTCTCGCACACACACGCAAGCACGTATGCACGCACACACATACGCACACACACACACACAAACTCACTCACTCACTCACTCTCTTTCTCTGTGTGTTTGTGTGTCTGTCTGTCTGTCTGTCTGTGTGTCTGTCTACCGCCTCTCTCTCCTCTGTCTGTATGTCTCTCTCTCTCTCTCTCTCTCTCTCTCTCTCTCTCTCTCTCTCTCTCTCTCTCTCTCTCTCTCTCTCTCTCTCTCTCTCTCTCTCTCTCTCTCTCTCTCTCTCTCTCTCTCTCTCTCTCTCTCTCTCTCTCTCTCTCTCTCTCTCTCTCTCTCTCTCTCTCTCTCTCTCTCTCTCTCTCTCTCTCTCTCTCTCTCTCTCTCTCTCTCTCTCTCTCTCTCTCTCTCTCTCTCTCTCTCTCTCTCTCTCTCTCTCTCTCTCTCTCTCTCTCTCTCTCTCTCTCTCTCTCTCTCTCTCTCTCTCTCTCTCTCTCTCTCTCTCTCTCTCTCTCTCAATTGTCACACAACGACTTGCTTGTTACCTGGACGGTGTCTTGTCCGAGACAATACCATGTGTGATTGATGTACAGTGTTTACAGATTCTCTAGATAGTCTGACCCGTAAAATACAGAGACTAGATAACATTCTACCGCATACAAAGGAATTACACAATCCTCCATCCAACCAGTAAACAGCATGGATCGAATAACAACGACATCACGTATGGTCTTTCGAATTATTTTTAAATAGCAAGGTTTTTGTCGTCGTCGCCATTGTTTGTAAGGTGGGGGTTGTCACGTTATGAGTTGTTCTAGTATTGTAGACCAGGCAGTGATCCGGGGTGACAGTTGTCGCGGCGCGCCCCAGCTAAAAACGTCATTCAGGGCGAGATAAGAACAGCTTCAAGCGTTTTAGATATCGCATTACTTACGCTGGCGCAGTATATACTGCATGATAACAATTGGTTTGCCAAAGTAGTTCACTTCCAAGCAATATATACATACCTACACACACACACACACACACACACACACACACACACACACACACACACACACACACACACACACACACACACACACACACACACACACACACACACACACACACACACACACACACACACACACACACACACACACACACACATACATATACGTACGTACGTACATACATGCAAACACGTACATACATACATACGTACACACATCTAAATATACATACATACATATATGCATACAATTAACTAAATCAAGATTCATTGTACAGTTGATTGATTTCGAAATAAATGTCGGGTCAATTCAAGATTCACCCAGAGATGATAATTAAAATTAATTAAAACACCACAATTCTAATGCATGTTGTGTTTCCAATAAAAAGCAATATTATATTTATTTACTTAATTGATTAAAACGTTTATTAACGTATGTTCAACTAAACAGTAGGATCTAGCTTTTACTAGCAAGGACTTTTATGAAGTAATTGTTGCCGGCGGTTTGTTGTCGTGTCCATGGTTATTCTGAGCGATTACAGTGTGATTGGATTGTCTATGATGGCCACTGTTCAATGTGTGACACATTGTGTTGTTCAATGTGTAACACATTGTATCCGCTGTTGTTAGTCTCGTGAGGATAAACAGTAAGGGATGTAAGTAAAGGTCGAAGGCGGAGGTGGCGTATAAACATCGACGGTCGACAGTGTGATCACTTGAGAGGAGACACTATGTTCAAATATAAAAGGTAAGTTCATACATAGCGCAGAATCCAGTCCTCAGGACTGCTCAAAGCGCTTTACACTTTACTCCCTGGCAGACCTGTTCAATCGAACACCGTCTCGACTTCTCTGGGAAGCATTCAACCACCCTGCAAGTAACGCGCGAAGATTATTCGTACACAAATATCCACCACTGTCTATAGCCAGGTACTCGTTCATACAGCTGGGTTAACTGAAGCAATGTAGAGTAAACGAACTGGCCCAAGGTTCGACACGGCCGCACAGGATTCGAACTTGCGTTCTCTAAGTCGAGATTCGGAAGCTCTTACCTGTGCGCTACTGCGCTCCTCCAAAATAACACGAGTCTGGGGTTACATCAAACTGGCACGTTATCAACGTAGTGAAAGATTGGTAATATGAGCCACTTTTTCACATCGATGATAGAGCCGTAAGACTTGATATTTGCTGTTTGTAAAGTTGACGTACAAATTGTCGTGGTAGGCTATTTTTGGGCAATATTCCAAGCGTAGGTTGTTTATTTTTAATGAACATGCCGGACATTTTCCCAAATAGCTCATATTACTTTACGCCTTGGAAATATAAGCATGATTTTACACCTACAAGTAAACATCAAAACATATGAGAACACGAATGAGTCTTACACTGATCAGCATTACAAGTACACACACACATATATATATAGTTGTGAAGTTTGAAATATCTACCCTGATGAGGGAATAGTCACTAAGGTTGGAACACAGTGAAATGTCGACTATATTCAGCAGCCAAAAGACGTCATGTGGCCATGGAGCTAAACCATGTAGCAACTTCAGAATGTCCGTAATTTCACTTATCGCGGAAGTACCATCTCTGATGAGGCGAAACTAGACATGGAATTGAAGAAGCGCATAGCGAGGGCATCGTCAACTTTCGGTCGACTGCGCAACTGTTTATGGAACACTGACAATGTAACAATCAAGGTGAAATGCGACTTTCAAAACAAACTTTATTTTCACAACTGTCAGTAGGACCTAGGAGAAAATGTATTTACTTGTGGTGTAAGATAACTTAAAGCAATACTAAATATAGCTTTTACTTTATTGTCTCTCTGGGGGAAGACGTGCGATTGTAACCCGGGAGCATCAAATGCCAATGTGGGACAAAGGCGCCTGGACGAGGATGGTTGGAACAATCTGTGTTCGACCCCAGAGGCCGTGTGAGTGAGTGGGTGTGTGAATGAGTGAGAGAATAAGTGAGTGAGTGAGTGGGTGGGGGTGGATGTGTGAGTGAGTGAGATAATGAGTGAGTGAGTGAATGAGTGAGTGAGTGAGTGAGTGAGTGAGTGAGTGAGTGAGTGAGTGAGTGAGTGAGTGAGTGAGTGAGTGAGTGAGTGAGTGAGTGAGTGAGTGAGTGAGTGAGTGAGTGAGTGAGTGAGTGAGTGAGTGAGTGAGTGAGTGAGTGAGTGAGTGAGTGAGTGAGTGAGTGAGAGTAAATACAACAGCAATGACGTGAACAATAGTTGTCGACGTTATCGTAATTACAATATTGATTCCTACACCCTGACATAACCAACTAGAACCCGCATGAACGAACCAATGTGACACGTCCATTTATAAAATCTTAGCTGCCCTGCCATACACAACATTGCGTTCCGAGCATGTTTAAGTATTAAAAAAAACTTTCAATTCCTTTTGCCATATAGAAGTAACCAAAGTATAGCTCCACAGAAATTTGCCGTCGGCCTCGTTTTGGATTCGTACAAATAAACGTGTGCATTAACGGACACTCCTTTTGAAGAGGGCTTACTTTATCTGTTGAACAGTCCTGTTGTGACAACATTATGTTTCCTGTAAGCATGATTTCATACCTACGTCCACCCTAGAATATAATAGGGCCTAGACGGCTACATTATTCCTGGTAGCGATACTTTCTTCATAAGCCCTGCTCTAAGTAATGAATCGTGATCAAACATACATTTTAAGTTACCTTTATTTGGTGTTTCAGTTTCTGATAGGCCTATGTGGGCCTATTCAGAGGACCGTTTCACTAAAAAAAAATTAAATCTCGTAAGTCCGATTGTCTTGTAGTTCCCTTATACTGAAAACTAACAACACCAGTGCGCGTCACTGGGACACCTTCGCCGGTGATACGGCGGCGGATTTATTGTATTTTAAAAAGGTTCCGTAAACATAACAACGGATTCTGTTTAATGGTGTATATTTCCTTATGAGCCCATTATCCAAATGAAACGGTCCCCAATCCTTGGTCGTCAGGTTTCAGTATGCGTCTACTTATGGATATAAAGGATTCAAAGAGGTCGTCTCATTTCGCCCGAGTCGGCGACAGGAATTGTTTAAAAGGGAGTTCCGCCTTATGATAGTGCAACGTCCAGTCGGGTGATGTAGTGTTACAAACGATAACACACGGCAGGGTCACGTTGACACTGGAGATAACCGAAGTCAGTTAGCAGCGAAATGTTGAAAAATTGCAGTCAAATAAGAAGACGCCCCAACCTCGTAAACCATTGTGATATTGCGATGAACGCAAAAATTCATAAAGTCTGTCATACATAAACTTTGCATATGAATGGGTACTGATTTATTCGTCAACACCTACTGGGGAGACAATAAGAATCGCAATTATGTGTTATGATAGCAAAATAAGCAATATACAAGAACTACAGATACGTCATCACCACGAACACATTTTTCTCCTGAATATATATATATATATATATATATATATACACTGTATATATATATATATATAATATAATACACACGTTTTCTTCCTGAATATATATATATATATATATATATATTTGTATATTGCTTATTTTGCTATCATAACACATAATTGCGATTCTTATTGTCTCCCCGGTAGGTGTTGACGAATAAATCATTACCCATTCATATGTAAAGTTTATGTATGACGGACTTTATGAATTTTTGCGATCATCGCAATATCACAATGGTTTACGAGGTTGGGGCGTCTTCTTATTTGACCGCAATTTTTCAACATTTCGCTGCTAACTGACTTCGGTTATCTCCAGTGTCAACGTGACCCTGCCGTGTGTTATCGTTTGTAACACTACATCACCCGACTGGACGTTGCACTATCATAAGGCGGAACTCCCTTTGAAACAATTCCTGTCGCCGACTCGGGCGAAATGAGACGACCTCTTTGAATATATATATATATATATATATATATATATATATATATATATATGTGTGTGTGTGTGTGTGTGCGTGCTTGTGCGTGTGCGTGCGCTTGCGTGTGCGTGTGCGTGTGCGTGTGCGTGTGCGTGCATGCATGCGTGCATGCGTGGGTGCGTGATATGTGTGCGCGTGTATGAGAACAATTTAATATATATGTATATATATGTATATATATATGCTGAATCTCTTGTGTCTTGTATTTAAGAAGCGTTTATTTGATGCAAGTAACCGTGCCTCGACGCGTCATATTGTAATAATCCTTCTCGTTGTATCTTGTCATGTTTCATTGTGTGCGCGATATACGTGTGTATATTCCACGAGATCGTCTTCACGCTGTCCAGCGCCAGGGCATTCTACGTGTTCACGGAACAAGGTCCAGTCGGTTGATATAGTCGTATTTACAACTTGTCTGGGCTGACACCGGAAAAACACGAGGTTGAATTGTTGGCCAAAGTTTACACAACATATCAACAGACCAGACGTTGCTGTAGTTCCAAGTTTCATTGTTCTGACGAGGATAGGATTTGTCCAATGTGTCTTCGCTGTATCATCTCAGTTAGCGGCAGGAATTGTTTTACAGATTTGAGAAATTAAGATCTTATTCCAGTCATTATACCAAATAACACAACATAGCAAACGGTCCTTATGAAAAAGTGTTAGATGTAAACTTTCGTATTCCGTTTAAACGTTTTGAATGCAAGAAGAAGCTGCCATTTAATAATACAACACCACTTTGAACGCAACGCAGAATACTATGTACAGTTCTTCTACATTAAAGTAAATTGTAGGCCGTGTATTTCAGTTTTACAAAATCTAAAAACACTTGTATTGGCATAGGTTGCATGTGGCCATATCCGACTAGGCGATCTAGCCTATACAATAATGAAATTATATATATGCATACAACACCTCCTTTTGTGCAGAAACATCAGAGTTTGCTAATACGTCTTTGTATTCGGCATCGTTAGACACTACTCTGGCAGATATAATTAATGGAACAGAAATAAACACGAACTACTTGCTCTTCGTGCGCATGCACTATTGCAGAAGTGAGTTAATTACTGTTCATTATTGCGTTGTGCACATTTAGACGCAAATATATATATATAAATATAAACATGCACGTTCGTTCCATACACAGCCACGGAACTCCAGTGAGTCATTGTTTCGCGTATGACCTGCTTGTTTTAGTGATATTTAAATAAATCCTCCATTGACAACACTATTAGTTAGGCCATGCGTGTGTAGACAGAGCTATCGTGAAGTGGGATACTTTAAACAGCCAACATAACACTGTACATTGATACGTCATGTCGTCCCAACATACACGTTAAGACCGGTTAAATCTACGACAGCTGCTATTTGGTATAAAGATGTAGGCCTACTCGCATTTATCATCTAGACCTGCTGCAACTATTTATAATGTCAGTGTCAATTTACGTGAAAAAAATCGTTATTGACAACTTTAAGATTTTCACACCCATGAAATGTGTTTGTGCAATCCAAAGTTAATGGACGGCACATATTATCCCAAGGTTGTCCTTGCCCGAATAAACAGTTCTCACCGTCGAGAGTTCGAGATAAGGAGTATCAGATCACATTTACACGTGTGAATAACGTGCCTAAAATGTGTTTTATTTGGCTTGAAAATGAGCAGGGTTTTGGGGTGATCTTAAAAAAAAAACAACGGTAGGCCTGTTTTGTGTAACGAAACATGCCACCCAAGCTCCCTTTAATAGCGTCTCCGGCGGGGGGAGGGTAAACTGTGGCCTGACCAGCGAGAGATGGCTGTTGCCGAACTACGGTCTACGGCACGATTACATCACGAATCCCGCTCGGCGGGTGGAATTGTGACAAGAATGGAGCGCCATGTGTCGCTTCAGCTAATGGTCGGGTGACAACCCCTGACAACCCGGCGGCCTCGGTGACATGCACGTGACACGTCGAGAAAGCTGCACCACTTCGAGTGTGATCCACGGTGTCGCGACTGTCAACTACAAAGAGCCGCTCTTGCAGGTTCCGCCTGAAGTGTGGCTGGACTTTGGATGGTCTCTCTCGGTCGACACGACACTTGTAACCTCAATACGCTCGTTTCTCATGGTTGTTATTTGCCGAGTGTTTTACGAAGAAAGTTGCTGTTAAAACATTTATATATTTAATAAGTTTATATTAAAAACGTATTAATGATAACAATTATACGCATGCTTTTATTAAATTGTGTTTTCATTCAGCATTTATAGAGTGTTTTAACAAATTAAACATTAACTCATTCTCCCTGATCATCTCCCCCGGACTATTGTCCAGCCTAGCTATCTTTGGAGATGACCTGAGCTAAACCTAGGGGAACTTCCTGTATCTCAGATCAAATTATAAGACACCAAGCTATTAGACTAAAGCAGTTCTAAGATATACTTATTAAACATAACTTCACATCTAATAATCAATATATTTCATATAGGAATTTAGACACAGCTTAATTAATGAATATGATTAATACGTTTGTAGTGTTTAATTAATTTCTAGAATTACGCCACCTAGATATTAGAACACAAATTAGTATAACAAGGATTAACATTACAACTACATAAATTTATTTGATTGTTGCGAAGTTTGAAGGATTCCCTATCCATATGAAATATTACCCATATTGCATACGACCCATATTTCACGGAAGGTATTGCAGTTCATTGGTGCCTCCAAGTTGGAAATTTACTACACCTACTTATTATTATTGCCCATGCTACAGGCTGGCAGGGTAATGAACTAATAAAAAATGCCATTTATGGACGTATACACACACGCACGCACGCACGCACGCACGCACGCACGCACGCACGCACGCACGCACGCACGCACGCACGCACGCACGCACGCACGCACGCACGCACGCACGCACGCACGCACGCACGCACGCACTCACACACACACACACACACACACATCACAGGTATGATCTATATGCATTCACCCAACAT
Organism: Escarpia spicata; assembly: GCA_963995525.1. Classification (NCBI taxonomy): domain Eukaryota; kingdom Metazoa; phylum Annelida; class Polychaeta; order Sabellida; family Siboglinidae; genus Escarpia; species Escarpia spicata. Next base: position 32,109,816 of record OZ023212.1, read on the forward strand.
GCGGAAATCGTAAGAAATTTTAAATGTTATTCGCGGATATAGGCCTAGATCTAAAATATTACACACTCTTTAACTCAGCAAGCAATCGCCAGATGACAACAGAGCCTACCGTGCATCATTTCAGAGGGAGTATGTTCGTGTTCGTATTACCGAAAATATCCCTATTTATCAATGGCATCCGGACTAGTCTCCATGTATAGGCGTCAGCTATTTAGATGTAATTTACTGGCAGGAATAGCCATTAATGTGTACGAAATGCAAACAAGAGCGTGTGATTTACAACAATGCAACCGGATGTTAAATTATGTCTGTTGGACAAACGTATTTACCGGAATTTGGGTATCAATAACGTCGAAATTGACCAGTGGGATTTTCAAGAAATATTAAAACAAATAAATATTATCAGTTAATTATAATTAGATTTTTAGTCCGCAAAAGGTACCGTTAGAAGCGAGTAGGTTTGTGCATAATTATTATTTGTAAACCAATCAAATGTTACCGTCTCAGTGGAGCTTGTTGCGCTTCATCCTGGAAAACAATTTTACCATAGAAATTTACCATTGATATGAACAATATTATTAGAAATTACACAGATATCTACAATAATAACTAGAGATCAGTGGCTTGTTATTTTCTAATTAAAAAGGCGGTTATTACTTTTTCGGTGATCATTACCTCCATTAGAAACTGACGTGACGTATGAATCTAGGATTGTAGCAACAATGAAATAACGGGACTGTGACGTCATTGGGTGTAGTTAGTCTAACGTTGACATTTCTAGATAGCCGGATGCAGCTAGGACGAAAGGGAAAGTAAAATAATGCATAGACGTTTCAATGGAATCACACTGGTTACCGTAACTTCGTAAGTTAGTAGATTAACGCATTCACTAAATGGTTAGACAATTATTTTGCCATCACCCCCATTAATGGTAACAATGATTATAGAACTGCTGACGGTGTAATGTTTCATACTTCAACGTATCGTATATTTAGTAGTGATCAATAGCAATGTTTTTTTTTCACCGTTCGCATTGGTGCACTGGAAATGTACGACGTAACAAGGCAAGTTATTACACCTACATAACGTAGCATCAGACACACAGTCCTTACGACTGCTCGGAGTGCTTTATACGTCATCACATGGAAGACATGTTCGTTAGTACACCAGCTCGGTTTCTATCGGAAACATTCAGCTACCTGGCAATTGCTTCGCAAAGACTATTCGTTATTCATACACATGTTTCCATCACTGTAATAGCCGGGTATTCCTTTATACAGCTCGATGAATTAAGGCAACCTCGGGTGAACGAAATCGCCATAGCTTCGAAATGGCAGCAAGAGGTTTCGAACGCGTTTCCTGATGTTCACTACACTTCCGCGCCCTGCACATGGTACGGCGCCCGTTGGTCGTGCACAGACGGGGCAGCCTACAGGTGGAATCCGTCTCAAGGTAGGCCGGGAGGCCGACCCTCTCCCAACATCTCCGCCGCGACTTCGTCGACAAGCAAGGTCAACATCATCGGTCCAACCTTTCCCGCGCTGTCTAATCCAGTGAAAGTCAGAAGGAAAGTTGCTGTAATCGCAAAGTAAAATCCGCGATATAGTATAATTCGTACGATTTTGCAGGGCTAAAATTTAGAGAACGTGCGGTTTCTGCAGAGCCGGATAAGCAAAACGTGATTTCATTACTTGCGGCTGAAGGGCGTACATCAGAGATGTAGACCAAAGCTTGTAACCGGATCATGCAGTGCTTGATCAGAACTCCCGGAGGCTAGGTCGAGGCCTACGCGTTGGGGGGATCAAAGAATGGACCTTGCGGTGCCGTTGCTTGTTGATTTTGCGGGTGCGAAAACAATTCAACACATTGTTCTGACGACGTACGGTATATGCATATCGCTGTTTACACAATTTCTCAAGAAAACAACAACAAATCTTTCTTAGATAGGGCATGATCATATGTGACAGTTGTACTTGTTAAAACTTAACTCCGTTTCACAACAATGTTTCCAAGAAACAAACGAACAAACAAATGTCACGAATTGTGCAAGAGAGGGCGGTAAATGTTTAGAGAATGAGTGTGTGGTTGCGTAATGCCATTATGTGTGTGTGTGTGTCTGTGCGTGTGTGCGTGTGCGTGTGCGTGTGCGTGTGCGTGTGCGTGTGCGTGTGCGTGTGCGTGTGCGTGTGCGAGTGCGAGTGTGTGTGTGTGTGTGTGTGCGTGTGTGTTGGTGCGTATGTATATGGGTGTGCGTGCGTGTAAATGTTACACACGTTATAATAAAATATTTGGCCTTCAAGGAAAAGAACGTTATTTCGAAAGATTCACGTGCATCTTATAGTTCACACAGCAACCAAATACCCTAACCAGAGAGCACAGATGCAAACTAACGACGAGAGCAGATGTGGTGTACACTTGCTTAATTAGGCAGCCTGTGCCTCCGAGGTAGAACACAGGGGGTTCGAATGTGGCGCAACGCCTTGTGTCGTTGTCACTCAGTCTCTCTACCGAGTCATCGTTTTGTCATCCGGGTGTCCCCTGTCGCGTGTGCTCGCTGCCTTACGCAAACTTAACAGATGTTTTTACGTCCCCGGATTAAATTGTCACGTCCAATTTATGTAACGCAAATAGCACACATGTATTTCCGGCGTCTATTTTCGTGGGTTTAAACACCATCGACCGGGCAGTTGCGTGGGCTGTGTGCACAATTAGACCAACGT